>CM035136.1:70691980-71930634 GCA_020205605.1 Panax ginseng
TAACTGCATCGATACCTCAAACTACGAGGATCAAAATGCTCAAGAATTATTGATGCTCACCTTGGGCACAGCGTCTGTGAATCTCTTCATTAAGAAGTGAGGTGACAAGATAACGACCAGAGGATGGGTTATTGTTATTCAAAATGGTGAGTAGTGATTGCAATTCTTCTGGAATTGCCTTCTTAAATAGGCCAGAGATTACTGTATCAACTCCAGCAGGCAATTGGTCACCCTTGCAGGCATCTCCATTATTTGGAACTAGGTTCCCATTATTGTTTTGAGGTTGCTGAGAATGTTGTGGAATCTGCATAAAAGGACGGGACTTCCAGTACTCTGTGCAGACTCTATTTCGGTCCATGGACTGAATAACCTATGAACAAATCCAAAGAAAGATGGTGAATCTGAAGTTTTCATATTAGGTAACAAAAGGAGCAACAACTAAGAGAACAAAAGAGGGAAGATATGAGATGTCCACAAGCAAACTTCCATATTTCACTTGTAGGGGAGAGAGAGAGAGAAAAAAAGATGCACAGGAAACAAATAAAAAACACAAGTAACCAATGGAAGGCCTCTTTTCTATCCTGAGATGATCAATCAATGGTATAAATAGATGAACATGAAGCAAATAAAAAGCATATGTAAAACAATAGAAGGGGCCTGTCTGTCCTGAGAATCAATCCTCTTTTAACGTCGGCTGTGATTTCTGATACCAATATTACAAATATAGTACCAAGGGGGACAACTTCCCCAATCACAACAGTTCTCATTTTATGCCACCAATAAATTCCTCATCACATCTATGATTTTCATTCTGCAAATTGCTGAAACACACATCCAAACTACCCAGAGAATAGTAGCTTTTTAAGTGCTATATGTTTGTTGTAGTGCTTCAATTAACTAGAAAATGCATAATGGTACAAATGAAATTTACTGATAAATGAATACCAAGTCACATACGTACATCAAGGTATAAATTTTAAGAAACGTTTAGGCATATTGGTACTTTTTGTGGACCAACAAAGTAGAAACACAATCCTAAAACATCCAAACCAGGAAAATGCTACATGAAAGTAAAATCTGAATAACCTGGGGTCAAGGAAGAAATACACAAAAGCAGGAGACATCAGTCAAACAAGAACAAACTTGACCATGAGACGGTTCCAATTGAAGGGTCTACCTGCACAATTGCTGGCAAAGAAAAACCAAACATTTCCATGCCATCAAGACTCCCTGGAGGCTGTAAAGGAGGAAGCTTCAATTTTCCCAACTTATGTTGTTTTGTAATCTCCTGATTAACTCTCTCTCTAACCATTTCCCAGCATCTGGCAGCCGAAATGTGAACGAATACTTCACTTGGAAAATTCTCCACAGAAACCTTAAGTTGTCAAAAGAATGAACAATAATATCAGTTGTAAGAGTGAAGGAGCTAAATGAAATGAAGACATCAAGCTATGTGCATCTCACAACAAAAAATTTCTTTCGGTTTAAAGTTTCTCTGAACCCATACATTGACTACATAGTGGAGCCTCATTGTCACACATTTGACATTACCACAATGCTAAAAATTGTGTTAATGGATAAATGTTTGCTCAAGCACCCCCACCACCTACTGGCTCCATGCGAGTCCAAATCAATTGAAGAAAAAGAACAGCCTAAATATGACGAATAAATAAATTGTTGAAGAAACCATTTTATTTTGCCCATAATTTAAACTTTGGTGACCTGCCTCATGTCCAGGTTTTCTATGGTCTAGACAAGTCAAATTCCATAAGCTAGATACTAAACAATTTTGTGCTCATTTATGTATATGCTGTAAAAATAATGTTCCTGGTACCACAGTACGTAAAACTAAAAACAGATAAAAATAGTTTGCAGTATATTTTACTATCTGTTTTAACCACCTAGCATATAAGCTGCTTGCAATTTATTGGTACACAAACTAATATTTAGTTAAAAGGGAACCCATTCCCTAAACAGACGCATTGACATTTGATAGGATCAAGTACCAAGTACATCTAACAATAACAATAACAATGTTTATAAGATCAAAAATTAAGTTCAACAATTGAAAGATCCAGTTACCATAAACAAAGGCCGATCCTGTCCACTATCCAAAATTTCTGACACATAGTAGCACATAGTTGCAGGATCTAAGATGTTAATGTACCGAACACGACTCCTAAATCCTGCATCAAGGAGAAGAAAAAAATTAACCAATTATTTGAGTTAAAGATCTTACATGAAGATACAAACTTTGTGCGCAAATACATGTCATACCCTTAGGGTAAATGCCCCTGTTGTCACACCAAAACTTTCCAGATTGAACGACTCCATATTCCAAAGGTTCAACATTGCAGTTAATTCGTCGAACTACCTTTGCAATGCGAGGACCCTTCTGACGAAAATACCTGTCCAGATGATTTTTCGTGGATGATGGGATTCCTGATACAGTTTGTACATTATCTGTTAATCGTGAGTTGGCATCTTGTATGATTGTTTTATGTGTATCCTCTTTATTAGGTTTATTACGGCCACATGGCTGCGGAGACTGAAGGCTACTCCCTGCATTTGCCATGCTACAATTACCAGTCTCCTTTATAACTGAAAGTCCCTCACAAGAAAGTTCTTTTTCATTGGAACCATGAACAGTTTCTCTGTCTCTGCGACTTTCATCTTTAGTACACTCTGAACTAGATGAATCAAGATTCCTTGCTACATCTGCCAACAAAGTGGCATCCTCTTCACCCAACACAGCTGTATTAGTAATGGGGGTTTTCAGGATGGGATGATCTTTAATGCAATTACCAGGACTCACCATACAACGAGAACCTGAAACTTGTTCGGCAGCTCCTGTATGCTTTCCAGATATGTGCTTTGCTATTTCTGGAACTGTTAAGTTTGACTCCTCACCCTCATCGTCACTCAGAAGTATAACCCCATCGCTAACTAAAATTGAAGGCTTCTTTACTTCAGGCTTCCCGGTGGCAAGATTGTTAGTGTATGATATGTCTTCCAAAAGCTGGCACGCCGACATTCTAGGATTAGGAGGTAAATGTAAAAATTCTTCCACCTTGAATTCTGAACTAGGATTTGGTGCTTCAGCTGAAAGCGAAGAGCCATGTGATGAAGATGACAACTTCATATCTTCTAAATGCACAAACTCCCTGGGTAGCTTCTCTTTCTGTGGTGAACTTGTCCTACCAATCACTCTAGTTGGATTTGGGATGTCTGCAATATTTTCTTTCATGTTATGCTCTTTCAAATAAGCTAGGGACCGTAGTGAACTCGTTTCTCTCAGGGCTGTTCCTTCTGGGGAACAAGATAAATTACCGATAAGACCAGGGATTCGTAAACTTTCTTTAGATACAAAAGAACTTAAGGCCAATCCAAGATCAAGTCTTGCCCATCTGTATATTGCACTCAGTTTCCCTTCCAAAGCTTCAACCAGAATACTTAACTCATTGATATCATAACGAAAGAGGAAAAATTTGGCACCCCAAGAACAAGAGCACAATTGCTTAGCATGATTCAAGCATGCATATTTATCTGGCGAACAGTAGTGACAACCTCATGGCAGATAGGTGAAGATCAAAAGGCATACACTGCATTCCCTCTCACTTGTGGCATCAAAACTGCTCTCCATCTTCAATGCCTGGGAAGAATTGCAAAGAAACCCCCTCCTAACCCGCTCCATCTCAACACGTGCCTAAGCAGAAGATAATAATTTCATATTTTATTTACTGCCCTTATCAAGACCAAAAAATTCAAAATTCTGGAACTGGCATCAGATATATATATATATATGTGTGTGTGTGTGTGTGTGTTTGTGTATATATATATATATGTGTGTATATATATAGGGAAAGGGAATCTAATACGTGCATTGGCCAACCTTAGCTACAAAGCACCTTAAAAAGGACATTTTTTAATGTGTTCTTTCAAATCAAACTGTATAGATAATAAGAATATGAAAAATAAGAGACATTGTCATTTCCAGTAACAGAACTTTTATAGTGCAAGGCCCTCATATTTAAAATCAAGAAAATTAGTAAATTTGTGCCACTGAAATTATACTGAAATTTCAACAGACAGATATAAGGAGTTTTGCATCATAGAATTTATGAAAATTGAAAGAAAGAAAGAAAACTTATCTTTCACGTTTTTATCATGTTGGATTTGAAAAAGAATATTAAAAATATAGTGCTTCGTAGCTTAAAGCTTGGCTACATAAAGAAATGGATTCTAAGGCATGCCTTAACCAAGATGTGTATAAATATATACATCTACATCTACATTATACATCTACATATACACCTATAAATTATGAATATTATTCCAAATACTTCAATAATGAATTTTTATTCAAATGATACGTAAATTGTCCAAATTATTTTTCTTGAGATGAATAATATGAAATGCTAAATTCTATCATGCCATTATTCCTAATCCAAACAAATCTAAAACAGATAATTAAGTACAGCACTAAACAGTTGTTCATATTGAGAATATATGTGTACCCCAAAAAATTAAGAAGCACAAACAAATCTTTACCTTAAGTGCTTTTGTTAAGATCCCATCCTTTCCACAGACATCTTTCCATCTTAAGTTATCCAGAGAATTTTTTCTCAGTAAATTAATTTCCCAGTGTGCTTTCACTGCATCTCTTGCAGCCCCCAGCAAGAGTTTATCATGTGAAATAGAAGTCTTACGCCCCTGCTCACGATATAGCTCAATAGCATTCTGCCCATGAGGCAACCAGTCAACAGGGGCTACATTTACTGCCTCTGCACAGTTGAATCCACAATTGAACCCTGCATGATAAGCTCGAGGGAAGGTCAGAACAAACTCTCCGGGATTCTGAACACACCGGAAAACAGGCACATCCTCGGATTTTAGTATGGAGGGAGAAAGCTGAGTTACCTGCACAATAGATGATAAGTTAGGGGTAGAACATTAATAAATTAGTATAAATACAAGTTACTATGAAAAACTTTTTCCATCTATACCAAAAAACTTCTCACATAACATGAAACAATAAAGCCCATATCTATCACAGATTCATAATGACAAACTCACGCAAATTTTTCACTTAAAAGGTCTTGATCTCTACATATTCTTATCTGCCTCGGTATAGATCTCCACTCCCCGTCCACATTCTTTTTCCGCTAACTTGGTGCCTGTCCTCTATTCTGAAGGTTTTCTTGCCAAAAATTTGACCCCAAAGCCTGTCCAAGAAAAGTTGTAATAGATACATGTCTTTAGATTCTTTTTGTACATGTTACGTGGACTCAGGTGCGAGTGTCGAGTACGAATATGTATTTAGGTGTTGGATTCGGTAAAATCATTTTATTCAGACACGTAGACATGACTGAAAGGAGCCTAATATTTGGATATGGGTGCGTAAGCATAACTTTTAGATAACTTTGGAAGCTCGTGCAACTATGTTGTCTTCCTTGAGTAAAAATCTATAATAAGTATCTACATGGACATGAAGACATCCAAACGAGATCAAACAATTTTTTTTCTGTCATTCGCAGCGAATCTGTTTCATCTTTTCTCCCTCATTTATATTTTTCTCTATTGGTGATGTGACATATCCAACACAGATGCTAGACCTAGCAAAAAGTAGGTTTGGTTTGGTTTTGGTTTAGACAATATAGTTATGGCTTCATTAAAAACCAAAATCACATAACTTGATTTTAATGAGTTATGTGGATTGGATCCAAATAGTTATGAGTTCAATACACGTCAACATAGTTGTTACGGCGTCGCCAAGGCGACCAGTCGGTGAGAGACCTGCAAGGCGAGCGTGCGACTTGGTCGATGGCTGAAAGGCGAGCGCCTAGCAAAAACAGTCGACGCCTTAGACTACGCCGCGACGACTTGTATGACTATCCGGTTGGTCGAGCGACTTGGTGAGTATGATCGACCCAAATCTGAACTGAGTTAAAAAAAACGACGTCGCAGATCTCCAAAACATGCCCTAGCCGAGTCGACTCGCAGAGAACACGGCACTTCAGCAGATCGTAGCCGATAGAAGAAATCGAAGTCGAGAGAGGCTGCTGCGACTGAGTCGATTGCGAGGGCGAGAGACTGTGACTAAGAGGGAGATTGCGACGCGAGAGGCTGCTGCGATCGAGAGAGAGAGATCTGAAAAGTCTTGTTGGCGAAGATTAAAGGGCGAGAGGTCATTAGTGACGAGAGAGAGAGAGAGATACTGAAAAGTCTTGACGAGAGAGGTCGCCGCCTCTTGAGACAATAGACTTGGTACTTCATTTTGCTTGCTCCATTATATCCCTTGTCATGTTAACTAATGGGTGTATATATATATATATATATATATATATATATATATATATATAATAATTATAATAATAATAAATATAATAAATAATTATAATTATAAATATAATTATTATAATTATAAATATAAATATAAATTATTATAAATATATAAATATTATTAATAATTATAATTATATAATTATTATAATAATAAATATAATAAATAATTATAATTATAATTATAAATAACAATTATAAATATAATTATTATATTATAATTATAAGTTATAATAATAAATATAAACTATTATAAATATTATTATTAAATTATAAATATATAAATATTATTAATATATATATAATAATAATATAATAATAATAATAAATTATATATATAAAATATATTATAATAATATAAATATATATATGTATATATATATATATATATGTATTTATTATATTTTATATATGTACTCTTTACATTTATCCATTCAAATGTAATATTTATCTACTTGATGTGGTTTATGGTGGTATAATTTATCTGCTTTATTTTTTAATTGTTATTGCTAAGTATTTACATAATTGTGTTTTTAATGTTATTCCATAGTATTATGTTTTGGGTTTTAATGTATATAAAATTTTATTGCCAACATATTTGTTAAGTAAAATAAATAATATATAAATTGCACATTATAAACGACTTTTATCGCTTATACATCTGACGCCATGGCATATGTAAGCCTTGTCGCTTTAAGCGTCCAGCGGCAATACTGCCATGACTCGACAATGGCTACCGTGACAACTATGACGTCAACCCATTTTTATGATTCAAGCTTACTATTATTACGATCCAATAAATCAAATTAAGTATTATTTATGATTCAAGCTTACTATTATTACGATCCAATAAATCAAATTAAGTATTATTTGTTTCATTTATATTTTTCTTTAACTTCTCTCTAATTTTTTTTAATAAACTCTCTCAAAACTTTATACACTCTTTACTTTAAATATAGATATGGATATATATTTAGAGAGAATATTTGATTTTGAATTTGGAGTTTATGAATGTGAAGGCTTCTGGGTCTCTCAAATTGAAGCTTCGGTTATGTGGAGAGAGGGCATTTTTCATATAACAACCGTAACCGTAGTCTAACTAGTTGGTGGTGTAAATTTAATTTAATAAAATGGTTCAAATACAGTTGACTATTTTGGGACTCTATTTACATTTTAAAATAGTGGTCCAAACTTTATCCAACCCAAATTTGTTAAGCAGGTACCCAACCCATGTGGATCTAGTTAATTGGGTTGGTTTGGTGGTTTTGAACTAATATTGTCAGTCCTAACGGATGCCATACCCCCACAACCCAAAGGTGTTGAGTGTCCGACACAAAGTAACCACATACTCCTATAACATAGTGAACCGCGTACTGTACATGCATTCTCAAACGTGGACCGCCAACCTACCAATACTCTAAATCTAGTGAACGAAAATATTTCTTTATTGGTTTTTATATATTGTTTGCACGCGTATAAATATTCTAACTTATTTAATGTTCAATCATCACATTAATAATGAAATATTAATAGAACAATCAGCTAGTTGATTGAACCAAAAATCATCTACAAAATTTAATTATATTACATGTAGATTATAAGAGAATTCCTAACTCAAAGCTCTCATAATAAGTTACCTTAATCTTCCGTGTTTTAGCCTAAAAGCGTAGCACGTACTATCGATTCCACGAAGCGAAACGAAATGTGTTCTGGTAACACTGGTCCGACACGAGTACTTCACCCATTTAGACGAGTTCTATATCATGCGTTAATGCATTTGATTTCTCTCTTTTGAATCAATAATTTAATAAGATTATAAATTGAACCAAAAATGTACAAAATAAGAGTTAAAATTGAACGCCTTTCAACCCATGTTCTAAAAATTTCCATCTTGGTCCGATTAATCCCCACCTGGGCGCTAGGCGGTCCTTTACCGTCCTGATTTAGCTAAGCGCCAAGGCTCCCGCTTAGGCAGAATCAGACCTCTACTTTAAAACTTTACAATACTTATATGAATTTGTTATCTTCAAAAATTATTTTTTTAGTAATATTTCATGTAAAATTTAAAAAAAATTACATATACTATATGTTTTGCAAAATAATAAGTATATACAATAAAAATAAACAAATAAATGAGATTGTCTAAGATAACGCCTAATTCACCTAGGGAAAACGCCTACGCACCGCCTAGGCGGCCTAGGTGCCTCCTTCGCCGCCTAGGTCTACCTAACGATTTTTAGAACACTGATTTCAACTATTTTTAAAGATTGAGAGGGTCAAACTTTTATATTTATCTAAAAAAAATTCTAAAAAATATATAGAACATACATCTAATTCCGGCTTCTGCAACTACAGTAATCCGTGTAGCTCCGAATAATTCATGAGTCGTATATTTTTTTTATTAAAAAAACAGTTTTACACCTATTATTTTCCCCTGAAATAATAATGAGATCGCTTACCCTCTTAGCCTCTTAGTGGCCTCATCCTGTTATGTACAAGCTCTTACCTCTGGATGTATGAGTTGTGAGCACAAACTAAGTCTCACGAGCATATGTTCCTTCATTGTTAGGTTGCAAGTGGTTGTGGCTTCATTGCGCATTGTTTGTTATTTGGGTATTTTGCTATAGAGGAATGTAATATAGGCTTCTGTCTCTCCCTTTACTTTGGGAGAGAATTTCTTTTATTCGTTTGCTTTGGATGAAGTCAATTGGTTTCTAGAGGGATAATATTGTCAAATGTTCATAGTTTATAATCTCTTCATTATCCCTTTAGTTTTGTTCCACTTTATTTTCTAGGGGAACTCTGTGTCCCCTATGTGATTCTACTTCTTTCTAAAATGTCTTCTTTTATATTAATAAACCCTAATGGCTTATAATAATATAGCCTTTAGATTTTGAGTTCTTCAATGCCCTTGCAATGGTGAAAGTAAGTATGTGCCCTTTTTCTTTTTCATTCTAATCTTATTCTTCATTTTCCATTCCACTTTAGAATGACATAAAAAAAAGTAACTATTATACCCAACTAAAGAAAGAGTAATAATTAAATAATGAAAACTTCTACAAGAGGTCGCAGCTTTTATTTTTCTTAAAAAATAATGAGATGGTAAAAGGAATGGTTTCATAGTATTTCAATTTGTGCTGCAGACCTATGTGTCACGCTGATAGAGGGGAATGCTAGGCCATTATCATAAAGGAAATTTCCACTACTACCCATTTGACTTGAAAGAGATTAACTTTAAACTTTGTAAGGCAAACTAACAAACTTAGATTAATAAAACATAAGGAAAAGGAAATAGTGTTGTGTGTGCGCGAGTGTGCGAGTGTGAGAGCGAGCGTGTGAGTTTGAGAGTGTGTTCATGCAAGTATGTGTGATTGCACGTGTATGCGAGCGCGGGTGGGGATAGGGGTGGCGGACGAGTGGGTGTGAGTGTGCACATGTGCCCGTTCATTGTGAGAGGGAGGGATAGAGAGAGAGAGTGGGATTAATGTCTAGACTGAAACATATAATGTTTTGGTTCAAATCGCTACCTGATTTAATGTATCTAAATAGCATGCAATAGAAAAAACGAGAAGCAGTTCCAAAAACATTAAATAGCATTGTTACAATTCTAAAAAACTAATTATCACCAGCTTGTGAAGCAAGTCGGGCTGTTCTTCAAAAAGGTCAGGCAAATGCTTTCTCATAGCTGCCTCTAATTTGAGGGCATCTTTTCCTGGAACACCATACCACATTTTTGGAGCACCCCAATGCATGTAATTCAATGAGTATAAGTGATGATCTTCAACATGCTGGTCTCAGAAAAATAAAAAGCAAAAAATCAGCAATCGTCAGGAATATTTATTGAAAACAATTATTTTTACTGTACTGAAACCAACTCTTGAAACATCTCTACTATATTGATTATTTTATGAAGTAGCTCTTTTTCAAAAAAAATTCTTTTTTCCATTGAGTGAGTATTCTCTTTCTCTCTCTTTCTCCATATTTCCAATAAAATTTGATCCATAAGAGTACTTTCATATGTAATTTAAGAGTTAGAAAGTGAGTAGGGGAAGAGGAGAGATAGTATTGTAATGCGAAATTGTCAAAGACTCCAAGAGTAGCTCCATTTCAATTTCATTCTCACATCATGCATTCTTGTGGGATCTATTAATTCCATTGGGTCCCCTCATCAATAAATTGTGACTGATTGTTTTGGAATGAATTACTCCCTCCGTCCCCATTATAAACATCGTAATTCTATTTTACACGTGTATTTCAAAAATTATTTCCAAATTGCCCTTTTATTATAGTAATTAATTATAGAAGTAATTCTCTCTCTCCTAATCAATTTTGCATATTTTCTCACATTCTCTCTTTACAAACACACACTCCAAAAATTCTTTCCCTTCCCCTCTTTTTCTCATTCCCATTAATTTTATCAGCTACTATATCCCATGTAGAGTGGTCTATCATTTCACTAAATTTTTTTATTTGTTTGATATTTTCAATGAAAGTTGACTAAGATAATTCGAGGGTGGTATTGGAAGAATGCGACATAAGTTCCTACCAAAAAGGAAATAGTACATTTATTTAGGGACATCAAAATAGAAATTAGGACATTTATTTTGGAACGGAGTCGGTAGATAATAACTGGAATTGACAGGGTCAAAAACCTATTAAAACATCCAAGGAAATACCTGATACAATTGTGTCGCACTATAATTAACAATAAAATGATATTTCATTTTTCTTTGTGGTTCTCCCCAATTATATGAACATGAATATTTAAAAAAATAAGGAATAAGAGGTGGAACATGAATATTAGAAAATTTAACGAATAAAAGGCGAACATTCAACAAAAGACATAAATAGGTGAACTTGTGTAGGAGACTTTGTTCTATGTTTTCACATGATACATTCATAGAGAAAATTTCTATTACTAAAGGTATGCCGATTTAGGTTTCAACAAAACCACCGTTGATCAGCTCAGCTTAAAAAAATCACTCTCCTTGATGCAAAATAGCCAACAATCAAGTGACAATCAAAAACCTAGAGAATCCTGCTTCAATGTAGAGCTTGTGGTATAAGGCACCCAGTTCCCAACTCTAAATGCAAAATGAAATATTATCCAGGTACTGTGTTAGTCCAGAGGACCAGCGCCTAAAATTAATAGATAGAAATGTCACTAATGTACCCCCTCAAGTGTGTAACCAATACACATGCAGTGATGCAAAGAATGTATATGCAATATCAAAAACACGCAAACACATACACAAGTGCTTTCACTAGCTTAATAGATTAAAACAGCCTCAAATAGTCTTCATTTGAATTTGTTACGAGTTTTAACACATTTGAAACTAGTACCAAGAAGTTCAGTATAGCATTGTGCAAAAGTATAGAAGGCTGTGCACTCAAAGAAACATTTCAAATATTTTAAAAGAAATTTTACCAAGTAAAAAATTATCATATTCTTTCTTTTTAGGTATTTGACATTTAAATACTTAGATTCTATTTGAAAAGTAATTTGTAGTCTCGTGAGGTATTTTCATAGGTAGCCGTTTAACCTTACACATACTAGGCACAATTTTCTGTGCAACCATGACAATATAGCCAAGTAAGCACACAATAAAGTCATTCAAGTAGACAAAATATATCTCATGGAAGTGTGCCATTTTTTCCTTACCCAACAAAATGATGAAAAACACATTCCTATGTACAACCAGGGACCAGAACATGAGATATATCACTGCTTTCATATGAGAGAACAGAACCGGAAGCCTAGGGAAGTTATTCAAGTTCCAACCTGATTTCACATACTTTTCATCTGAAGCAGACGTATCTTGACTGAACAGTTTAGGAAACCCAC
The DNA here is from genome assembly GCA_020205605.1 of Panax ginseng. Classification (NCBI taxonomy): domain Eukaryota; kingdom Viridiplantae; phylum Streptophyta; class Magnoliopsida; order Apiales; family Araliaceae; genus Panax; species Panax ginseng. The sequence goes on from CM035136.1 coordinate 70,704,168, forward strand.
TGCCGAAAACCCCAGTTTCCAGATCAGCCCCATAAAGCACCTAGAGTAAAACAAAATGTTGGAGAGAGATACAGAGATAGAGAGGGGGAGAGGCGGAGAGGAGGGAGAGAGAGAGAGAAAGCAGCACAAGTCCAATTAAAACAGATAAATCATTTAAGACAGACAAAAATCTCAAACAAGCAAATCAACATATCACATGATACCTCAATTTCTTCAGTTGGTTTCTCCACCATTCGCCAATATTCACCCTCAATGTTCTCTAACGTTGGTTCCACCTGCCCTTGCAGCATTGTCGAGTCACCTCCCAAATCCGCAAAATTTTCATTTCTGCTGAAGTATTGGGCTTTGAAATCATCTGCATACTTCTGAAATGCATCCAAAGTGAATTCTGGACCGGGTTCAAACCCAAATCCAGCCTCATAGCTTCCAGCTTCACCCATACCCATAACATCCGTACCATGAGTCCCATGATCTACTCCTGTTTTCATGCATCTTCTCCTCTTCCTCCTCTTATGGTTATTAAATTTCAATATTTTACTCATTGAGTTCCGATTTTGAAGTTTGTCAACCCTTTGAACTCGAGTAATGAACTTAGAAGTCTCCCATATATCCTTTTTTATGTAAGAGGGCAAGGAGGTTTCCAGGAAGGAGGCGGCACTGTCGACAAATTCCATAAGCTTCTGCTTTATGATGTATACTTGCTATGTATTTCAGAGTATCTTCGAACTCCTGAAATTAATTAATTTTATAAGAAACCCATATTTTTGTAACGGTGGTTTTGAAAATGATTTAAAGAAGCTCCAAACTCTAATAACAAGATGGACATAAAAGCAGGTGAGCCCCAGTGGGGAAACGCTGAAAGGAGTCATAAGTTTGCCAGTCCCAACACAGACCTCTTCATTTGGGTAGAATACAGGAGCGTTCTGAACTTCAGGCCTGCAAGCTTCTTCTGGATGCCATCCAGCAGTGACCTGTTCCAGTAATTCATAGCTTAAGCATACTGAAAGGTTAAAAACCCTTACTGAAAGGTAAAAAACCCAGAATTGAGAACCTTGTTACCAAAACACAGACATAATTTAAGAGAGAAACCTTTTGGCAATTGCTGCATTGTTCACAACCACGGATAACCCCTTTTGGGAGCCTAGGCCTTAAAGGGCGACTCTGCAAACATATACAAGTATAAGATACCACATAGAGAAATCTACAATACCTATGTTACACAGCAGAAAACATACAATAAACCAATGCATTTAAGTTTAGAAACAATTGATTCATAGCTTGATTTACCTGCTGCTCAGAATCTGACTCATCCCCCGAATTGTTATCATATTGGCCGTAGTTTATCCAAGGTCTTCGTCTAAGGGACCTAGTGGTCTTTGCATCTTCACTACACTCGAACTCCAATTCCACGTGGGCTGTCTGTGATTCAGAAGCACTTGCAGAGACAGAGCAACTAGAGGTCATTTCATTATCTTCCTCCCTTTTCAGTGTGAAAGTTGTAAGTGACTCAAAGCCTGGCGGAATTGATGGAATATCCATGTTTTCTTCTTTGACACAGGGTCTAACAAGTTCGGTACCCATCAATCCTGTAAAACCAAGTAAAATTTGTTTGTGTCTGTGTATGTGTCTGTATCCGAATTCAAATTTTCTCAATAAGAACCTCCCTACCTCAGGATTTTTTATACCACCAGAAGAATAATGAAATTGCAAGAGTAAACTATGAGGCATGCTAATGAAACATCCACCTTTCACCACATCCTACAGTTGAACAAACCAATTGAAATTTACTCTTCATGAGAATTTATACATTAATCGCAAGTACTTATTTACCCAAGAACTTGTTTAATAGTAACCAAAAAATTATCTGCATGATCAGAAAAGGCCAAGAAGGCAAAATAGTGAAAGGATTAGATCAGGAAGTTTAATATTGTTCTATCAAATCAAAAAATCTGCATTGTAAAACATTTCAGGTCAAGTCTATAAATATTTTGAGCATGCTCACAAAATATCCACTATAATCAGTGAAACTGTATACCATGATTCTTGAGAAGATTGAGAAGCAAGTTTCAACTGCAGTGATCATATTTCAGCAATCAGCACTAGATATAAAATCCTCTGGGAGCCTTATGATTATAGGATATAAGGGTAATATATTTAATCACGTTCTAAATTTGGATAAACATCCAATTTACTAAATATTACAATATCATATCTTGTTTGAATCAGAAACAAGATCTGATATTAAATTGGCACGCAACATAATACCAATGCAATTCAAGTTTTAGAAGAAGAAAAAAATCTGCAAACTAATTGATTCGCCTTTACCTAGAGAGTGAAGCCTGAACCTACCTGCATAACTTAATATGCTCAATTTATCATATTCCGGATATAAAGTATTATATCTGCATAACATGCTCTTAGTTTACCAAGTAACTGACTAAGATAACATTGTATTGCAACATATTCTTTATAATACTTGTTTCTGATAACAAAACTTTATCAACTCATATAATTCATGCAACTTTCCCAAATTTATACCACATTACAAACTACTCCAGATTCTGAATAATCCTATTTTTGGATTTATCACTATGGGGAACCAGCCGGAATTGCATAATTACTATGAAAAATTATGGCAAAAATGACAAATAACCCATTCAAGTTACAAGGTTTTAAGAATTGACCGACTCAACTTTAAAAATTACGGATCGAGTTATTAAACTAATTACAATTTTGTAATTGAGTCATTCAATTATAATAACGTTAATTTTAGAGAAGTGATATTTTCACAAGCAAATTTAATAGTTCCACAAGACTTCCCTGAATAGCAAATGGAACCCACATAGCCTTGGAAAGATATCAAATTTCCCTTGTGCAAATGACAATTCCCTAATTTTACCTTAGAAAAAAATCAAAAAACAAATTTAATATGGAATTGATATTTACACATACAAAATTGATATTTTCACATAATATATAACATTGAGTGGGTCCCACTACCATGCCAGAAAGACTGTGTTGACATATAGTAGTTCCCAATTTACTAACTTGGCTTATTTAAAATATATATATATACAAATCCCAAATTGATTGTCATCTACAACCTCCAGCTGGGTAAAAATTCGACCCGCTCACATGCAAAACGGGTAGAAATTCCATAATATTAGATCTGATCACGACAACACAATTACTCAGATGAAGATCATAACTCAGATTCACAAAACAAAACAAAAAATCATAACTCAAATTAAAAAAAAAAGCGCCAGATCTGGAAAAGGAAAGAGAAAATAAGGCCAAAAAAACCTAATTTCATGTACAAACCCACAACTAAAATATCATTCTCATAGCCAATTTTAAAAGCAAACTATCGAAAATCGGTGGAGTTCTAATATATATATATATATATATATATATATATATATATATATATGTGTGTGTGTGTGTGTGTGTGTGTGTGTGTGATTGTTGATTGCAAGTGAAATTTTTCATATGCTTACTGTTGTTGATATGGGAAGCAAATCAAGGAAATCCGGAATCTGTGGATTGCCCGCCGGAGAGATTGATCCCGGTGATGTTAACGAGGTTAAGGATTACCGACTGCTGAATTTTGTTCTCTCTTGATAAGTGGATTTTATATACGAATCAATATTCATTTCAAGTTTAAATTAAGTAGTTATTTTCATGTTTTGTGTTCGTTTTACTCGTTTTGTGATATTTTATGTGTAGGGTGGTCATGGATCATGATTGGTGAGGAAAGGCGGATTTTTGGAGCAAAAGTGGAAAAAAAGTTGGAGCTTGAAAAATTTGAAGGCGATAGCTATGCTGCGTAAAGGCTTATTTTTGTTGTTTGTACCCCCCGTAGGAAGTTTGAGTCCGTTCTGCTTGGTATCTGTTTGGTTTCGACTTACATTGGGGCTCGGTTTGTTGGGCTTGGTGTGCGTTTGGACTCTAATAAAAAGAAGGACTCGGCGAGAAGAGAGAGAGCTTGCTTTTACGTGAAAAACAACGATCATCTGACACAAAGGAAGAATTGAAGAAGCGATTTCAAGGATTGAAGAAGCGAGCGTTGGAGGAGTAATTTTGGAGATTATCACGACGGTTTGCAAATCGAGGCTACGTGAAGGGTTTTCCATAATTCCTCTTTTCTTTCATCTATTTGTAATTGGGATGATGTTTTCAACAAATTATTGATTTTTAATTCATTACGTTATGAACTAATTTATTTATTAGACTTGTGATGGATCTTTGGGCGTAACGATGATTCTATAACTTTGATTTTCAATTCAATAAGATATTTTCGGTTTATCTATGTTAATTTGTGCGTGAATTTATGAATTGCACGATCAGCGATTCTTTGTGGATTTGAAAGGAATCGAGAGAGAGATTGAATCTAGACCTAGTTAATATAGCATGTGTCATGAATTTTGTCGATAGCAGATTTGTGATTATTGTTAAGGTAGAGATAAACTTGACATCGCATGTAATCGTATAGAGAGCTTAAACTTCAACCTTTTTATTGCGGTTCACATAGAGATATAGTGAGTTGGTTAATTTAGGTGTTTAGCAGTTTCTATCTTAATTGTGGATTGATGTTAATATGGTATTAGTGCATCGAGAGGTGGCTCTTACTACGTTAAGTGTTCTTGATTAATAAAGCTGGAATATTGAATTGAGTTGGAATAAAGGTTTGAAAATCGGTGAAGCTCGGGGTGAAATCATAAGTCTAATTCTCAATTATTGTTTGAAATTCCCGATTTACGTTATTGGTGTACATTTTTGTGATAGTTAATTTCTTTATTAATTTAGTTTTTTATATAATTTAAAACCATTGAATTGATTAGTTTAATAAAATTAGGGTTAATACAAAATTGATACTTGTGAAGTTAAGATTCTTGATATTTTGTCCTCGTGGGAGCGATACTTTATTCACTACTATATTACTTGTTGACCCGTGCACTTGCGTGTTTTTAAAGCGTATTGATTTTCACCAACAAGTTTTTGCGCCATTCTTGAGGACAATTTAGCCAAGATTTTAATATTTGTTTTTGACAATATCGGTTTAATTAGTCGATTTTACTTAAACATTTTTTTTTTTGTTTTCTCTATTTGAGGTTTTCGATATTGGTTTATGCAAACACGATCTAAACATCGGACTTGCTTCCTTTTGAGGGCGACATTGTGAGACGATTTCAAAAGTTGAGTAAGTGGATTGAGAAGCGAGCAATTCGAAAATTACGATAAGGAAGAAAGCGATGGTAGAAGACGAGAAAAGCGTTGAGGATTTTGCCACACCTAGGGTGGTGATCTGCGATCGAGCATTACTAGGCTGCAATAGGCTGCGAACACTTTTGAAATAAAGCACAGGACCATTCGGATGATCACGAGAACTCATATCGGTTTGGGGAATGGCAAGCAGATGATCCGAATGAGCATTTGATCGATTTTACGGAGATGTGCGACACGTTCAAGTACAATGGGGTGTCGGATGAGGCGATAAGACTTCTTGTTCCCATTCACTTTCTGGGACAAAGCGAAGAGTTGGTTACATTCTTTACTGTCGGGTTCGATCACTCGTGGGAGGATTTGGCTCAAAATTTCTTGCCAAATTTTTCCCACCAAAAAAGCTGCGAAAATGAGGAATGACATCACAATGTTTGAAGCGGAGAATGGAAGTCACTATATGAGTCATGGGAGAGATCTGAGGAATTACTCGAGAAAATGCCCACATCATGGATTGCCCAAGTGGTTACAAATGAACACCTTTTATAACGGGCTACATGGAAATGTCAGAACTAGCATTGATGCGGCATCGGGCGGTGCATTCATGGCTAAGAGTTACGAGGAAGCCTACAATTTGATAGAAACAATGTCGGCAAATAACTACCAGTGGCCCACAATGAAGAATGACACGCGAGCAAAAGTGGGTGGGATCTTGGAATTAGATGGATACTTGACTATCTGAAGCAACTCTTTACTGCACTATCCATCCATGAAGTTTGATCACGATGAATGAGAGGTGAATCGATAGCGAGGGCTCAAGTTGACAACAAGTTCAGCGGAGGTTATGGTAGTATGTGAATTATGTGTGGGATCATCAAACGAAGCGGCGTGTGCTGATAAATCCGACATCCGATTCGGTTCATAGGAAACTACAACGAAATTCCATAAAATACCTACCAAAACACCTACAACCGGGGAATAGGAACCACCCAAACCTCTCATGGAGCAATAATCAATAAACTCAAGCTCCACGACCATCATATCCCCCAGGTTTTCATAGTCATCCACAGCAGATTCAACAATGGGACGGAAATCCGATGGGGAGGAATCATGGGCAAAATACATGACTAGCAGCGATTTGGCTATGAAGAATCAAGCTATTGCTATCAAAAATATAGAGAATCGAGATAGGTCAAATTGCATTGGCATTAAAGAATAGACCACAAGGAACATTACCTAGCGACACCAAAAGAAATCAGAAGGGTAATCATGAAAGCGATGTCAGCGATTATGTTGAAAGTGGAAAACACCTCGGTGGGAATAGTGCGAAAAATTCAAGCAACACGGAGAGGAAAAAGTTGATGTGATAGCTTGATGGAGGTAACAAAAATGAGGAAACAAAGTTAAGCAATGAGCGATTTTTATCCCCACCGCCGTTTTAGCGAGAGGGTCCAAAAATAGAAATCGGATAAGCGATTCACAAAGTTTTTAGATGTGTTCAAAGAAACTCCAGTTAACATCCCATTCGCGAGGCCCTAGAACAAATGCTTAGAGTTATGCGAAGTTTTATGAAGGAATTACATCGAGGAAGAAGAAATGGGAAGACTTGAAGCGTGGCACTAACGAGGGTGTAGTGCGATTATTCTGAAAAAAAGCTTCCACCAAAACTTCAAAGACAGGGGAGCTTTACTATCCGTGCGCGATCGGGAAGATGTCTTTTAACAAGTGCTTATGTGATTTGGGGGCAAGTATAAACTGATGCCATTATCGGTATATTGAAATTGGGTTTGCCGCGCGCCAAAAGCCTCTGAACATTTCATTGCGGTTGGCGGATAGGTTAGATCACATATCAAGAGAGGCATTATAGAGGACATTTTGGTAAAAGTGGATAAGTTCATATTCCTGCGGACTTTATCATCTTTGGATTTGATGAAGATAAGAACATCCAGATCATCCTAGGGAGACCCTTCTTGTACCGGGGGATGGACACTCATAGGCGTGCAAAAGGAGAAAGACAATGAGGTCCAAGATCAAAGTAAAATTCAATGTGTTCAGGGCCATGAAATATCCTACGGACGAGGAAGAGTGTTATCGAATGGATTTAATTGAGCAAATTACCGGTGAAGATATTAACAAGAGTTTGATCAATGATCCGTTAGAAACAACCTTATTGGGGATGAAGAAAAAGGCGACCGAAAATTTGTGGACTTATTACGGATGCTTTGAGACTCTTTGCCACGAGTTAAGCGATTGAAACCGGTTGAACCTCTGTACACAGGAGAGAGCGATTCTTGAAAAAAATTGAAACCATCATTGGAGGAGCCACAGACGTTGGAACTTAAGCCACTCCTAAACATCTCGGTATGCGTATTTAGGCGATTTAAATTCTTTACTGTAATTATTTACTGCTTTGCATAGCAAATTGCGGGAAGAAAAGTTCTTTGAGGGTGCTTAGGGATCACAAATCGGCGATTGGATGGACGATTGCGGATATAAAGGCATTAGCCCATCATTTTGCATGCACAAGATTACGATGGAGGATGATGCAAGTCCATCGGTGGAGCATCAACGTCGACTTAACTTGATCATGAAGGAAGTAGTCGAAGGAAATTACTAAATTATTGGATCTTGGGTGTCATATATCCAATTTTAAACGATAAATGGGTAAGTCCGATTCATTGTGTTGCCTAAGAAAGGGGAATGATGGTAATTGAATGAGGACAACGAGTTAATTCCAACAAGAGGATATAACGAGTTGGAGGTGTGCATCGATTATAGGAGATTGAATAAAGCAACCGGAAGGATCATTTCCTTACCTTTTATCGATCAAATGTTAGAGCGAGTTTAGCGGGACATGAGTTTCTTGCTTATTGGATGGATATTAGGGATATAATCAGATTACTATCGCTCTTGAGGATCGAAAAAAGACAACATTCACTTGCCCTTACGGCACCTTTGCATTCGGGAGAATGTCATTGAATTTGTGCAATGCAAAAGCAACTTTCGGTGATTGTATGATGGCTATTTTCTCGGATATGGTGGAGAAGAGCGTTGAAGTCTTCATGGATGATTTCTCGATCTATGGGGACAATTTTGACACTTGCTTAGAAATCTGGTCATGGTATTGCGGTGATGTGTGAGGATCTGAACCTCATCTTGAATTGGGAAAAATGCCACTTCATGGTTGAAGAGGGCATAATTTTGGGACATAAGGTGTCGGCTCAAGGTTGGAGGTGGACAAGGCAAAAAGTTGGACACGATCGAAAACTACCTCCATAGGGCTCGATTAAGGGAATTAGAAGTTTTACGGGGCATCTTTGGGTTCTACAGAGAGATTCATAAAAGACTTCTCTAAGATTGCAAAACCTCTATGGATCTCTTTTAGAAGGATGCCACTTTCGACTTTTTGCGCGGAATGTAAGTCCGCGTTTGACCTATTGAAGAAGAAATTAACTTCTGACCCGTGATAGTACATGCCGAATTTGGAAAATGCCATTCGAACTTATGTGTGATCTGGGACTATCTGGTTGAAATTTTTTTTGGGCCAAAAGATGAGACAAGGTGTTTCACACCATATACTATCAAAAACAAACACTCACGAGACTCAAATGAACTACACTACTACGGAAAAGGAATTGCTTGCGATGGTATCGCGTTCGACAAATTACGGGCATACTTGATCGGGACTAAGGTAATAGTCTACCACGGACCATTCGGCGATTCGGTGCTTAATCGCGAAAAAAAGATGCTAAAGCACGCCTTATCAGATGGATTCTCCTACTTGAAGAGTTTGATTTAGAAATTAAAGATAGAAAGGGGCGGAGAATCAAGTTCTTAGATCATTTGTCAAAATTGGAAAATCCGGAGAAAAAAAGGATGATGATAGATCGTGATCAACGAGACATTCCGGATGAAGCGATTATTTGGGGTGAATCTGAAATTTTAGTGGTATGCGGACTTAGCGAATTATGTGGTAAGCAAGATGCTTCCACCGGATCTTACGACAACGAGAAAAAAAGAAGTTTACGCATGATGTCAAGAGTGGTACATGTGGGATGAACCGTACTTATTCAAACAATGTGCCGATAAGATGATTGACGATGTATCCCATACGATGAAGTCCACAACATATTACAAGAATGCCATTCATCGGCATCACGGTGGACATTACGGGGAGTGGCGCCACCATGCGGCGAAAGTTCTTCAATCCAGGGTTTTATTGGCCTCACGGTGTTCAAAGGCGCCCACCAATTTGTGAAAATGTGTGATAGATGCCAAAGGGTGGGAAACATATCGAAGCGGAATGAGATGCCCTACAAACAATTCTTGAAGTGGAAATCTTTGATGTATGGGGCATCGATTTCATGGGACCATTCCGTCGTCTTTGAAGCAATCGGTATATTACTGCTTTCATGATGGATTACGTCTCGAAATGGGTTGAAGCTGCGACATTACCATCTAATGATGCGAAAAGTGGTCCTCAAGTTTTGCGAAAAAACATTTTCACGAGGTTTGTACATGCGAAGAGCAATAATCGATGATGAAGGCGATCAACACGCAATAAGTCATTCTGACTCTTACGGCTAAGTATGGGGTTCAATCACAAGGTGGCTACTGATATCACCCTCAAACTAATGGGCAAAGCGAGGTATCGAACAGAGAAGTTAAAGGATATTGGAGAAAGTTGTAAATCAAAGTCGGAAAGATTGGTCACTTGATTGGACGACGCATTATGGGCATCTGAGAACTGCATACTGGCGCCAATCGGGATGTCACCTTATCAACTCTTATGCGGAAAGGCATGTCACTTACCGGGTGGAGCTACTGACCTGAGGCTTCTTTGGGCCATCTGAAATTGAATTTTGATCAAGCGCGGTAGGAGAAAAGAGGCTACTCCAACTAAATGAGCTCGTGAATTCCGCCTCCAAACCTACGAGAATGCCAAGCTATACAAAGAAAAAGTTAAAAGATGGCACGACCGGAAAATTGTGCAGCGAACATTGAGCCAGGTTCAGCTCCTCCTCTATTCAATTCACGGTTGCGTTTGTTCCCGGAAAAGCTTAAGTCGAGATGGTGGGACCATTTACAATAAAATGAGTATTTCCTCATGGCGTAGTTGAACTCTACGATTGGAATCCGTTAGAAATGTTCAAAAGTCGATGGTCAGCGGATAAAGCATTCTTTGGGGTGGCGAGTCGAGCTGGGGCCTTGAAACAACATTACCCTCGTAGATACGATAAAAGCGCGGGGTGGTCGGTGAAATGACTTAAAATCAAGCGCTAATTGGGAAGCAACCCAATCGTTCTTTATTTTTCATAGTTCATGTTTAATTTGTTAGGATGTAGTTTATGAAGCGATGAGTTAGGACTTGTCAATTATTAAGTTTTGCTAAAAATCTACGAAAAAACTACTAAAAATCTCATTGAAACTCAAAGTCGTCATTAATCTAACATATTGCATGTTTTTGGTTTGAGGAGAGGTCAACATGACTCGAAAGCAACAACGCTTACTGCTGGATGGAGGAAAATCGGCAAATTTTGCATCTCAAAATTTTTGACCAAAAAATTTTTCACGATGGGCATGCCCATGGTAAAGTGAACCTTTTGGCCTAAATACCCCGTAGGGGTGAGGTCTGGCTGGGCGGAACCACGCCTTTTATAAGGCACGATCTCGACCATCTCTCCCACACACATACACGCCTACTCCTTTGCTCTTACTCTCCCTCGATAAACCATATTGCTATCTCTACCAAACCACTACTACCCACTACCCACATCACAAAGCGCATCCCCACTCCCCACTCACTGACTTCAATCCAGTCCACCACTTCATCTCCCCACATCACTCTATATAAACCCTACCTCATACTTCCCATATTCAACACCATTACACTCAATTCTTAAAGATATTGGGATACACACACTTGAGGTAAGTGGCTATAGTGTCGAGCTTCTTCTCATCTCTACCACATACACCAATTTCCAAGTTCAAAATTCAAAAATTGTGTAACAAACTTGACCTACTACATGAGTGTTTGATAAAGTGTTTGAACCAAGTTTTTGGATGCGTCGGTGTTTACTAGCAAGAGTTCACTCTTGAAACTCAATGGCATCTCAACCAACACCCAAATGCCATGCCAGCGAGAGTTCAAGCGCCACTCCACCTTGACTACCTATGGCCTTGCAAATTTGTGAGTCTGCATGCCCATGCGTAAATGATTATGAGTACATGCAATCTAAAGGCACTTACAGGAACGTGGGTTGGCCCCAGAGACGACGGAGAAATGATGTCCCAAATTCACCAAAAGGGTGGATCAAATTCACTAAACATCAAACACCATGATGGTTAATATTGTCGAGAATTCTATCTGACAGCTTGAAAACAAAGCTCCTTTCAAAGCGTTTGTGCGAGGGTCGAATGGTTCCATTCGGTGATGATGCAATCAACGCTTACTATCGATTCTGGGTGCCACGCCATTGTCGATATGTCCAAATGAGGATTTTGACCGGATTATGAGGAGGTTATTAAAAATTTGACAAAAGCGCGGGCACATCTTGGACCAAAAGGGAGGAAGGGAGGAGCAGTGTTCAATAGCAGGACTTAAGCCGGTATGGAAAGATATGATACGCATTTTATGTGCGAAATTGCTTAGTCCCAACACACTTGGACGTCACCAAAGAAAGGCGTTCTTGTTATCGCCATTATGCGGGACTTCATTATCGGCGTCGGGGCTATCATCGGTTTCTCCATCCATGGGGTGCTTCTGCGGAAATTTTTGGGCGGTTTACCACCCTTCACTTATATATGCGTTGTCTTGCTTAGCAGCAAAGTGTGCGTTATTACGATGATGAGCCAACTCAACCGCCGCTTTTGCTTTGCTTGATTCACGAATGATTGCGCGGTATTCGATTGTGGGGTGGAGAGAGTCACATCCACGGGGGTTAGGTTTTATTTTTCCATCGGCGTCGGAAGAGCGAAGTCGATCTGAGAAGATACCTCGGGGATGAGGATGACACAATGGGAGATCAAGGCAAAGCGAGTTCCATGATGAGCATTTTCTAGTACTCGGTTCCTTGAGCTCGAGAATCAAATGAATCGCATACTAGGGCGACCACGCAGAAATCGGCGATTAGCGATCGCCCAAATCATATGTTCGATGCCATGAGCGCGTCTTTAGCCTCATTCAACACAACACTTGAGTTTTAACGTGGCCCAATTTAATTTCATCAACAACCCGGTCCATTCTGCGATTTCCTCTAGTGACTCCGATGAAGAAGAGCACCAACCACCACCCCGAACTTAGAACAAATTCGGGGAGTCCTCTTGCATTTTATTCTTATCCAATGAGGGCATTGTCTTAGTTAAGTTTGGGGATTTAAATTTTGTTTTAATATCTAGTTTTGCATTATACTATAGGATTTTTTGCTTTTAGTTAAAATATATATATATATATATATATATATATATATATATATATATATATATATATATATATATATATATATAGTTAAATAGTTTGTTTGCATATGTCCAATGGTGTGCGCATTCTACGAGTTATTACGGCGATGATGAGATTGTGAATAAGTTAACCAATATAGTATGGATTATTAGAATTTGTGATATAATTCTTTTATGAATCGATTCTTGGACTTGTTTGAAGCTGTTATAAAAGGGTAGCACTAATAACATCTTTGTTGGCCAGAATTCGATTCAAATCGATACATAAAATGTTTCTAAAGGATAATGCTAGGGTGAACGAGAAAATGACAAGGATAGGTAGTGAAGGCTTAAATTAGGCAAGAACCTAAGTTTGGGGGAATAAATGTGGGGTATATAAACTTATCTAAAAATATATATATAAAAAAAAAAAAAAAAATACATAGGGTATACATGGTGACTAGTCTTGTTTGGGGCCTCTGTTACTTGAGCAATCATGCATGGGGGATTGTCTTTACACTAGCGCCTAAGGTCTTCTATGGTGCAGGAGTCGTTGGTGGAAAGCTCGCTAAGGGGTAACTCTTTGTAAGCCTAATGGGATGAGACATTGCCTGATCGTTTATGTATATTTAGAAAAAAAAAAAAGATAAAGAATAAAATGGGAAAAGTGCAAAAAAGCCCCATATAGAAAAAAAAAAAAAGAAGAGAAGAAAGTATAAGTATCCTGCATGTACCCTTGAATTTGGTTAAGTTTAATTTTAGTTGAATCGTGCCTATCTTTGAGATTTTTAAGTTTGCCTTTGTATAATTCCTTCTAAAAGTTGTTTATGTATTGAATTTGGGTTAAAATTATCGGTTATCTTAGATGTTGATCACACCATACGCTATACGATAATAGTTGTTCAAAATTGAGAATGTCGTACGTAATTGTGGTTTGGGTTTGATAATTTGTCTTTGTAAAGTTGCTTGTTTTCTCTGGTAGATGGGATAAGTTAGTTTATCTGCGATGTTGTTGGATTTTTAGGCATTTAGATTATTGCATTTCATTGCATTTCATTGCATGTAGTTGTTTTGTGCTCGAGGACTAGCGCGGTTTAAGTTTGGGGATTTTGATAAGTGGATTTTATATACGAATCAATATTCATTTCAAGTTTAAATTAAGTAGTTATTTTCATGTTTTGTGTTCGTTTTTACTCGTTTTGTGATATTTTATGTGTAGGGTGGTCATGGATGCAATTGGTGAGGAAAGGCGGATTTTTTTGGAGCAAAAGTGGAAAAAAGTTGGAGCTTGAAAAATTTGAAGGCGATGGCTATGCCCGCAAAAATGAAACTTGTTTATCTGTACCCACCCCGTAAGGCCGGAGTCCGTTCTTCTTGTTGTCTGTTTGGTTTGACTTACATTGGGGCTCGATTTGTTGGGCTTGGTTGTGCGTTTGGACTCTAATAAAAAGAAGGACTCGGCGGAAGAGAGAGAGAGCTTGCTTTTCGTGAAAAAAACAACGATCATACAACCTGAAAGGAAGAATTTGAAGCGATTTCAAGGATTGAAGAAGCGAGCGTTGGAGGAAGTAATTTTGGAGATTATCACGACGGTTGCAAATCGAGGCTACGTGAAGGGTTTTCCATAATTCCTCTTTTCTTTCATCTATTTGTAATTGGGATGATGTTTTCAACAAATTATTGAGTTTTAATTCATTAGTTATGAACTAATTTATTTATTAGACTTGTGATGGATCTTTGGGCGTAACGATGATTCTATAACTTTGATTTTCAATTCAATAAGATATTTTCGGTTTATCTATGTTAATTTGTGTATGAATTTATGAATTGCACGATCAGCGATTCTTTGTGGATTTGAAAGGAATCGAGAGAGAGATTGAATCTAGACCTAGTTAATATAGCATGTGTCATGAATTTTGTCGATAGCAGATTTGTGATTATTGTTAAGGTAGAGATAAACTTGACATCGCATGTAATCGTATAGAGAAGCTTAAACTTCAACCTTTTTGATTGCGAGTTCACATAGAGATATAGTGAGTTGGTTAATTTAGGTGTTTAGCAGTTTCTATCTTAATTGTGGATTGATGTTAATATGGTATTAGTGCATCGAGGTGGCTCTTACTACGTTAAGTGTTCTTGATTAATAAAATGGAATATTGAATTGAGTTGGAATAAAGGTTTGAAAATCGAGTGAAGCTCGGGGTGAAATCATAAGTCTAATTCTCCAATTATTGTTTGAAATTCCGATTTACGTTATTGGTGTATACATTTTGTGATAGTTAATTTCTTTATTAATTTAGTTTTTTTATATAATTTAAAACCATTGAATTGATTAGTTTAATAAAATTAGGGTTAATACAAAATTGATACTTGTGAAGTTAAGATTCTTGATATTTTGTCCTCGTGGGGAGCGATACTTTTTATTCTTATATTATCTTGTTACTTGTTGACCACGTGCACTTGCGTGTTTTTAAGCGTATTGATTTTTATTTTTATTCAACTATTTTAATGCTCGATTTGGATCATATTATTAATCGAATCCGAGTCTATCTCGTATTTTTTCGAGTCGAGCCCGAATCTAGCCCGAACTGTGTTGGCTCGTTTACAGCCTTACTCTTAACTCTTTCTTTCTCTCTCTTTTTTGGAATAATAAAATAGATGACAGAAGAGAAAAAAAGGAGCATACTTGTGGTTCCAGTGTCAAAGTATGTCATGTTATTTTAAATGATTTTTTTAATAAAGTTAAATGAGGGTAGCATTTAAAAATATAAGGTCAAAAATAGTATTAAAATTGAAAGATGACAAATAGATTTGAAAAAAGAGAGAGAAAATTATGACAAGTAAACTTTGATGGAGGGAGTAGTTTTTTAATCTTTTCATCTTTTTCAATGAATTTTGAAGTAATTTAAGGCTCATTTTAATCAATCAAACAATATTAATTGTATTTTAAAATTTTGCCTGAAACGTCAGTTAAAAAGGAACGTGTGACGCCCCCAAATCCGGTTTCCTCTAACCCCGGATTCGGTGCTCACGACCCATCATCATCATAAGCATTCTATAAACTATTGCGAAATAATAAACATACAGTGTTCATTATAATAAAGTCTTACAGCAATATCCCAAGGTCTATTAACCTTAACTTAAACATACCTTACTTAAGTTACCCTTAGTAACACAAAAGGTTTACAATACCAATGTACAATATAATATGATACATAAACATTCGCATTATCTATTCATGCACTTTTCCTTTGCCTTTGTCCTTCTTGGACGTCTCTGACTTAGCTGAAATACATGTCATGATACAGCAAGGGTAAACAACGAATTTGCTTAGCAAGTTTAAATACAAGGGAAATATATCATGATTAGCAAGGAATTTATCATTCAATGTTCAACTGTAAGAATCGTGAATTTTATGAATAAATAAGAATGTGAATATTTATTTTTATATAAATATTTATGTGTCATGAGATGACTAGCTCAATTATATTAAATTGAAATTATGATAACTGAGAAAATGAGGGAAAACATGATGAGACCTGTGAAATGCCTTGTGTGACACGAGAATGGAAATTTTGATGATTTAATTAAATTAAAGAATGAATGAATTAAGAAGTGAATGATTAATTAATATCATATTTTTATTAATTATTATTGTGAGTAATAGAATATTAATGAGTAAATAATTAATATAATAAGATTTATATTTATTCATTTAATTGTTGTGTGCAAGATATGTGATAATTAATAGTATTATATATAGTACCTACATTCAATTAAAAATGAAGTTTAGTGTGACACTTTAATGTGACTATATAATATATAAACTATATAGTAAAATTGAATGATATATAAATTACATAAAGAGGCTTATGTGACAACATGTATGTGTGAGAACATTAAAGATGTACTTTATGTAATATTAAATTAGAATAAATCAATGATTTGCAAATTAATAATTATTTCAATAAGTAAGTTTATGATAATGTGATTAGATGATACCCAATTAGATTATATTCGGTATTGTAATAACCCAATATTTTCATTATAATTAAATAATACATTTTGCATTTTTTTTTAAAGTGGGATTATGTGCAAAGAAAAGTATATGTATTTATGTGATAAATAAAACTTATTTATTACATGAATAATTGTAAATAAATTCTTTTAAAAATTATTGATCATTATAGATTATATTCTTATTATAAATTAATTTTGTAATAAAAATATTTATTATTTATTTTCCATGAAAATATGATTATTATATATATGATATGATTATAAGGATTATTATGATGTGTATTAGCTAAGTTAATTATTTCAACTTAATTAATAATGGTATATATGAAGGTTATGTCGGATATGGATTCAAAACCCTAATTCTGGATTTTTAATAAGGAATAAGAATATTAATATAATATTATTTATATTTTAGTAATATAAACATGCCTGATATGTGTGTAATGTTAATATGTGGAACAGTTATAGTAAAATTGTACAAAACCCTAGCGTTACTGATAAACTATAGTACATAAGTCAATTGCTATTGTAAGATTTGTTAAGTTGTTATGTTATGTAATTAATGACAATTAGTATAGATTTAATGTTAATTAGGTAAACCCTAATTAATATTTAGAAACCCTAATTACTAAATTAGAACCCTAATTGCTAAGTTGTAAACCCTAATTATTATTTTAGCAAGCTTAATGGTAATTAGTAAAGTATAAAGCCTAATTTACAAGTCCTAGGTGATTAGTAAACCTAATTTAATTAGGGAATCCTAATTCACATTTTTAGAAACTAAGATTTTCATTTTTGCCCTAATTACACAATTTTAGAAATTGGACTTATGGAACCTTAGGGTTAAACCCTAGGGTCAAACCCTAAGGGTTAGAATAAATTGCCAACTTTGCCACTTAAAGTAAAAATCAAATGACCAAATTGCCTTTATTGTATTATTTAATAGATAACTTGTATAGGTTGCCATAACTTTAGTTGGTGACCAACTCTAGCTAGCCATGTGCCTATGACCCATACAAATCAGCCATTTTCACATCCAAGTGCATTGCATCTATGTCATTATATAAGATCAAAGAGAGAGAAAGGTTAATAACTTGCTCATTTTGCTTACCTACACTCAACTCACTTCTCTCTCACCCAAACCTCCGAAATTACCTTGCTAGATCAGTCACAAAACAAGCCCCACTATCACTTATATCAAACCAGAAAGCCAGAATCAAGATCTTGTTCATAAAAAGGTAGAACCCTAAACCAAAAATTTAATCTTGTATACTATGTTGGATTTGATGTATGAATGTTTAAATATGTTATATAAGGTGTAAATCAGTGATATGGGTTGCTAAATAGTGGATCCATAACATTTATAGGGTTAAATCCACTTTTCCCCCCACTCTACTCGACCTCGATTTACAAATGCATCACTAAACTGAATTTTTTTACAATCGACTCATTGAACTACAAATTATTTTCAAATCGTTACAAAATCCGTTAAGTGAGTTGACTTTAAACGGAATATCCATATCACTTTTAAATAAATATCCACGTCATACGACTATAATCCTACTTGTCGCCACATTGAAAAATAAATGGGTTTTAATTACTTTTTGTTGCCTTTTTCTTTGCAAATTATCATAATACCCTCAACATTAATAATAAAAAATTATTAATATTTTTTCTTTGACAAATTTGTCTTTTATTGTATTCAAATATATTACATATATTATTAAAATAAGAGAAATTTGGGTAAAAATTAAAAATTAATCATTATTCATAAGTATTTTCATAATAAGCACAAATTAAAAATTAAAATTTATAAAAATAAATTCAAACTTCAAAAATATAACTTAAATTTTGAAAACTAATTTTTATTTTATTTTTAAAATTAATATAATTATTATTTATATTATAAAATCATTAAATCTAAGCTTAAATATATATATAAAAAAGAAATATTAAAAATGTTCAAATATCAATTATATTATTGTCCATCTTCTTCCCATTTGATCTCTGTCAAAGAATTATTATTGTCCAACTAAATAACTCAAAAAATAAAAATAAAAAGCAGATATATTGTAAGACCCCAAATAATTAATAAATGAAATTTAATTTCATCTAATTATTATTTTGAAATAGTAAGGGTTGATGTGATTAATGTGGATAGTTATGGGTAAAATACGCAAATATTTCAAAATAAGCAAGTGGTTATAAAATATTCATTGTTGTCGGGGAATATTCGTTTGGTTGTGGAATATTAAATCTTTGTCGGGGAATATTAAATGCAATGACAGCAACCATGTGTGGAGCCCCATAACGGAAAGCGATTGGAGGAAGAAAACGACAAATATAAGTTGTTTAAAAATAATTGGCGTGAGTTATACTGGTTTACCTTTGTTGGAATACCCGTTGGTTAAAACACGATGTCTGGCGTTGTTGCACGATGATGCACAGTATTGCACCAATTATTGACTCTTACGTAAGAAGGCACTACTCAATAATGGTTCTGATAATTCTTGCTTCGAAGATTTTATTTTATTGGTTCAATAATTGTTGCGTTGATATTTTATCTTTCGCATTTGTTTCAATAATTGTCATTACATAGTATTTTTTCATTGTCGAAGCAATAATTCATATTATCCTAATAATATTATTAGATAACATTATTGGCAATGTCTAGAAAGTTACATCTAAGGAGAGGTTTGGTCACCTAATTGCGCTTGCAAGATGAGGAGAAATTCTTATTGGAAAGCCTCCTCTTTCTGCAGAACCGCCTTGTTGTCGATATTGTGATTACGTAATATTATTTGTGAATAATTAATTATTGATTCATATGATGAGGAAAATATTGATTTTATGTGGATATAGATGGAGAAAATTTTAATGTGACAATTGTTGAAAATTAATATTTTATCTTTTTCTCGATAAAATAATTCATTTAAATATATATTATTATATTTTAATAATATAATAATGGTGATATTTTTACAACGAATGTGGGATATATGAGTATACGAGGAGGAAGAGTATTTTTGTTGTAATAAATGTTTAAAACATGTTAAACATGTCGGTGGACCCCATTTATTGATCGAAATTTGATTATAAATTTAAAATCGTGGTTTATGGATTTCGACCAATTTCTGCTTGAAATTTGGAAAAACTTTCTTCTGCAAAGTTGTAGAGAATTGAATTTCCTATAACAAAACGCAAGATTTGAATTTTCTGACAAAAGGGCTATTTATTATGAATTATTGAAGTTCAAGTCTCAAAATAATTGATTTTGGAAATTTAAATTATTTTATAAAAGAAAAACGTTTTTTTACTTGTTCTAGAAGGGAGCATGTGGGAATCTTTGGGAATTGAAATCTAGAATGAGTATGTAGAAGATTATATATATATATATATATTAATATTATATTAAATTTTCTAACTTTGGTGTTCTAAGCATTTTCCTATAAATAGGTGCTTAGGTTAGAATTGAAAATCACACCGTAAATCAAGTTTTCTCTCTATATTATCGAGCGTATTCTTGTGAGTATTTTGAGTATACTTTGAGTATTGCTATACGGTGAAAGTTCAAGTTATAGCCTTTATATCCAATATTCCAAATTTAGAAATCTTGATCTTTCGAGGTAAGGGATATTATTTTTTTCGTAATGATATTATTTCTTCAATATCATTATCTTTGAAATATTGGTTTGAAGTTTTTATCAAATTTGGAACTTTTGGTGTCTGAGATTACTATTCACGATATCTGGACTATTCACGATATCTGATCTTATTCACGAATCTGACTTTATTCATCGAAAAATGAAAAATTTTCTTTTAAGTCTAAAATATCTATTGTGGATACTAGCTTTGATTGTATCCATGTTTTGATCATTCTTGAATTTTACACCACTATGATTATTTTTGAGGTATTTTTGGATGTGGATGAAGCGAAATACGAATCCTTAATCCTTAATCCTTGTCATTTTGTTTCAATCTTTGGATTCGTTTCTTTAAAAATATTTTTCATCATCTTCATCTTAAATGATGATATTATTGAATATCTTTGACCGTGTAGCAGAAAAGATGAATGATTTCGATGAATATCTTTGGCCCATGGTGCAAAGATTATTGATTTCGATGAATATCTTTGGCCGTGAGTAAAAGAAAGATGAACAGTGTTTAGATGAACATGACCAATCGGTGAATGTCCTCGGCCTCAGAGTGCAAGGGATGAATATTTGATCCCGATATATATTGATTGATGTTACAGGAATAAAAAAAAAAGACGATGAACTTTAAAATTCATACATAGAAGATAGTAGTTTGCATTCTCTACTTAACTCTTCTAATGAATTATTATTTCACTGCTTGAATATTGATTTAAAACTTGTTGTCTATTGTATTCTATTATATATTTTCCCTGTTGAAGACTAACGATAATTTTGTTGTATATTATCTTAGTCATAATATTAGATTCTTCGGCTAGTTGAGCTCACCCTTTTCCTTTTTGTTCCATTTTTCTTCTCGTGAGACGAGAATATAGCGAGTGCGAAGCCTCGGGGTATGGAATGAAAGTTCTAGGGAGAGTTGTTTAGTAGTCCTCACCATTGTTGTAAAATAATGTATCAATAATTATGATGAGGATTTATTTGTATGTGGATATTGTCTAGATGGCAATATCTCGTATTTAAACTCACGCTTTACTATTTGTAATAATAAAGTTGTAGTTGTTTACATGCAGTGTATTGACAACTCGGAATGGGTGATGTAGACCTATTTTGGGGGTGTCACAGCTTGGTATCAAAGCTTAGGGATATGATCTCCAAGGAGATCGGAGAATAGAACTATGAGGGGAGAGACGAGTAAATCCTTCGCTAGTGTGTCCTACCTAAGCTTATTTGATAGTTGGTCAATATATAGGGATATTATGTGATATATTGATTTCCTTAATTAACCCTTATTTTATGACGATTATTGAGAATGTCGATGAGAATATTAACAATGGAAATGAGACCGTGTGGAGACGCTCAGTACTCACCAACGAGGAGAACGTCAACAGTCGGTAATGTTCCTCCTGTGAACAACACCACCGATCGATGATGAGCAGCCTTGATGTTTAGAAGCTTTTTGCGATTTCATGCAAAATCGCACGAGGGAGACTCGTGTTCAAAACATAGGAGGAAATGATAGCAATTCACGGGTTGTCACAATGAAGCGATTCAAAGAGTTGGGACCACCGAATTTAAGGGAAAGCCGGATCCGATCATGGCGAGAAACATGGGTCAAGCAAATTACCAAGATATTCAATGTCTTGGGATGCACAGAAGAACAGAAGGTTCCATTCGCCACCTTTATGTTCCGTGGGCGAGGCAGACTCTCTCTGGTGGAGTTCGTGAAGCGTACCATCCACCAAGACTTTTCAAAGATGTCTTGGGAGACGTTTGAGAACTATTTAATGACAAATACTTTCCGAAAGTGTTCGCCATATGAAGGAAGTGGAGTTTATTAGACGGAGCGAGAATAACATGACGGTGTCTCAATGACGAGGCGAAGTTTGCGAGTTATCCAAGTTTGCACCTCATTTGGTGGAGAATGAGGAACGTATGTGCAGAGATGTTTCGAAGGGTTTGAAACCCGGCAGATTCGAAGATCTCATCTCTCATAAATTTTCTCTATTCAGGATGTTTGTTAATAGGGGCTCAATTGTTAGAAGCGAGATAACGAGTACGGTCAACCGAGGTACCACAATCGAGGATCATACCGGAGATAGCGATCAACAAAACAACAATAACCAAATGGAGAAAGAAAAAATGACAGACAAAAAATGGTAACCACTCGGTGGTAATCATGGCCATAAAAATAGAAGAAGCGAAGTCGTGAGGAGATTTTAAAAGAGGAGATTCAACAACGACCATGTGAAGACGCAGCAGTGCAAAGAAGAATCGGTTCCAAGGGAGGAGAACGACCACCGGTCATATGCTATAAATGCGGGGAAGAGGGACATATCACCAAACCGCCCACAACAGCCTGGTATGCTATAATTATGGAAAGGAAGGACATATCGCTCGAGATTGCACTTGCAGTGGCGAAACCTAGTTCAATGAGACGGTGACTCAAAAGATCGTCCCCGAAAAAGTCAAAGTCAATCGGTTCTGGAAGAGCGTTTGTTGTGATTGGTCAAAATGTGAGAAACCAAACGAGGTGATCACGGGTAAGCTATTTATAAATTCTTGTGAAGTTTATACTTTACTAGATACCGGTGCTACCCATTCATTTATCTCTCCTGCTTGTGCTCAATGTTTAAACTTGACTCGGAGAAATTAGACTTTGACCTATCTATGGAAACTCAGATTAGGAGAAACTTTCATCACATCCACTTGCTTATAAATCTTGTTTGATTCAAGTTGGCACCATCACCTTACCCCGTGACCTTATCTCTTTAAAGATACTTCCTTTTGATGTGATTTTAGGGATTGATTGGTTAACTACTCATCATGCCAAAATTGATTGTTTTCGTAAGGTTGTTAGCTTTCATATTCCTAAACAACCTGTTGTACGAATTCAAGCAACTAAACCATTAAAATCAATCACTGTCATATCTAATCATAAAGCTATTCGTTTATTAAGAAACGGATGTCAATCTTTCTTAGCCCATGTTATGGATTTGAATAAAGACACGTCAAATTTGAATAATATTCCCGTTGTTATTGACTTTCCCGACGATTTCAAGAAGAACTTCCTGGTCTACCCCCAGAACGTGAAGTTGAATTCTTTATTGACCTTGAACCTGGTACAAAGCCCATTTCTAAAACCCCATATCGAATGGCTCCTATTGAACTTCAGGAGTTAAAGGTCCAACTACAGGAGTTGTTGGACATCGGTTTCATTCGTCCTAGTACATCTCCTTGGGGTGCTCCTGTTTTATTCGTAAAGAAGAAAGACGGGAGTATGTGACTTTGTATTGACTATCGGGAATTGAACCATGTCACTATAAAGAATAGGTATCCTCTACCTCGTATTGATGACCTATTTGACCAGTTGCAAGGAGCACAATTCTTTTCAAAGATCGATCTTCGTTCTGGATATCATCAGCTGAAGATTAGAACTGAGGATATTCCAAAGACTGCCTTCAGAACTCGGTACGGGCATTATGAATTCTTAGTCATGTCTTTCGGATTGACTAATGCTCCTGCGGCTTTCATGGATATGATGAACCGAGTATTCAAGGAATATTTGGATCAGTTCGTTGTTGTCTTTATTAATGACATCCTCATATATTCCAAAAGTCGTGAAGATCATGAGCACCATTTGAAGCTGGTACTACAAAGGCTTCGTGAAAATAAGTTATATGCCAAGTTAAAGAAATGGGAGTTCTGGCTTGAGGAAGTAGCATTTCTTGGGCACGTGGTGTCAAAACATGGAGTATCTGTTGACCTTGCCAAGATTGAAGCAATAAAAGTTGGGAGAACCAAGACTGGTGATCAAGACGTAGCTTTTTGGGCTTAGCTGGTTATTATCGGAGATTCGTGGAAGGGTTTTCTCGAATCGCTACTCTGCTAACTCGCTTAACTCCGGAGGATACAAAATTCGTTTGGAGTGAAGAATGCGAGAAGAGTTTCCAAGAGCTTAAGAGGAGACTTATTTCTAAGACTGTTCTAACAATACCATCCGGTTCGGATGGATTTGTTATCTACAAATGATGCTTCAGAGCAAAGGGTTAGGATGTGTTCTCATGCAACGTGGGAAAGTCATAGCCTATACCTCGCGACAACTTAAAGAATATGAGAGGAATTATCCTACTCATGATCTAGAGTTAGGCAAAGCAATGCTTTCACGCTTAAAGATCCGGAGGCACTATCTATATGGGGAGAAAGTGGAGATATATTCGCACCATAAAAGCCTTAAATATTTCTTCACCCAAAAGAACTTAACATGCGGCGTGACGTTGGCTCGAGCTATTGAAAGACTACGAGCACACTATTCAATACCATCCCGGAAAAGCGAACGTGGTAGCTAACGCGTTGAGTAGAAGATCATATCTGCGAGGAGCAAAGCGATGATGTCAAGTATACGCATAGAGCTAACTTTAATATAAAAAGTTAAGGTTGCTCAAGCCACGCACACCCGAGTGATGCATATGAAGAAGAAAGTACAAGAAGGTGCTATTCCTAAGCTTAGAATCGATGAAGAAGGAATACTTGAGTCCACTCTAGACTTTGTGTTCCTAACGACTCGATTTGAAGTACAAGATTATGATGGAGGCACACAATACACCATTTGCAATCCATCCTCGAAGTACTAAAATGTATCGTGATCTTCGACATACATTTTGGTGGAACAATATGAAGAGAGAGATTGCAAAGTTTATCTCAATATGTTTAACTTGTCAACGTGTAAAAGCGAAGCATCAAGTGCCTAAGGGACCATTGCAACCACTTGAGATTCCGAATGGAAGTGGGAACACATTACCATGGATTTCAAGCACGGGTCTTCCCACGGTTTCTCAAGGCATAAATGCTATTTGGGTTATTGTTGATAGATTAACCAAGTCTCGCATTTCTTGCCGATCGGAGACTTATTCTCTTGAACGTCTTGCTAGTATGTATGTAAATGAGATTGTGAGGTTGCATGGCATGCCCAAGATCCATAGTTTTCGGATCGTGACCCAAGATTCACTTCAAGATTTTGGGTTAGCTTGCAAAAAGCTATGGGTACGGATTTATGATTCGATTGAGATACCATCCTCAAACCAGACGGACAATCGAGAGGACTATTCAAACTCTTGAAGATTTATTAAGACTCTATGTCCTAGACTTCAAGGGCAGTTGGGATAAGTATTTACCATTGGTGGAATTCTCCTACAACAACAGTTATCAGACAAGTATAGGTGTGGCCCCATTCGAAGCATTATATGGACGAAAAATGTCACTCTCTAGTATGTTGGGACGAGGTGGGTGAAGCAACATTGTTGGGACCCGAGTTAGTACGTATGACTACCGAAAAGATCCAAATGATTCGACAACGTATACAAACGGCACAAGATCGACAAAAGAGTTATGCGGATCTTCATCGAAAGGACGTGGAATTTAGTATAGGGGATCATGTATTGTTGCGAGTTGCTCCATGGAAGGGAGTTACAAGATTTGGGAAGAGAGGAAAGCTCAATCCACGATTTATTGGTCCATTTCAAATTCTTGACCGAGTAGGAAATGTAGCCTATAGACTCGCGTTACCTCCAAGTATGTCTCGTGTTCATAATGTGTTTCAAATATCCATGCTTCAGAAAATATGAAAGACCCGAACCACGTTATTGAGTTAGAACCGAATGAGATAGCCAAGACTTAACGTATGAGGAAGTACTCATCAAGATCTTGGATAGGAAGGAGCATGTCCTACGACGACGAAGGTCATACCACAAGTTAAAGTCTTGTGGAGGAACCATGCTATAGAGGAAATGACCCGAGTTGGAAATGCAAAATGAAAGCGAGGTATCCTCACCTTTTCAAACATCAGTATCGTATGTCAATTTCGAGGACGAAATTTCATAAGGAGGGGAGGTTGTAAGACCCCAAATAATTAATAAATGAAATTTAATTTCCTCTAATTATTATTTTGAAATAGTAAGGGTTGATGTGATTAATGTGGATAGTTATGGGTAAAATACGCAAATATTTCAAAATAAGCAAGTGGTTATAAAATATTCATTGTTGTCGGGAATATTCGTTTGGTCGTGGAATATTCGTACTGTCGGGGAATATTCGTACGACGGCGCAGCCATGTGTGGGCCCCATAACGGAAAGCGATTGGAGGAAGAAAACGACAAATATAAGTTGTTTAAAAATAACAACAGTAGTTGTTACTGCTATTACCTCGTTGGAATACCCGGTGGTTAAAACACAGTAATACGCGTTGTTGCACAGTAGCACACGGTATTGCACCAATTATTGACTCTTACGTAAGAAGGCACTACTCAATAATGGTTACAGTAATTACTGTTAAGTATTTTATTTTATTGGTTCAATAATTGTTGCGTTGATATTTTATCTGTCATTGTTGTTTCAATAATTGTCATTACATAGTATTTTTATTATCGAAGCAATAATTCATATTATCTCTAATAATATTATTAGATAACATTATTGGCAATGTCTAGAAAGTTTTGTCTAAGGAGAGGTTTGGTCACCTAATTGCACTGCCAAGAAGGAGAAATTCTTATTGAAAGCCCCTTTCCCTGAACCTACTGGTCATATCGATATTGTGATTCTCAGAATATTATTTGTGAATAATTAATTATTGATTCATATGATGAGGAAAATATTGATTTTATGTGGATATAGATGGAGAAAATTTTAATGTGACAATTGTTGAAAATTAATATTTTATCTTTTTTTCGATAAAATAATTCATTTAAATATATATTATTATATTTTAATAATATAATAATAGTGATATTTTTACAACGAATGTGGGATATATGAGTATATCTGAGGAGGAAGAGTATTTTTGTTGCAATAAATGTTTAAAACATGTTAAACATGTTTCTGGGACCCCATTTATTGATCGAAATTTGATTATAGCCTCTAAAATCGCCTGCTTATAAATTTTGGCCAATTTCTGCTTGGAATTTGGAAAAACTTTCTTAAAGTTGTAGAGAATTGAATTTCCTATAAAACTCATGAGATTTGAATTGTCTGAAAAAGGCTATTTATTATGAATTATTGAAGTTCAAGTTCAAAATAATTGATTTTTGGAAATTTAAATTATTTTATAAAAGAAAAACGTTTTTTTACTTGTTCTAGAAGGGAGCATGTGGGAAATGCTGAATTGAAATTCAAAATGAGATATAGATTATATATATATATTCATCATTATATTAATCCAATTTGAATTTTTTGACCATATCCAAGATTCGTTTCTCGATTTCATATCGTTATTTTGAAAGTATATAATGTGAATCAAATTTTTTGTTTCAGAGGATTCGCTTTATATTGTATTTATCATCATTTCATTCTAAATATATCAATTATGATTTTGAATTCGATTTAAGATTTTCGCAAAAGATGATTTTTTTCGCTCAATATTTGACCATTTTTTTCACTCATTTTTTTGTCAATGAATTGAATTATCGGGTGAACGTCTTCATTTGTCAGTTATATCATTTTGTACAGAATGTTTTTAGACGTATCAATTAAATAATGATTCATTGTCTGTGAGGATGGAATTTATGTGAGATATTGTTTTCAGATTGTTAAATAATGTATATTCGATGAGGATTTATTTAGGTGGATATTGTCTAGATGGCAATATCAGAGATTTAAACTCACAGCTTATTATTGTAATAATAAAGTTGTAGTTGCTTCGCATCGTATCGACAACTCGTAATGGGTGATGTAGACCTATTTTGGTTGATACCAATTGTGACGCCCCAAAATAGGTATACACTGACCCATTCGAGTTGTCAATACATGGCATGTAAATAACTACAACTTTATTATTACAACAAGAAACTGTGAGTTTGAATACAAATATTATCTTCTGCATACAATATCTATACTCAAATAAATCCTCATCACATTTATTGATACATTATTTTATAAAAAATGGTGAGGACTACTAAACAACTCTCTCTAGAACCTTCATTCCATACCCCGACTTGTACTCGCTTATATTCTCGCCCCGAGAAGAAAAATGGAACAAAAAGGAAAAGGGTGAGCCTCAACTAGCCCAAAGAAGAATATTATGACTAAGATAATATACAACAAAATTATCATTAGTCTTCAACAGGGAAAAATATAATAGAATACAATAGACAACAAGTTTTAAATCAATATTCGCAGTGGAAATAATAATTCATTAGAAGAGTTAAGTAGAGAATGCAAACTACTATCTTCTATGTATGAATTTTAAAGTTCATCGTCTATTTTTTTTTATTCCTATAACATCAATCAATATATATCTCGATCAAATATTCATCCTTGCACTACATGTGCCAAGGACATTCACCAAATGGTCATGTTCATCTAAACACTGCTCATCTTTGCACTACGCCAAAGATATTCATCGAAATCAATCATCTTTGCACTACAAGCCAAAGATATTCATCGAAATCATTCATCTTTGCACTACAGGCCAAAGATATTCAATAATATCATCATTTAAGACTAAAGATGATGAAAAATATTTTTAAACAAACGAATCTAGTGAAACAAAATGACAAGGATTAAGGATTAAGGATTCGTACTTTGTTTTATCCATATCCAAAAATACCTCAAAATAATCATAGTGGTGTAAAATTCAAGAATGATCAAAACATGGATACAATCAAAGCTAGTATCCACAATAGATATTTTAGACTTAAAAGGAAAATTTTCATTTTTCATGAATAAAGGCCGATTCGTGAATAAGTGTCAGATACGTGAATAAAGGCCAGATAATGCGAATAGTAATCTCGACACCAAAAGTTCCAAATTTGATAAAAACTTCAGATCAATATTTCAAAGATAATGATATTGAAGAAATAATATCATTACGAAAAAAAATATCCCTTACCTCGAAAGATCAAGATTTAGCTAAAATACCTTGATACGGGCTATGACTTGAACTTGCAATCAGATAGCAATACTCAAAATATACTCAAAATACTCACAAGAATACGCCGATAATATAGAGAGAGAAAATTTCAGCTCGTGTGATTTTCAATTCTAACCTAAGCACCCTATTTATAGGAAAATGCTTAAACACCAAAGCGTAAAATTTAATAAAATATTAATATATATATATATATATATATATATATATATATATATATATATATATATATATCTTCACGCACACCTTTGAATCAAATTCAACAATTGAACACATGCCTCACACATGCAAAAAACGTTTTTGTAAAAAAATTTAAAACATCAAAATTAATTATTTTGAGCTTCGTAACTTCAATAATTCATAATAAATAGCTTTTTTTGTCGAAAAATTCAATCTCGCTAATTTTTATAGGAAATTCAATTTCTACAACTTTACTAAGAAAGTTTTTCCAAATTCCAAATGTAAATCGACCAAAATCCACAAACGGGAGATTTTACAAAGTTATAATCAAATTTCACCAATAAATGGGGTCCACCGACATGTTTAACATGTTTTAAACATTTATTGCAACAAAAATACTCTTCCTGCTCGTATACTCATATATCCCACATTCGTTGTAAAAATATAGGTGCAAGGATGAATATTTGATCCCAGATATATATTGATTGATGTTACAGGAATAAAAAAAAAATAGACGATGAACTTTAAAATTCATACATAGAAGATAGTAGTTTGCATTCTCTACTTAACCTATTTTGGGGGTGTCACATATATCTAAAAAATAAACCCAGATGCGTCACTTTGATCGAAGTAGGGAGCTCATGGCTTCCTGGTTGAAGTAGGTTAACTCGATTAAGGGTGGTGGCGGCGCCGCCGAGTCACGGCCGGCTGCGGTTGAGACGGAAAGGTACAAGCCTGTGAGAGAGAATATATTCGTGCTCAAAGATCGGACGGAGAGACAAAAATAAGGGAAGGAACCGGGGTACGTTTTGGCGGGATCCACTGGCTGACTACCCGGAGAAATGGCCGCCGGGCGGATCCAACTCGGTGGTGTAAGACTCTAAGTGTTAATTGGGAAAATATTACAGAAGCAGTGAGAAGAGAGTAATAGAGGATAATTTGGGAGAGATGATGAAATGTTGTAGGCGGAGATAAACCAGATCTATCTATACAAATCATCAACAACTCTATATTTTTCAGAATTAAGTGATTATTGGGGCAGATCTAAAGATTAACTATGATTCTTCCGACAGATCTGAGTTTTGAAGGTTGATGATGGGGTTGAATTTTGGTTTAATCTGGATCGTGATACTCATGATTATGGCCGATGAGGCAACAATACAGATTATCTGAAGAATTTGAAATCATTTTCTTCTTTGGATATTGATGATACTGGCCAATGATACTCATTTTGGATACCTAAATTTGGGTTTCTTAAAAATCAAAGAGATAATAATAATAATAAATATAATAATAATCCATTTCAAAATATTATATAATTTTATAACTTTAGAATGAACTTAAAATATTTAAAAATAAAAAAAATAAAAAAATATATGAATTCATTAATTTTATATAAATACGTTTGTAAAAATTATTGATATGTTTAATTTAATATTTTAATTTATTAATAAAATTATTTGTTATGTATAGTAATTTGATTTTTATTTTGTTTAACTATTTGTTATAGAATTAACAATTGTTGTATTTTTTTAATTATTAAATATTCACCTAAGCATCTGATATGGTGTTACATCAACATTCCGTCAACTTTTAACAGTTTTAGACGGATTTTTAAGTTTTCGTAAAAATTTAATAGTTTAATGAGTTGACCGTAAAAAATTTCAGTTCAGTGATGCATTTGTAAACCGAGGTCGAGTAGAGTGTGGAATAGTGTATTTAACCCAACATTTATATGCTTGAATTTAAAATTTTACAAAATCTGGAAAAAGTTTAAAACTGTGGTCTAACAACGAATGTCAGGGCCTGTAGATCTCTCTCTATTTATGATTTTGTGTGTTTTATGTTTTGGACTTGTAGTATGCTAGAAGGACTTTGATCTGGACTTGAAATCATAGATCTACATGTTTTGTGATGTTTTATGCTTAGATCTAACCATTTTATGTGTTGATGAACTTGGAAATCAAAGTAGAACAAAAACTGTTTTTACCCTAAAAACCCTAAAATTTCTGCCCACTTTGAGGCTCTACCATTTGAAATCTACATATTATTTTTGTGATCCGTCAAAGATGTGAGTTAGATACATGAGTTATATAATGAACCCAAGTGGTAGCACTTAAAAATGTTAAATCAATTAACCGTAGTGTCATTTTTCCC
Source organism: Panax ginseng (assembly GCA_020205605.1). Classification (NCBI taxonomy): domain Eukaryota; kingdom Viridiplantae; phylum Streptophyta; class Magnoliopsida; order Apiales; family Araliaceae; genus Panax; species Panax ginseng. Next base: position 70,735,755 of record CM035136.1, read on the forward strand.
AAAACTGTCCGAACAGCCAAAAATCTAGAAAAACCCTTTTAGTTTCCTGGCCACTTTTTGGTAAGGGCTGTTTCGGCCACTTTAAAAGTTTTTAAATTTCTGGAAATATTTGGAAAGATACTTGGATGAGCTATCTGCATTTAGGAAAAAGAATGAACAGTTTTGGATGTGTAGAATGAGAGTTATGAATTTTACAAGAAATGACTCTTTTAAAAGTAAACATGACTAACTCTTTGTGTGTAACTCTACAAATGGTGAAATTATTACTGGAAGTACATATATATAACAAGAGAATTCCCATAAAGTTTCATGAGGTTTGGACAAAAACTTGAATAATTAAAAATATTGCAAAATCCGGTATTTTTAGGCCCTTTAAAAATAGCAAATCAAGTTGGAAAATTCTGGAAAACGTTGGGGATCCTGTGAAGATCATATTTTGTCTGTGACGCCCCCAAATCTGGGTATCTTCCAACCCGACAGATGGTCCTACACGGTGCTACAGTTCACATAAACATTCAATTAAAATGCCTCAAAAGAACGGATATGTCTTATATATATATCAAAAGAATATTTACATTCCCCAGGTTCTTTACAACCAATACATTGTCTTTGTCATAATATCAATATTATTCCGTACAAAACCTATACTATTACAAAAGTAAACTACGGGTTCGCTTTCGCCTTGCCTTTATCCTTACTTTGGATCCATCGGTTAAGATTCATGTTAAATTGCATTCATATGGTTCAAGCAAGAATGAGCCTAACTAGCTCAGCAAGTACAACAATTCTAGGAAAATAGCATGCCTGAAACATAGGACTCCTATATCTTCGATAACGGAACAATAGTTACGAAGTACTATTGATAATTCAAAATAGTACTTCTTTTCATTCAAAACGTTTTACAACAACAATATTCAGTAAAACATCAATTCCGGTTCAAGACCGTAAGCATTTCATAAGTACTTTGAAAAGGACATCCCGGCTCAAGTCCGTAAGTCCCAGTGATAGCTTACGAGCACGCCTAGGTGATCGACCTATAGTACTCTATGTTGATCAACACTACATTCATTAAACGTGTATACGCTTAAGTTGTGGCAACCTCACGTGCTCGCTGTTTGACGACAAAACAATTTGAGCATCGCCATCTACTTTTGAAAACCACAACAATATTAGTTCGGTAAATCCTTATCAACACTTGATAGAATAACATAGCATACGTCTTGCCGAAAGGATTGGCTTTGACATTCCTCAAATACTAACTCATGCGAAGAATACATGAATCACAAAGACTTGCCCAGATCGAACTGGAACAAGGGTTAGAGTACTTGCCTTTAGCGTCTGCTACGGTTTATAACACATGCACTTTAGGTCTTTAAGGTCTCTACAGTAATTGATAACATCACATAGTATATCAGGTCATGAATGATTACACATGGTTCCTAAAGAATCTTACCCTACTTCTTAATCTAATTACGTATTAGAATTGTTATTTATAGGTTCCGGCTTTCCATTACGTCCTTTTTATATTCATAATTAATTGACTTAACTTAACTCTAAGTGTTCATGCTTAAGACTTAATCATGTCTTAACAATGTTTCTTTTAAGATCTTTGGTTAATGTTCATCCATTACTAATCATGTTCAACATGTAACCATTACTTACTATCTAGGTTATGAAGTCAAGGCACAAGACCGACTATTATACTTGGTGCAATATTATGCTATGTATTACCTATTGTTGCCCGAACCGGACTCGATCTTTGCATGTGCGAGTCCCTTTATTATCGGGTCATGTTTGCAATCTTGAGTTTGCAGGGGACTAAGGCCACTTTGGAGTCATGGCAATAAATTTTGGCTTGAGTCGCTACAAAGCACGGACTCTGTGCCACAAAAATGTTTAACAGATTTTTTCGAATTTTGAGATTCCCAGACTCGTAACTTCTTCGTTATAAGTCCGAATTGGCTCGTTCAAGAGCCCATGGTTCACAAATCATGTACTCTATGCGTTCGTTCAAGAATTTTATCTATCCGACTTCGTTTGCTAACATTTCATCTATTAGTCTATTTTTAACAAAAACGATAAACGTTCGTGAACGTTCAACGCTCATTTCTTCGTTCTAAGTCGGAATCTGGTCATTTTCGAGTCCACAACTCTATAATGCCAAATATGACTTGTCTCCATCGAAAACCAACGTTAACGACTTCAAACACAAAATACGACTTCCATTCCGAGAATTTTACGAATTCGACGATTATCGTCCAATCGTGCAAATTCCGGCAAAACGTTATTACTAGTGATTTGTTTATCATTCTAAACACATTCATCCCATTGTCCACAACTCTTATCCATTCCTTGGTCATTACTTAAAGTTCTTGCTCATCACTCCAAGTGCTTGGTTACCACTTCACCCATAGGTTGCCCCATGGATCTTGCTTTACCTATTGGATCATCCTTTGGGCTTAGTAGTTAACTTAATTAACTTAGTCTTTGGCTTGTAGTAATCTATTATGGGCTTCATGTCATTACTACATGGGCTTTAAGAATAATCTCACATAGGTTTACACCTTAATCTTATTGGACTTATATCTCATACAAAGTTACCTTAATTCCTTCAATTAGGTTTTAATACCTATATTCCCAAATTAAGTCCACATGCGAATTATTGCATTTTTCATACTTAGATTATTATTATATAATCCATCTCGCCTCGATATTCTAACATTACGTATTTCTCGGAAGTTCAAAAATAATTCTCGAGTGGTAAACGGTGAATAGTGTTTTTCGTAAACTTTCTCGGAAAACACTTATTTTTGTCTTGAAAATTCAAACACTTTAATTCTCTCACGTACTTCGAATACTACGATCTTCTGATGTTTCTAGGTTATAGAACGACATACATCTTATTAACACATATAATAACAAATAATATTATTTTATTCATTATTTAATTCTTTCAAATATTTTTACAAAGGATCCAAATTTTTCGGGAAATGTTTTGGTATTTTTCTTGTAATAAATACAAGATATTTTTACATCTTATTAACACATCTTATTAATATTTTTACAAAGGATCCAAAATAATATTATTTATTCTTTCAAATATTTTTACATATAATAAAAATTTTTGGAAATGTTTTGGTATTTTTCTTGTAAATGGTTCTGTGGTGAATAAATGGAAATAAATAGCTATGTGATATCATAAATTGTAAAAATGTGATGTTAAAGCTTAGAAACCCTAATAATGTTATATTCTGAGTTATGGAGGGTATTTTGGTAATTTTTGATGAAATGTTATATTTATGGCATTTTAGGGTTGTTAAATAAAGTAATTAGTAAAGGTTAAACAATTAGAATAAATTGTTTATTATTATAATAAATGATTAAAATATTATTAAGAGATTAATAATAAGGCTATATGTATATATACACAGCTGTGTATTACATATTCGGGCTACGACGATAATTTTTTGGGCTATTTATGGTGACGGTTCACTCGTTGCCGTATCCCAAAATAGCTATGACGACAGGTGAAACTGTCGCTATAGCCCAAAAAAGCGTCGCCATAGCCGACTGTGTAATACACACTTATGTACAGACATTTTTCCCTTAATAATATTATATTAAGATATTATTAAGTTATTAATAATGTTTAGATTAAAAATGGATTTCAAATATTATTAAATGATAATAATATTAGATTTAAGCTAAATTAAAATATTATTAAATGATTAATAATATTAGATAATGATTTAAGATATTATTAAAAGATTAATAATATTAGATTAAAGTTAAATTAAAATATTATTAAATGATTAATAATATTAGATAATGATATTGTTAAATGATTAATAATATTAGATAATAATTTCAAATATTGTTAAATGATTAATAATATTATATTAAAGTTAAATTTAAATATTATTAAGTGATTAATTGTAACAATCCGTAATTTTAAATTTGAATTCAAAATATTTATTGAGTTATATAAATATTTAATGGATGTATTTATTATTGAATAAATATTTAATTTGATTTGATTTGATTGGTTAATTATTTGTTAAATAAATAATTAAGGAGTTAAGAAAATTATTATGAGATAATATTCTAATTTAATTTAATAATTTAATTAGAGAGTTGATAGGGATTAAATGGATTATTATAATGTCTTAATTTAATTTGGTAAATTAAGTGTGACCATAAACTAAAATATAAAAGGAGTTATTAAAAAGTAAAGGAGTTTAATTGAGTTTTGCCAAACAAGGCTTAAAGATATTAAGTCTTTAATTTTTAAAGAGTTTTGCCAAACGGAGCCTTATGACTTTTGAATTTTTGATTATTTAATTTTAATAATATAAATTAAATAAATAAAATATAAATAATATATAATAATTTTTGGTAACCGCTGATTAAATAAGGTCATTAGTAGCGTCGATTTTTAGACGTTTGAAAATCGTGTGTTGATTTTGTTTAATTTACGTATAGTGTATTTGGTCTAAACCTAAGCCTAAGAAGAGAGTTACAGAGAAAAGAAAAGAAGGTTCAGAGAGAATTTGAGAGAAAGTTCTGAGTTTTCAAACAATTATCTGTGGTGTTTAGCAAGGATTCTCTGAGCCAATTTGAAGGTATTTTTACATAACCTTAATATATATATATATATATATATATATATATATATATATATATATATGTTTTACGACATAGTTCTCTGTGTTCTGTGTTCTTAACTATAATATAAAGTTTTTACAAAATTTTCTATAATCCAAGTTTCTTTATGATTGATAATAAGTTATGTGTATATGTAATTGTAATAGTATAACTAGCATATATATATATATATATATATATATATATATATATGATTGTATGCTAAATTACGTTTGCAAGAAAGGAATTGGCTTTACAGTGAGTATACGTATGAACATGACTAGTATGAGTATAAAAATGTATATTTGATTGTGAGCTAATTGTGAAATTGAACCTTAAATATGTTAATTTGTTAAGAAATAAAAAAAAGAACGTAGTTCAAATGAATCAATTTGGTGTATAATTGTGGTTACAGTGTTCACTGTGTAAAACAAATGTCAAAAATGGAGTTTTGTTTAAAAATATGGCATTCAAGGATTTAATCTTTCTAAGATTGTTTTTTAGTTGTTTTAAATTGGTATATGTATAATGGGTAAAGGTTATGTGTAATTTACATAAGTTATGTGTGTTAATTTAGCTGCTAGAAGCCATTACACCGTTAAAAATTGTAGGGTGAATATTAAGGGGAATGTCCTGATGGTAGATTTAATTCCGATAAAACTTGGAGAGTTTGATGTTATTTTGGGAATGGATTGGTACATTCAATTATGGAGCGATAATTGATTGCCAAAAGATATGTAAACCTTATGACTCAAAGTCAAAGGTAGTTTTGTATGGTAAAGAATCGCTTTAGACATGCGAGATGTCTGACAATTATGCAGGCCAAGAAATTGTTGAGTCAAGGCTATGTGGGTTATTTAGCTTACATAGTCGATACTCAGAAGAAGAGTGTGAAACTAAAAGAGATACCACTGGTTAGGAAATTTGTAGATGTGTTTTCGGAGGATTTGTCAAGACTTCCGCCTAACAGAGAGATTGAGTACGTGATCGACTTAGCGCCAGGAACAACCCTAATATCGAAGGCCCCGTACAGAATGACTTCGGTAGAGATGAAGGAACTGATGGTACAAGGTACAACTGCAAGAACTATTAGACAAGAAATACATTTGGCCAAGTGTGTCACCGTGGGGAGCGCCGATGTTATTTGTGAAGAAGAAGGATGAGTCAATGCGTCTTTGCATTGATTATAGGGAATTAAACAAAGTCACTATTAAGAATAAATATATGTTGCCAAGAATAGATGACTTGTTTTATCAATTAAAGGGTGCTAAATACTTCTCGAAAATAGATTTGAGAATTGGGTATCACCAATTAAAGGTAAGAAAGGAGGATGTACCTAGAACGACATTCAGAACTCGGTATGGACATTACGAGTTTCGTGTGATGTCTTTTGGTTTGACCAATGCCCCTGTTGCATTCATGGAGTTGATGAACAAGGTGTTTAAACCATTCTTAGACAAGTTTGTGGTGGTATTTATCGACGACATCTTGGTATACTCCAAATCTCAAGAAGAACACGTGGAACATTTACGTTTGACGTTGGAGACACTAAGAAAAGAAAAGTTGTACGAAAATTCTCTAAGTGTGAATTTTGGCTAGATCGTACAACAATTTACGGGGCATGAGATTGACAAAGATGGGATTTCGATTATATCAATCAAAAGTTGAAGTCAGTAATCAATTGGGAACAACCAAGAACACCTTCTGAGGTGAGGAGTTTCTTGGGGTTTGGCCATTATTATTATAATCGCTTTATTCAAGATTTTTCCAAGATAGCCACTCCGTTAACAAATTTGACACGAAAAGCTGTAAAATTTGTTTGGACGGAGAAGTGCGAAGAGAGTTTTCAAGACATGAAGAAGAAGTTAAGTGGGGCACCTGTGTTTTCATTACCAGATAATACATGAAACTTTGTGGTGTATAGTGATGCCTCACAAAAAAATTTGGGTTGTGTTCTTATGCAGAACGTCAAAGTTATTGCATATGCATCAAGGCAACTGAAGGACTATGAGAAAGGGTATCCGACTCATGATTTAGAGTTGGCTGCACTAGTATTTGCTCTGAAGATCGAAGTGATGGAAAATAAAGAATATCTTTTACGTATCCGCCTAGCTTGTCAACTTTTGGAGAAATGATACAAAGAAGGATGTCCTTGCCCACACTAGAAAAACTCTCTTCGGATGAATTGTACAATCATTGGATTTATACTAACAAACAAAAAAAGAACAACTTAAACAATGAGATACTATCTCTATGGAGAGAAATGTGAGATTTACACAGACCATAAGAGTCTGAAGTATATTTTCACTCAGAAGGACCCGAACATGCGTCAAAGGAGATGGATGAAATTGATAAAAGATTACGATTTTGAGATCTTTTATCATCCAGGTAAAGCGAATGTAGTTGCAGATGCTTTAAGCAGGAAAGGTCAGGAAAAATTAATGCTGATAACCACTAAGGAGGAGCTTATTTCAGCAATGACAAAGCTAGAGTTGGAAATAAAATTTCCAAAGGAATCCGATGAACGACTATTCCAGATAGAAATTGGTCCAACTTCGGTGGACAAAGTTAAGAATGCTCAACTACAAGATGAAGAATGTGGGAAAATTAAAGAGAAGGTGGTTGAGAATGGCGAAGTAAAATACAAGATCGATACCGAAGGGTTGCTACGATTTGAGGGAAGAATCTAGGTTTCAGCAGTACCAGATATTAAAGAAGAAATCTTGACCGAAGCTCATAATTCAAGATACTCGGTTCATCCGAGAAGTACGAAGATGTATCAAGATTTACGACAACATTTTTGGTGGCCAAACATGAAAAGAGATGTTGCAGAATGTGTCGCGAAATGCTTGACGTGTAAAGAGTCAAGGCCGAGCATCAAAGACCAAGCAAATTACTTCAACCATTGGAAATACCGGAATGGAAGTGGGAACAGATCACAATGGATTTTGTGGTGGGTCTTCCAACTACTCAGAGAGGATGCAATGCGATTTGGGTGATAGTGGACAGACTGACAAAATCAGCACACTTTTTGCCAATAAAGATTAGGTTCAATCTTGATCAGCTGGCAAGGTTATATGTTAAAGAGATCATTTCGAGACATGGAGTGCCAGTATCAATTATGTCAAATAGAGATCCGCGATTCATGTCAAACTTCTGGAAGAGACTACAAGAATGTATGGGAATATAGTTGAGAATGAGTACGACATATCATCCGCAAACAGATGGCCAAAGCGAATGAACAATCCATGTATTAGAAGATATGCTTAAGGCATGCATCATGGATTTTAAAGGGAGCTGGGATGAACATTTACCATTAGTGGAATTTTCCTACAACAACAGTTACCACGCCAGCATCGGCATGCCGCCTTACGAAGCATTATATGGCAGGAAGTGTAGAACTCCACTGTGCTGGGATGAAGTCGGTGAACGCCAACTATTAGGACCAGACCTGATCCAACAAATTGCTGAGGTTGTCAAACTCATCAGAACAAGATTGGTAGCTGCTCAAGATAGACAGAAGAAGTATGCTGATCAACACAGACAAGATCGTGAGTTCGATGTAGGAAATTACGTGTTCTTAAAAGTTTCTCCTTGGAAGGGGAAAATTTGTTTTGGTAAAAAGGGAAAGCTAAGCCCGAGGTTTATTGGACCCTTCGAAGTGCTGCGAAGAGTAGGAGAAGTGGCGTACGAGGTAGCTCTACCTCTAGAGTTGGAAAACGTTCACAATGTTTTCCATGTTTTGGTATTACGACCGTATAAACCCGATTACAAGCACGTGATTGATTACAAACCATTGTAGTTTGATAAGGACTTTGTCCTATGAAGAGATTCCTATCCAGATAGTTGACAGGAAAGAACAGGTGCTTAGGAATAAAGTAATACCTTCCGTGAAGGTGATATGGGGGAACCACAATGCTGAAGAGGCTACGTGGGAACTCGAAGATAAAATGATGAAAGATTACCCTGAATTATTTATTTAATCTGTGTCTTCGATTCTGGGGACAGAATCTTTGTAAGTAGGGATGAATGTGACGAATGATTTATTTGAGTTGTGATTCTGGGGATAAAATCCTTGTAAGGAGGGAAGGATGTAACAATCCAAAATTTTAAATTTGAATTCAAAATATTTATTTAGTTATATAAATATTTAATGGATGTGTTTATTGTTGAATAAATATTTAATTTGATTTGATTTGATTGGTTAATTATTTGTTAAATAAATAATTAAGGAGTTAAGAAAATTAATTATTATGAGATAATATTCTAATTTAATTTAATAATTTAATTAGAGAGTTGATAGGGATTAAATGGATTATTATAATGTCTTAATTTAATTTGGTAAATTAAGTGTGACCATAAACTAAAATATAAAAAGAGTTATTAATATAAAGTAAATGAGTTTAATTTAGTTTTGCCAAACAAGGCTTAAAGATATTAAGTCTTTAATTTTTAAAGAGTTTTGTCAAACGAAGCCTTATGGCTTTTGGATTTTTGATTTTCAATAATATAAATTAAATAAACAAAATATAAATAATATATAATAATTTTTGGTAACCGCTGATTTAATAAGGTCATTAGTAGCTTCGGTTTTTAGACGTTTGAAAATCGTGTGTTAGTTTTATTTAATTTACGTATAGTGTATTTGGTCTAAATCTAAGCCTAAGAAGAGAGTTACAGAGAAAAGAAAAGAAGGTTTAGAGAGAATTTGAGAGAAAGTTCTGAGTTTTCAAACAATTATCTGTGGTGTTTAGCAAGGATTGTTTGAGCCAATTTGAAGGTATTTGTACATAACCTTAATATTATATATATATATATATATATATATATATATATATATATATATATGTATATATATGTTATACGACAGTTCTCTGTGTTCTGTGTTCTTGACTATAGTATAAAGTTTTTACAGAATTTTCTTTATCCAAGTTTCTTTATGATTGGTAATAAGTTATGTGTATATGTAATTGTAATAGTTTAACTAGCATTATATATATATATATATATATATATATATATATGTGTGTGTGTGTGTGTGTGTGTGTGTGTGTGTGTGTATGTGTGTGTGTGTTATTGTATGCTAAATTACGTTTGCAAGAAAGGAATTGGCTTTACAGTGAGTATATGTATGAACGTGACTGGTATGAGTATAAAAATTTATATTTGATTGTGAGCTAATTGTGAAATTGAACCTTAAATATGCTAATTTGTTAAGAAATAAAAAAAGAACGTAATTCCAAGGAATCAATTTGGTGTATAATTGTGGTTAAAGTGTTCACTGTGTTAAACAAATGTCAAAAATGGAGTTTTGTTTAAAAATATGGCATTCAAGGATTTAATCTTTCTAAGATTGTTGTTTAGTTGTTTTAAATTGGTATATGTATGACGGGTAAAGGTTATGTGTAATTTACATAAGTTATACGTGTTAATTTAGTTGCTAGAAGCCATTAAACCGTTAAAAATTGCTGTGTTCTGTTCGTGTTCAATTTCTATAAGTTCAGTAGCCTCACCAAAATCGATGTCATGACCCCAAACCCCCGAAACACGTAACTGTAAAGTCACCATACAACGCTTAATTTCATTATGAATACAACCAAATGGTTCTCGCGATTCATAATTAGAAGTGTCATACCTACACAAGATAAATCATGGCACTCAAGCAACGCCTATTAGCGATAAGGCAGAAATGATTTTTTCTTTTATGCAATTTACAGAAAGGCTAATATAATGTAATATTATATCTGTTAAAAATGTAATATTGTTAGTGTGGTATTATAATGCTATGAATGAGCATATTATTAATACTTAATGATGGTTATTATTATTTTATTCATGTAACTTGATAATGTAGTTCAAAATCAAGACATACATGAAATAGGTACTTGTTTGTATACAAGTATCTGTAGTGACTAATTGTATCCTAACGATATGTGTATAGGATATTGTGAATCGAATTATTACGATTTAGCCTACACGCAAGACAAGTTTCTTACTCTACTTTGTTTACAATTATGCAAGTTTATTTACCCTATCTCGATTATATTGAACAAGTTATTCTTATTTTTTTAACTTGTTTCGTTGAGCAAGTTTTCTAAACCTAAACTTGTTTAGCATGGAAGTTTCTACATTCTGATATATTAAAGTTGAACAAGTTTTATCGTTTAATTTACCATTTGTTATGCATGCTCAATACTTAATTCTAAATAAGATTTTAACTTTAGCTTAATATTATTCAAGCAAGGCATGTTATATTATTCAATACTTATGCTATTAGATTATTCCTAAAGCATGACCTTAATTTACAATGTCGATTCAGTTATGATTTATTCCATAGCATAACATTGTTAAATTTTATTCAACTAATCCTTAGTTGATGTCCGTTGAATTCCAAATTACCTTGAAACGTATACAACCCAAACTTACTTTGGTGTGGACTTGTATTCTAAATGCTGAGATGAACAACCCTATTATTAGGGGATAATTTACGCATAAGCGTTGAAATGTTTGTTCACAATACATTGTATGAAGAAATGATCCCCCTAAACGCGAGGAGTCCATATAGTCTTATATTTGTTAAAGTTTAAGTTGAAAGATTACTTATAACTATGGACATAGTTCGTGGTTTTATGACCCTCAGATATACGATTCAGATTTTGATTATCATTAATAGAACCTATTGTTCAGTTCTATTGAGTCTATTATTTGGCAATTGTTGTAAAGTTTTATTCAGTATTATTTCAAGTGAGCATTGTTTGCTCACTCTTGCTTATATAAACATTATAACTAAAGTTGAGAAGGTCGATGTACCTAGCACCAGTAAAGGGAAAGGGAAGATAAACAAGTATTGAAGACTTGTAATCATGTTGACATTTTGTTATCAGACTTTATTTTTATTAATGTAATGAAGTTATTTAATTTTTTGCATATGAATGCTTGTAATTAAAGGTTAGATAACCTGTGAGATTTTTATTAATGTAATCCTTTAATGGGAAGGTTTATTATTAAATTTTATTATGATTGGGTAGTTAGACATGAATGTTTTTATTAAGTGAACACAAATCTTGAGGGAATGAAGTACTCGGATTTGGGGGTGTCACAAGTTGGTATCAAATCTTTAGGTTATGAACCTTAGGTGGGGGGAAAGCCTTAGGAAGTAACCTTTGAAAAGATAGTGGTGATAAACTTTTATCGAGTTTTAAGGTAGAAGTAATAAAACACTTATGTGCTTATGTGATTACAACTTATGTGCTCACGAGTGTCGAGTAGTAATGATTAATAATTAAAACTTAAAAGTTTTGTTGTCAGGATGGCTAATGTAGGAGAATCTAGTCAGGCTAGGGAGGAAGGACCTAAGATACCTAGAGAGGAGGAGCCTCGAGACATTCAGGTGGTTTGGGAACAACTACTGCCACAGGAATCAGCTTCGTTGGTCACAGTGGTTGAGCAGGAGGGTTTACCTGATGAGGATGATGATATAGAAACGGATGAGGAGGATCCCGATGAGCTGCCACAGTCGAATGAGGATGACAAGGACGAGGAGGTAGAGATTCCATTAAACTCGATCGCTGCTCATATGTACGATGAAGTTTATGTGGAACTTCAGGATATCGTTGAGGATTTGGAAGAGATAGTAGCTGAACAACAGACCTCGATGGCACAGAAGGATGACGAGATCCAGGATCGAGAAGAACATCTAAATAATGTCGAAGAGAAGCTGATCCACACTGAAGAAGAGAATGAACAAATGACAGCGGAGATTGCAGAGCTGAAGAACAAATTGAAGGAAGAATCTACTAAGAGGGAAAGAGCCGAAGACGCATACGAGGAAGCTTATCAATGAGCCGGGATAGCAGAGAGGGACGCACACGAAAAGAGGATGAAGATGGAGGAGATGAATAATGTATTCAACACCGTGATTAATCGAGCTCAAGATTGGGTCATGGGTTATCCGATTTAGTTTGAGACATTGCCACCGTACATATTAGACCGCAGAACAATGTTCCGAATTATGGAGGAAGAACGTCGTAAGGCTACACAGTATCTTAGTAGAACATCGTAGGGAATGTACCTGATATGCGAATAATAAAATGTTAAATAATATGTAATCCCAAGTGTTATGTAACCTATGGGATATAATGATGATGTTATCCTGGAACTTTATTAGTTCAGGAAAGTAATGTAAATAGCAATGATGTTATTGTTCTTATGTTTTTCAAAAAGATTATGAATGAATAACAATTATTATTTTATTTTATTCAAAGTGTTATGTGTTATGTGATGATTTCTTTTATGAGATGCAAGTTAAGTAGAAAATACTTAAGGAGTTGAGTAATAATCTAATGAGTATATTTTAACAGAAAATGCCTCCAAGACGTCAACCAAAACAGAGAACCACTGAGGGAACTACTAATAACGATAATGTTGAGGCTAACCCAGTTCAGCAGCTAGTGACATTACTGAGGGGTGCATTGCAGAATCAACCGCAGAATCAAGCTGTGACGATGTAACGACCGAAAAATTCGGATCCTTTGTAAAATACATGAAAGAATTAATTAATGAATAAAATAGTATTATTTGTTATTATTATGTGTTAATAAGACGTATGTTGTTCTTTAGCCTAGAAATGTCGGAACATCGTAGTATTTTAACTATGCGAGGGAATTAAAGTGTTTGAATTTCCAAGACAAAAATAAAAGCTTTCCGAGAAATTTTTTGAAAAACACTATTTATCATTTATCGCTCGGGAATTATTTTTGAACTTCCGAGAAATACATAACGTTATAATATCGAGGTGAGATGGATTATGTAATAATAATCCAAGTATGGAAAATGCAATATTTCGCATTCGGACTTAATTCAAGAACGTTAAGGATTTAAAATCCGAATGAATTAATCATGTGGACTATTGTATGAAGAGCAAGTCCAATATGAATAAAAGTGTGAACCTAGGTGGGATTAATATGAAGCCCTAGCTAAATTCATACAAGCCTAAAGACTAAGCTAAACTAATTACAAACAAGCCCAAGTTATGATCCATTAACTAAATTGGATCCATGGGGCAACCCATGGGTGAATTGATGGGCAAGAACTTTGTGTGATGGGCAAGAACTTTGTGTGATGGGCAAGATTACTTAATGAACAAGTAGTGAATAGTAAGGAGGTGGAATAACTTAATGACCCTTTTACCCTCACTTTAGAAATCCTATAAATAGAGGAGGAGATGGCTCATTATTTGGTTGTTATTTCATCCTAGATAAGTAACTTATTTGGTAGAGAGAATAAGCACTTATAAGCCCAACCTTCCATTGTTAGATTTTCCAAAGAAGAAGAAGTTAGTCTTCAAAGGTAATGATCTCATGATCCTATATTCTTCCATCTCTACCATAATAGCTTGATAAGAGAAGTGTAACTTAACCAACATGTATGCTAAGAACATATAAAAAGTGGTTAAGCAATGGACTTAAGCCGAGTAAGTAAGGAATAAGAAATTTAAACTTGAATAAGTTATTAACTTATAAAGAACATGAATGAACTTATCATATGATTTCTTTAGAAAGTTAATGTGCTAATAAGATGCAATAATGTTGCTTAAGGAACTTGAATTAAGAATAAGTCATAAGGAAATAAAAATCATGTATTGAAGAATTTGTTAAGTTATGAACTTATAAGAAATAAGCCATAACCTAATTTGAATATAAGTTATTGTAATATATAAATTGAAATGTCTAGTTAATGAAATGAATGCATTTGGAATGATGAACAAATTGTTAGTAATAAAGTTTTGCCAGAATTCACACGATTGGACGATAATCGTCGAATTCGTGAAATTCTCGGAATCAAAGTTGGATTTTGTGTTTAACCTCGGAAACGTCAGTTTTCGATGGAGGCAAGTTATATTTGGCATTATAGAGTTGTGGACTCAAAAATGACCGGATTCCGACTTAGAACGAAGAAACGAGCGTTGAACGTTCACGAGCGTTTACCGTTTTCGTTAAAAATGAACTAATAGGTGAATTTTTAGCAAACGAAGTCTAATAGATAAAATTCTTGCATGAACACGTAGAGTACGTGATTTGTGAACCGTAGGCTCTTGAACGATCCAATTCGGACTTATAACGAAGAAGTTACAAGTCCGGAAATCTCACAAGTTGAAAACTCTGTCAAAGTTTTTTGGTGTACAGAGCTGGCGCCGTGGCGCCAGCCCAAGGCCAAAAAGCCCGCGCCGAGCTTGGCCGAGCAAAGCCCTAACCTACTGGAGAGTGGCGCCGCAGCACGACCATAACAAAGGAGACTCGCGCCACAGCGTCGAGTCCGGTCTTCAAGCCCTAATGATGTTAGGTTTGTAATATTCATGAACGCAATCAAATTGCACAAAATAAGCGAAAACGTAGAAAATCAGAGTTTTAAAATTTTACAAACCATATACCCGGATCATCCTTTATGCACAATTATTAATTAAACGAAAAGATAAAGAACAAGAATCATACCCTTGAAGATTCGAGCTTCCTCAGGTACAAGTTCACCTCCAAATCTTTTTGTGTTCATCTTGAATCCACCGGGTTTGGTTCCTTCCTTTGATCAACGTTAGCCACCCAAGTGTTTGGCCTCTAGAGGTGATCCACCAAGGAACAAGAAATATTTAAGAAGAAAGGTGGTTGGCTAAACCCTAATTTTTCTATCTCACATAGAAAAAGACCATACTCTCCAACTGTTGGAATCACGTATCTTGATATCTGATATAAGACTTCTCTTATAAAGATATCAATTAACCCTTCTAATCTAATTAAAAAATAGGATATTATTTAATTAATTAAATTCTTTTAATTAATTAAGCTCCCTAATCTTATTAGAGATAATTAATTAAACTATTTTAATTAATTTAACCTCCCAATCTTATTAGGAATATATGAGAGTACTTTTATTAATTAGTTCCCATACTCCTTTAGGAATTAAATAATAATAATAGTAATAATAATAATAATAATAATAATAAGACTCCTCTTATTAATTTATATTTAATATTTCCAAAATATTAAATAATAAATATTAAGCTATTTAATTTATTTTATCACCATAGATTAAATTAAATATACTTAACTTATTATTACGATTATGCCATTAACTTCTTAAATAATTATTCTTCCTTTTATGGAGTGACCCTTTAGGTTCTCCATATTAAATCGGTTGTAAATAAATTAATTAGAACAATTCTAATCTTATTTAAATAAATAAATTAAATTATTAATTTATTTAAATAAATAATATTTATTCTACAATAGGGATAAGCCTCCCTAGCGATCAACGACTTTCCAGATAATATAGATTTCAACATTAATCATAAAAGAACCTTTGAGTAAATAGTTAACGTACAATTCAATCCTTCCACCATACAATGTCCCAATTAAATATAAGACATGGAATTACTGTCAAGTCTTATTTTATTTAATTATATGTATTTCGATCCTTAAATGCACAACACCAAATAATGTAAATTAGAAACTCCTTTCTAATTTCATTCTGCCTTGGCTAAGGACTACTGGGTTGTCATTTATCGATTCACATAGGACATTTCTCTTCTTTTACTAGAAGTGGTAAATTCTATATTGATCATACATTATCTCCATATATAACTTATTATACCCAAGCATACCCTTTGATATACCCTAAGGGTCTTAAGGAATAAGTCAAAGTATAACTCATCATACACAAGATACTATGATGATCTCAAGTCCAATGATCACTTGTACTACTATCACTACAAGAATTCCTATTGACAGGCAAGTAAAACTCCATTATGTATTCCTTAGAGAGCCACGTTCAGTGAACTTATTCTCCAATAAGCACCTATATACTTGCTTTAGTGTCTCCACACAAATGATCATGAGATCAATCATCCTCATCCAATGAGCAAGCAACGTATGTACCAATCTATCCGGATTCACTAATCCCCAATTTAGTAATCTAACGATTGGGAACTATTTTAGTTTTAAGTTTTCTAAGAATTTAGATCTCATTAGAATGATCATCATCATTATTCTAAAAGCATTGCTTAAAACTATGGGTTTATCACATATTATAAAGCAGCATCATGTAGATAATTAAAAGCCTTTAATAAATTAATATTTTTTATTAATAAATGAATAAGATTGTTACAAAGTATATGCTTTATCATCAAACATAATTGGCTTGTGTGCATACTACTTTCAATCTCCCACTTGCACTATAGCCGATCGACATGGTATCTCATACCCTTCTTCTCTAAGTGACGATTATCCTGCTGTTGGATAAGCTTTAGTTAATGGATATGTAATGTTGTTCTTGACAGTCCACTATCTCTATAGTGATTTTCCATCTTTCAATGATTCCTATAATCAAATGAAAGTGCCACAACACATGTTTAGATCCAAGATGAGACTTAGGAACTATTCCTAGTTCTGTAATGAACTTTTCATCTAAACAATCAACTTGAAGCTTCATGTATAGCTATTTACTCTATCTTTATCACTAAACTAGCAACTCTTTCCTATTTGGAACCTTTCCAATTCATTGCACCACCATTCAAGGTAACGCTTTACCTTAAAGTGGATTTTCTGTCGTCTTGGTCTGTCTGAAAAACTTGAGTCTGTTAAGCCCTCTAGTTTTAATTCAGACCCACCGTGAATATGATCACATCCTTAGTGTCGGTTAAGTACTTTAAGATATTTTTCACTAACTCATAGTGAACCTCTCCACAATATGACTGATCAACATCAGGTCTCGTACATTTCATTGCATACATGATAATTACTCATGCAATCTCTCTTTTTGGAGTCTTTGGGGACTATTAAGAGAGATACACTCCATGTCTCATCAACATGAAACATCTCTTGGAGTTTGCCATGCTAAACGACTTTAGCATCAAATGAATATACGTTCCTTGGGTTAAGTCGAGCATCCTCTTAAATCTATCTATAAAGATTTGTATCCCCAATTAAAATGCTATTCCCAAATCATTCATGGAGGAATATTTAGACAACTTTATCTTTACTGATTCTAGCATTGGCATGTCATTCCATATCCGTAGTATATCAACATATAATATGTGACAACCCCCAAAACAGGTCCATTCCATCCAACCTATTCTGAGTCGCCAAATACATGGTACAGAAAACGACTACAACTTTATTACAACAATTGTCGTGCAAAATACAATCACATGTGTTGTGAGTTTTGATGCAAATATATACCAACTGTGACTCTGGACACCAACTTGGATAGCACGTCACAATGGCACCTTACATAAAGGTAAAGTCAATAACTGTTTAGGGAGAACCTCCACAGCTAGAGACCACCGTTCTATTCTCCTGTTATCCTCGCTCGACCCAGCTACACTCTTATTACCTGAAAGGAATTGTGAAGCAAAAGGGTGAGCACAACTAGCTCAGTAAAGAATATCATGACTAAAAATAAATAAATTATCAATAGCCTTCAACAGTAATAAATCAAAGATTTAGAACATATGGTAGATGATAAAACTTTTCAACCATAGTTGCAGCGGAACGAGCAATCCATTAGAAGAGTCAAATAGACCATAAAATCTATTATCTTCTCTATGTTAAAAGTCCACCAACAATGTTTTAACCGTGTAACATCAATCAACAATTCCTGTCCACAATCACATGTATAATTCATAATCGTAATTGTGGTTCTAAATTCCTCTTCTTATCCAAGACAAAGATAATTTTCATCACCTGTCTTTACCTGAAACATCAAAGATCATGGTTATACCAAATCACAGTTCTTGTTCATAATCATAATAATAAATTCATCTTTGCACTACGGGCCAAAGATATTCAACAACAGGTCATCTTTGCACTATAGGCCAAAGATATTCAACAACAGGTCATCTTTGCACTACGGGCCAAAGATATTCAACAACAGGTCATCTTTGCACTACAGGCCAAAGATATTCAATAACCGGTCATCTTTGCACTACAGGCCAAAGATATTCATCAGAAATCATTCATCTTTTCACTACAGGCCAAAGATATTTAGTTATATCTTCATTTAGGACTGAGGATGATGCAAAAAATTTTAAAGAAAACAAATCCAGTGAAATAAAAGAACAAATATTAAGGATTCGTACTTTAGACAATCCAAGTTCAAAAATACTTCATAAATAACTAGAGTGGAGTAAAATTCAAGAATGAAGACCAAAACATAGATCCAATCAAAGATATGAATCATAACAGACAATCTTGGACACGGAAGAAAACTTAATTTTTACGTGAATAATGTCGATTTTGTGAATAGTCGATATCGTGAATAGTCTTGAGTATCGTGAATAGTAACTCCGACACCAAAACATAGAAATTTCACAAAAAACATTATCATGCTTCGTGATTAGTACTCGTGAATAGTAACTCGTGAATCATAACTCATAAATAGTAACTCGTGAATAGTAACTCGTGAATAATAACTCATGAATAGTAACTCTGACATGAAAAAGTTCTAAATTTGATAAAAAGTTCAAACCTATATTTCGGCATAATGATATTGATGAAATAATATCATTTATAAAGAAAATAATCTCCCTTACTATCCCTTACTATCCCTTACCTCAAAGAGCAGTACTTCTGACTGGAATAACGCTGAACGAATTTGTACCGTATAGCAACACTCAAGATATCAAAATACTCACAAGCATCCACTCGATAATATAGAGAGAGAAATAGAGAGAAAACTTCAGTTTCTGATGTGATTTTCAATTCTAACCTAAGCACCTATTTATAGGAAATTGCTTAGAACACCAAAGCAGAAAATTTAATAAAATATTAATATTATTTATTAAATTTCCTACGCACATCAAAGACATCTGAATTCAGCATCCAATAATGACAAAAACAAAAAAAACATTTTTGTTATTAAAAATAATTAAAACTTTCAAAAATCAATTATTTCGGAACTACGAAACTTCAATAATTCATAATAAATAGTTCTTTTATCAGAAAATTCGAATCTCGCAAATTTTTATAGGAAATTAAATTCTCTACAACTTTGCAGAAGAAAGATTTTCCAAATTCCAAACAAAAATTGACCGAAATCTACAAACGGACAATTTTACAGGCTATAAGCAAATTTCAGTCAAAATTTGTGTCCACCAACATGTTTAACATGTTTTAAACATTTATTACAACAAAAATACTTCTCCTCCTCATTTACTCATATATCCCACATTCATTGTAAAAATATCATCATTATTATATTATAATAATATAATAAAATATTATTTTATCAGAAAAGATAAAATATCGATTTTCAACAATTGTCACTTTAAAAATTTTCTCCATCTATATCCACATAAAATGAATATTTTCCTCATCATATAAATCAATAATTAATTATTCACAAATAATATTACAGAATCACAATACTGACAACAAGACAGCCTCTAAGAAAGAGGGGCTTTCAATAAGAATTTCTCCTCATCAAGCATGATTAGGTGACCAAACCTCTCCTTAGACAGAACTTTCTAGACATTGCCAATAATATTATCTAATAATATTATTTAGATAATATGAACTATTGTTTCGATAATGGAAAATACTATGTTGTGACAATTATTAAAACAACAGTAATATAAAATATCAACGCAATGTTATTGAATCAATAAAATCTCGAATAAGAATTCTTGTAACAATTATTGAGTAGTGCCTTCACGTAAGAATCAATAATTGGTACAATACTGCAGTGCCATCTTTTGTGCAACAACGCGTATTATTGTATTTTAACCACCGGGTATTCCAACAATGTTAATTCGTAATAACTACACATGCAGATTATTTATAAAAACTCCATTTTGTCATTTTCTTCATCCGATGATTATTATTCTGTTATGGGGCCCTGAAATGGTCAATACTGGCGTCGTCTAATATTCCCGGACAAAAAGAATATTTTATAACTACTTACTTATTTTAAAAAAATTTCATATATCACCCTTAACTTTAAACTTTTATCAATTTAACCATTTACTGAATAGTAATTATAAGAAAAAATTGAATACTTTTATTTCATAAAATTTGGGGTCTTACAATCTCCTCTCTTTATGAAATTTCATCCTCGAAATTTACGTACCTGGTATTTCAAAGAGTTGAGAATACCTTGCTTTCATTTCAGATTCCATCTTTCCCGTCATCATAATTTCTCCATTGCTCATCTCCTGTATTTCAGATATCATTCTAGAATACAGCTTCAAAAACAAAGGTTAATTTAACAAATTAACATATCACATAATATCCCGATATTATGACTGAACAACAAATAAGCTTAGGTAGGACACACTAGCGAAGGATTTACTCATCTCTCCCCTCCTAGTTCTAATCCCGATCTCCGCCAGAGATCATATCCCTAAGCTCTGATACCAAATGTGACTCATGTCCCAACCATGGACAACACTTCACAGTGGTACCTATCAGTTTGCCACCGCAGAACGGCGTCCCCTACGGAGAGTCTGGCTTCGGTGCATCCCCCATCAACAGGAAGTCACCAGCAAGAGGCTCGGGGCTCTTTACTTATAGCTCTGATACCAAATGTGACAACCCCCAAAACAGGTCAATTCCATCCAACCTATTTTGAGTCGCCAAATACATGTTACAGAAAACGACTACAACTTTATTACAACAATTGTCGTGCAAAAATACAACAACACATATGTTGTGAGTTTTGATGCTAATATATACCAACTGTGACTCTGGACACCAACTTGGATAGCACGTCACAATGGCACCTTACATAAAGGTAAAGTCAATAACTGTTTAGGAAGAACCTCCACAGCTAGAGACCACCGTTCTATTCTCCTGTTACCCTCGCTCGATCCAGCTACACTCTTATTACCTGAAAGGAATTGTGAAGCAAAAGGGTGAGCACAACTAGCTCAGTAAAGAATATCATGACTAAAGATAAAAAAAATTATCAATAGCCATCAACAGTAATAAATCAGAGATTTAGAACATATGGTAGATGATAAAACTTTTCAACCATAGTTGCAAATGAACGAAGCAATCCATTAGAAGAGTCAAATAGACCATAAAGTCTATTATCTTCTCCATGTTAAAGTCCACCAACAATGTTTTGTCCTCAGAACATCAATCAACAATTCTGTCCCACAATCACATGTATAATTCATAATCGTAATTGTGGTTCTAAATTCCTCTTCTCATCCAAGACAAAGATAATTTTCATCACCTGTCTTTACCTGAAACATCAAAGATTATGGTTATACCAAATCACAGTTCATGTTCATAATCATAATAATAAATTCATCTTTGCACTACGGGCCAAAGATATTCAACAACATGTCATCTTTGCACTACAGGCCAAAGATATTCAACAACAGGTCATCTTTGCACTACAGGCCAAAGATATTCAACAACAGGTCATCTTTGCACTACGAGCCATAGATATTCAACAACAGGCATCTTTGCACTACAGGCCAAAGATATTCAACAACAGGTCATCTTTGCACTACATGCCAAAGATATTTAACAACATGTCATCTTTGCATTACGATCCAAAGATATTCATCTAAAATCATTCATCTTTGCTCTACATGCCAAATGTGACAACCCCAAAATAGGTCCATTCCATCCAACCCATTCTGAGTCGCCAAATACATGGTACATAAAATAACTACAACTTTATTACAACAATTGTCGTGCAAAATACAACAACACATATACTGTGAGTTTGGATACAAATATATATACCAACTGTGACTCTCATCCCAACCTTGGATAGCACGTCACAATGACACCTTACATAAAGTTATAGTCAAAAACTATTTTACAAATTAGAATCTTTGGGAAGTGCTCAAGGAAACCTTCGTACATGGGAGGCCATGCTTCTAGGTTATGATAGATATCATATGGCCACAGAATTATTCTTGGTTGACCCAATAGACCCCAAAAAAAGAGAGAAGATTACTATCATATTCTTCCCAATGGTGAGTCTTCTCTTGATTTATCATTATCTCCGCTGTCTCAAATTGAGAATTATACTTCAAACAAACACCAAGATTATATAGGTAGTGCTCGTAAATATACTCAGCAAGTGGATGAGCACAACCCTGTCTTATGATGACACGAGGTTATATGTCATTAGAAATTTTGTATGATAGTGGCAAAACACCCTTCCAACGTTGGGTTTGCCTCTCCCTATATGATTCACAAAATATAACTACTAAAATATGTATACAACACATTTGTCTATACTGTTTAGGGAGAACTCCACAGCTAGAGACCACCGTTCTATTCCCTTGTTACCCCCGCTCGACCCAGCTACACTTTTATTACCTAAAAGGAATTGTAAAGCAAAAGGGTGAGCACAACTAGCTCAGTAAAGAATATCATGACTAAAGATAATTAAATTATCAATAGCCTTCATCAATAACAAATTAGAGATTTAGAACATATGGTAGATGATAAAAATTTCAACCATAGTTGCAGCGGAACGAGCAATCCTTTAGAAGAGTCAAATAGACAATACAGTCTATTATCTTCTCCATGTTAAAAGTCCACCAACAATGTTTTATCCCTGTAACATCAATCAAAAGTTCCTTTCCACAATTACATGAATATCTCATAATCATAATTGTGATTCTAAATTTCTCTTCGTACCCAGGACGAATATAATTTTCATCACATGTCTTTACCTGAAACATCAAAGATCATGGTTCTACCAAATTACAGTTCATGTTCATAATCATACTAATTAATTCATCTTTGCACTACGGCCAAAGATATTCATCCTGATTCATCTCAAGCACTGGCGGCAAAGATATTCAACAACAGTCATCTTTTGCACTACGGGCCAAAGATATTCATTAACAGTTCATCTTTGCACTACAGGCCAAAGATATTCCTCAACAGTTCATATTTGCACTACAGGCCAAATATATTAATATCTCAAAGAAATATATAATCATTTCAGAATTTATATAAACAATAATTACAACCATGTTGATCAATTCACCTTTGCACTTAAGCTAAAGATATTCATTTATAAATTTAATGGTCATGATCATACCAGTCATAATTCAACATTTCACTACTGGCCAAAGTGAACCCTAGTCATGATCATACCAATAATCTACCCATCTTTATACTCAAGTGAAAGAGAATTTCAACATTAGGGTTATAAAAATGTTATATATGATAATAAAAATAATATGATCAACATATAGTTTTAATCTCAAGAGTAATATTTATAAATCAACTATAATTTGGTTAGAAAAACAAACCAATTTTGTAATGAATAGTAACTCGTGAATAGTAACTTTGTGAATAGTAACTCATGAATAGTAACTCATGAATAGTAACTCATGAATAGTAAATCGACACAAAAAGGTAAAAATTCCACAATAAAATCCATATCAATATTTCGATATAATGATATTGAAATAACATTTCTTAAACTTATAAATAATTTATTTTAATTGTTTACACTTTACTAAATAATGCATTTAATCATCCTAAAATTCCAAACTCATAATATTTCATCACCAATAACCAAAACCCTCATCAAAATCTGCATATACCTCATATATGATTCTCAAGCCATAAAATCATATTTTCCAATTTTCTTCCTTCACATAACATATTTAACTCATTTATTCATAACTAGTCCATTTTCATGAAAATATCAAATCAGTTCAAAAATATTTCTTTTCTCGGGATTTAGCGTAATATAGTCCCATATTGAACATATATTTTTTCTTAGAATTTTTAAAATTCAATTACTATTTTTCATATATGGTCAAACCCAAATATTTAGACATTTATCATAAATTGTACTTTTATCCAAAAATTTGAAATTCACAGAGTACGATATTATATAGATGTACTCTCAATAAAAATCTCATCAATTTTGGAGTTAACCACAAGGAGTTATAAGCGGTTACTTTTAAAATAGTCTTTTCTCATAAAATTCATAACTCTTAATCTATACATCCAAAATCACCATTTTGGACACAATCAATAAAACTCATCAACATATCATTTCAAATTTTTCCAAAATTTTATGAAGGTCGAAAGAAATACGAACTAAAAATATAATAACCCTTAAAATCCTTACTATCCCTTACCTCAAAAGAGCAAAGACTTCGATCGGATATCTGGATATGATTTGAAGGAAACTTGCAATCGATGAATATCAACTCACCAAGTATCTAAATACTCACAAAATACACTCAATAATCTAGAGAGAGAAAGAGAGAAAGCTTATGTTTCTGGTGTGATTTTCAATTCTAACTTAGCCCTCTATTTATAGGAAAATTTTAGCATACTTGACCTGCAACTTATTGGCTTTACCTGCTACTATTCCCACCCACCACATTTGAAATAAAATTCAGCACATTTCTTCACCAACCACAAGTGGGGCCCACAAATTCGAGAATTTTCCACCAAAATCATTTATAACCTAATTTTCGAATCAGTCACCTCTTAAAATTCATAACAAATTATACGCTTATTTTTAACGGTTCAAAATTTGTGGACATATACTCAACTTATATATGTACAACATATCCAAAAATTACAACGATCCAACGGTCGGATTAAAAATTATAACTCACATATATATATCTCAAAAACACTTTGGTTTAATTTTTAATACCTTCATTCAAACAAAAATATCGATAAAATACCTCAACATTAATTCCTTCATTTATAAACACATAAATAAATCCATCATTTATATCCACATCAAATAAATATTTCCTTATCATATAAATCAATAATTAATTATTCACAAATAATATTACCGAATCATAATTATGACAACCATGCCGTTCCCAGGAAAGAGGGGGCTTTCCAATAAGAATTTTTCCTTACTGGCGCGCAATTAGGTGACCAAACCTCTCCTTGACAGAACTTTCTAGACATTACCAATAATGCTATCTAATAATATTATTCGAATAATATGAATTATTGATCTGATAATGGGAAATACTGTGCAGTGACAATTATTGAACAACAATAATATAAAATTTCAACGTAGCAATTATTGAATCAATAAAATAAAATATTGAACAGTAATTACTGTAATAATTATTGAGTAGTGCCTTCTTACGTAAGAATCAATAATTCAAAATACTGTATCTGGACCTGCAGTGCTACTCTTGTCTGACAACGCTGACATTACTTTATTTTACCAACCGAGATTATTCCAACGGTGTTAATTGAGTAGCGATTACGCTACTGCTATTTATAAAAACTTAATTTTGTCGTTTTCTTCATCCGAAGCCATTATTACATTATGGGGCCCGAAAATGGTCATGGGTCATTACAAAATATTCCCAAGACGAAAGAATATTCCACGACCAAACGAATATTCCCCGACAACAATGAATATTTTATAACCACTTGTGTATTTTGAAAAAAATTTCATATATCACCCTTAACTTTAACTTTTATCAATTTAACCATTTACTGAATAGTAATTATAAGAAAAATTGAATACTTTTATTTCATAAATTTCGGGGTCTTACAAACTCCCCTCCTTATGAAATTTCGTCCTGAAATTTATGTACCTGGTATTTCGGAAAGTTGAGAATACCTTGCTTCCATTTCAGATTCTATCTCCCCGGTCATCATGATTTCTCCATCTCCCGTGATAACTTCATTTGGGTTCCTCATTTATTGGGAAGTCATGACAACCGCCATCCCTCGAACTACCCGGTTTTTTGACTTGTGCAGGCAAACATTTAGGCGTTATCACTACCGTTGGAATATATTTTTCTATAGGACATATTCCTCCCTCAACTGCCTCATCGTACTCCTGTTTTATGATCTGAATCATCAATCTTCGATCCATATCGAATTCAGGTTGACCGCTATGTACAGGGTAATTCAAAACTCGATGTTGGGTTCTCCCAATTACTTTCCAAAAAGAGAAATTCATGTCATCTATTTTAGCCTTCTTAGATCGGACATCTCTTTCCACAATATCCATGTGTCGTGTGGCTTTTACCCATGCATCACTCATTCTTACTCGTTCAGTTTTTTCTTCTTTCAGCTCAGATTCCATCTTTATCATCTTATACTCTGCCAAAGAATGCTTCTGTTCAAGCATCACATAAAGGATAACACAAGCTTGAATTGTTGCATCCTTTTGTTCCACGACATTTTGTCGTTTTTGAATTTCTCTTCTAACTCATGAATACGATTTTGAAATTCTACATTTTGATCATATAATACCTCTAATAAACTCTCCTCAGGTACCTCTTCTTCCTCTTCTTCCTCACTCTCAGCTGTTACCTCTGTGACTATCTTGGGTGCAACTATCAATTCTTCACTCACCACATGGATATCTCTAATTCCTTCTTTGTCTAACATCACATTATCATGGTTAGTGATTAGAGGTATCCCCACGGTCTCATTCACTCCATTGTTAACATTCTCAGCAGCCATTCTCAAATACTGCCATAAAACAATGGTTAATTAAACAAACTAACATATCACATAATATCCAGATTTTATGACTGACCAACAAATAAGCTTAGGTAGGACACACTAGCGAAGGATTTACTCATCTCTCCTCTCCTAGTTATATTCCCCGATCTCCGCCAGAGATCATATCCCTAAGCTCTGATACTAAATGTGACAAATGTCCCATCAGTGGACAACACCTCACATTGGTACCTATCAGTTTGCCACCGCAGAACGGCGTCCCCTACGGAGAGTCTGGCTTCGGTGCATCCCCCATCAACAGGAAGTCACCAACAAGAGGCTCGAGGCTCTTTACTTATAGCTCTGATACCAAATGTGACAACCCCAAAATAGGTCCATTCCATCCAACCCATTATGAGTCGCCAAATACATGGTACAGAAAATAACTACAACTTTATTACAACAATTTTCGTGTAAAATACAACAACACATATACTGTGAGTTTGGATACAAATATATATACCAATTGTGACTCTCATCCCAATCTTGGATAGCACGTCACAATGACACCTTACATAAAGGTATAGTCAAAAACTGTTTTAGAAATTAGAATCTTTGGGAAGTGCTCAAGGAAACCTTCGTACATGGGATGCCATGCTTCTAGGTTATGATAGATATCATATGGCCACAGAATTATCCTTGGTTGACCCAATAGACCCCAAAGAAAAATGAGAAGATTACTATCATATTCTTCCCAATGGTGAGTCTTCTCTTGATTTATCATTATATCCACTGTCTCAAATTGAGAATTATACTTCAAACAAACACCAAGATAATATAGGTAGTGCTCATAAATATACTCAGCAAGTGGATGAGCACAACCCTGTCTTATGATGACACGAGGTTGTATGTCATTAGACATCTTGTATGATAGTGGCAAAACACCCTTCCAACATTGGGTTTGCCTCTCCCTATATGATTCATCAAATATAACTACTAAAAGATGTATACAACACACTTGTCTATACTTTTTAGGGAGAACTCCACAGCTTGAGACCACCGCTTCTATTCCTTTGTTACCCCGCTTTCGACCCAAATTACACTTTTATTACACGAAAGGAATTTTTGAAGCAAAAGGGTGAGCACAACTAGCTCAGTAAAGAATATCATGACTAAAGATAATTAAATTATCAATAGCCTTCATCAATAACAAATCAGAGATTTAGAACATATGGTAGATGATAAAAATTTCAACCATAGTTGCAGCGGAACGAGCAATCCATTAGCAGAGTCAAATAGACAATACAGTCTATTATCTTCTCCATGTTAAAAGTCCACCAACAATGTTTTATCTCTATAACATCAATCAACAGTTCCTTTTCACAATTATATGAATATCTCATAATCATAATTGTGATTCTAAATTCCTCTTCGTACCCAGGACGAATATAATTTTCATCACATGTCTTTACCTGAAACATCAAAGATCATGGTTATACCAAATCACAGTTCCTGTTCATAATCATACTAATAAATTCATCTTTGCACTACGACCAAAGATATTCAACAACAGGTCATCTTTGCACTACGGGCCAAAGATATTCATTAACAGTTCATCTTTGCACTACAGGCCAAAGATATTCCTTAACAGTTCATATTTTCACTATAGGCCAAATATATTAATATCTCAAAGAAATATATAATCATTTCAGAATTTATATAAACAATAATTACAACAATGTTGATCAATTCACCTTTGCACTTAAGCTAAAGATATTCAATTATAAATTCAATGGTCATGATCATACCAGTCACAATTCAACTTTTCACTACTAGCCAAAGTGAACCCTAGTCATGATCATACCAATAATCTACCCATCTTTATACTCAAGTGAAAGAGAATTTCAACATTAGGGTTATAAAAATGTTATATATGATAATAAAAATAATATGATCAACATATAGTTTTAATCTCAAGAGTAATATTTATAAATCAACTATAATTTGGTTAGAAAAAAAAACCAATTTTGTCAGGAATAGTAACTCGTGAATAGTAACTTTGTGAATAGTAACTCATGAATAGTAACTCGTGAATAGTAACTCATGAATAGTAAATCGACACAAAAAGGTAAAAATTCCACAATAAAATCCATATCAATATTTCGATATAATGATATTGAAATAACATTTCTTAAACTTATAAACAATTTATTTTAATTATTTACACTTTACTAAATAATGCATTTAATCATCCTAAAATTCCAAACTCATAAGATTTCATCACCAATAACCAAAACCCTCATCAAAATCTGCATATACCTCATATATGATTCTCAAGACATAAAATCATATTTTCTAATTTTCTTCCTTCACATAACATATTTAACTCATTTATTCATAACTAGTCCATTTTCATGAAAAATACCAAATCAGTTCCAAAAATATTTCTTTTTTGGGATTTAGCAGAATATAGTCCCATATTGAACATATATTTTTCTTAGAATTTTTAAAATTCATTTACTATTTTTCATATGGTCAAAACCGTCGAATATTTAGACATTTATCATAAATTGTACTTTTATCCAAAAATTTCGAAATTCACAGAGTACACTAATATTATATAGATGTACTCTCAATAAAAATCTCATCAATTTTGGAGTTAACCACAAGGAGTTATAAGCGGTTACTTTTAAAATAGTCTTTTCTCATAAAATTCATAACTCTTAATCTATACATCCAAAAATCACCATTTTGGACACAATCAATAAAACTCATCAACATATCATTTCAAATTTTTCCAGAATTTTATGAAGGTCAGAAGAAGTACGAACTAAAAAATATAATAACCCTTAAAATCCCTTACTATCCCTTACCTCAAAAGAGCAGCACTTCTGACTGGATATCGGATATGACGCTGAAGGAAACTTGCACTGATGAATATCAACTCACCAAGTATCTAAATACTCACAAAATACACTCAATAATCTAGAGAGAGAAAGAGAGAAAGCTTATGTTTCTGGTGTAATTTTCAATTCTAACTTAGCCCTCTATTTATAGGAAAATTTTAGCAGACTTGACTTTTTGCAACTTTGATGGCTTTACCTGCTACTATTCCCACCCACCACATTTGAAATAAAATTCAGCACATTTCTTCACCAACCACAAGTGGGGCCCACAAATTCTAGAATTTTCCACCAAAATCATTTATAACCTAATTTCCGAATCAGTCACCTCTTAAAATTCATAACAAATTATACGCTTATTTTAATTCGTTCAAAATTTGTGGACATATACTCAACTTATATATGTACAACATATCCAAAAAATTACAACGATCCAACGGTGGGATTAAAAATTATAACTCACGCAATATATCTCAAAAACATCGGGTTTAATTTTTAATACCTTCATTCCGACAAAAATACTGATAAAATACCTCAACATTAATTCCTTTATTTATAACCACATAAATAAATCCATCATTTATATCCACATCAAATAAATATTTCCTTATCATATAAATCAATAATTAATTATTCACAAATAATATTACCGAATCACAATAAGAATTTTTCCTTACTGGCGCGCAATTAGGTGACCAAAACTCTCCTTGACAGAACTTTCTAGACATTGCCAATAATGCTATCTAATAATATTATTCGAATAATATGAATTATTGATCTGATAATGGGAAATACTGTGTAGTGACAATTATTGAACAACAATAATATATAATTTCAACGTAGCAATTATTTAATCAATAAAATAAAATATTGAACAGTAATTACTGTAACAATTATTGAGTAGTGCCTTCTTACGTAAGAATCAATAATTCAAAAATATTGTGTAATACCGTGTGCTACTGTGCAACAACGCGTATTACTTTATTTTACCAACCAGGTATTCCAACAGTGTTAACGGTAACGATTACGCCGTTATTTATAAAAACTTAATTTTGTCATTTTCTTCGTCAAACGGTTATTACTCAGTATGGGGCCCACAAATGGTCAACATACTGTAAATCACGAATATTCTTCGACAGAAAGAATATTCCACAACCAAACGAATATTCCCCAATAACAATGAATATTTTATAACCACTTGTGTATTTTGAAAAAAATTTCATATATCACCCTTAACTTTTAACTTTTATCAATTTAACCATTTACTGAATAGTAATTATAAGAAAAATTGAATACTTTTATTTCATAAATTTCGGGGTCTTACACCAAAGATATTCAGTTATATCGTCATTTAGGACTGAGTATGATGCAAAATATTTTAAAGAAAACGAATCCAGTGAAACAGAAGAACAAATATTAAGAATTCGTACTTTAGACAACCCAAGTTCAAAAATATTTCATAAATAACTAGAGTGGAGTAAAATTCAAGAATGAAGACCAAAACATAGATCCAATCAAAGATAGAAATCATAACAGACAATCTTGAACACAGAGAAGAAAACTTAATTTTTCTGTGAATAATGTCGTATTTGTGAATAGTGTCATATACGTGAATAGTGCCGTATACGTGAATAGTAACTCCGACACCAAAAGATAGAAATTTTACAAAAAACATTATCATGCTTCGTGAATAGTACTCGTGAATAGTAACTCGTGAATATTAACTCATAAATAGTAACTCGTGAATAGTAACTCGTGAATAGTAACTCATGAATAGTAACCCCGACATGAAAAAGTTTCAAATTTGATAAAAAGTTCAAACCAATATTTCGGCAGAATGATATTGATGAAATAATATCATTTATAAAAAAAATAATCTCCCTTACTATCCCTTACCTCAAAGAGCAGTACTTCTAACTAGAATAACGCTGAACGAACTTGCACCGTATAGCAACACTCAAGATATCAAAATACTCACAAGAATCCACTTGATAATATAGAGAGAGAAATGGAGAGAAAACTTCAGTTTCTGGTGTGATTTTCAATTCTAACCTAAGCACCTATTTATAGAAACTTGCTTAGAACACCAAAGCAGAAAATTTAATAAAATATTAATATTATTTATTAAATTTCCTACGCACATCAAAGACATCTGAATTCAGCATCCAATAATGACAAAAACAAAAAAAAAACGTTTTTGTTATTAAAAATAATTAAAACTTTCAAAAATCAATTATTTCGGAACTACGGAACTTAAATAATTCATAATAAATAGTCTTTATCAGAATATTCGAATCTCGCGAATTTTTATAGGAAATTCAATTCTCTACAACTTTACAGAAGAAAGGTTTTCCAAATTCCAAACAAAAATTGACCGAAATCCAAAAACGGACGATTTTACAGGCTATAATCAAATTTCAGTCAAAATTTGTGTCCACCAACATGTTTAACATGTTTTAAACATTTATTGCAACAAAAATACTTCTCCTCCTCATTTACTCATATATCCCACATTCATTGTAAAAAATATCATTATTATTATATTATAATAATATAATAAAATATTATTTTATCAGAAAAGATAAAATATCGATTTTCAACAATTGTCACTTTAAAAATTTTCTCCATCTATATCCACATAAAATGAATATTTTCCTCATCATATAAAACAATAATTAATTATTCACAAATGATATTACAGAATCACAATACTGACAACCAGACAGTTCCCAAGAAAGAAGGGGGCTTTCCAATAAGAATTTCTCCTTACTGGCGCGCAATTAGGTGACCAAACCTCTCCTTAGACAGAACTTTCTAAACATTGCCAATAATATTATCTAATAATATTATTTAGATAATATGAATTATTGCTTCGATAATGGAAAATACTGTGTAGTGATAATTATTAAAACAACGATAATATAAAATATCAAC
The DNA here is from genome assembly GCA_020205605.1 of Panax ginseng. Taxonomy (NCBI): domain Eukaryota; kingdom Viridiplantae; phylum Streptophyta; class Magnoliopsida; order Apiales; family Araliaceae; genus Panax; species Panax ginseng. The sequence goes on from CM035136.1 coordinate 70,768,663, forward strand.
GCAAAGAATTATTGAATTAATAAAATCTTGAATAATAATTATTTGTAACAATTATTGAGTAGTGCCTTCTTACGTAAGAATCAATAATTGGTGCAATACTGCATGTCTTCTTGTGCAACAACGCCAGACATCTTGTATTTTAACCACCGGGGTATTCTAACGATTATTAATTGTAACAACTTCTGCCGTTATTTATAAAAACTTTCTTTTGTCATTTTCTTCATCCGACGCTTATTACATTATGGGGCCCATAAATGGTCAAGACTGTCGTCTGAATATTCCACAGCCGGAAAGAATATTCTACGACCAAACGAATATTCTCCGACAGAAAGAATATTTTATAACCACTTGTTATTTTAAAAAAATTTTATATATCACCCTTAACTTTAAACTTTTATCAATTTAACCATTTACTGAATAGTAATTATAAGAAAAAATTGAATACTTTTATTTCATAAAATTCGGGGTCTTACAATCTCCCCTCTTTATGAAATTTCGTCCTCGAAATTTACGTACCTGGTATTTCAAAGAGTTGAGAATACCTTGCTTTCATTTCAGATTCCATCTTTCCTGTCATTATGATTTCTCCATTGCTCATCTCCTGTATTTTATATCATTCTAGAATACAACTTCAAAAACAAAGGTTAATTTAACAAATTAACATATCACATAATATCCCGATATTATGATGACTAATAAATAAGCTTAGGTAGGACACACTAGCGAAGGATTTACTCATCTCTCCCTCCTAGTTCTAATCCCGATCTCCGCGGAGATCATATCCTAAGCTCGATACCAAATGTGACTCATGTCCCAACCATGGACAAGACCTCACGATGGGTACCTATCGGTTTACAATCATGAATCGGCGTCCCTACGGAGAGTCCGCTTTGCATCCCCCATCAACAGGAAGTCACCAGCAAGAGGCTCGGGGCTCTTTACTTATAGCTCTGATACCAAATGTGACAACCCCCAAAACAGGTCCATTCCACCCAACCTATTCCAAGTCGCCAAATACATGGTACAGAAAATGACTACAACTTTATTACAACAATTGTCGTGCAAAATAAAACAACACATATGTTGTGAGTTTTGATGCAAATATATACCAACTGTGACTCTGGACACCAACTTGGATAGCACGTTACAATGGCACCTTACATAAAGGTAAATTCAATAACTGTTTAGGGAGAACCTCCACAGCTAGAGACCACCGTTCTATTCTCCTGTTACCCTCGCTCGACCTAGCTACACTCTTATTACCTGAAAGGAATTGTGAAGCAAAAGGGTGAGCACAACTAGTTCAGTAAAGAATATCATTACTAAAGATAAATAAATTATCAATAACCTTCAACAATAATAAATCAAAGATTTAGAACATATGGTAGATGATAAAACTTTTCAACCATAGTTGCAGCGGAACGAGCAATCCATTAGAAGAGTCAAATAGACCATAAAGTCTATTATCTTCTCCATGTTAAAAGTCCACCAACAATGTTTTGTCCCTGTAACATCAATCAACAATTCATGTCCACAATCACAAGTATAATTCATAATCGTAATTGTGGTTCTAAATTCCTCTTCTCATCCAAGACAAAGATAATTTTCATCACATGTCTTTACCTGAAACATCAAAGATCATGGTTATACCAAATCACAGTTCATGTTCGTAATCATAATAATAAATTCATCTTTACACTACGGGCCGAAGATATTCAACAACATGTCATCTTTGCACTACATGCCAAAGATATTCAACAACAGGTCATCTTTGCACTACAGGCCAAAGATATTCAACAACAAATCATCTTTGCACTACGGGCCAAAGATATTCAACAACAGGTCATCTTTGCACTACAGGCCAAAGATATTCAATAACCGGTCATCTTTGCACTACAGGCCAAAGATATTCATCAACAAGTCATCTTTGCACTACATGCCAAAGATATTCAACAACAGGTCATCTTTGCATTACGAGCCAAAGATATTCATCAAAAATCATTCATCTTTGCACTACAGGCCAAAGATATTCAGTTATATCGTCATTTAGGACTGAGGATGATGCAAAATATTTTCAAAAAAACGAATCCAGTGAAACAAAAGAACAAATATTAAGGATTCGTACTTTAGACAACCCGAGTTCAAAAATACTTTATAAATAACTAGAGTGGAGTAAAATTCAAGAATGAAGACCAAAACATAGATCCAATCAAAGATAGGAATCATAACCGACAATCTTGGACACAGAGAAGAAAACTTAATTTTTCTGTGAATAATGTCGTATTTGTGAATAGTCGTATACGTGAATAGTGCCGTATACGTGAATAGTAACTCCGACACCAAAAGATAGAAATTTCACAAAAAACATCATCATGCTTCGTGAATAGTACTCGTGAATAGTAACTCGTGAATAGTAACGCATAAATAGTAACTCGTGAATAGTAACTCATGAATAGTAACTCATGTATAGTAACCCCGACATGAAAAAGTTCCAAATTTGATAAAAAGTTCAAACCAATATTTCGGTATAATTATATTGAAGAAATAATATCATTTATAAAGAAAATAGTCTCCCTTACTATCCCTTACCTCAAAGAGCAGTACTTCTGATTGGAATAACGCTGAACGAACTTGCACCGTATAGAAAAACTCAAGATATCAAAATACTCACAAGAATCCACTCGATAATATAGAGAGAAAACTTCAGTTTCTGGTGTGATTTTCAATTCTAACCTAAGCACCTATTTATAGGAAATTGCTTAGAACACCAAAGCAGAAAATTTAATAAAATATTAATATTATTTCTTAAATTTCCTATGCACATCAAAGACATCTGAATTCAGCATCCAATAATGACAAAAACAAAAAAAATGTTTTTTTTATTAAAAATAATTAAAACTTTCAAAAATTAATTATTTCGGAACTACGGAACTTCAATAATTCATAATAAATAGCCCTTTTATCAGAAAATTCGAATCTTGCGAGTTTTTATAGGAAATTCAATTATCTACAACTTTGTAGAAGAAAGGATTTCCAAATTCGAAACAGAAAATGACCGAAATCCACAAACGAACGATTTTACAGGCTATAATCAAATTTCAGTCAAAATTTGTGTCCACCAACATGTTTAACATGTTTTAAACATTTATTACAACAAAAATACTTCTCCTCCTCATTTACTCATATATCCCATATTCATTGTAAAATATCATCATTATTATATTATAATAATATAATAAAATATTATTTTATCGTAAAAGATAAAATATCGATTTTCAACAATTGTCACTTTAAAATTTTCTCCATCTATATCCACATAAAATGAATATTTTTCTCATCATATAAATTAATAATTAATTATTCACAAATAATATTACGAGAATCACAATCTCGACAACCAGGCAGCTTCCTGAAAAGAGGGGCTTTCCAATAAGAATTTCTCTCTTCTTGGCAAGCAATTATTAGGTGACCAAACCTCTCCTTAGATGTAACTTTCTAGACATTGCCAATAATGTTATCTAATAATATTATTCAGATAATATGAATTATTTCTTCGATAATAGAAAATACATATTGCATGCAACAACGCCAGACATCAGTATTTTAACCATAAGGGTATTCCAACAATGTTAATTCAGTAAACAACTAAGTCATTATTTATAAAACTACCTTTTGTCGTTCTCTTTATCCCGACGAGTTATTACATTATGGGGTCCATAAATGGTCATTTGCGTCGATCATCGCGAATATTCCCACGGAAAAGAATATTCCACGACCAAACGAATATTCCCAGACAGAAAGAATATTTTATAACCACTTGCTTATCTTAAAAAATTTTCATATATCACCCTTAACTTTAAACTTTTATCAATTTAACCATTTACTGAATAGTAATTATAAGAAAAAATTGAATAGTTTTATTTGCATAAAATTCGGGGTCTTACAATCTCCCCTCCTTATGAAATTTCGTCCTCGAAATTTACGTACCTGGTATTTCAAAGAGTTAAGAATACCTTGCTTTCATTCAGATTCCATCTTTCCTCTCATCATGATTTCTCCATTGCTCATCTCCTATATTTCAAATATCATTCTAGAATACAGCTTCAAAAACAAAGGTTAATTTAACAAATTAACATATCACATAATATTCCGATATTATGACTGACCAACAAATAAGCTTAGGTAGGACACACTAGCGAAGGATTTACTCATCTCTCCCCTCCTAGTTCTAATCCCGATCTCCGCTAGAGATCATATCCCTAAGCTCTGATACCAAATGTGACTCATGTCCCAACCATGGACAGCTCCTCACAGTGGTACCTATCAGTTTGCCACCGCAGAACGGCGTCCCCTACGGATAGTCTGGCTTCGGTGCATCCCCCATCAACAAGAAGTCACCAGCAAGAGGCTCGAGGCTCTTTACTTATATCTCTGATACCAAATGTGACAACCCCCAAAACAGGTCCATTCCATCCAACCTATTTTGAGTCGCCAAATACATTGTACAGAAAACGACTACAACAATTGTCGTGCAAAATACAACAACACATATGTTGTGAGTTTTGATGCAAATATATACCAACTGTGACTCTGGACACCAACTTGGATAGCACGTCACAATGGCACCTTACATAAAGGTAAAGTCAATAACTGTTTAGGGAGAACCTCCACAGCTAGAGACCACCGTTCTATTCTCCTGTTACCCTCGCTCGACCCAGCTACACTCTTATTACCTGAAAGAAATTGTGAAGCAAAATGGTGAGCACAACTAGCTCAGTAAAGAATATCATGACTAAATATAAATAAATTATCAATAGCCTTCAACAGTAATAAATCAGAGATTTAGAACATATGGTAGATGATAAAACTTTTCAACCATAGTTGCAATGAACGAAGCAATCCATTAGAAGAGTCAAATAGACCATAAAGTCTATTATCTTCTATGTTAAAAGTCCACCAACAATATTTTATCCTCAGTAACATCAATCAACAATTCATCGTCCCACAATCACATGTATAATTCATAATCGTAATTGTGGTTCTAAATTCTCTTCTCATCCAAGACAAAGATAATTTTCATCACATGTCTTTACCTCGAAACATCAAAGATCATGGTTATACCAAATCACGCCTCCTGCTCATAATCATAATAATAAATTCATCTTTTTTGCTCACGGCCAAAGATATTCAACAACATGTCATCTTTGCACTACAGGCCAAAGATATTCAACAACAGTCATCTTTGCATTACAAAGCAAAGATATTCAACAATAGGTCATCTTTGCTACGGGCCAAAGATATTCAATAACAGTCATCTTTGCACTGAGCCAAAGATATTCAACAACAGTCATCTTTTGCACTACAGGCCAAAGATATTCATCAACAAGTCATCTTTGCACTACATGCCAAAGATATTCAACAACAGGTCATCTTTGCATTACGAGCCAAATATATTCATCAGAAATCCTTCATCTTTGCACTACAGGCCAAAGATATTCAGTTATATCGTCATTTAGGACTAAGGATGATGCAAAATATTTTAAAGAAAACGAATCCAGTGAAACAAAAGAAAAAATATTAAGGATTCGTACTTTAGACAATCCAAGTTCAAAAATACTTCATAAATAACTAGAGTGGAGTAAATTCAAGAATGAAGACCAAAACATAGATCCAATCAAAGATAGGAATCATAACAGACAATCTTGGACACAGAGAAGAAAACTTAATTTTTCTGTGAATAATGTCGTATTTGTGAATAGTGTCGTATACGTGAATAGTGCCGTATACGTGAATAGTAACTCCAACACCAAAAGATAGAAATTTCACAAAAAATATTATCATGCTTCGTGAATAGTACTCATAAATAGTAACTCGTGAATAGTAACTCATAAATAGTAACTCGTGAATAGTAAATCGTGAATAGTAACTCATGAATAGTAACCTTGACATGAAAAAGTTCTAAATTTGATAAAAAAGTTCAAACCTATATTTTGACATAATGATATTGATGAAATAATATCATTTATAAAGAAAATAATCTCCCTTACTATCCCTTATCTCAAAGAGCAGTACTTCTAACTGGAATAACGCTGAACGAATTTGCACCGTATAGCAACACTCAAGATATCAAAATACTCACAAGAATCCACTCGATAATATAGAGAGAGAAATAGAGAGAAAACTTCAGTTTCTGGTGTGATTTTCAATTCTAACCTAAGCACCTATTTATAGGAAATTGCTTAGAACACCAAATCAGAAAATTTAATAAAATATTAATATTATTTATTAAATTTCCTACGCACATCAAAGACATCTGAATTCAGCATCCAATAATGACAAAAACAAAAAAAACGTTTTTGTTATTAAAAATAATTAAAACTTTCAAAAATCAATTATTTCGGAACTACGGAACTTCAATAATTCATAATAAATAGTTCTTTTATTAGAAAATTCGAATCTCACAACTTCTTATAGGAAATTCAATTCTCTACAACTTTACAGAAGAAAGGTTTTCCAAATTCCAAATGTAAATTGGCCAAAATCCATAAATCAGACGATTTTACTGTATAATCAAATTTCAAATCAAAATTTGTGTCCACCAACATGTTTAACATGTTTTAAACATTTATTGCAACAAAAATACTTCTCCTCCTCATTTACTCATATATCCCACATTCATTGTAAAAATATCATCATTATTATATTATAATAATATAATAAAATATTATTTTATCGAAAAAGATAAAATATCGATTTTCAACAATTGTCACTTTAAAAATTTTCTCCATCTATATCCACATAAAATGAATATTTTTCTCATCATATAAATCAATAATTAATTATTCACAAATAATATTACAGAATCACAATACTGACAACAAGACAGTTCCCAAGAAAGAGGGGGCTTTCCAATTAGAATTTCTCTCTTCTTGGTAGCAATTAGGTGACCAAACCTCTCCTTAGACAGAACTTTCTAGACATTGCCAATAATATTATCTAATAATATTATTTAGATAATATGAATTATTGCTTCGATAATGGAAAATACTATGTAGTGACAATTATTAAAACAACAGTAATATAAAATATCAACGCAATGCTTATTGAATTAATAAAATATCGAATAATAATTACCGTAACAATTATTGAGTAGTGCCTTCTTCACGTAAGAATCAATAATTGGTACAATACTGCGTCTTCTACTATGCATGCAACAATGCGACATCGTATTTTAACCACCGGGTATTCCAACAATGTTAAGCAGTAACAACTACGCCGTTATTTATAAAAACTCTTTTTGCCGCTTTTCTTCATCCGAAGCTTATTCTACATTATGGGCCCTGATGGCTTCGCCTTCGCATTTAATATTCCCTACGTAAAGAATATTCCACGACCAAACGAATATTTCCCGACAGAAAGAATATTTTATAACCACTTGCTTATTTTAAAAAAATTTCATATATCATCCTTAACTTTAAACTTTTATCAATTTAACCATTTACTGAATAGTAATTATAAGAAAAAATTGAATACTTTTATTTCATAAAACTTGGGGTCTTACATAATACTAGAAATGTCACGACGCTCCCACTGAACCTTTTGTACACACTAGGTTCATTCTTATTTATGATAAAATCAAACTCTTTTGATTTGTTTCATCAAAATGAATGTTCCATTTTTAAGAAGTTTGCTTCAATCCATTTCTTTGAGTGTCTACAACTCTTACCTCATCGCATTTAACTGGATCATCATCTTCTATGATATGTACCTCATCATCATCATTTATGATGAATCCATACCTCCTAGGTATCTTCGGTACTATTCCAGATTTACGATTCGATTGTGGTACAATAGGTCTATCTACAGGTTCCTCTTATTTGACTTATAGTGTTTTGTGGATCTTGAACTCTTCAAGATCTATAATCCTCCCACTAGCTCCTTTAATGATATACACCTTTATCTTAGAAGGTAGCGTGTTTCGCAACAAACACCTTTTGCTAAGTAGGATTATAGAACATATACCCTAAACGTACTTTAGGATGTCCCACAAATCTGTACTTATCAAATCTTGTCACAAGCTTATCCTTTTGAAACCTTTTCACATAAGTTGGACAACTCCTTATCTTAACATACTTAAGATTAGGAATCCTCTCTGTCCATAACTTTTATGGAGTCTTAGGGCCTAATTTTGAGGTTACCTTTTCGTAGATATGCAGCCATTTCTAGGACATGACCCCAGAGGGATACTGGAATGTCGGTAAAATCATTATGGACCGTACCATTTCCAACAAGGTACGATTTTTCCTTTTATATACATCAATCAATTATTGCGTATCAGGAGGCGTCCATTGTGAGAAAACCATTTGAGATGATCTAGAAACTTATTGCACAAGAATTTATTCCTTGATCTAATCAAAGAATCTTAATACTTTGCCAATTTATTTCACTTCTGAATTCTTTGAACCTTTCAAATAATTTACACTTGTATTTCTGAAAATACATACATTCAACTCTTTGAATTATCATCTCCTTTTCTTATACTAGTTTGATCAATTTGCAAAATATATTTTCACGTAAGTCAAGCACACAAAATCCATTAAATAATATTTCAGTTCTATACAAAACATTATTATTATTATAAATAGAACAACAATTGTTCTTAAATATAATACCAAAGATTTCATTGTCCAACAATAAAATAGAAATAATGTTTCCAACGAGAACTGGAATACAATAACAACTTATTACTTAACAGATTTGCCCGTAGGCATTGCTAAACTATAAGTTTCTATAGCTAATGTGGCAACCTTTGCTTCATTTCCCACACATAGGATTACTTATATTTGTTTAGCTTTCTACTTCTGCTTGGTCCCTTCATAAATCTATATTTATGATAACCAAAGTCGGTATCCAATACCCAAGTAGAACCTTGACTTAAAGAAAAAATTATTTTAAATCATGAACAAATTTGTATTTGTAACCGAAACTTCACTAAGCTTCTTTGGTTAGCCTCTGCAAGATTCTTCTCATCGTTTCTTTCCAATGTCCGGGCTTATTGCAGTGGAAGCAAACTCCTTTGCTATCCGTATCAGTTTTGTTCTTATTATCCTTTGTTTTTGCCTTTCTATTTACCTTCTTTGAATCGTTCTTCTTTTCAGAAGATCCTTTGGCCCCTACCAGTAAGACATGGTCTTTCTTGGTTGGAAAGTGACTCTCAACATATTTCAACATGTTAAGAAAATCAGCGAGGCTGATATCTAGCTTGTTCATATGAAAAATTCATAACAATTGTGAAAGGAGTCCGGGAGTGAGTGCAAGATCAAATCTTGGCTCAACTCTCCATCCATGACAACACCTGTTGTCTTAATTGATCAATCAAATTAATTTTGTTAAGGACTTTTATCTGTACTGTAGTGTCATCGATCATTCTAGATCAGAAGAGCTCCTTAGATATCTGATATCTATCAGTCCTACTTTCCTCACCATCAACTACTTGATGTGCAGGATTATAGTAGGAGCATCCATAGTTTCATGCTAACGCTGAAGCTCGTTACTCATGGATGCGAGCATGATGCATTCAGCCAACTGTGCATCATCTTGTCACTTTCTAAAAATAGCAATCTCTTCTTCAGAGGCATTGTCTGCAACCATTGCAGGGATAGGCGTATTAAGGACATAAGATAGCTTTTCAGCCATGAGAATTATTCTCAAATTCCTTAACTAATCCGTTTAATTCGGTCCGGTTAATTTAGCATCTAATATGCTTCCCAGTGATAGTAATTTAGACATTGTAAAATTCTGTAAATGAATTTGTAATTAACAACATTTTAGCATACATTCTTTTATTAATTACCAAAATAAATTAGGTCTTGTTTTAAATTGGTATCTCCCACTATTTTCTTCAAACTATATTACCCTCACTTATATAGTTCGACAAAATCTTATTAAAGATTTGCTAGTGAGAATAAGGATCCCATTTCAAATGTATATAGCCTTGTGGTGACACAACAAACTATATATAAATAAATAGGTAGACAACTCTTGTCAATTACATCAACTATGCAACTCCTTCTATTTTGCCTCTTAGATTATTTTGATCAAGTGGTGGCACATCCAAATCAAAATTATCCAAGTTAAGTCCAACCTAGCACTCCATATATTCAAAAAAAAAAAATTATTATCCTTGTGGTGACACAACAAAACAATATTGTTCAATTTTCTTTATAAGCATCAAATGTGATAAATTAACATCTTAAATACTTAATACTTGCCTTGTGGTGACACAACAAACTCATATTAAATATTTAATACTCTATTAATTTTTATCATGCTAGAAGGCGACGTTCGATATTCCAAATATATTTGAACGCTTAGGACTTAATATAAAAAAATTTGAGGGGTTTTGTTATTAATTTGTCTCATCTTATTTAGCGCGCATGCACATATATATATAAAATACGCGGCATATTAATGAACATGCTAAACATGTTTGCATAATATATAATATATATAGTATAATGCATGCATATATAGAATACTATATTCTACCCGGATTGATTATGGACTTTTATTCTAGTTTGGTTCACTAGAGCCACCAAGTGAACCAAAAGGTCAAACCCTAAAGGGCAAGAATTAATATTTAAAATAACTATTACATTTAAACACAGGCTTCATTACAAACTAGGTCTTCAAGTTACTATTGCTTTGCCCTTGATCTCTAATTTTCAAAAATTAATTCTAACTATTTCTATTACAAAACTATTTAAAATAAATAGAAACCTTGATCGTGATCGAGGGAAATACATAGGAGGGAGATAGAATTTACATTAAGAAAAATTAGAGAAGACGAGGTATGCGAATTCCCATTTAATAAAACTCATACATTCATGCATCCTACTAAAATAAAATCCAATCACATTGATCAATAGTCCATAATCAATCCTATTTATTATCATACACATCACCATATGCATCAATAAATAACATTCATCTCATGAATAATAAACATTCAATATATATATTGATATCATTTAATGGGTAAATTTAGTTAGTATACAATCTAATTTTGAATCAAAATAAACTCCTTTATTTTAATTCAAATTTAAATCAAAATAAACCTCTTTATTTTAATTTATCCAATTTTGAATAAAATAAACTATTTTATTTTAATCAAAATCTTTAATCAAAATAAACTCCTTTATTTTAATTAATTATGGAATCCAATTCCAAGTAAAAAAAAAACTCCTTTATTAAAGAAAACGCGGATTCATTTCCTATTCACAAATAAACTCATTTATTTTGAATAATATGAAATCTTATTCCATATCTAAATAAACTCCTTTATTTAAGGTAACACGGATTCTCTTTCCTACTCACAAATAAACTTCTTTATTTTGAATAATATAAAATCTTATTTCATATTTAAATAAACTCATTTATTTAAAGAAACATGGAATCCTTTTTCAACTCTAATTAGTTTTCATAGAATCCAATTCCAACTCTAATTAGTTAGCTTGAAATTTAATTTTAAAACTAAAATAAACCTTTTTATTTTAAGATTAAAATAAATTTTTTATTTTAAAATTAAAATAAACTTTTATTTTAATTATAAAATTATTAAAAATAAATATATATATATATATATATATATATATATATATATATATATATATATATATATATATATATATATATATATAAACCGAAATCATATTAAAGGTTCACTAAATCATGTTTCTTTTATTGGTTCACGTGAATAAGAAGCATGACATATATGATTATATATATCGTTCAGTAGGAACCTGAAGGAATCTAGATGGTGAATCATGCAATCAGCATATGTTAACAACTTAACACGTTAAATTATTAACGTAATATAATATTATATATATAACAAGGCATGCCCCAGAAGATTCTCATGAATCATATAATCTGGTTAACCAAAATATATCATATATAATATTATACGGCAAAAAGCACTATTTAGTCACTGTAGTTATATTGTTTTAAACAATTAGTCACTGTACTTTTAAAATATTCAATTAGTCCACTGAATTTTTTAAAAATATGCAATCAACCCATTCCGTCCGAATTGAGTAACAGACGTTACAAAATATCCTACGTGGCTTTTTTGAAAAAAAATAAATATTAAGTGTATTTGCTGACTGAGCGGCTTTTCTTACGTGACTTTTTTGAAAAAAAATAAATATTACGTGGCACTTTATAATATGTATAATATTAATAAAAATTAATATTATAATATGTATATTTTATTTTAAAAATAAAAATAAAAATACTTTTATATTTTAAAATACTTATAAATTTTTTTAAAATAAAATATTTTATATTTTAATTTCTTTCTTTTTCTCTACTTAAATATTTATAATATGTATAATATTAATAAAAATTAATATTATAATATTTATAATTAATATGTATGTATTTTTTTGAAAAATAAAATAAAAATACTTTTATGTTTTAAAATACTTATAAAATTTTTTAAAAATAAAAATATTTTTATATTTTATTTCTTTTCTTTACCTAAATATTTATAATATGTATATTTTATTTTAAAAATAAAATAAAAATACTTTTATGTTTTAAAATACTTATAAAATTTTTAAAAATAAAGAGACCAATCATCTCTTTCTTCCCCAATTCCATAACTCATTTTTCAGAGCACAAAAGGAATAAATCAATTATTCATATTCTTCTACAACACCATCTTTACCCGTCAAAGATTCAGTCGATTCTCACCCAGATCCCATCGAACTTCGCTGTAAAAGGAAAAATAAAAATCAGATTTAAGAAATTGGTTGATTACATATAGATGGGAGTTTCATTGAAGGCCTCAGCATGTGTTCGGAGGCAGAAAGTTAGAGAGAGAGAGAGAGAGAGAGAGAGAGAGAGAGTTGATGGGTCTAGCCGCCTCCATTTTTTTCGGCGACTATTATCTTTCCAGATCTACAACGGAAAAGAAGAAAGAAAATAAAAATGGTCGAATGATTCAAGTGAGGTACTGGTTGTTTTCAAAAAGAAAATAAATGAGGTATTGGGTTGTGTTTGAATATGAAATTCGGCTTGTGTAGTCTAGTTTTTTGAAATCTGAATATGAAGTCTTGTTTTTAATGGTCTTTTTCTTTGTATTTCCCTCATGAATATCAAATCTTGTTTGAAATCTGGTTTATGTTTATTACGTAAGAAAAAAATGTGATGATAATGTTTGAATTAATGTGATGATAACGTGTAATTAGTTAATTCAACTTTACCGTAAGTATTTTTTTATAATATTATAAGTATTTTAAAACATAAAATAAAATATACATATCATAATTTTTTTTATAATATTATAAGTATTATAAATTTTTTAGTTATTTTTTATTTTTATTTTTAAAATAAAATATACATATTATAATATTAATTTTTATTAATATTATACATATTATAAAGTGCCACGTAATATTTATTTTTTTTAAAAAAGCCACGTAGGATATTTTTTAACGTCTGTTACTCAATTTGGACGGAATGGGTTGATTGCATATATTTAAAAAGTTCAGCGGGCTAATTGAACATTTTAAAAGTACAGTGACTAATTGCTTAAAACACTATAACCACAATGGCTAAAAACTGCTTTTTGCCAATATTATACTAACCGAACTGCAACATGATCCAGCGCAAATCACGGAAAGCGTAATTTTTAAACAGTACCGATTTTAAAACAGTTTCCTTTTTTTTTCTTTTTTTTAAATAAATTTTATACAACAAAATTATGCCCAATTAAATTATTCTAAACACATATCAATATACATACTAAATCGAACAATTAATAATTCGCATAAAGGTTTGACTCTGATGCCACTGTTAGGTTTGTAATATTCATGAACACAATCAAATTGTACAAAATAAGTGGAAACGTAGAAAATTAGAGTTTTAAAATTTTACAAACCATATACCCAGATCATCCTTTATGCACAATTATTAATTAAACGAAAAGATAAAGAACAAGAATCACACCCTTGAAGATTCGAGCTTCCTCAGGTACAAGTTCACCTCCAAATCTTTTCGTGTTCATCTTGAATCCACCAGGTTTGGTTCCTTCATTTGATCAACGTTAGCCACCCAAGTGTTTGGCCTCTAGAGGTGATCCACCAAGGAACAAGAAATATTCAAGAAGAAAGGTGTTTGGCTAAATCCTAATTTTTCTATCTCACATAGAAAAAGAGCGTACTCTCCAACTGTTGGAATCACGTATCTTGATATCTGATATAAGACTCCTCTTATAAAGATATCAATTAACCCTTCTAATCTAATTAGAAAATAGGATATTATTTAATTAATTAAATTCCTTTAATTAATTAAGCTTCCTAATCTTATTAGAGATAATTAATTAAACTCTTTTAATTAATTTAACCTCCTAATCTTATTAGGAATATATGAGAGTACTTTTATTAATTAGTTTCCAAACTCCTTTAGGAATTAAATAATAATAATAGTAATAATAATAATAATAATAAGACTCCTCTTATTAATTTATATTTAATATTTCTAAAATATTAAATAATAAATATTAAAATTTTTAATTTATTTTATCACCATAGATTAAATTAAATATACTTAACTTATTATTACGATTATGCCATTAACTTCTTAAATAATTATTCTTCCTTTTATGGTGTGACCCTTTAGGTTCTCCATATTAAATCGGTTGTGAATAAATCAATTAGAATAATTCTAATCTTATTTAAATAAATAAATTAAATTATTAATTTATTTAAATAAATAATATTTATTCTACAATAGGGATAAGCCTCCATAGCGATCAACGACTTTTCAGATAATATAGATTTCAACATTAATCGTAAAAGAACCTTTGAGTAAATAGTTAACGTACAATTCAATACTTCCACCATACAATGTCCCAATTAAATATAAGACATGGAATTACTGTCAAGTCTTATTTTATTTAATTATATGTATTTCGATCCTTAAATGCACAACACCAAATAATGCAAATTAGAAACTCCTTTCTAATTTCATTCTGCCTTGGCCAAGGACTATTGGGTTGTCATTTATCGAATCACATATGACATTTCTCTTCTTTTACTAGAAGTGGTAGATTCTTTATTGATCATACATTATCTCCATATATAACTTATTATACCCAAGCATACCCTTTGATATACCCTAAGGGTCTTAAGGAATAAGTCAAAGTATAACTCATCATACACAAGATACTATGATGATCTCAAGTTCAAGGATCACTTGTACTACTATCACTACAGGAATTCCTATTGACAGGCAAGTAAAAATCCATTAGGTATTCCTTAGCAAGCCACGTTCAGTGAACTTATTCTCTAATAAACACCTACATACTTGCTTTAGTGTCTCCACACAAATGATCATGAGATCAATCATCCTCATCCAATGAGCAAGCAACGTATGTACCAATCTATCCGGATTCACTAATCCCCAATTTAGTAATCTAACGATTAGGAACTATTTTAGTTTTAAGCTTTCTAAGAATTTAGATCTCATTAGAATGATCATCATCATTATTCTAAAAGCATTGCTTAAAACTATGAGTTTATCACATATTATAAAGCAGAATCCAGTTGAGGCACAAACCTGGATCATGGAGATAGAGAAAGTGTTCGATGTTGCGAGAGTAGGGGAGAATTAGAAGACTGCTTTTGCAACATTTATGTTGAAAGCAGAGGCCAGTTATTGGTGGCAGACCAATAAAACTCGAAGAGGTCAAGGGGTTATGACTTGGGATAGGTTTAACGAGATATTCTTCGAGACTTATTTCCCAGAGAGTTCGAAGAGTCAAATGGAGGTGCAGTATTTAGAACTGAAGCAGGGATCAATGACGGTGTCGGAGTATGCCGCAAAATCTAACGAGTTGGCGAGGTTTGCGCCATATCAAGTCAGCACAGATGAACGCAAGGCTAAGAGGTTTGAACAGGGACTGAAACCCTGGTTGTATAGTAGGGTCTCCCTGTTCCAGCTGGAGACATTCACAACAGTAATAGAGAAGGCAATTCTCGCTGAAGGTGGAGGCGAGGCAGTAACAAAGTTTAATCAAGAACAGAAAAATAAAAAGAATGAAGTGGAGGTTAAGAATGGTGGTGGCGGTAGTGGAAATGGTAACAATAACCTGAAGAGGAAATGGAATGGAAATGTGAGTGCTGTAAATCAGCAGGGTAACCAGTAGAATAAGAAGTTCGAAACATGTGCTACCTGTGGGAAGTTTCACAAGGGTGTGTGCTTAATGGGGAAACGTGTATGCTTTAACTATGGGCAGGAAGGTCACATCGCCCCAAATTGCAATCAACCCAAGAAAAACGTTTGCTTCACGTGCGGGTTAAAGGATCAATTTACTTGTGAGTGCCCTAAGAATAAAGTTGGGGAGACAACATGAAGCACGGGAGGTAGCAGTGGAGGTAAATGGACCATTGTTGGACCAAAAATATCAAACAAACCTACAACCAGAACCTTCAACATGACTGTGAAAGATGTTGTGCAATCAAAGGATGTTGTGTCATGTATTATCCCAATTAATGATATAGATGCTTATGTATTATTTGATTCGGGTGCTACTTTCTCGTTTATATCTGATGAATTTTCTAAGAGGTTAGGATTGCCTAGTGAAGAATTGAATTTCCCTTTAAACATAGAAATTGCGAATGAAGAAGTAATTCCTGTTAGGATCGTATACAAGAATTGTAGGGTGAATATTAAGGGGAATGTCATGATGGTAGATTTAATTCCAATAAAACTTGGAGAGTTTAATGTTATTTTAGGAATGGATTGGCTGTTCAATTATGGAGCGATAATTGATTGCTAAAAGATATGTGTAAACCTTATGACTCTGTCAAATGTAGTTTTCTATGGTAGCAAATCGCCTAGACATACGAGATGTCTGATGATTATGCAGACCAAGAAATTGTTGAGTCAAGGCTGTGTGGGTTATTTAGCTTACATAGTCGATACTCAGAAGAAGGGTGTAAAACTAGAAGAGATACCAGTGGTTAGGGAATTTGTAGATGTGTTTTCGGAGGATTTTCCAGGACTTCCGCCTAACAGAGAGATTGAGTTCGTGATCGACTTAGCGCCAGGAACAACCCCGATATCGAAGGCCCCGTACAGAATGGCTCCGGTAGAGATGAAGGAACTGATGGTACAACTGCAAGAACTGTTAGACAAGAAATACATTCAGCCAAGTGTCACCGTGGGGAGCGCCGATGTTATTTGTGAAGAAGAAGGATGGGTTAATGCGTCTTTGCATTAATTTTAGGGAATTAAACAAAGTCACTATTAAGAATAAATATCCATTGCCAATACTAGATGACTTGTTTGATCAATTAAAGGGTGCTAAATACTTCTCAAAAATAGATTTGAGAAGTGGGTATCACCAATTAAAGGTAAGAAAGGAGGATATACCTAGAACGACATTCAGAACTCGGTATGGACATTACGAGTTTCGTGTGATGTCTTTTGGTTTGACCAATGACCCTGTTGCATTCATGGAGTTGATGAACATGGTGTTTAAACCATTCTTAGACAAGTTTGTGGTGGTATTTATCGACGACATCTTGGTATACTCCAAATCTCAAGAAGAACACGTGGAACATTTACGTTTGACGTTGGAGACACTAAGAAAAGAAAAGTTGTACGTGAAATTCTCTAAGTGTGAATTTTGGCTAGATCGTGTACAATTTATGGGGCATGTGATTGACAAAGATTGGATTGCATTAGATCCATCAAAAGTTAAAGCTGTAATCAATTGGAAACAACCAAGAACACCTTCGGAGGTGAGGAGTTTATTGGGACTGGCAGGTTATTATAGACGATTTATTCAAGATTTTTCCATGATAGCCACTTCGTTAGCAATTTTGACAAGAAACACTGTAAAATTTGTTTGGACGGAGAAGTACGAAGAGAGTTTTCAAGACTTGAAGAAGAAGTTAAGTGTGGCACCTGTGTTGTCATTACCAGATAATACAGGAAACTTTGTGGTGTATAGTGATGCCTCACATAAAGGATTGGATTGTGTTCTTATGCAGAACGACAAAGTTATTACATACGCATCAAGGCAACTGAAGGACTATGAGAAAGGGTATCCGACTCATGATTTAAAGTTGGTTGCAGTAGTATTTGCTCTGAAGATATGGAGACACTATCTCTATGGAGAGAAATATGAGATTTACACAGACCATAAGAGTCTGAAGTATATTTTCACTAAGAAGGACCTGAATATGCGTCAAAGGAGATGGATGGAATTGATAAAAGATTACAATTATGAGATCTTTTATCATCCAGGAAAAGCGAATGTAGTTGCAGATGCTTTAAGCAGGAAAGGTCGGGAAAAATTGATGTTGATAACCACTCAGGATGAGCTTATTTCAGCAATGACAAAGCTAGAGTTGAAAATAAAATTTCTAAAGGAATCCGATGAACGACTATTCCAGATAGAAGTTGGTCCAACTTTGGTGGACACAGTTAAGAATGCTCAACTACAAGATGATGAATGTGGGAAAATTAAAGAGAAGGTGGTTGAGAATGGCGAAGTAAAATACAAGATCGATACCAAAAGGTTACTAAGATTCGAGGGAAGAATCTGGGTTCCAGCAGTACCAGATATTAAAGAAGAAATCTTGACTGAAGCTCATAATTCAAGATACTCAGTTCATCCAGTAAGTAAGAAGATGTATCAAGATTTACGATGACATTTTTGGTGGCCAAACATGAAAAGAGATGTTGCAGAATGTGTCGCAAAATGCTTGACGTGTCAAAGGGTCAAGGCCGAGCATCAAAGACCAAGCAGATTACTTCAACCGTTAGAAATACCGGAATGGAAGAGGGAACACATCATAATGGATTTTGTGGTGGGTCTTCCAACTACTCAGAGAGGATGCGATGCAATTTGGGTGATAGTGGACAGACTGACAAAATTAGCACACTTTTTTCTAATAAAGATTAGGTTCAATCTTTATCAGTTGGCAAGGTTATATGTTAAAGAGATCGTTTCGAGACATGGAGTGCCAGTATCAATTATGTCAGATAGAGATCCACGATTCACGTCAAACTTTTGGAAGAGACTACAAGAATGTATGGGACCACAGTTGAGAATGAGTACGACATATCATCCGCAAATAGATGGCCAAAGTGAACGAACAATTCAGACATTAAAAGATATGCTTAGGGCATGCATCATGGATTTCAAAGGGAGCTGAGATGAACATTTACCATTAGTGAAATTTTCCTACAACAACAGTTACCACGCCAACATCGGCATGCCGCCTTACGAAGCATTATACGGCAGAAAGTGCAGAACTCTACTATGCTAGGATGAATAGTAGAGTTCCTGTGCTCAATAATTATACAATAATGATAACAGGTAGGGTTAGGAAACTTGCCTCGTGCGTAGATTACACGTTAATTAAACATGTTCCTTGAATTTAATCCTACATACCATTTACATTCACAAAACCAGTTAATTATAACTTAACTAATCATCAAACGTTCATTCTTTTGTCTAACTTTCAATTATGACTATTCTTAGTCAATTTATTACACTTAATGTCACATAATTAACACTTCATGAATAACAAGCTAATTATGTATTCAATAATTCAATCCACATACAATTATATTATTTACATGTTAAGTATCTATTTTAATATCTCATTATACTTCTAACATATCTCTATGTTCTTTAATATAAGTTGTTATCACATTGTTAGACTTGAACATTTAAAAATAATTCATTTCTGGACATTCTGCAGGGTGGCGCTGCGGCTCCACCTTTGTACTAAGCCTTCGCGCTACGGCGCTGCGGCTTGAGACCTGGCACTGCGGCGCGATGGCACTGCGACGGGGGAATTAAGGCACAAGACTAGCACCACGGCACGGCGAACCAGAAACTGTTCTGCAAATCGCGAAAAATTGCAGAACACAGCCAAAAACTCCAATTAAATTATTACAACACGAATTTAATCAAACCCACATGATATAATTCTTACATAATCATTACCCAACATTTATATAATGATTTTAATCCATTAAAACACATAATTGCAGAATTAAAATATGTAAGTTTCACTATTCTTGATGTTCTTGAAGGTTTTGAACATAAATCATGAAAATTAATATTACGGATTCGTTATAACACTGAATCCGTTCATTTAAAGTTTGGTCTCTTCATATTAACATGCATAATAATATATGAGTATAAATTTTACAAAACCATTTATGTTTGACACATTAAATTTACGTATAAGGGCCATATGGCCAAAACCCATACTTTGTAAGTTTTGAGCAACATATACGACATTTTTTCATGAAACTGATGACATGATAACTAACGTAATATATAATTGAATACGATTTGATAACATTTAATACATATACAACACATAATCCATACCCTTTATAAATACAGAGACCTTACAGAACTTTGAAAGCCATATTCATAAAAACTTTAATAACGTAATTTATAATTTGGGAAGGAGGAGATTACCCTGAGTGTAAGGTGTAGATTAGAAAACTCAGATGTTTCTTCAATTACCCAGTCTTAGTCTCCTTCTAAAAATCTTAATTCTCTCCTGGCATAATGTCTATTAGCTGCTTTATCTCCACTGGCGCCATACGATATGGTGCCCTTGAAACTGGTTTCGCTCCTGGCATAATGTCTATTACGAATTCGGTCTCCCTATTCGGTGGAAGACCCGACAATTCACTTGGAAAAACATCCATGAATTCTTTCACTATAGGTATTTGTTCCATCGTTGCTCCCATTCTCTGGGTATCAACAACATGACACAAGTAACCTACACAACCCTTCTTTAACAACTTCCTAGTTTGTGTCATCGTAAGACAAACATGAACGCCCCATCGATTTATTACCGTAAAATACTACGGGGAGGTTGTCTCAACGTTCTAATATTTACACATTTCTTCTGACAATCTATGATTTCCCCATGGTTAAACAACAAATCCATCCCGAGAATTACATTGAATTCTCCTAACTTTATCGGTATCAAATCTACCGATAATCTACAACCTCGTATTTCTATATAACAACTCCTATGGATATCTTCAACAGGAATTATCTCTCGTTCTCACTACTTTGATATTCAAAGGTACATGCAATCTTTCTGAAGTAATCCTAAATGTCTAGCAAAATCACATGCTATGAAAGAACAAGTAACACCCAAGTTAAATAACACGTAAGCATTTATGTCGCTGATCGAGATAATACTGCAACTCGTCCCCCTCGATGCAACTACATCTTGGTTGTCATGTTAAAGGTATGGGCCATCACCTACTTTCATTGCTACCGACCACCAATAGCTAACTTATTGCTATTAGCGCCCTTATTTCCGTCATCCCCTCTTGGATAGATCTTTTTTGCTATGTGGTAAGTTGATCCACATACAAAGCATCCGTGATTCTTCTTCGGACTTGGATAGTTAGGTGAAATGTGCCCCTATTATCCATAGTTATAGCATACGGCCTTCCCCTTGTGAAAGACTCCTAAATGAGTCTTCCCATAGGTCTTGCAGGCCTCCATCCTCCTCTGAGGATCCCCTTGCTTTACTCAGGTATTCCCAGAGTTAAACCCTTTTCCTCTTGTGACCGTCGCCACTCCCGCTGGCTCCCTCGGTCTTCACTCCCCTGTCAACTTTACCCTTATTCTTATTTTCTTTGTGGTACTAGCTTAGAGCCTCATTCCCACCTTCGGCAATTATTGCCTTCTCTAATATGGTCCCAAAAGAAGTACTTTGGGACACATATATTCAACTATTGTAGTATCCCCAAATTCGGGCCCCAAATCGCCGCGGATTCGGTACACTAATCATTCTATAACTGTTTGCGGAAGATATAAACATAAATTGTTTATACATTAAACTTATTCACTTTTCCCCAAAATCGAGTAACCTTAACTTAAACACAATTCATAAACTTTCTAACATATAACACATTTATCAAACTATACTATTACAAAATAGCCAAGACATTTGATCACCAACCTAACTTGGCCTTAACCTTTTCCTCAGATCCGAACGCATTCGCTTTATCTGCAATGTTTTATCATGATATAGCAAGGGGTGAGCATGAAAGTTACCCAAATGAAGTTTTAAATACAATTTGAGGATATATCATGATTGAAGAGTATGAATAATAAAGTCTATATAATTCATCAATATAATTGAGAACTAGCATGAACAAACTTTTGCCCTAACAAGTTTTAAACATGAACAAACATTTCGAACCAACTGGTAATGAAGGTGATCAAATTTCATACGACTTATACATGCAAGATGTACAGAGTATAATTTTTAAGGGCAATTAGCAATGATTAACCATAAGCTTGAATAAAACACTCTTAGTAGAGTTAAGTAAAAAAAAACTTACAGGCAATCATTGATTACTGCTTCTTACGCAATTTATATCGCTTTATCCAGAAGACCTAATATTAGTAATATAGATCTCCATATTAGAATAATATCATCACAATATAATAATATATATATATATATATATATATATATATATATATATATATCCACGAGAATAACCTAAACACATAACACATAATCCTATCGGTCTTATAACACATAAGACATAGCATTAAGTCAAACTATTGCGATCGAGAGTTGAAACCAACACTATTATTCATCATCCCGATTTACCTAATTACAATGTGGACGAATATCGAGTTTAAGTTCAATTAAACTCTTCCTAAACACTTAACAATTATCACAGATAATTTCTTATCACTCAAAACATATTTCCTAGGCTCGTAATAATTTTCGGATAATTATTACCATTTATCAACATTTTTCAATCATTAATATCGTATTTAAATGAATTAAATACCACATAATTCCTTAATCATTAACATTCATTTAATATAAAATATTAATGAAAATCATTACATAATATTATAATATATTTATAATATATCAAAGTATTTTAATACCTTAAAATCATAATTATATGATTTTAAACACTTAAATCCATTATCCGATAATCGATATTAATATTAAAATATTAATATTCTCATGCCAAAATATCAAAAGTTATATTTTATAACTTAAATCATTTTTATATGATTTTAAATCATTAATTCCATTTTTCCTTAGTTTATTTAATATAATTATTAAATAAACTAATTACCATTAATATTGATTAATTAATGAATTTCATCACAAAATATTAAAAGTCATCAAAAATAACTTAAAATATTTTCAAACACCATAATATAAATTTTCATGATTTAAAACTATTTTTAAATCATTTATTTAATATTAGAATTAAATAAATTAAATACCATTTATATTCCAAAAATATTAAATATTTATGAAATATACTCAAAATAATTAAAAACTATTTTTCGTAATTTAAAATAATTTTTCGAAATTTATTTAGTATTTTTAATAATTAAACACCATTTATTTCAATTTATTTAATAATTTCGAAATTAGAAATTAAAAGCGTCATTAAAAGTATTCCTATAGCGGCACGTAACTGTCGCTATAGGTGTTCTTGAGCAATTTCGAGATCTTCATGTCGAGTTTAGAGGCTAGGTTTGACCACTTATAATTTCTTGATCCTAAAGTTTTCTAAGAAATCTAATGTATTTATGTTGTAGTATAAGTGTAATACTACAACTATCAACCAAGATCCTGGACAATACACAACATACCAGAGAGATCTAAGCTAAACAATTCACTGTCAGACCTGTTCTTGAGTTTTTGGGCTGCCCAGAAACTCGAATAGTACGAGGGTCACTACTTTGCAGCTTCATATATTGCAATTGATGAGTCTTTTATGTGATATAAAGATTCAAAAAATGTAGTATAGGTGTCAGGGTACAATAACATATCAACATGTCGATCTAACAACAACATAAACACAAGATTCATGCTGGTCAAACTATGCAACAAAGCTGTTCTTGGCCGAATTCTGGGTTTTCTAGAAATTGGTTTCGTGACTGAGCAGTCACCTTTGACCGTTAATTAAATGAATCTGGTGTGTTGTTTAAGTGATGTAAAGGTACTAAACTGTAGTCCCTAGACCATAATACAACATAGATATTTTAACAGCATCATTTAATCAAGAAAAAGTCAGATCTGGGTTCATGAAAATGTGGTCAACACGATCTGGGAAAAATCTGGGTTTCCCAGATTTGTTCTCCAGGCAGTTTGGTCAACGCAGTTTGACTAATATTTTCTACAATTATTTTACTGATATGGGTAATCTAATGACTTGGATGTGTAGATCTCATATCATACTACAACCTTAAATCAACAACATGACCAAAACACTAAAAAGAAGCAAGATTAAAGGACTCGAAAGTCGTTGTCAGAATCTGGAAATTCTGGGTTTACTCAGATTCTTGGCCAGTCAACGTCGGTCAATGCAGTTTGACTGCATATAACTTAAGATCTATTCAAGTTATGATCCTGATTTCAACTTCAGATCATAGACAACATGGAAAAGAACATATCTATAACATAAAATACACAAAATACCAAACACACGAATCTAAATGTCCTGACATATGGCTGTCAGGCCATATTTACAAGATTTTCCAGATTTTTGAAAATGCTAGATTTGAGAACTTTGATGTTATGAATTTTGGATTTTTACTACCCAGATCACTTATAGACACCATAATACACAATTTTAACCAATCAATAACAACATCTAACAACAAATAAAAAGATTTTCGAAATTAAGGGTTCTTTACCTTTTATGCTTTGATTTAGATTTACGATCTTGGATTCTCGCTTCTTGGGTGATCTAAAGTCAATAAGTGACCGATCTACTATAATATTTACGTGGCTAAGAGGTTGAGAGAGTTTTGTTAATGGTTGTTGACCAAATGAGCAACTTTTTAGACTTTTCTCTCTCTCATTCTATTATATAATGCTTGATTCATTGTATTATGCTGAATTGCTAGCAAGGTAGGCTGATTTGCTGGATATATAGACCATGCTAAGTCAAAAGTGGGTTAACCACTCCATATTTGGAAAGATATGCAAGTTAGCTATATAAAAAAAAATGTGACATAAGGGTATTTTTGACATTTCCATTTATTTCTAGAATTTGCCATTGGTTGCAAAACCCTTAGGGTTTAGGTTTTGAGCAATCTAGGTTTTAGGGTTTGGAGCATTTAGAGTTTAGGGTTTAACCCTTTAGGGTTTAGGTTTTAACCCTTAAATATTTAGCAACTTGGTTTTTAAAAATTTTCTAATTAGAATAGAAAATTTTGATTTAAAAATTACAATTAGGGATTCCTAATTAGTATAATTTTTCTAATTACATTAGGTATTAAACCAATTAGGATTAATATTTTCCCAATTAATATTGCTATTTTAGCAATTAAATCCACCCCTGTATAATTAGGGTTTCTGACGGAATAATTAGGGTTCAAAAATCAAGAATTAGGGTTTGCTAATTAATTAAGCGTTACCCTAATTAGTAGTATAATTAATACCACATAAGCATTATAATTATCCTTTCTATTCCCAGATTAGGGTTTCAAATTATTGGAAATCTAAAATTAGGGTTTCCACATCGGGTATTAGGGTTTTCTAATAAACAATTAAGGTTTCAGGTAATTCATTAGGGTTTTCCCTAATTAATTTATAATTAATAGCGTTAAACCTTGTACATAGCATTGCATTCCCAATCTAAGGTTTTTAATATCCGAATTAGGGTTTTGAATTCCCGAAACTGAAATTAGGGTTACTAGAACCAGTTTCTAGGGTTTCTTATCAGACGTTAAGGTTTTCTAACTGAACGTTGGCGTTCTTAATATACGATTAGGGTGCTCAATAATTGTATACGGACTTTTCCTATGAAGAGATTCCTATCTAGATAGTTGACAGGAAAGAACAGGTGCTCAGGAATAAAGTAATACCTTTCGTGAAGGTGATATGGAGGAACCACAATGCTGAAGAGGCTACGTGGGAACTCGAAGATTAAATGATGAAAGATTACCCTGAATTATTTGTTTAATCTGTGTCTTCGATTCTGGGGACAGAATCCTTGTAAGAAGGGAAGGATGTAATAATCTAGAATTTTAAATTTGAATTCAAAATATTTATTGAGTTATATAAATATTTAATGAATGTGTTTATTGTTGAGTAAATATTTAATTTGATTTGATTTGATTAGTTAATTATTTGTTAAATAAATAATAAGGAGTTAAGAAAATTAATTATTATGAGATAATATTCTAATTTAATTTAATAATTTAATTAGAGAGTTAATAGGGAGTAAATGGATTATTATAATGTCTTAATTTAATTTGGTAAATTAAGTGTGACCATAAACTAAAATATGTAAGACCCCAACTTTTATGAATAAAGAATAATTTTCTCAAATTATATTTTTGAATATTATGGTATTGATTTGATATAATGTTATAGTTGTGGGTAATATTTATAAATTTTGCAAAATACGCAAGTTGTTATATAATATTCGATTGGTCGGGGAATATTCATTTTAACAGAGAATATTCGTACAATGGCACAATCATTGGTGGACCCCACAACGAAATTATTGTCGGATTGAGAAAACGACAAAAATACTTTATGAAAATAATGGCGGAGATGTTACCAAAAAACGCTGAACTACCCGGTAGTAAAAAGTACAAGAAGATGCCAGAATTGCACAAGAGAGCATACTGGATTGATTATTGATGCTTACGTGAGAAGTCACTTACCTATACTCAATTATTGCTACAAAAATTGCCGATCATATATTTCTCATATTATTGATTCAATTATTGTTACAGTATCATCTGCATTATATGATATATTATTAAATCAATAATTGAGACGGCAAAGTTATTCATATTATTATTTACAATATTGACAATGTCTAGAAGTTCTCTCAAGGAGAGGTTTGGTCACCTAATTGCGCGCCAATAAGGAGAAATCTTTATCGAAAAGCCCCCTCTTTCTTGGAAACGTCCTGGTTGTTAAATATTGTGAATTACAATATTAATGATGAATAAGTTCGTGTTGATTAAAGATGAATTTTATAGTTCCATTGTGTTGGACTTATTTGTGTTAGTATAATTGATGTCTGGAGGATATATTGTTCAATTGGGTATTCGGGACACTTTTTCGTGTCGAAGTACTATTCATGAGTTACTATTCACGAGTTACTATTCATGAGTTACTATTCACGAGTTACTATTCATGAGTTACTATTCATGAGTTACTATTCACGAGTTACTATTCACCCAGTTACTATTCACTCTAGTATTGTGCATTCGGGTATTTGGGTACAATATTATTCCATGAGGAGATGTGCTAATTTTTCAGACCGTTGGTTGAAGATATAATAGTAAGTCAATATGGACCACTGGTGGAGTTATAATAGTAAATCAATATGGATCAATGGTTTAAAGTTTTAATAGTAAATCAGTATGGACCGTTGTTTTAAGTTTTAATAGTAAACCAATATGGACCGTCCATTTAATAGTAAATCAATCTGGACCGTTCATGAATTAGTTACTATTCATTCCATTTTCCTATAAATAGAAGCTCATTCCTTCATTATTTCTTACGAATTCATCAAACTCTAGAGAGAGAATTACAAGAGAACCTATAGAAAAGTATTCTCGCTACTTCCCTACTCTTATATTCAGCTTTTTTTACTAAGAAGGGATGTTATTTGTTGTACTCATGAAGAGAACTTCGTTATTCCATTATTTATTATTCTGTTGGAATAACTTGTATACATTCTGCTACCCTATACATGGTGACATTCTTCTAATATTCGGTTCTTTATTATTATTATTCGCTTTAATATCCTGTCTGCAAGCGCTTTACGCCGACCGGTTCCATTATTTATTATTCTCGCTTAATATCCTCGTCTATAGCGCTTACGCCTTTAACCGGGTTCCATTATTTATTATTCGCTTAATATCCTCGTCTCAAGCGCTTACGCCGGACCGGTTCCATCCTTTATTATTCTTTCATTGAATAACCTTCACCTGCAAGGCCTATCGCATGCATGGTGATTTCTTTTGTTATTCCATTCTTTATTATATTCAACAAGTTAAAACTTTGACTTCTATACCCATGAAATTAGTGGAATATCTTTGATATTTGCGCTTCATCCAAAGATCTTTTCATGGAAATATTCTTCTGAGCATTCTTGAATTTTACTCTACAAAACAGTATCATGTTGACAATTTGGACGTTATCAGTTTCTAGATAAATTAATTCTTGAACTTGTTTTATTGAATTTTTATATCATTGTCATCATCCTCATGTTTATATTTTGTTGAAAGTCATCTGTGGCTTGTAGTGCATAGATGGACTTGGTATGATTATGACCAGGGATTATTCGGTGTAATCATTACCGTAATGTTATAAGTGATGTGGTAAAAGTCCTCATTGGCCCGTAGTGCATTGATGGACAGTTGTTGGCATGATCATGACCATTAATGAATACACAAATATTCTTGGCCCGTAGTGCATGGATAATTGTGGTCGTGATACTAAAGAATATCCTTGGCCGTAGTGCAGGGGTGATTCGATGATGTGAATTATTTATTAAGCTGAGTCCCAGCGATAAAAGTGATGAAAAACCTTTTAAATCATAAAAGATAGTAGATTTCATTCTCTACTCGACTCTTTTAATGGATTGCTTGTTCCGCTGCATTTAAACTTGATAGTTATTATATTTTATCAGTTTAAAACTGTTGAAGGCTAACGATAAATTATTCTGCATTATCTTAGTCATAATATTTCTTACTGGGCTAGTTGAGCTCACCCTTTCTTTCACTGTTCTCTTCAAGAAATGAGAACGTAGCCGGGACTAGTCGGGGAACAGAGTGATGGTCCTAGATGGTGCATTAGTAGTCCTCACTATTCTGTGAAATAGTGTGATAATAATTGTAATGAGGACTCCTTTTGAGTTTGTATAATCTCTAGTAGACAATATTTGTATTCAAACTCACAGCTTATGTTTTGTCATATTGTACACGACAGTTGTATTATTAAGTTGTATTTGAATTATGTACCATGTATCCAAGCGACTCAAGATGGGTGATGTATACCTAATTTTGGGGGCATCATAACTGGTATCAAAGCTTAGGGATATGATCCCTGGCTAAGATGTGAGAATAGAACTAGGAGGGGAGAGACGGGGAATTCCTTCGCTAGTATGACCTACCTAAGTTTTTTTTGTATTTAATTGGTTGGTCATAATATAGGGATAATATGTGACATGTTAATTAACCTTTTGTTTTGTGGCAGTATCTGAAAATGACATCTGAGAATGTTGAGAATAGCAATGGAGCACAGGTGACCGTTGATTCATCACATATCAATAATCAGGATAATGTGCATCAGGAAGGTGACAATCCTCACACAAACAACAACAACACCGACCAAATGATGAATGATCAAATGTTCGGAGGCTTTATGCAATTCATGCAACAAAGAAAGTAGAGCGGCTCCTGTCCAAAATATAGGTGGAAACACTGGAAACTCTCGGACGGTCACCACTAAATAGTTCAAGGAGTTGGGACCACCGGAGTTTATTGGAGAGCCAAAACCACTTAAGGCAGAAGCATGGATAAAGAAGATCACCAAGATATTTGATGTCTTGGGATGCTCCGAGGAGCAAAAGGTTCCTTTTGCCGCCTTTTATGTTGCGAGGAGAGGCAGACATCGGTGGGAATCGAGAAGCGTACTCAACCTGCCGCACTGAAGATGTCTTGGGAAAAGTTCCAAGAACTATTCAATGACAAGTACTTTCCCGAAAGTATTCGTCATATAAAAGAGGTAAAATTCATCAAGTTGGAGCAAAATAATATGACCGTGTATCGCAAAGATGAAGCCAAGTTTGCCGAGTTGTCCCTTTATGTCCCACTTGGTGGATAATGAAGAGAGAATGACACGGATGTTTTAAGAGGTTTGAAGTCGGAGATACGCCAACATCTTATTTCTCATAAACCGTGTTTGTATTCGGATGTTGTAAATAGGGCTCGCTTAGTGGAGCGCGCGATAACGAAAAGTCAACGCAACGAAAAAATGAGAGTAATGAGAAGAAATGATAATACCAATAAGGGCAATCATCGGCTTAGCGGTGGTAACCACTTCGGTAATCGTGGACAAAACAATAAGAATGTACATTTCAAGAAGAGGAGATTCAACAATGATGGAAGGACGCCAAAGACCAAAGACCCGTTGTTAAGGAAGGAGAACGACCACCTATCATATGCTTCAAATCTGCGAGGGAGGGACACATCACCCAAACCACAGCGATGTCATTCCAAAGCATGTTATAATTGTGGAAGAGAAGGTCACTTAGCCCGATTTTGTCATTCACCAAAGACAAGTTCAGCTAGGATGGAGGCACCAAAGGCCGTCCCAGAAAAGTCAAAGCTTGTAGTACAAGGGAGAGCGTTTGTTGTGACCTCCCAAAAAGCAAGGAACCCGAATGAGGTCATCACGGGTGAGCTTATCATAAACTCTAGCAAAGTCTATACTTTATTTGATACCAGTTCTACCCATTCTTTTATTTCTCCTACTTGCGCTCAACGATTAAATTTGACTCCTGAGAAATTAGACTTTGACTTATCTCGTGGAAACTCCGCTGGGAGAAACCTTCATTACATCCACTCGCTTATAAGTCTTGTTTGGTTCAAATCGGTAAATCGCATTATTACTCCGTCGATCTTATTTCTTTAAAAATACTTATGTTTGACGTAATTCTAGGGATTGATTGGTTAAATACTCATCATGCAAAAATTGATTATTTTCGTAAGGTTGTTAGTTTTCATATTCCTAATCAACCTATTATGCGAATTCAAGCGACTAAACCATTAAAATCAATCACGGTCATTTCAAGCCATAAAGCTATTCTTTTATTGAAAAACGGATGTCAAGCTTTCTTAGCTCATGTCATAGATTTAAACAAAAATACGTCAGTTTTGAACGATATTTCTATTGTTAATAAATTTCCTGATGTATTTCCTGAAGAACTTCCCGCCTACCCCTGAGCGTGAAATTGAATTTTGTATCGACCTTGAACTCGGTACAAAAACCCATTTCCAAAGCCCCATATCGAATGGCTCCTATTGAACTTCGTGAGTTAAAGACCCAATCGCAGGAATTGTTAGACATTGGCTTTATTCATCCTAGTACTTCTCCTTGGGGTGCTCCTGCTTATTCGTTCGTGAAGAAGAAAGATGGGAGTATGCGACTTTGTATTGATTATCGGGAGTTGAATCATGTCACCATCAAAAATAGGTACCCATTGCCACGTATTGATGGCCTGTTTGACCAGTTGCAAGGAGCCAAATTCTTTTCAAAGATTGATCTTCGTTCCGGATATCACCAATTGAAGATTAGAACCGATGACCTTCCAAAGACGGCTTTCAGAACTCGGTACGGGCATTATGAATTCCTAGTCATGTGCTTTGGATTGACTAATGCTCCTGCTGCCTTCATGGCTATGATGAACCGAGTATTCAAGGAATATTTGGATCACTTTGTGGTCGTCTTTATTGATGACATCCTTATTTATTCCAAAAGTCGTGAAGATCATGAGCAACACTTGAGGCTGACACTCCAAAAGCTTTGTGAATACAAGCTTTATGCCAAGTATAAGAAATGCGAGTTCTGGCTTGAGGAAGTAGCATTCCTTGGGCATGTAGTATCAAGTCATAGAATATCTGCTGACCCGACAAAGATTGAAGCTATTCAAAGCTTGGAGCAACCTAAATCAGTGACCGAAGTACGTAGCTTTCTCGGTTTAGCTGGTTATTATCGGAGATTCGTGGAAGGATTTTCTCGAATCGCTACTCCATTAACTCAGCTGACTCGGAAAGATACAAAGTTCGGTTGGAGCGAAGAATGTGAGAAGAGTTTTCAAGAACTCAAGAGGAGACTCATTTCAAAGACCTGCTCGATAATACCATCCGCTCGAGGGATTTGTCATCTACAAAGGATGCTTCTCGCAAAGGGTTGGATGTGTTCTCATGCAACATGGGAAAGTCATAGCCTATGCCTCAAGATAACTTAAAGAATATGAGATGAATTATCCTACTCATGATCTAGAGTTAGCAGCTGTTGTCTTCGCACTTAAAATTTGGAGGCATTACTTGTATAGGGAGAAAGTGGATATCTTTACGGATCATAAAAGCCTCAAATATTTCTTCACTCAAAAAGAACTCAACATGAGACAACGACGTTGGCTTGAATCTGCTGAAAGATTATGATCATACCATCCAATACCATCCTGGAAAAGCGAACGTGGTAGCCGACGCGCGTTGAGTAGAAGATCATATGCAAGCACGAAAAGCGATATTGTCAACACAAAGGCCCATTTTGTGTGACTTGCAAAGGATGGAGATAGAGTTAAAACTCAGGGACCCATGTGATGATGGCGAATATACGAGTAGAACCGACTTTAATTGATAAAGTTAAAGTCGCTTTCAAGCTACGCAATTTTAAGGCGATGCGTATGAGGAAGAAAATGCAAGAAGGTGCTATGCCGGAAGCAAGAATCGATGAAAAAGGGATACTTCGAGTCAACTCCAGACTTTTTGTTCCTAACGACCCTGATTTAAAGTATAAAATCATGATGGAGACACACAACACACCATTTGCAATCCATCCTGGGAGTACCAAAATGTATCATGATCTTCGACATACATTTTGGTGGAGCAATATGAAGAGAGATATAGCGGAGTTTATCTCAAGGTGTTTAACTTGTCAACTAGTCAAGGCGGAGAATCAAGTACCAAAAGGTCCATTGCAACCACTTGAAATTCCATAATGGAAGTGGGAGCACATTACCATGGATTTTGTTACCGGTCTTCCTAAGGTTTCTCAAGGCATAGATGCGATTTGGGTCATTGTTGATAGATTGACCAAGTCTGCTCATTTCTTACCAATACGAGAAACTTATACACTTGAACGTCTTACTCGTATGTATATAAACGAGATTATAAGACTGCATGGTATGCCGCAGATCCATAGTTTCCGATCGAGACCCAAGATTCACTTCACGATTTTGGGTTAGTTTGCAAAAAAAGCTATGGGCACAGACTTACGATTTAGCTTCGGTATATCATCCTCGACGGATGGACAATGGAGAGGACTATTCAAACTCTTGAAGATCTATTAAGACTCAGTGTCCTTGACTTCAAGGGAAGTTGGGACAAATTCTTACCATTGATGGAGTTTTCCTACAACAACAGTTATCAAGCAAGTATTGGCATGGCTCCATTTGAGGCGTTGTATGGAAGAAAATGTCATTCTCCAGTAGGCTGGGATGAGGTGGGTGAAGCAACGTTGTTGGGACCAGAGTTAGTACGTATGACTACAGAAAAGATTCAAACGATCCGACAACGTATAAAAACTTCACAAGATCGATAAAAGAGTTATGCTGATCTTCATCGAAAGGACGTAGAATTCGATATTGGAGATCATGTGTTGTTACGTGTTGCTCCATGGAAAGGAGTTACGAGATTTGGAAAGCGAGGAAAGCTTAATCCTTGGTTCATTGGCCCATTTTTAATTCTTGAGCTAGTGGGAACTGTGGCCTATAGACTCGCCTTACCGCCAAGTATGTCTCGTGTTCATAACGTTTTTTACATATCAATGTTACGTAAATATGTGAAAGACCCGAACCACATTATTGAGTTAGAACCAGACGAGATAGAGGAAGATTTAACGTATGAAGAGTTACCTGTTAAAATCTTGGATAAGAAGGATCATGTTCTACGCTCCAAGGTTATACCTCAAGTCAAAGTTTTGTGGAGAAACCACAATGTGGAGGAAATGACTTGGGAGTTAGAATCTGAGATGAAGTCAAGGTATCCTCATCTCTTCGACATACCAGGTATGTACCCTAATTTCGAGGACAAAATTTCATAAGAAGAGGAGGTTATAAGACCCCAACTTTTATGAATAAAGAATAATTTTCTCGAATTATATTTTTGAATATTATGGTATTGATTTGATATAATGTTATAGTTGTGGGTAATATTTATAAATTTTGCAAAAGTACGCAAGTTGTTATATAATATTCGATTGGTCGGGAATATTCGCTTTAACAGGAATATTCGCACAACGACACAATAATTGGTGGACCCTACAATGTAATTATTGTCTTGGATTGAGAAAACGACAAAAATACTTTATGAAAATAACGACGGAGGTGTTACCGTTAAAACCGCTGAACTACCCTAGTAGTAAAAATACAAGAAGATGCTGTGAGGTAGTTACAAGAAGAGCACACGATTTGATTATTGATGCTTACGTGAGAAGTCACTCACTATACTCAATTATTGCTACAATAATTCACGCATCATATTTCTCATATTATTGATTCAATTATTGTTACAATTATCATCTGCATTATATGATATATTATTAAATCAATAATTGAGACGATAAAGTTATTCATATTATTATTTGCAATATTGACAATGTCTAGAAGTTCAGTCAAGGAGAGGTTTGGTCACCTAATTGCGCGCCAATAAGGAGAAATCCTTATCGAAAAGCCCCTCTCTTTCACGGAACGACACAGTTGTTAAATTTTGTGAATTATAATATTAATGATGAATAAGTTCGTGTTGATTAAAGATGAATTTTATAGTTTCATTGTGTTGGACTTATTTGTGTTAGTATAATTGATGTCTGGAGGATATATTGTTCAATTGGGTATTCGGGACACTTTTCGTGTCAGAGTACTATTCACGAGTTACTATTCACGAGTTACTATTCACAAGTTACTATTCACAAGTTACTATTCATGAGTTACTATTCACAAGTTACTATTCATGAGTTACTATTCACGAGATACTATTCACCCGATTACTATTCACTCTAGTATTGTGCATTCGGGTATTTGGGTACAATATTATTGCATGAGGAGATGTGCTAATTTTTCAGACCGTTGGTTGAAGATATAATAGTAAGTCAATATGGACCGCTGGTTGAAGATATAATAGTAAACCTTAAATATGCTAATTTGTTAAGAAATAAAAAAAAGAACGTAGTTCAAAGGAATCAATTTGATGTATAATTGTGGTTACAGTGTTCACTGTGTTAAACAAATGTTAAAAATGGAGTTTTGTTTAAAATATGGCATTCAAGGATTTAATCTTTCTAATATTGTTGTTTAGTTATTTTAAATTGGTATATGTATGATGGGTAGAGGTTATGTGTAATTTACATAAGTTATATGTGTTAATTTAGCTGCTAGAAGCCATTAAACCGTTAAAAATTGTTGTGTTCTATTTTTCGTGTTCGATTTCTGTAAGTTCACTCAAAATCGGTCATGTTTCAAACCCAACGCAAAGAAGACAAAAAGTCAATGCCACAATGTAAATTTCCAAAGGGCCTATGATTAAATCTCACGCCCTAACGCCAAGATCGCTAACGCCGCCACAAGATCTGATTACTATGGCGCCAGTCACTTGCCAAGTAGCGATAGGGCCAATAATGATTTTTCTTTTATGCAATTACAGAAATGTTAATATAATGTAATATTATATCTGTTAAAAATGTAATATTGTTAGTGTGGTATTATAATGCTATGAATGAGCGTATTATTAATACTTAACGAGTGTTATTATTATTTATTCATGTAACTTGATTATGTGGTTCAAAATCAAGACATACATGAAATAGGTACTTATTTGTATACAAGTATCTGTAGTGACTAATTGTATCCTAACGATATTGTATAAAATATTGTGAATCGAATTATTATGGTTTAGCCTACACGCAAGGCAAGTTTCTTACTCTACTTTGTTTACAATTATGCAAGTTTTTTTACCCTATCTCGATTATATTGAACAAGTTATTCTTATTTTTTAACTTGTTTCGTTGAAAACGTTTTCTAAACCTAAACTTGTTATTTAGCATGCAAGTTTCTACATTCTAATATATTAAAGTTGAACAAGTTTTATCGTTCAATTCACCATTTGTTATGCATGCTCAATACTTAATTCTAAATAAGATTTTAACCTTAGCTTAATATTATTCAAGCAAGGCATGTTATATTATTCAATACTTATGCTATTAGATTATTCTTAAAGCATGACCTTAATTTATAATGTCGATTCAGTTATGATTTATTCCATAGCATAACGTTGTTAACTTTTATTCAACTAATCCTTAGTTGATGTCCGTTGAATTCCAAATTACCTTGAAACGTATCCAACACAAAATTACTTTGGTGCGGACTTGTATTCTAAATGCTGAGATGAACAACCCTATTATTAGGGGATAATTTACGCATAACGTTGAAATGTTTGTGCACAATACATTGTACAAAGGGCTGATCCCCCTATGTACGAGGAGTCCCTATAGTCTTATGACTGTTAAAGTTTAAGTTGAAAGATTACTTATAACTATGGACATAGTTCGTGGTCTTATGACCCTCAGATATACGATTGAGATTTTGATTATCATTGATAGAACCTATTGTTCAGTTCTATTGAGTCTATTATTTGGCAATTATTGTAAAGTTTTATTCATTATTATTTCAAGTGAGCATTGTTTGCTCACTCTTGCTTATATAAACATTACAGCTAAAGTTGAGAAGGTTGATGTACCTAGCACCAATAAAGGGAAAGGAAAGATGAACAAGTATTGAAGACTTGTAATCATGTTGACATTTTGTTGTCAAACTTTATTTTTATTAATGTAATGAAGTTATTTAATTTTTCGCATATGAATGTTTGTAATTAAAGGTTAGATAACCTGAGAGATTTTTATTAATGTAATCCTTTAATGGAAAGGTTTATTATTCAATTTTATTATGATTGAGTAGTTAGACATGAATGGTTTTATTAAGTGAACACCAAATCTTGAGGAAATGAAGTACCCGGATTTGGGGGTGTCACATTAATAATATTAGATAATGATTTAAAATATTATTAAATGATTAATAATATTAGATTGAATCTAAATTAAAATATTATTAAATGATTAAAAATATTAAATTAAAGTTAAATTAAAATATTATTAAATAATAATAATATTAGATTAAAATATTATTAAATGATTAATAATATTAGGTAAGGATTAAAATATTATTAAATGATTAATAATATTATGAAGTGAATAAGATAATATTAAATGATTAATAATATTATGAAGTGAATAAGATATTATTAAATGATTAATAATATTATGAGGTGAGAAAGATGTTATTAAATGATTAATAATACTCATTAAGGAATAAAATATTATTAAGTGGTTAATAATATGAAGAAATCGGAAATATTATGACGGTTAAATGATAGGATATTATCAAACTGGTTATAATATTACTAATGAGTTAAGGTATTATTTGATTATGTGATTATATGTTAGATAAATTATTATAGAATAATAGTATTATGAGTTAAGATATGTGATGCTAATTGAAGCGATCGATCTTATTAATGATAGGTCTTTCAAAAGAAGTTAAATTAAATTGCATAGCGATTGTAGACACTCAAATTTTACATATTCATCATCACTAACATTGCAGGAGGATGATTAAATCTTTAAGAGAAAACCCCGAAAGACAATCCAAATCCATACCGGATACAACCTAAGTTCAAAGATCAACCCCGGATCGCAATCTGGGAGTAACAAATACAACCTCGGATGTAACCCCGAGGCATGCAAATATAATACCGGAACACACACCGGAGAAGACCGATTAATCTTGGAGATAATCCCGAGGTATCCGTCTCCTCGTCCCCAACCATGGGAATAGCCACCAACCTTGGTGATAACCCCAAGGAATGCAGTTTCAGCGATAACCCCGGAAATGCTTGTTTCAAATGCGACCAGCTTCAATCTCGGTGCTCACAACGAGATGCACTGTACCAACCCGACAATAACATCGGGAAGACAAGCACACCTCAAAGATGACAATGAGGAATTTCAACAATTGCAGCAGTCCAATCTCAGCGAAGTCTGAGCAACGTCTGCTTTATCAGCCCAATCCGGCGATAACACCAGTGAGGGGCAACATCGTCATCTCGTTAAAAATGATGCCACGTCACGTCTTTACGCAAAGATGTTCCACAAGGCTAACCAATCCTAATTGACTATTGTGCGGGCTAACGTATGAAAGTTGAAGCTTGAAGATCGGAGGGCATCGTCCCATCTTCAATGACTTCGTACAAACTCTAATCCCATGCCATCGTACAACTCTCGACAACGGCGGTCCGAAATAGGTCCTATATACCTCAAACGGATACCCGGATTGTACTTCTAAAAAACCGAGTGGACATTACAATTACTCGAGTGCACGTGATTGAGACGACAGACCAAGCAAACCCCGGCCGGGCACCCAGGTTGCCTCTGGTACACATGCGGCTAATATGCCTATAAATAGAGGGCTTGGGGTGCTGATTTTCTAAGGAAAAAAGACGGGAAAACCCTGCACAATTAAACTCTCTCTCGCCTACAAAGTATATTTTCCCACTTTTAAACACCTGTGAGCACATATATAGCCTCTTTTGTACCCACAAAAGCTGTTGTTTACCCACTCTAAAGATATAGAAGCCTTTTTTAGCAACATCACCGTAAGCCTTCTCACACACTTTAGAGTTTTTCTCTTCATCTTTGCACACCCCTTACACGCTGAGAGTCGTGTTGCTTGCTTTTTGAACTTCTGGTTCGTGGTTTCATTCTAGTCTATATATATATATATATATATATATATATATATATATATATATATATATATATTTATATATATATATTGACTAACATTATCGAGTTATGCCTCGATTGAGCCTGAACTTGATGCGGAGCGCTTACTTGCTTTTTTTATATATATATAAATTTATATATATATGAATCGTGTGTCGAACTTTGTTCGATGAGCCTGAGACTTGATGCAGGCGCGTTTACTACTTTAATATATATATATATATATATATATATATATATATATATATATATATATTAATCGTATGTCGAACTCTCGCTCATGAGCCCGAGATTTTATATCCAATTGCATTTATTCGCTTATATATATATATATTTATACCTATATATATATATATATATATATATATATATATTTATACTTATATATATATGAACTGTGGTCAAACTCTGTTCGATGAGCCTGGATTTTACATTCGGTGCGTTTAATGCTTATATATATATATATATATATATTTATTTTCGTCCCGCCTGGAGTTTCCTCCGTGGCGGTTGATAACTTTTAACAGCTTTATTTACATTTCTGATCCCCCATGGAGGTGCTTCATGGTTGGTGATCCTGTCTATATATATATATATATATATATATATATATATATATATATATTTACAGCTTTATATATATTTACCTGCTTACTGCTTTCATACAAATTACAACATTTTGTGCGCCTAGGAATCATGTGATCATAGATTCATCCCATTAGATCTAGATTCGGTTCCCGTGATGGACATTTTCAGTTGTAAGCAGCTTGTAAATTATTCCGCGGTGTCTGAATTTCCTCATATGGTTTCCATACCCATGAGGAAGTCGGCCTTATTTTGTACATTATTTTTTATACGGATGCCTCGCATCCGTCAAATAAAATCAATCAAGCCGATCACTTAATAAAAATGGGAGTGTAAAAGTCTCAATTCCTATTGAGCATCAGGGTTTGAAAAACCTCTTTTATAAAACATCACTGCCATATATTGCTAAAAACTGAATTTTTACATAAATTCAAACCTTGTGTATATAGGTTCGAACGAGGCCTCACACAACTTCCATATAACAACACATTGACCCACACACACACACACAGACACACTCAGATAATAGTTTCTTGAAAAGAGGCGGTCACCGTGGTAACACGGATGTCGGGGGGTGCCTAACACCTTCCCCCCGCATAACCAAGTCCCCGGATCCTAAACGAATCTCGGTTTCACCAACCAAGTATATCGTTGTCACATCACTTTGGGTCAATGTGCAAACCTTTTCTCGGTTGTGTTGGTACAACCATTTAAAAACCAATGGCGACTCTTAATCCATAATCGTCGATAAAGATACATGTCGACCTTTTTCACTTGTTTTTTCAAACAAATCTCACCTAAAATGAGAACACCAAAGAACAAGTAACGGAAAGAGACATCCAAAAATCCCGACGTCGACAGGTGGCGACTCTGCTGGGGACTCCAGTAAGAGGACTTAAGCCGCTATTACAAACTTTTCAAAACTATTATCTGCTTGTTTGTGGATGTTGTATTTATGTTTGATGAATGTGTACGAATGCATTTCCTTTTTGCACTTAGTGCTTCGCACCATAATTGCTTGTGATGCTAGTGCTTCGCACCATAACTGCTTGTGATATTAGTGCTTCGCACCATATCTGCCTGTGATATTAGTGCTTCGCACATGTCATCCTTTTTCATACGGTGAGACGCGATGTATGTGAATGTATATTGTGTGGTCCCTCCACCGGAGAGCTATCCGTCGGTGTTTGATTCTTGGACTCGTGAGAAGCTTTGATTCTCCGAGGCTCGGGAAAGGCACCACCCAAATTCGCTCCAGCTTGAAAGACCGGATTAACTTCCTGCCTAGTAAATTGCGATGATTTGGGAACCTTCATGCCCAAAAAGCCATGAGAGTAACCTAAGATAGGTCACCTCTAAAACCCAAAATGGAGGAAAGTCTCTTCATGCTCTCATTTCAATTACTTGTAAACACAATTACTTGTAATTTCATTCCAACTCTATCTCCATGTAATGAGAAATATGAAGAAATATGTACACATACATGCTACAAACAGTTGACATCCATTGTGCAGGATAAAATTCCTAAAATGGACACATCACATAGCATGTTATTATATACATTCCCTAAAGACTAAACTATGCCAGTCTTTCGCAGGGAATCAATCGGACCTACTACCCGTTCAAAGTCCAAAAAGGCAACAGGCCTACAGTCAATCATGTCGTCATCCGACCAGATTGAACTTAATCCAGTTTCTAGTAAAGAATTCGACGGATTACGCAAAAGCAGATTCTGATTTGGGTCGTTTCTACTCAAAGAATTACACCGACCATACAGGTCGAAAAATACCCAAGACATCCGAATCCTCCACATAAGGAGGAATCCAGGTCATTACCATACCTGAACCACAGTTGGATACGACCAAAAAAACTCTTGATGCTGCCCATCCCACTGGAGATCCAGACACTGGTGACATCAAAAAGAAAGTCCTCCAAATGGAAGAGACCCTTCGCACTATCAAAGGAATTGGAACACACGGGAGTGTTTCATATGCATCAATCTGTGTATTTTTCCTGGTGTTCATTACCCAGAAAAATTTAAAACTCCTGATTTTGAAAAATATGACGGGTTAGGAGATCCTTATACACATTTAAAAGTATTTATTTGAGAACTTGGATCATATGCAGAGGATGAAAAACTCAGAATGCAGTTGTTCCAAAAGAGTCTAATTGGAGAAGCCCGTTCGTGGTACACAAGATTAGACAACTCCAAAATCCATAGCTGGGAAGAGCTAGCACATGCCTTCCTCACTCAATATAGCTTTCAAACTCAGATGGATCCTGATCGGTATCAAATTACCAAGATCAAGAAACAGTCTAACGAGTCTTTCAGAGAGTATGCCCAGAGGTCGAGACGCCTGGCTGCCCAAGTTAGTCCTTCCATGACAGAATCAGAAATGGTCATGACGTTCATAGACATACAAGAAGCTCCCTTCTATGAGAGAGTTTTAGCCGGCATCGGCAAACCATTTTCTGAAATGGTCAAGCATGGGGAGATGGATGAGATGGGATTGAAGTCAGGAAAGATTCAAGACCTAGCTGCACTCAAAGCTATTCTTTGATCACATCCAACTGAAATTATGGGAACAACCCCGGGTCCATAAAAAGAAAGAGGAAGATGTTTCGCTGATACTACAGGGGCAAAAAGGCAATCAGAACATGCCTATTCAAAGGAGAAACTACACTCCCTTTCCAGCATAGTCTGCAAACCCTCAAGTACCAAAAGGTGGAGAAGTCAAACGCCCTCGAGTGTTTACACCCTTAGGGGATACCCTCTAGAACATTCTAAATCTTCTGACAACACAGAAGAAAATTACACATCTTCTTCCACCAGCCAGCCTTAATGGACGGGGTTTCAATGCTGCTAGGAAATGTGCTTATCATGCCGGGGCACCTAGACATAATTCTCAGGATTGTTGGGCTTTGAAACACAGGATTCAGGACCTAATACACAACGGGGAGATCGTAGTCACCAAACCCAATCAGCCTCATGTTCAAGACAACCCTCTTCCTCAACACAAAGAAGAAGAGGTCAACATGATTAATTGGAGCAGTGGACAGAGTTCCAATTTCAGCTGTGATTCCTCCCAGACCATCAAAGACGGTGATGACAGATGGGATTATGCCAAGTTCCAATTCACAATGGAAAGAAGGATGAAAGCTCTCTGCAAACAAATTGAACAATTGGCGGAACAAGTGACTTATCAGCATCAAGTGACTCGCCAGTTAATCAGCCAGGAGTATGCCAGTCTCCTACCTCTTGTCATGAATATTCCGTCGTCACTTTCAGAAAATGAAATGCTGGAAGACAAAGTGACGAAGAGAGCAAATGCCAAAGCCCGTCGGGATTTCGCCAACAAAAGGGAATTCACCTATCTGGGCCAACCTATGGAGGAAATCCTTCATATGCTAATCAATGAAGGAAGGATCGCCTCTTCACCTCAAATCAACCTCGTCGTGATGGTACAACTCTGATGGAGTATGTTAATATCACTCCCAGTCCCGTGGTCACAACACAGAGGAATGCTGGGCACTCCGCCACCTTATTCAAAATCTAATCGACAATGGTGTCCTCCGCCTAGCGGTGATTTACGATACATCGTGTTACGTGCAAGTGAGGATGCAGTGCCCTACCAAGTGGAAGAGTGTGGTAGCAGTTATATCCACTGGCCCGATGGGATTAATACATTACTTGCAACGCCAACAATTCAACTCAAGGGAGGCAACAATCCTTTGAAAGTGGCCGCTCCCGAGCCAATCAACTTGCCGTGCAGAGCACAATATCCTATTGTTAGCTTGCATGCGCAGCTTTAAATGGAATTATGGAGAAGGTGAAGGATCCACCTCACATAC
The DNA here is from genome assembly GCA_020205605.1 of Panax ginseng. Taxonomy (NCBI): domain Eukaryota; kingdom Viridiplantae; phylum Streptophyta; class Magnoliopsida; order Apiales; family Araliaceae; genus Panax; species Panax ginseng. Next base: position 70,811,820 of record CM035136.1, read on the forward strand.
AATCGCTATAAAGTCGTCGAAGGAAAATCCATCAGATCTTCCCCAACGGGTGATGAAGCCTACCACCAAATCAAAGGGGAAAGTACCCATGGAGAAGATCGAAAAATTCCTCCGCACTATGGGTCATAACGAGGCTACAGTGGTTTTAAGCTTGAAAGAAGCTCCACAACAAATATCAATTTTGGTCCTAACTTCCGAGAATCACCGGAAGGTCTTGCTAAAGGTTCTAGAAGAAGCCTATCTCCCGACATTAGTGGATACGGAAAAGTTTTAACATATGGTTGATCACATTTTCAATAACAATGTGATATCCTTCACTGATGATGACATACCGCCCGAAGGGACCGGTCATTGCAAATCGTTGCACATTGCGGTCTTGTCCTCCGGATATATGGTAGCTGGAGTCTTAATAGATGGAGGTTCCTCTCCGAATATCTGCCCATATGCTACCTTGGTGAAGATGAACATCAATCTCAACAGAATTCGGAGTAGCCATACTATCATCAAAGCTTTTGATGGAGCTCGCCGTAACTCAGTCGGAGTAATTGAGCTGCCAATCGAAATTGGTCCTCACACATTCTGCGTATCTTTCCATGTGTTCAAAATAGATTCGGGATACAACCTGCTCTTGGGACGACCATGGATTCACATGGCAAGGGCAGTCCCCTCCACTCTTCATCAACAGTTGAAATATATTATCAACAATGGCCTAGTCACAGTCAACGCTGAACCAGAGATTCCTCAGCACGGAGACATGCCGTTCATCAATGCCAATGCGGACATTGAACCAATCAGTTTTTATACTTTAGAAATAAGCAATGCTTAATACCATGCTGTTGTAACACCACTGCCCGAACCCCAGATTTCTGCCGAGGTAATGTCGGCCACTCAAGAAATGATGTCGTTGGGTCATAAGCTGGGACAAGGGTTGGGTAAAGATTTCAGGTATCAAGTACCCAATTCGCTTAACTGTGCAAGTCGAACAATTTGGGCTAGGCTATTCTCGCCAGCTTCTAGTCACATGAATCCTCATAATCATCGCAGATTCCTTCACTTCAACCGTGTGGCGTTTATCTTCGCCTTCAAACTCGTAGTCCGCACAACCTCCCCAGAAAGGTGCCACCAATGTAATGGCTATGTTGTGTCCCCCCTGCTTGCATCTTGGTGAAAGGAAAAGAAATCTTTGTTCCAAATCCCGTAATGGAAGAAGAGGAACGAAGAATCAAGCAAGACGTCATCCGAATGATGTCAGGCATACACATCATCGTTCATGATGAACATACCAATAGATACACCCCAGACGATGATTGCCTGCACGTAATGGCCATCATTTGGGATAGGGAGGATGATGACAATCCCTCCATCATCATGTCCACCCGGACTTTGCCTTTGCCAATTGGAACAACATTCCTTGCATTGGTCGTCGAAGGGTAAACGGCAAAACTCTTTTCTCGCCTCAGATATAATAACCGCTTACTTTTCTCATGCATGATTAGCGGTTTATTTTGCTAGTATATGCTAACACCGTATGTATGATCAACGCATTTCATATATACTAAGTGAAAGCATATTTTGTTTCGAGACTCTAAATTTAGTTGTGCTCAGTGCTTATGGATACGATGCCTCTCCTACACAAGGATTGTACCTTTGATGTAGAGATGAATTCACCTTGGTAGATATACGAGGATGACATTGAGGTGCCTCCGTAAATTCAAGAATGGGTCAAAGACAAACCTAAACCCAACCTTGATCAAACCACTTCTTTCAATCTCTAACCTTAGAAGCCCTAAGTTAATCCAGATTGGTTCGGACCTTACTCCAAACCAACGGAATGACATGGTTACGCTTATTAACCCAATTCGTGGATGTGTTTGCATGGTCTCATGAAGACATGGTGGGTTTGTCCAATTGACATTGTCCTTCATTGCCTTCCCATTAAAGAGGGATTTAAGCAATCAAGCGTAAACTCAAAGCGATTGAAACCCGAGTGGAGTTTAAAGGTGAAAGAAGAAATTGTGAAACAATTTCAAGTCGGCATCATCATCATGGTGTCTACATATCCCGAGTGGATATCCAATATTGTACCCGTGCTTAAACATGGAGGAAGGTGCGAGTTTATGTGGATTACCGGACTTGAACAAAGCTTGCTTAAAAGATAGCTTTCCGTGCCATTTATCCACATTCTCATTGACAATCTCGCGTGTACGACATGTACTCCTTTGCTGATTACTTTGCGGGGTATCATCAGATCATGGTTGCCGAGGAAGATCGTGAAAAAACTGCTTTCATCACTCCTTGGGGAACTTTTTGCTATAGACGGTTGTCATTCGGCTCATCAATGCCGGAACTACCTATAAACGAGCTATGATGGCTCTTTTCCATGACGTAATGCATAAAGAGATAGAGATCTACATGGATGATATCATTGTCAAGTCCCGAAAGGAGGATGACCATATAGACCATCTTAGAAAGTTGTTCAACAGGTTGCGTAAGTATAACTTGAAGTTGAATCCAGCTAAGTGCGCCTTTGGCGTTAAATCAGGTAAGTTGCTAGGATTTCTAGTCAGCCACAAAGGGATAGAGCTAGATCCTGTCAAAATCCAAGCCATCACTGAAATGCCCATTCCTCAGACCGAGAAGGAAATACGGGGATTTTTGGGAAGAATCAACTTCATCAGCAGGTTTATCTCCCAACTCACAGCAACCTGTGAGCCAATCTTCAAGCTATTAAGGAAGAACACCTCCATGAAATGGAATGATGAGTGTCAAAAGGCCTTCCTTACAATCAAGAAACAGCTAGTCAAAGCTCCCTTGTTAGTACCACCTGTGGATGATGTTCCCCTGCTTATGTACTGTCCCATAAGTGACATGCCATGGGTCGATGTTTGAGACGTAAGGACGATAGAGGCCAAGAACTAGCTATCTATTACCTCAAAGAAAAGGTTCAAAGAAGAAAGAAACACAAGTACACTCGATCGAAAAGACGTGTTGTGCTTTAGCATGGGCTTCCATGAGGTTACAACATTACCTCCATGGTCACACAACCCATCTCATATCCCGTGTGGATCCTCTCAAGTACGTGTTCAGTAAACCCATGTTAAATTGCCGCTCACCGTCCGGATGGCGGTTGATCCTACAATAATTTGACATCGATATGTGACTCAAAAGTCCATCAAAGGTCAAGGAGTCGCAGATCAATCGGCCGCCGTACCTTGAGGATTTCAAACCCTTGAAACATATTTCCCGATGAAGGAGAGTAATGACAAGGCAAAGAATACCATCAGTACGATACGCACCAATCATGGAAGATGTATTTTGATGGAGCTGTTAATATGGAAGGTTCTGGAGTTGGAGTTGTTCTAGTATCTAATACAGGGGAGCAGTATCCCGTCGCCGTCAAATTACAGTTTGTCAGCACCAACAATACGGCTGAGTATGAAGGATTTCTCATGGGGCTAAAACTTGCCTGTTCAATGGACATCAGGCGGTTAACCGTCTTTGGAGATTCGAAGTTGGTAATCAAACAATTCACCAGAATCTATCAAACCAAGGAACTATATTTGCTTCCTTACCATCGGCAGGTTTTGAAGATGGCTTTGGAGTTCGAAGAAATCTCCTTTCTGCACATTCCTCGTAATAGGAATGACTTCGCGGACGCATTAGCAACTTTGGCCTCCTTGATTCGCATATTAGACAAGGAACACTTACCGAGCGTCACAATTTCCCTACAAAAGGACCTAGCCGATGGGAATTACGTTGGAGAAGTATCGGATGAGTTACCTCCCATCCAACATCTTTGGTATCAACATATCAAGGAATATCTATGAGATGGATCTACACCTGCTGAGGCGAGCCCGACTGAGAAAAGGCGGATCCATAGACTTGCTATGAAATTCTACCTGAGTGGAGATGCGCTCTACAAAAGAGATGCAGGACTAGGTCTCCTCAGATGTTTAGACAAAGATCAAGCCCAAAGGCTTATGGATGAAATCCATGGTAGAATCTGTGGCCCCCCACATGAGTGGCCCCCTCCTTGTCAAGAAAGTCCTCAGGACGGGACATTATTGGCTATCTCTCAAAGCTGATTGCAACGACCACGTCAAAAGATGCTATCAGTGCCAAATTCATGGGAATGCTATATACGCCCCTCCACGGGAGCTCCATAATATGAGTTCGCCTTGGCCCTTCTCGATGTGGGGAATGGACATTATCGGGCCCATTGAGCCTAAAGCCAGTAATGGTTGTCGGTTTATCTTCACCATGATAGACTACTTTACCAAGTGGGTAGAAGCAGCCTCCTTCCCCAGGGTTACTAAAGAAGTCATCATTGCTTTCATCAGAAACAATGTCGTTTGTCGATATGGACAACCAGAGGTGATTGTGTCGACAATGCCAAGAACCTCAACAACAAAATGATGGAGGAATTATGCAAAGAAATTCCACATCAAATATCTCAACTCACATCTATCGTCCAAGAAGATGAGCGGTGTTGTTGAAGCTGATTAACAAAATATCAAGAAAATTATGCAAAAGATGTTCGCCAACCACAAAGATTGGCCTCGACCTATTGCCTCTCGACTCTAGCCTACGTAAACCTCGATCATGATTTCAATTGGGGCAACCCCTACGATTTAACCTATGGGATGGAAGCAAAGGCTCCCATAGAAGTTGAGATGGAATCTCTCGGGGTGTTGATCGACGCCACCGGACGAAGACCAATGGGTACAAGATAGGTATCACCAATTGTCTCTCATAGACGAAAAGCGAACCGCGGCTATCTTCCATGGTCATTATATCAACAAAGGATCGCCAGATCCTACAACAAAAAAGTCCATTCTGCATTTTAAACAACAATACGACTTGGTTTTGAAGAAGATTCTTGACAACCAAGATCGAAGCTAAAGGAAAATTTGCTCCTAACTCGAAGGCCCGTTTATTGTCAAGGAAGTATTGACAGAGGCGCTCTCAGATTGCAAGAAATGGACGCGATGAATTTCCACAACTCATTAACTCGACGCCGTGGAAATCTGCATACTATGTCCAAGTGATTCGCAACACCACCGGTGCATCATCATCAGTCAGTCACCCATCATTCCGGTTCTTTAACCCTTTACCACCTACAACTTTTCTACTCTTTGCCCCTCGTGGAAACATACTTTTCAAGCCAAAGCACTGGCTTTCTCCTTTTTACGCCATACGACTTAGGTCATCCCACCGCTGATTGAACCTCTTCATGTTCGGTAGCTTTACTACCCATACCGGGATCAAACTTCTCATACCTGTATTTTATCCTCAACCTAGGATTAAACTTTCTCCTCCCCGCACTCTGACCTGCACATGGGATTACACTTTTCTTCTCTCCCTGAGGGGCGAACTACGTCGACCTGATCTCCTCTTCAATAGGAGTACGCAGGCAACCATTTCACATGGCCCGGTCGCAATAAAACAAAAACAACAAAAACATTTCTATCCTTACAAAAACAAAAACAACCAAAAACATTCCTACACCATATCAACCATATACAACATTGAACCTCTTACACCAGGTTTGAACTACGCAGACCTGATCTCCTCTTCAATAGGAGTACGTAGGCAGCCATTCATGGTGCGGTCTCACCCCCTACCAAAACACAAACCATTGTCAACTGGTACTGGGATCATCTTTCAATCCACTACATTTTATTTGGCTTGGACCAAAGGGATGGAATTACCTGAAGTCCTCCCAAATAGGAGATTCGGCGACCATCTAAGCTGCGGTCATACCTTGAAGAACTACACCAATCTATAAGAGATGGAATTAACTAGGCTTCTCCTAAATAGAAGTGCTGGCTACCATCTGTGGTGCGGTCAATCTCAGAGAGGAAAGCTACACTCCTCTCCATATTTCTATTCAGAAATAAGTCCCAAGACACCAAAGATGGTAGGGATACACATAGATCGATGATCCATTTTGAACTATCCAGAGACAACTCAATGTCCATCCACCCAGGAGGAATTCAGAATACATCAAGATCACAAGCCCTGAAGCAGCAGACAAAATATCATGCGAATAACAGGACATATCTAAAAGGGAAGTGATCCAAAAATATATTTCCCTGTCATATATAATGCTGTTTGATATATATACAATGTAAACTATACATGACAGAATGGCTAAGCTAGTTTGTGCAGGTAAATACAAGCTCATCTACAAGTCAGGATATATGCGAGCTAACAAGCCCAACATGGCGTCCCTCTCTCGAAGATGGAGGCGGTCGTGGTCTCCTCAGATGAGAATATCCACACGACCCAAAAAGGTCTCAGAGCCATCTACATGGTGACCATATGATCATCAATATATGTGCTCATCTCTTCAATCATGCCAAAGGGGTAAGGGACCTCATCAAGCAGATTATCTCATCTGCGGCCATATCCCGGCGATATAGCACTATCCCGCTCAACTATCACTTCATCTCCGGGCCGATATAGCCTCATCCCACTCAACAACAACAACGGCGTCTCTCATGATCTAATGCCTCGCTCTCTCCAATAGAGCGGCGTCCTCACGCCAAGAGCAAATGACATCATAGATCGAATCTAGTCTCTCTCAAAGGTCATCGATGAAGACTCTACTCTAAGCATCGTGTCGAGTAATCGAATCACAAAAGTACTAGTACTAGGAGAATCCTAAGAAATGCCGGCAACCCAAAGAGCGGGCTCTCCTCCTCGATGTAGGTATCAATGTCCTCCGTGGGCTCGTGATCGTATGTCTCACTATCCCAGATCGCAGACATCTGCGCACCGATAAAATCTCTCGTCTCCATCCATGCGGAATACTCGCAGAACAACCGGATGACCGATCAAAAAGTAGCTATCTCACATCGATCCCAACAAGCATACACACGGATCGGTCCTCTCACGAGAGATATCGAGAAGTCAACGCCGACTATCGCCCCCGAAAGAATGAAAATCTCGAACTCGGTCGAATCGCGACATCACAGCCAGTGGGTGATAAGTAGTCACACCCCTCAAGCCAGGCAGAGGGAGGAAATCCATGCCCGGAGCGTGAGTAATGAAGCTGTATGGTGAGCAAAGCCCCAAGCACGGCCATATGCTGAATGGATCTCTGATATCTGCCAAAAATGCGGACCAGGACTGAGCATCTGTACACTCCGATGGCTGAAAGGAGTATGACATGTCTACATCATGGGAAAAGCAATACCCATGTCGTCTAAGGGTACCAACCGGTCTCAAGTGTGACATAAACCACACGTACAACATGACCGAACTCCATGTAAACACTCCTGTAGGATACGTGCAACAATAGGATGCCGACCGCAGGGTCTCTGTTATGATCATAGGTACAATGGTGCGATCCTCTCTAAGAGCTCTCACAGCCATAATAACACCAATGTCTATCTCGTCCATATATCGTGGCATATAGACATACGACAGTACGCACAACAGCAGTACATCAACTCTGGCCAAACGCCAATGGTCCTCCGGTGCGAGAAATCCCCGAAATGTCGTGAATAGATATCCTCTGAGCCAAATCATCGAAATGTAAAAACGCCGATATCATATGGCTAGATGTCACCGTCTCGCACTACTCAAGCTACCAATCATGTGAGAGTCATGAATCGTCTACTCATGTCTCCCAAAGCCAAATTCACACAAGGTCTGTCCAAAGGCAGCATCGTCAAACGTGCATACTCCTCCAGAGTAGGAGTCAACTCATGGGTACCAAAACGGAATACCTGTCTATCCGGTAGCCAATGCTCTAGCATCCCGTCTACAAACCCTGCAGGAACATGAAAAGGCAATAAAGTCATGGTATGCTGCAGCAACTTATCTACGGTCACTCTATCTGGGGGTGACATGCTATCGTACCACGATCGCATACCTAATGCTACTACTGACGGTGGAGTATGATCTATACGGCTAACTGTCGAAGAAGACATCTGTGCGGGCCGTGTCATAAGACCATTCAGAGGTCAATGCCAAATATCTCTGGACATACATATGCATAACATGATACATGCATAACAGATAATGGATGGCAATATGATATAAGGAATAAAAAATGGTGCATACAGTCCTAAGTATATCATCATCTAATACATCAGCTCGGTACAACTACAAATACAAGGAAATGGGGCACAACCGCCTACTACTAATGTGTAGCCTATCAAAAGATATAGCGAGAATGGGGAACAGCAACCCAATATCTAACAGAGGCCTATCAAAAGATATAACGAGAATATACATCAGAAGATGACCAGGGTCTCGATGTCCACGTCCTCAATCCTGTCCACCTGATGTAACTCCTCCTGAGTCACTGGATCTCTATCAACAGGGATGTCAAGCCTATAAAAAGGAGGATCTGCGCTAGCAAAACCAAATAGGTCGTCTGAGGGGCCAGCGCCTGAGCTGGAAGGAACAAATGACTCCGCCTCTGCTGGATCTCTGCCCAAATGCCGAATAAATACATGTGCCTGGTCCAACTGTCGGGTCAAACTATCAATCTAGGTCATATGAGTCGGAGCTCGGACACAAGCTACCCAATCCGTCATCATCAAAGATCCTGGAACCATATCCCCCATAAACTGTGGTGGCGCGGATCGGGCTCCAATAGTGCGAGGAACGACCAACGCCGAACGCTCCCGAGTACATGGGCCCTCCGAGAATGCAAAGTCACAACCCCAACAATGGCATATCGCTGATGACGGTGATCGTGATACTGCCAATAACGCCTGGCAGGAGGCAAGATCGGTATACGGATCTCCCCTGTGGTGCTCCTAATAGCACGCTCTCCTAAATAGAGCTCCCAGCATGCATCTGTGAAGAGAGGAACTCTCCTGGTGGAAATCAAGTACTCGACTCCAGTCGGGTGTCCATCCTCAAAGCCGATGGTCAAATGATCCCCTGAATAGGGAATCCATGTAATGGTACCTACCGTCAGCAACTCTAGCTGCATTCGGCAGTGAGTGAATCCCTCAGATACAGGGATCCCTGACAAAATAGAATGGTGCCATCGTCGTCCTCGTGGATAGGTATCTAAACTTAACACACTCACAGGACACAAACATGGGAGCCTCTCATAGGCCCAAAACTTCCAACACAATGGCAAAATATCTGCTATCAGTAAACACTCTTAACCTATGAATGGGAAAAGACAAGGGAAATACTCACCAGCAGAAATGGGTAAAATCCTAGCCAAGCCTCGGTCAAACCCTGTGAGCGCATGCGCATGCCCCGGAGGAAATAGGCAAAGGTGTAAGAGCCCCAATCGTACTCTCCAATACGGTCCACATCGTGTGTGGTGCTGACCAAAGCGAAAGATACCGTGGAAGAGTTGTCTTCTATGAAGCAGCCTCGAATGATCATCAAGAACAATCGTCGCAAAATGCGATCCTTGATCCTGACATCATCAGGCATGGGCTCACTCAATAATCCGCTCATAGCATCTACGCTCAAAGGACCTGAACGGACAGTCCTGCCTTTGAGCGCCTCCGTCGGAACTCCTAATAAGGATCAGACGATAGTAGGGGTGATATTCGCCATGCAAGGCACTAGCTCCCCTCTAAACTCCATACCTGTGATAAATTGCCAGTCCATAGGCGTCATCATCACCTCGCAATCCAACAGATGGAGTGATCGAAGTCCGATGAAACCATCGCTTTCGAGACAATGCCCCGAGGTAGTCCTGTGGGGCTGACGGGAAGGATGGAGAAGAATGCCCCGAATCCCCACTCATGCACTACTCGCTTCTATGTCGATGATGAAGTGCACAGTACATGGAGTGAATGCTAAACCAGCCCTCGAGGTCGTAAAATCCGGAACCCGCATGAAATGCGATCAACATCGTAACCCTTTAATCCTCATCAATAGGAAAGAAGGAAGATCAAAGTCTAACACCATACCTCGTTAACATGCAAATACATCGATGGATGTTCACCCAAATCACCCAAAGAACTCGGGTTCACCACCGAATGCTCTAAGCTTCCTGCGAGGGACGTGTGCGCAGCGAGGAGGGGATCCTCCATCGAAATATCCGCCTCCCTGCGTCCTCAACGTCTCAAACATCTACACGACAGATGTGTATCACGGCCTCCACCAACCGGCGAGGCTGTCTGATAGAACGAGGATGAGGCACTTCAGAAGCCCTCCGACGTACGCCAGAAGCGGTCCTGTAAGAACTGCTCGGCTGATCCGGATCCATAATATCTGGACAATAAATCTCCAAATCACCTCAGAAAGGGTGTGGTATTTCCTTACCTAGAGATTTTTTAATGCATTTATGACTATATGCTTGCATGCATTTACTTTAACATATAATAGAGTTAAAATGCATGACTACCCAATGCCTACATTTGGAAAATTTTTTCCATAGTCCCCTTTGAAAATAGGACTATCCACATGCACATAGGCATGTTTAGGTGCCCATTCAGTAGCACACCTGCCCCAAAGTCATATACATATGCATTAAAAATTAAAATCATCATGCACAAGGCCAACCTCAATGCTAGGAGTACTTTGCCTTTCTACCTTTTGCTCATTGGACCTCAAATAGGACAAAAAATAGCAGAAAAAGGTGCCAATTTGACTATCTCAGAAGTCAAATTTTTGCACATCATTATGTTCAACATGATTTAATACTAACATTTACTATGTTGAATATTTTTTATCAAGACATTTGTGCATACATAATCACTACTATGTGTTTAGATGCATTTCGTGTGATAACTCACAATCTAACGGACAGAAATTGGAAAAAATACATGTATACGTTACCAGGATAGTGTAGAACACTTGTACGATGACAGAATTTGCAGAAAGCAGCCCGAACTCAGCAGATCTGAAGATGGCTCGCGGTTTTTTCTATGTGAAGCAAGTTGAAAGTGACTTGTGAAGTACAACCTGCAGGATTTATGATCCGCGCCTGGCCATAGGCCCACCTGCGACTATAGCAGGTGCACCCGCGGCACCCCTATGTGGGTCCCACCCTTCCGATGACCTCAGTTGTCACAAATCGCATACGACAATACCTTACACAGGTCTGATGCCGCTGACTCCGGGTCGTTACCCTATGTATGTCCCCGACGGGGGTTACAACGTATGTCTTCGGCAGGGTTTACAATGTAAATCCCCGGTGGGGGTTACAACACATTCATCCGTTGACATGTCTATCAACGAAGGTCAAACAACCTTGACGTTATTTCAACCGATGACAAGTGAACCCATCGAAGCATTGAGAACCGTTTAATAGTTGCGTACGTACTCATGCATCCCCAGTAGATCCCCGGCGGGGGCTACAACGTATATCTCCGACGGGAGTAACAACGCATGCTCAGCCGTTGACACACATATCAACGAAGGTCAAGCAACCTTGACGTCATTTTAGCCGATAACGATTAAACCTATCAGAGCTCTAGAGCTATTCGAGGTCTTCATACCCAACTGCTCGTATTCCCCAATGGATCCCCGGAGGGGGTCACAACGTAATGCTCTGTTGATCTACACGACAGCGAAGGTCAAGCAACCTTGACAATCTACAGAATCTCAGCCGTTGATTCACACGTCAGCGAAGGTCAAGCAGCCTTGACAAAATCCCACAGGATTTCTCAGCCGTTGATTCACATGTCGGTGAAGTACACGTCAACGAAGGTCATGCATCCCTAACAACATCTGATGTTGGCAGTAAATCCAACAGGATCTTGACATACTCTGGCGATACTACCCGGAAAAGTCAATGTTATCAAAGAGGGTAGATGATGAAATATGTTATACACATCCTCAAAACAGATCAAGCTTTATCCCCACAGATCTCTTGCACATAAGAGGTACCTCTTCGGGATCAAGTCGTTATCAAGAACACAGGAATTTGGTGATAACTCCAACATCAACATCCTAACAGATTCGGCTTATACATCAAATCTGGTCAGCATTTCCAATCCCCAGTTGAAGCAACAAGGATCCCGCAATCATCCCCAGCATGTTGGGCTACAACCCCGTACACATGCATCATACATTTGCATCATTTTGCTACCCATATTACCACATTCGTCTTGTTACGTTTCAAGTGTCTAGGATTCTTTATCCTACCCATGCATCGCCATGCCTGAGTATGATAAAGAGGGGCATCTGTAGACACTCGAAATTTTATGTACTACTGTCACTAAAATTGCAGGAGGACAGAGAGGACAGATTCATCTTTTAAGAGAAAATCCTGAAAGACAATCCAAATCCATACCGGATACTACCGAAAGTTCAGCATCAACCCTGGATCGCAATCTGGGAGTAACAAATACAACCTCGGATGTAACCCCGAGGCATGCAGATATAATACCGGAACCCACACCGGAGAAGACCGATTAATCTCAGAGGTAACCCCGAGGTATCCAGTCTCAGTCCCAACCATGGGAATAGCCACCAACCTTGGTGATAACCCCAAGGAATGCAGTTTCGGCGATAACCCCGGAAATGCTTGTTTCAAATGCGACTAGCTTCAATCTCGGCGTTCACAATGACGTGCACTGTACCAACCCAGCAATAACATCGGGAAGACAGTCACACCTCAAAGATGACAATGAGGACCTTCAACAATTGCAGCAGTCCAATCTCAGCGAAGTCTGAGCAACGTCTGCTTTATCAGCCCAATTCGGCGATAACACCGGTGAGGTGCAACATCGTCATCTCGTCAAAAACGATGCCACATCACGTCTCTACGCAACGATGTTCCACAAGGCTAACCAATCCCGAGTGACTATTGTGCGGGGTAACGGATGAAAGTTGAAGCTTGAAGACCGGAGGGCATCATCCCATCTTCAATGACTTTGTACAAACTCTAATCCCATGCCATCGTACAACTCTCGACAACGGCGGTCTGAAATCGGTCCTGTATACCTCAAACGGATGCCCGGATTGCACTTCTGAAAAACCGAGTGGACATTACAGTGCTTGAGTGCACGTACTTCGAGACGACCCGACCCGACAAACCCGGGCCGACCCGTTGCCTCTCGCACACACTGTGGCTCACCAGCAGTACACCCGCCGACTAATATGCCTATAAATAGAGGGCTTGGGGTGCTAATTTTCTATGGAAAAAGACGGGAACCCCTCAGCACACAATTAAGCTCTGCACTTCTTCCTACGTTGTATTGTCCCACTTTTAAACACCTGTGAGCGCATATATAGCCTCTTTTGTACCCATAAAAGCCAGTTTTTACCCACTCTAAAGATATAGAAGCCTTTTTTAGCAGTCAGCTGTAAGCCTTCTTACACACTTTAGAGTTTTTCTCTTCATCTTTGCACACACCCTTTTACACATTGAGAGTCGTGTTGCTTGCTTTTGCCTGCACTTGATGCGTGGTTATATATATATATATATATATATATATATATATATATATATATATAGACTAACATTATCGAGTTATGCCTCGATTGAGCCTGAACTTGATGCGGAGCGTTTACTTGCTTTTTATATATATATAATTTATATATATATATATATGAACTGTGTGTCGAACTTTGTTCGATGAGCCTGAACTTGATGCAGAGCATTTATTGCTTTAATATATATATATATATATATATATATATATATATATATATATATATATAATCGTATGTCTAACTCGCTCGATGAGCCCGGATTTTATCCTATGCATTTATTCGCTTATATATATATATATTTATACTTATATATATATGAACTATGGTCGAACTCGTTTCAATGAGCCCGGATTTTACATCCAATTGCATTTAATGCTTATATATATATATATATATATATATATATTTTATTTTCGCCCCGCCTAGAGTTTCCTTTGTGGCGCTTCACCGTATTTACAACTTTATTTACGTTTATTCCGCCTTTGAGTTTCCTCCGTACGCAGCTTGATAGCTTTTTAACAACTTTATTTATATTTTGATCCCCATGGAGGTGCTTCGTGGTTGGTGATCCTGCCTATATATATATATATTTACAACTTTTTATATATATATACCGCTTTCCGCTTTCATACAAATTACAAAGATTTTGTGCGCCTTAGGAATCATGTGATCACAGATTCATCCCATTGATCTAGATTCTGGTTCCGTAATGGACATTTTCAAATTATGTGAGCGACTTTGTAATTTATTCTCATGCATGGTGTCAATTTCCTCGATGGTTTCCATACCCATGAGGAAGTCGGCCTTATTTTGTACATTATTTTTTATACGGATGCCTCGCATTCGTCAAATAAAATCAATCAAGCCGATCACTTAATAAAAATGGGAGTGTAAAAGTCTCAATTCCTATTGAACATCAGGGTTTGAAAAACCTCTTTTATAAAACATCATTGCCATATATTGCTAAAAACTGAATTTTTACATAAATTCAAACCTTGTGTATATAGGTTCGAACGAGGCCTCACACAACTTCCATATAACAGCACATTGACCCACACACACACACACACTTAGATAATAGTTTCTTGAAAAGAGGTGGTCACCGTGGTAACACGGATGTCGAGGGGTGCCTAACACCTTCCCCCCGCATAACCAAGTCCCCGGATCCTAAACGAATCTCAATTTCATCGACCCGTATATCAGTGTCACATCACTGGTTTAATATGCAAACCTTTTCTCGGTTGTGTTGGTACAACCATTTAAAAAACCAACTGGAGACTCTTAACAGTCCATCGTCGACATTATACATGTCTGACCTTTTTCACTTGTTTTTTCAAACAAATCTCACCTAAAATGAGAACACCAAAGAACAAGTAACGGAAAGGGACATCCAAAAATCCCGACGTCGACAGCAGTAGTCAACTAATCAGGCAAGTTCCCTAACTCAACTTGGGTTATTATTTTTCAAAGAATGGTTAGTGGATAATTATTATTGATTATTCATATCCATAAAAAATATTGTTATTCGCACATAGTGCAATTGATTTCCTGTTTTATTATTTGAACTGTGAAATAGATTTAAAGTTCTTTTATTCAAGAAATGTTTATAAACCATGTCTCAGCTAATTGTTTTGGCTAGACAAATAATTGATGAATCATTCTATTATTTGAACTAAGTTGTTATTGAAAGATTTATGCCATTTATTTCGGTTAAATCAATATTAATATTATATGTTGAGATTATAGCATTTCTTTAAAAGCAATCAAAACCATATTGTTGTGGTACGGACTCATGATGTAAGACTGAGATGAACAACCCTTATAAAAAGGGGAACTTTATTATCGGGCATCTGACCCATGCGCTATTATTGAGTATTATTCATAATCACAAGTACAATGAGGCTGATCACCTGACGTACTTGCAGAAGTGTATGATTTAATATTTACAGTAACTCTTGAGATATTCAATTAGTAAATGAATTGATAATTCCTCTAGTAGTTCTTTGTAAGACCCCAACTTTTATTAATAAATATTTTTTTTTCTAAATGTTATTTTAAATAATAAGGTATAGATTTGATATAATGTTATAGTTGTGGGTAATATTTATAAATTTTTCAAAGTAAGCAAGTTGTCATAAAATATTCATTTTGTCGGGAAATATTCGTTTTATTAGAGAATATTCGTACGACGACACAATCATTGGTGGACCCCACAACGAAATTACTGTCGGAGTTAGAAAACGACAAAAATAACTTTTTTATAAAAATAACGGCAAGGCTTTTACTGTCAGCTGTTGAAATAGCCGATGATAAAAGTACAGTAATACACGTGGTTGCATAGTAGCACACAGTATTGTACAGTATCTTTGATTATTGATGCTTACGTGAGAAGTCACTCAATTTTATTCAATTATCGCCACAAAAGTTGATGCATAGTATCTCACATTATTGATTCAATTATTGTCACACTATCATCTGCACAATATTTTATATTATTAAATCAATAATTGAGACGCCAAAGTTATTCATATTATTATTTGCATTATTGACGATGTCTAGAAAGTTCTGTAGAGGAAAGGGGTTTGGTCACCTAATTGCGCATCAATAAGGAGATGTCCTTATCGAAAAGCCCATCTTTCCTAGAAATGATCTAGTTGTTAATATTGCGAGTTATAATATTAATAATGAATAAATATTATTAAAAATATGTTTAGTGAAGTCAAGTGAATTAAGATAAATAGAGGATTTTTTTATGAAATATTTGTTGTAAGTTTGGCTTATTACATGGACCCCCACTTACTCATATTTCAAAATCATCAATAGAAAGTTATCATGTAATATATATATATATATATATATATATATGTATTGTTTTATGATTATTATAATAGTAATAAAACAGAAAACTTTTTATATAAAACAAAATACTTTTTATAAAATTATTCGCTTTTTTAGATTATAAATAAAATATATTATATTTTATTTAAAGTTTTTATTTTATTAGAATATTTTATTGCATAGTTCTGCATAGTAAAGAATAGTAAAAATTAGAAATTCATCAAAATTTTCGCCCGTGAATCTTCTATTCATCCGTGATTTTCCTTTACTGTGCGTCCAAATAGTATTGTGTCGTTCTCCTATAAATATGATGCATAGTTTAGAAATAAAAATCACACCAGAATCAGAGAATTCTTCTTCTATAATATTGAGCGTATTTCTTTTGAGTTTAAGGAAGTTTTGAGTGTAGAAAACTGTTGGGTAAAATCAATACGCGCATAACACGCAAGTGTACGTGGTCAACAAGTAATATAGTAATGAATAAAGTATCGTTCCCACGAGGAAAAATTATCAAGAATTTTAATTTCACAATTATCAATTTTCTATTAATCCTAATTTTATTAAACTATTCAATTCAATGGTTTTAAAACTATAAAAACTAAATTAATAAATAAGTAAACAATCACAAAAACAACCGCTAATAGCAAAATCCGGAATTTCAAACAATTAATGGAGAATTAGACTTATGATTTCACCCTGAGCTTCACTCTGATTTGCAAACCTTTATTCCAACTCAATTTAATATCCCAGTTTATTAAGCAAGAACACGAAAGTAATACTAGCCACTTCTCGATGAACTAATAACATATTAACGTCAATCCACAATTAAGATAGAAATCCGTTAAACACCTAAATCAACCAACTCACTATATCTCTATGTGAACTGCAATTAAAGAGGGTTTAAGCTTAAGTTCTCTATTCGATTACATATGATGTTAAGCATATCTCTACCTTAACAATAATCAAAAATCTGCCATTGACAAAATTCATGACACATGCTATATTAACGAGGTCTAGAAGGAATTGTTGATCATGTAATTCATAAGTTCACGCTCGAATTAACATAGATAAACTTAGAATATATTATTGAATTGGAAATCAAAGCTATAAAATCATCATTTCGCCCAAAGATCCATCACAAGTCTAATAAGCGAATTAGTTCATAACGAATGAATTAAAAACTGAATAATATACTGAAAACATCCTTTCGATTAAAAATAAAGAACTAAATAGAAGAAGAATAATGAAAACCCCTTCACGTAGCCTTGATTTGCAACCGTCACGATAATCTCTGAAAATTACTCCTCCAAAACTCGCACTTGAATCCTAGAATTTTTCTTGTAATATGCTCCTTGTGTTGTGTGATTAGTTGTATTATACATAATATTCCGGTCTCCTTTATGTTCTAGCCGAAACCTGCTATTATAGAGTCCAGGCGCCTAACAAAGTCCCAAAAACCATGCACCAACAGACATCAAAATCAAACAGGAGATTGCAGGAAATGGGACCCATTTCCCGTGAAGGGATACTTTAAACAAAAAGGCCCGCCCGGTGGCTAGGCTCTTGACTTTGATTTTCCATTTTTATGAGTTTTCCACTTTTGCTCCAAAACTCTGCCATTCTTCACCTCTTGCATCCATGACCACCCTATACATAAAACAACACGAAATGAGTGAAAACGAACACAAAACACGAAGATAACTATGAATTTAAACTTGAAATGAATATTGATTCGTGTATATAAAATCCACTTATCAAAATCCCCCAAACTTAAACCATGCTAGTCCTCGAGCACAAAACAAACTACATGCTATGCAATGCAATGAGCTGAAATAAATAAAATCTAAATGCCTAAAAATCCAACAATATCGCAGAAACTAAATTATCCACCGGCCTCAGAGAAAACAAGCAACTTTACAATACGAATTACCAAAACCAATCCACACTTTCGTATTAATTCTAAAATCTTGAACAATTATCACTGGTATAGCGTGCGTGTGTGATCAACATCTAAGATAACTGATACGGACGCAAATTCAATACATAAGCAACTTCTTAGAAGTAATCGTACAGTGCAAACTTAAAAATTCCAAAGATAGGCACAACTCAACTAAAATTAAACAAAACCACATTCAAGGGTACATGCAGGATACTTATTCTTTCTTCTTTTTCTTTTTTTTTTAAAAAGGGGCTTTGCTCATTTCCCGTCATTATTCTTTTTTTTATAGATGGTTGGTGAGTGCGTTTTACGCTCCATCTCACGCTTGTGTTTATGGGGAGTGTTTCTCCTCAACCCACCACAAGACTCAACATGTTTCATCATACTTTTATATATATATATATATATATATATATATATTTCAAAGCTTATATACCCCACATATACTCCCCTAACCTTAGGTTCTTGACTAATTTAAGCCTTTACTGCCTATCCTTGTCATTTTCTGGTTTACCCTAGAATTATCCTTTAGAAACTATTTATGTATCAATTTGAACTGACCGGTCAACAAAGATGTTATTAGTGCTAACCTTTTTATAACAGTTTCAAACAAGTCCAAGAATCGATTCATAACAAAAATTGCCTCATAGTTCTAATAATCAAAACTGTAGTGGTTAACTTGTTCACAATCTCATCATTGGCCCACAGATAACATGAAAATGCAACCCCGCTGGACATATGCAAACACAATATTTAACTAATAATTTTTTTCATTTTTTTTTAATTTGAATTGACAAAAATGCAAAATCCTATATTACTATGCAAATGCCTAATCTACTATACAAAACTAAAATAACAAAATGCATGCGACTAAACAAATAAATAATAAATCCCCCAAACTTAAATAACACAATGTTTTCATTGGATAAAAACAACATAAAGTGCGTGAGGACTTCCCTGGAATCTTCTAAGTCTGGGGAGGTGGTTGGTGCTCTTCTTCATCGGAATCACTTGGAGGAAAGCGAGGTAATGGTCCGGGTTGTTGATATGGAAAGTGTGCCGCCGGGTTGAAGCTTTGGAGTGTTTTATTGAGTGAGGCGAAATGTGACAACCCCAAAATAGGTCCATTTTACCCAACTTATTCTTAGTCGCCAAATACATGGTACAGAAAATAACTACAACTTTATTATAACAATTGTCGTACAAAATACAACAACACATATGCTGTGAGTTTGGATACAAATATATACCAACTGTGACTCATGTCCCAACCGTAATGTGACAAATGTCCCATCAATGGACATCACCTCACAGTGATACCTGTAATAACCCGAGATTTTCTATATAAAATAAATAAGAAATTTTGCGTATAAATTTTTTATTTATTTAATGACGAGACTAAGTGTCAAGTAAAGTGAACGATAAATGCGAATACATATATTACTTGAAAAATTAGAAATAATTTTGGAATTATTAATTACCACAAATTATATGGTAATAAATTTTTGTGTTTAAATGTTTTTATTAATTATTTTCCATGAAAACATGATTGGAAATAATATATGAAGTGATAATTAGATTTATATAATAAATATTTTATTATATGAATTGTTCGTAATATTTAAGTTAATTATTTTAACTTGATTATTGATGCTTTGTGTACGAAGAATAAGTCGTATACATGAGATCCAAACCTGGATTGGGATTGTGATCAAGAGATGAGAATAATAATATTATATTATTTATATAATGATTTACAAAGATTATAATTATGTCTTCGGTATATGCTTGACAGATAATATTGAAGAATGACGGTTGATTAGGTCATAAAGATATTACCGTCTTTGTGAAACCCTAATTATTAAACTCGGCTATGGGATATTTACGAGTAGTATCGTGTATATGAAGTTCTTTGTGAATAAGAATATCGGTAATTAGAAGAAACCCTAATTATCACAGTGCGTCGATATAATTAGGACAACCCCAATTATTATAACCCTAACCTATTGAAATTAGAAACCGTAACGACCGTGTTAGTAACATACACGTATAATTAAAGAACCACTAATGGTAAATTAGAAACCCTAATTGATGACGCTGAGAAACCCTAATTTTAATTACCGGGTTTAATTTCGATGTTATTGTATAAGTGTTTTAATTTACCAAAGGATAAAAGTTAATTGGTAAATTATAAGAATTAAATCTAGTGATTAAATATTACATTTAATTGCCTTGTACAAGATTGCCCATACACTCTTAAACAAAGCCCAACCATCTCCCATAACAAATCGTAAGCAAGAATCAAGAATTTTTTGGCAAAAGGGTATAAGAACACTAAACCTAGAAATCATTTGATTCGATGTTATTTGATGCAATTGATTGTTTAAAGTTGTGTAATAGAATGTTAATTGATGATATGGGTTGATAAATCAAAGACCCATAACATCAAAGTGCATGAATTTGAAGATTTAAGCAAGTTGGAAAACCGAATTCATTATTTTTCACCAAATGTCGAGGCCATAACTCTTTGCTCGATCATGAGTTTTGTTCTTCAAAAGTTGTTATGTGTAGCCCGATATGTGGTCTTTAATCTGCAAAAGAATCAAGTCCATATCATGTATAGATTAGAAGTTATAGATGGTCAAACATGGTTGATCGATCATGATAACTATTTTTAGGCGATCTGTAATGGGGGCATTCTCGTCCACTTTTTGTGCTTTAAAAGGTCTGGAATTTGATATACTCAGAGTGCATCGAAAGTTAGGAAGCCATAGGTTTTGGAATGACCTCATTCCGACCTCGAATGAGGGAATTACGGTGATTGGAAGGAAATGTGTCAAATTTCTCAAAACTGAAAGTCAGCAGCGGGATGTGCTATTCGGGACACTGTTTCGATCAGTTAATGTTTCCAAAACCTTCTGGGCTTTTGGTATGTTATAGTAAACCGAATAAGCTTTCCATAGACTCCGAAACGGACTAAATCCGATATCGGAGGAGAGAGTTATGACATTTCAAAGTAGTAGTGTCAAAACTTCCCAACAAGTGCGGTGCAGTCCATTTGAAAGGAATTTCTCGGCTGATGTGTTCGGAATTTGGAAATGGTCAAAGAATAAAAGTTGTAGCCCTGGAAGTTAGCTTTCAGTGGAATCAAGAATCGCTCAAAATGTTTTAAAATGAAAGAGTTATGACTGTTTTTAGCTGAAGAGGGTAAAGCTGAAACGAGATTGAAAAAGCTATTATGAACGTCCACTTTTGACGCACTGTTTGGGCTACCTAATGAACCCGAATTGGGTAATTCGTATTTTTTAAAAATAGTCTTACATACCAAGTATAACATATCCAAAAATCAGATTAATCGGAGTTATGAGCAATGCGTTAGAAAATCGCAAAGTGAGCTATTGAAAAATTAGTATAAACCAAGTCCCACATCGACTAAATTGAGAACTTCACCATTTTCTAAACCTATAAATAGGAGGGCTTGACCTTTGTTTCATTCACCAACAATAAGGCCTCCAATTTTTGAGAAAGGCTTTGTTGTGGGAGAACTTTTTATAAAGATCTCCTTAGTTAAATTTTAGGCGTGGAAGTGCGATTCATCTGCGTGGAATTAGTATTTAGGGTATGTTTCTTATTTAATTTTTGTAATGTTATTATTTTTAATTGTTAGTTAAAGTTTGAATTTTTGAAGTTTAGTTAGTGTTGTTAATAAACTAGTTAGTTTACTATGTTTATTTTGGCTTGGAATTGATTATGTAAATGAGTTATTTGTGATGACTTTTAATATTTTGTGATGAATTTCATTAATTAATAATTATTAATGATATTAAAGTTATTTAATGATTATATTAAATAATTTAGTTTAAAAATGATTTTAATATTATAAAAATCATTTTAAATGAAAATAAGGTATTTAAAAATATTTTAAGTTATAAAATATAACTTTTAATATTTAAATGATAATTTCATTAATAATTAAATATTAATGATATTAAGATAATATTAATGATATTTAGTTTATTTAATGATTAATATTAAATAAATAGTTTAAAAATGGTTTTACTTATTTAAAAATCATTTAAAGAGGATATTAAGGATTTAAAAATATTTTAAGTTATAATTAATGACTTTTAATATTTGGATAAATAGTACATTAATATTTAAATATTAATGGTAATTATTTGGGTAATATAAATGTTTTAAAAATAGTTTGAGTTATTATAAATAACTTTTATATTTTGAGCGATGATTTCATTAATAGTTTAGTATTAATTAAACTATTAATGATGATGGAATTGTTTAATGTTTAAATCATTTAATTATGATTCCGATATTTGAAAGTTATAAATACCAAACTAAACTAGACTTGAGAACCGATTATGAAGTTCTAATTTGAAGAAGAATACCTATAGTAATGTGAGCTTATATCACTATAAGCCCTTTAGTGATGATTTGAATTATTTTAAATTTTTCAATTTCTCGAAATTGCAAAAATGATTAAAAATAAGATGTCCGATATTTACGATGATGTTGAGGTATAGATTAAGAGTCTTAGACTCAAGATTTACCCGATAAAAAAACATTTAATGCGCCGACAAATGTCGAATTTTTATAAAAGAAAGAAAAGACATCGTGAAGAGCATGGATGAGATATTTGAAAATGTATAAAAATATTTCAAGTATAGAATAGGAACTAAAAGTATGATCACTATGATTATGTGATTAGACTATGTCTTTGTTGTAATAGACGATTACTATGTGTTAAGATATATTGTTCTAATCGAACGAATGATCCGATTATTGATAGGTTGTGATAAAGAGATAAAACCTAAGTTGAGATTTGTAATCAAATAATCGGTAAGTATCTTACCTTTGCATTTTCTTTATGCAATGGACATGAGTAAGAAGTTTGAATTATTCTATTCCCTGCACAAATTATGTACGCTTTGATTATCAACATGTTAGCTCGTATATATATTCATTAAGTTGATTTCTAAATGGTTATACAAGTGTCCCCACTTGGATAATCATGGCATTTATTCACATGTTGATACACCTTTGTCAATTACCCGTATATATATGTTGAATTACATATTGTTGTTGAGCAAGATTAAAACCTTCTAAGTTTGGAACCGTGCATGTATGAACATCCCTACATGGGAAGATTTTTTGCAAGGCGGATAGAGTGAGTGATGAATTTCGTTCAAGTTATGTAGTATTGATCAATACAGGTACAACTGGGTGATCACCCTCCGTGTGCCTGTAAGTTATGATGGTTTGAGGATAGAATTCCGCTAAACCTTTTGAAAATGAAAAGAATGTTCATAGTATGTTTCTTAAACCCTATTCAAGGGTAGAGCCGAGCCAAATTTAAAGAATTTGAAAGAGAGTTGTTATGTGAATTTTTATCAAGATGATTACTTCACAACTTTCAATTCGTTGTAGAAGTGTTATGTAAAGAGAATACTTATATTCTTTCAAATTTATATATAATAATTGCTATTACTTGTTGGACACTTAAATGCTCGTCCTTGCTTAAATTAAATATTTTCAGTTATGTATGAGCAACCTGAAGGCTCAGGCACGAACAAAGGAAAAGGAAAAGGAAAGCTGATCGAATAAGTGTGTATTATGAGTTAATGGTTATAGTTGTATTGGTATCTATTCAAGTATTGTAAGGAATGTATTTGAAGGTTACGTACCTGGGGAAGTAAACTTTGATGTATGTAAATTAAGTTCGAATGTATTATTATTTAGTATTATTCAGCTTAAAGAAATGGTATCGTGGAGAACCGAGTTCGGGTTTCAAGTACCTGGATTTGGGGTCGTCACAATACCTACATAAAGATATAGTCAAAAACTGTTTTAGAAATTAGAATCTTTGGGAAGTGCTCAAGGAAACCTTCGTACATGGGAGGCCATGCGTCTAGGTTATGATAGATATCATATGGCCACAGAATTATCCTTGGTTGACCTAATAGACCCCAAAGAAAAATGAGAAGATTACTATCATATTCTTTCCAATGGTGAGTCTTCTCTTGACATATCATTATCTCCACTGTCTCTAATTGAGAATTATACTTCAAAAAAACACCAAGATCATATAGATAGTGCGCGTAGATATACTCAGTAAGTGGATGTGCACAACCCTGCCTTATGATGATACGAGGTTATATGTCTTTAGACATCTTGTATGATAGTGACAAAACACCCTTCCAACGTTGGGTTCGCCTCACCCTATTGGATTCATCAAATATAACTACTAAATGATGACCACCGTTCTATTCCCCTGTTACCCCCGCTCGACCCAGCTACACTCTTATTACCTGAAATGAATTGTGAAGCAAAAGGGTGAGCACAACTAGCTTAGTAAAGAATATCATGACTAAAGATAATTAAATTATCAATAACATTCATCAGTAATAAATCAGAGATTTAGAACATATGGTAGATGATAAAACTTTTCAGCCATAGTTGCAGAGGAATGAGCAATCCATTAGAAGAGTCAAATAGACCATAAAATATATTATCTTCTCCATGTTAAAAGTCCACCAACAATGTTTTATCCCTGTAACATCAATCAACAATTCCCGTCCATAATCACATGTATAACTCATAATTGTAATTGTAGTTCTAAATTCCTTTTCTCATCTAGGACAAAGATAATTTTCATCACCTGAAACATCAAAGATCATGGTTATACCAAATCACAGTTCCTGTTTATAATCATACTAACAATTTCATCTTTGCACTACGGCCAAAGATATTCATCAACAGACCATCTTTGCACTACAGGCCAAAGATATTCAACATCATGTCATCTTTGCACTACGGGCCAAATATATTCATCAACAGTTCATCTTTGCACTACAGGCCAAAGATATTCCTCAACAGTTCATAAATGCACTACATGCCAAATATATTAATATCTCAAAGAAATATATAATCATTTCAGAATTTATATAAACAATAATTATAACCATGTTAATCAATTCATCTTTACACTTAAGCTAAAGATATTCAATTATAAATTCAATGGTCATGATCATACCAGTTAACAATTCATCTTTGCACTACAGGCCAAAGATATTCCTCAGTCACGATCATACCAATAATTTACCCATCTTTACACTTAAGTGAAAGAGAAATTCAACTTCAGGGTTATAAAAATGTTATATATGATAATAAAAATAATATGATCAACAACTGCATTTATTTTCAAGAGAAACAATCATAAATGAACGATAATTTGGTCAGAAAAAGAAACCAATTTTTGTCATGAATAGTACTCGTGAATAGTAACTCGTGAATAGTACTCCGTATTCGTATATAGTACCGTATACGTAAATAATGTCATATACGTAAATAGTGTTATATACATGAATAGTGCCGTATACGTGAATAATGCCGTATACGTGAATAGTAATCCCGACTCAAAAAGGTAAAAATTCCACAATAAAATCCATACCAATATTTCAGTATAATGATATTGAAAGAATAACATCATTATGAAGAATATAACATCCCTTAATATCCCTTACTATCCCTTACCTCAAAAGAGCAGCACTTCTGACTAGATATCGGATATGACGCTGAAGAAAACTTGCACTGATGAATAGCAACTCACCAAGTATCTAAATACTCACAAAATACACTCGATAATCTAGAGAGAAAAAGAGAGAAAACTTATGAATTCTGGTGTGATTTTCAATTCTAACTTAGCCCTCTATTTATAGGAAAATATTAGCACGCCGAAGCAGACTTGACCTGCTACCTGATGGCTTTACCTGCTACTATTCCACCCACCAAAAATCAGCCATCTTCCCCAACAACCAAAAGTGGGGCCCACCCATTTCTAGAATTTTTCACCAAAATCATTTATAAACCTAATTTCCGAATTAGTCACCTCTTAAAATTCATAACAAATCATTCCTTCATTTTTAACGGTTCAAAATTTGTGAACATATACTCAACTTATATATGTATAACATATCCAAAAATCACAACGATCCAATGGTTAGATTAAAAATTACAACTCACACAATAAAGCTGTAAGAACACTAATTTGATCTTTTAATACCTCCAATCCGACAAAACACTGATAAAATACCTCAACATTAATTCCTTCATTTATAACCACATAAATAAATCCATCATTTATATTCACATCAAATAAATATTTCATTATCATATAAATCAATAATTAATTATTCACAAATAATATTACAGAATCACAATAATGACAACCAGACAGTTCCCAGGAAAGAGGGGGCTTTCCGATAAGGATTTCTCCTTACTGGCGCGCAATTAGGTGACCAAGGCAATAATACTATCTAATAATATTATTCAAATAATATGAATTATTGATCTGATAATGGAGATATCGTCAAAGTTGATAATTATTGAAACAACAATAATATAAAATATCAATGCAAAGAATTATTGATTCAATAAAATAAAATATTGAATAAGAATTATCGTAACAATTATTGAGTAGTGCCTTCTCATGTAAGAATCAATAATTGAAAAAATACATGCGGCAATACCATGTGCTATCTTTATGCAACTCTGGCGTATTATCGTATTTTAACCACCGTGTATTCCAACAAAGGTGTTAATAAAGAATAACTACGCCATTATTTATAAAAACTCAAATTTGTCGTTTTCTTCATCCTCGATGCTTATCTCATTATGGGCCCACAAATGGTCGTGTATTGTCATGCATTTAATATTCCCCGATAGAAAGAATATTCTACGACTAAACGAATATTCCCCGACAACAATGAATATTTTATAACCACTTGGGTATTTTGAAAAAAATTCATATATCACCCTTAACTTTAACTTTTTATCAATTTAACCATTTACTGAATAGAAAAATTGAATACTTTAATTTCATAAAATTTGGGGTCTTACACGAAAGATACGTTCATAGCATCAAACATGTGATCTTGTCGCATCGCCAATCGCCGCATTTCCTGGCGTGCTGCTCTGTTGTGCACATTCATCTGATTTTGGAACTCAAGGAACTGAGGACTGGATATTGCCTCGGTCTGCGGAACCTGCTCGGTTCCTTGATCTCCCATTGGTTTATCCTCATCCCCCGAGGTATCTTCTGCATCGACTTCATCTTCCGACGCCGATGGAAAAATAAAACCCAGACCTCGTGGGTATGACTCACCTCCTGCCCATACAGAATAACGCGCTATCATTCTCGAGTCAAGCAAAGTGAGCGACATTTGAGTAGGCTCATCATTGGACCATCTCACCCCTGCATTGCGGCACAACTGACAGATGAGCGATGGGTGTGGCAAGCCACCCAAAAAATTTCCACGTAAGCACCGGCGGATGGAAAAACTGATAATTGCCCCGACGTCAATGATGAAATCTTGCACAATTGCGTACAACAGTAACGCCTTCTCTTTGGTGACGTCCGAAGTGTGTTGGGACGGAAGCAGTTTAGCACATAAGAAGGCGTACCATATCTTGCCATACCGGCTAAGGTCCTTGCTATGGAATATTGTACCGCCCTTTCGACCTTTGATCCAAGAAGTTCCCGGCTTTGTCATGTTCGTGATAACTTCCTCGTAGTCCGGGTAAAAATCTCTCAATTGTGCATACTGACACTGTCGTAGCACCAGCAACTGATAATAAACATTAATGGCATCATCACTGAACGGGACCATGCGACCTCGCACAAATGCATTGAATGGGGATTTATCTTCGGCGTTTGCATAAAATTCTTTGACGATATTTACAACTGCAGGTGCCGGATGTTCGGTGAGTTTGAGCCAACCCTTTTGATAAATTTGAGACATCATCTCCGCATCATTTCCCTTAGGGGCCAAACCACATTCCAGCGTAAGGGCTTTGGTAACCATATAGTCATACCAGTCGGCGGCGGTGGCACTCACAAATTTTCGTCGATCATATGCTCGTGGCGGTGGAGCGGGTCTTGAACTCTCTCCTCTTTGGCGTTTGGAAGTCGGTTGTGAAGCCATTGCTTTCCAGATGTTAAAACTTGCTAGCACACACTTCCTTCCCCTTAACTTGGTTCAGTCAATTTATCAAACACTTTGTGTGCACAGCCCGTTCTTCCCCCAAACTTAGGTTGTTACTATGGAATTCAGTTTGAGAAAAGATGAAGACTCAACACGAACGTAACCTACTCCCAAGTGTGCTATGTATTTCCCAATTTCTTGATGAATTCGACTTTAGTGGTGATAAATATGGGAAGTATGGGTTAGGGTTTATATATAAGTGATGAATGAGAGAGGAAGTGGTGTACTTGAATGTGTGAAGTAATGGAAATCGTGGGGTGGCAAGTGGGTGCAATGGATTTAGGTAGTGGGTAGGAGGAAGTTGGTATCGTGGGTAGCAAGTGTTCTTGTTATGGAGGCTAGGTAGTGTGCTTGAGGGAGAATGAGAGAAAGAGATGCGTGTATGGGTGTATGGGATTGATATAAAAGCTGACATGTATAACGTTTTGTGCACCAGATTTGGGTCCCACCTCCACGGTGCTAAGCTAAAAAACGCCCACCCCTAGAGCATGCCCATCATGAATCAGCTTTTGGTCCAAGATTTTGTGATGAAAAATTCTCCGATTTTCCTCCCTTTCTTGCCCGTTATTGTTCTTACGCACCTTGAAACCCTCCTGCACCCATAAACAAGCAAGATGTTAGATTAATGACGACTAGGAGTGTCATTGAGAGTTTTAGCAAAACTTTTGCTTGTTAAGACCTACCTAATGCTTAATAAAACTACAACCTAACAATTAAATATATAACTACGAAAAATAATGAAATGTTGGGTTGCCTCCCAAATAGCGCTTGATTTTAAGTCATTCAGCCTGACTACTCCCTGTTTTACTGTGTATCGGCAAGGGTAATGTCTTCGGCCTACCAGTTCGACTCGCCACCCCAGTAATGCTTTTTCCGTTGACCATTGCCCTTGAACGTCTCTAATGGATTACGACTGTAGAGTTCAACGGCGCCATGAGGAAATACTCGTTTTATAGTGAATGGTCCTGACCATCTCGACTTAAGCTTTCCTGGGAACAATCACACCCGTGAGTTGAACAAGAGGACAGATTGACCCGGCTCGAATGTTCGATGCACAATTTTCTGGTCATGCCATCTTTTAACCTTTTCTTTGTATAGATTGGCATTCTCGTAGGCTTGGAGTCGGAATTCGTCGAGCTCATTTAGTTGGAAGAGCCTCTTTTCTCCTACAGCGGCTTGATCAAAATTCAATTTTTGTATGGTCCAGTAGGCCTTGTGCTATAGCTCCACCAGTAAGTGACATGTTTTTTCGTACAAAAGTTGATATGGTGACATCCTGATTGGTGTTTTGTATGCAGTCCGGTACGCCCATAATACGTCATCCAACCGAAGTGACCAATCTTTCCGACTCGAATTGACGACTTTCTCTAATATCTTCTTAACTTCTCTGTTTGAGACCTCAGCCTGTCAATTTTTTTGAGGATGATACGCTGTAGCTACCTTGTGGTTAACCCCATATTTAGCCAAAAGAGCTGTAAACGACTTATTACAGAAGTGACTACCTTCATCACTGATTATTGCTCTTGGCGTGCCAAACCTCGTGAAAATGTTTTTCTATAGGAATTTGAGGACCACCTTGGCATCGTTAGATGGTAATGCGGTAGCTTTAACCAACTTCGAGACATAATCCACCGCGAGTAGAATATACTGATTGCTCAAAGACGAAGGGAATGGCCCCATGAAATCGATGCCCGATACATCAAAGATTTCTACTTCAAGAATTGTCTGTAGGGGCATCTCATTCCGTTTAGAGATGTTGCCCACCCTTTGGCATCTATCACATGTTTTCACGAATTGGTGGGCGTCTTTAAACAATGTTGGCCAATAAATCCCGGCTTGAAGCACTTTTTCCGCAGTGCACTCACTCCCATAATGTTGTGCACTTCGCTGTAGGGGATACACCTTCTAATCATCTTGTCGGCGAACTATTTGAATAAGTAAGGCTCGTCCCATATATACCACTTGACATCATGAAGAAACTTCTTTTTCTGTTGCCTTGTAAGATCAGGGGGAAGCATGTTGCTCACCAGATAATTTGTGAAGTCAGCGTACCAAGGAAATTCAGCATTTAAACCCAATAATTGCTCATCTGGGAATGACTCATTAATTGCGCATCTATCTTCATTCTTTTTCTCTAGATTTTCTAGCCTTGATAAATGGTCGGCAACTTGATTCTCCGTCCCCTTTCTATCTTTAATTTCTAAGTCAAACTCTTGAAGTAGGAGAATCCATCGGATAAGGCGTGGCTTAGCATCTTTTTTCGCTATTAGGTACCGCATCGCCGAATGATTCGTATAGACTATCACCTTAGTCCCGATCAAGTATGCCCGGAATTTTTCAAATGCGTACACCACTACAAGCAATTCCTTTTCCGTGGTAGTGTTGTTCATTTGAGTCTCTGTGAGTGTTTTTCTTGCATAGTATATGGCATGAAACACCTTGTCTCGTCTTTGTCCCAAAACAGCCCCAACCGCATAGTCACTCGCATCACACATAAGCTCGAATGGAATTTTCCAGTCCGGTGCGACTATCACGGGGGTTGTAGTTAATTTCTTCTTCAATAAGTCAAACGCTAACTTGCATTCCGCAGTAAAGCTGAAAGTAGCATCCTTCTCTAAAAGACTGCATAGAGGTTTTGCAATCTTAGAGAAGTCTTTTATGAACCTCCTATAAAACCCAGTATGCCCCTGAAAACTTCTAATACCCTTAACTGAGCTCGGTGGAGGTAGTTTCTCGATCGTATCCAGCTTTGCTTTGTCCACCTCTAATCCTTGAGCCGATACCTTATGGCCCAAAATTATTCCCTCTTCAACCATGAAATGACATTTTTCCCAATTGAGTATGAGGTTTGTATCCTTACATCGCTGCAAAACCATGACTAGATTCTCTAGGCAAGTATCAAAATTATCTCCATAGATCGAGAAATCGTCCATGAAGACTTCAACATTCTTTTCCACCATATCTAAAAAAATAGCCATCATACACCGTTGGAAAGTTGCTGGTGCGTTGCATTGCCCGAATGACATCCTCCTGAATGCAAATGTGCCGTAAGGGCATGTAAATGTTGTCTATTCTTGATCCTCAGGAGCGATGGCGATCTGATTATAGCTCTATTATCCATCCAACAAATAGTAAAACTCATGTCCCGCTAATCTGTCTAACATTTGATCGATAAATGGTAGCGGGAAGTGATCTTTTCGGGTTGCCTTATTCAACCTCCTATAATTGATGCACACCCTCCATCCTGTCACTGTCCTTGTTGGAATTAACTCGTTATCCTCATTCTGAATTATCGTCATTCCCCCTTACTTTCAATGTCGTCCTCAAAAGGAAGCAAGTTTGGATGTTTAGATCGTGTTTGCATAAACCAATGTCGAAAACCTGAAATAGGAAAAACAAAAACAAAAAACTGTTTAAGTAAAACTGGACTAATTAAATTGATATCGTAAAAATATTTAAAATCTCGGCTAAATTGTCCCCGGTAACGGCGCCAAAAACTTGTTGGGTAAAATCAATACGCGCAAAACACGCAAGTGTACGTGGTCAACAAGTAATATAGTAATGAATAAAGTATCGTTCCCACGAAGATAAATGATCAAGAATTTTAACTTCACAATTATCAGTTTTCTATTAATCCTAATTCTATTAAACTATTCAATTCAATGGTTTTGAAACTATAAAAACTAAATTAATAAATAAGTAAACTATCACAAAAACAACCGCTAATAGCAAAATCCAAAATTTCAAACAATTAATGGAGAATTAGACTTATGATTTCACCCTGAGCTTCACTCTGATTTGCAAACCTTTATTCCAACTTAATTTAATATCCCAGTTTATTAATCAAGAACACGAAAGTAATACTAGCCACCTCTCAATGCACTAATACCATATTAACGTCAATCCACAATTAAGATAGAAATTCGTTAAACACCTAAATCAACTAACTCACTATATCTCTATGTAAACTGCAATTAAAGAAGGTTTAAGCTTAAGTTCTCCATTCAATTACATATGATGTTAAGCATATCTCTACCTTAACAATAATCAAAAATCTGCTATTGACAAAATTCATGACACATGCTATATTAACTAGGTCTAGAATTGAATCTCCTCTCTCGATTCCATTCAAATCCACAAGGAATTGTTGATCGGGCAATTCATAAGTACACGCTCGAATTAACATAGAGAAACTGAGAATATATTATTGAATTGGAAATCAAAGCTATAAAATCATCGTTTCGCCCAAAGATCCATCACAAGTCTAATAAGCGAATTAGTTCATAACGAATGAATTAACAACTGAATAATATACTGAAAACATCCTTTCGATTACAAATAAAGAACTAAATAGAAGAAGAATAATGAAAACCCCTTCATGTAGCCTTGATTTGCAACCATCACGATAATCTCTGAAAATTACTCCTCCAAAGCTCGCACTTGAATCCTAGAATTTTTCTTGTAATCTGCTCCTTGTGTTGTGTGATTAGTTGTATTCTACGTAATATTCAGCTCTCCTTTATGTTCCAGCCGAAACCTGCTATTATAGAGTCCAGGCGCCTAACAAAGTCCCAAAAACCATGCACCAGTAGACATCAAAATCAAACAGGAGATTGCAGGAAATGGGACCCCCGCCCCGGCGGGGGATACTGGCTTAAAAAGGCCCGCCCCGGTGGGCTAGGCTACTGACTTTGGATTTTTCCATTTTTATGAGTTTTTCCACTTTTGCTCCAAAACTCTGCCATTCTTCACCTCTTGCATCCATGACCACCCTATACATAAAACAACACGAAATGAGTGAAAACGAACACAAAACACGAAGATAACTATGAATTTAAACTTGAAATGAATATTGATTCGTGTATATAAAATCCACTTATCAAAATCCCCCAAACTTAAACCATGCTAGTCCTCGAGCACAAAACAAACTACATGCTATGCAATGCAATGAGCTGAAATAAATAAAATTTAAATGCCTAAAAATCCAACAATATCGCAGAAACTAAATTATCCACCGGCCTCAGAGAAAACAAGCAACTTTACAATACGAATTACCAAAACCAATCCACACTTTCGTATTAATTCTAAAATCTTGAACAATTATCATCGGTATAGCGTATGTAGTGATCAACATCTAAGATAAATCGATACTGGACGCAAAATTCAATACATAAGCAACTTTTTAGAAGTAATCGTGCGGTCACAAACTTAAAAATTCAAAGATAGGCACAACTCAACTAAAATTAAACAAAACCACATTCAAGGGTACATGCAGGATACTTATTCTTTCTTCTTTTTCTTTTTTTTTTTTAAAAGGGGCTTTGCTCATTTCCCGTCATTATTCTTTTTTTTATAGATGGTTGGTGAGTGCGTTTTACGCTCCATCTCACGCTTGTGTTTATGGGGAGTGTTTCTCCTCAACCCACCACAAGACTCAACATGTTTCATCATACTTTTTTATATATATATATATATATATATATTTCAAAGCTTATATACCCCACATATACTCCCCTAACCTTAGGTTCTTGCCTAATTTAAGCCTTTACTGCCTATCCTTGTCGTTTTCTGGTTCACCCTAGCATTATCCTTTAGAAACTATTTATGTATCAATTTGAACTGACCGATCAACAAAGATGTTATTAGTGCTAACCTTTTTATAACGGTTTCAAACAAGTCCAAGAATCGATTCATAACAGAAATTGCCTCATAGTTCTAATAATCAAAACTGTAGTGGTTAACTTGTTCACAATCTCATCATTGGCCCACAGATAACATGAAAATGCAACCCCGCTGGACATATGCAAACACAATATTTAACTAATAATTTTTTTCATTTTTTTTAATTTGAATTGACAAAAATGCAAAATCCTAGATTACTATGCAAATGCCTAATCTACTATGCAAAACTAAAATAATAAAATGCATGCGACTAAACAAATAAATAATAAATCCCCCAAACTTAAATAACACAATGTCCTCATTGGATAAAAACAACATAAAGTGCGTGAGGACTTCCCTAGAATCTTCTAAGTCTAGGGAGGTGGTTGGTGCTCTTCTTAATCGGAATCACTTGGAGGAAAGCGAGGTAATGGTCCGGGTTGTTGATATGGAAAGTGTGCCGCCAGTTTGAAGCTTTAGAGTGTTGTATTGAGTGAGGTGAAAGATGCGTTCATAACATCAAACATGTGATCTTGTCGCATCAGTCCAAACTGTACGCAGTAACCCAAAGCGTATTACAATTATGGAAGAGAAGGTCACCTTGCTCAATTTTGTCGTGCAGTGAAGTCAAGTACAACTGGGATGGAGACACCAAAGGTTGTCCCAGACAACTTAAAGCTGGTAGTTCAAGGGAGAGCGTTTGTCGTGACCTCCCAAAAAGCGAGAAACCTAAACGAAGTTATCACGGGTAAGCTAATCATAAACTCTAGTGAAGTCTATACCTTATTTGATACCGGTTCTACCCATTCTTTTATTTCACCTACTTGCGTTAAAAGTTTAAATTTGACTCCAGAAAAATTAGACTTTAACTTTTCTGTTGAAACTCTGTTGGGTGAAATTTTCATTACATTCACTATTTATAAATCATGTTTGATTCAAATCGGCACCCTCCCATTACCTGTTGATCTCATCTCTTTGAAAATACTTGCATTTGATGTGATTTATTGTTTAACTACTCATCATGCTAAAATTAATTATTTTCATAAGGTTGTTAGCTTTCATATTCCTAACCAACCTATTATGCGAATTCAAGCAACCAAGTCAATAAAGTCAATCACTGTCATATCAAGCCATAAAGCCATTCATTTATTGAAAAATGGATGTCAAGCTTTCTTAGCCCATGTCACGGATTTAAACAAAAATACGTCAAATTTGAATGATATTTCTATTGTTAATAAATTTCTTGACGTATTCCCTGAAGAACTTTCTGGCTTACCCCCAGAGTGGGAAATCGAGTTTTGTATTGACCTTGAACCCGGTACAAACCCCATTTCCAAAATCTCATATCGAATGTCTCCTATTGAACTTCAGGAGTTAAAAACCCAACTGCAGGAATTGTTAGACATCGGTTTCATTCATCCTAGTACGTCTCCTTGGGGTGCTTCTGTTCTATTCGTAAAGAAGAAAGATGGAAGTATACGACTTTATATCAACTATCGAGTGTTGAATCATGTCACAATCAAAAATAGGTACTCGTTGCCTCACATTAATAACCTGTTTGACCAGTTGCAAGGTGCCAAATTCTTTTCAAAGATCGATCTTCATTCCGGATATCATCAGTTAAAGATTAAAACTGATGACATTCCAAAGACCTCTTTCAGAACTCGGTACGAGCATTATGAATTCCTAGTCATGTCTTTTGGATTGACCAATGCTCCCGCTGCCTTCATGGACATGATGAATCGAGTATTCAAGGAATATTTGGATCATTTTGTGGTTGTCTTTATTGATGACATCTTCATATACTCCCAAAGCCGTGAAGATCATGAGTAACACTTGAGGTTGATGCTCTAAAAGCTTCATGAAAACAAGTTGTATTCCAAGTTGAAGAAATGTGAGTTCTGGCTTGAGGAAGTAGCATTCCTTGGGCACATAATATCAAATTACGGAATATCTGTTGACCTAGTGAAGATTGAAGCAATACAAAGTTGGGAGCAACCTAAGTCAGTAACCGAAGTACGTAACTTTCTGGGATTTGCTGGTTATTATCAAAGATTCGTGGAAGGATTTTCTTGAATTACTACTCCATTAACTCAGCTGACTTAAAAAGATACAAAATTCGGTTGGAGCGAGGAATGTGAAAAGAGTTTTCAAGAACTCAAGATGAGATAATCAGGAATACGAGACGAAATAATATAGAAGCAATACTTTAACAAAATGAGGGTATAATCAGGAATACGAGACGAAATAATATTACTCACATACTACAGAGTATTAAAGAAAATATTATTCCTATGAATACTGAACCAAATAATATACCTTACCTCAGAAGAAGAAGATCGGATCTCGGAATAGTGAGGTGTGGACTTCTCTTCTACTTTCTCTCTAAAGCTTCTCTCTCTATAGATTCTCTTTCTATAATTGCTCTTATGAGTCTTAGTGAATTGGCGAGAATGAAAGAAGAATGAGCTTCTATTTATAGGAAAACATAGTTTCAATAATTGCACATTTTGGAGCTCAAAATATTACAGTATAATACCTTCATCTTTTCCTTCATTTTAATTTAGTCCTGCAAGTATTATCAAACTTGTACTACCTCCCCTAATAGTACATCATGAGAATCAATAGTACATCCATGTGAATCAATAGTTCTATACATGTGAAAAAATAATTACAGTATAGTACATTCATCTTGGGAGCTGTCGTTTACACTCCTAAATTAACCTCACTTTTATTTTACAAATTTAAACAATTAGCATAGTAGTAAGTAAGGATCGATCCCACATAAAGTGATTTGTTTTATATTTATCCTATGATTTCTAATGAAAAGGAGATTAGGAATTAATTAATTAAATTAACAAGAATAAATTATTAAGAATAAACAATGAATAAAAAGCTTCAGTTCTTCAATTCAGTATCACCTTTTTACAATAAATAGATTAATCAAGTGTAACATTATTTACCCTTCAATGAAACTAATAGCCCTAGGTAACAACAAGCTCTGCTACCCAAAACTCCCCTTAGATTGTCACTCAATGAAACAAGCTCTTCACAAGATTCTAACAATTATATAACCTAGAGCAAGCTCTCTAGATTTAATATAATAACAACATTAAGAACTAGGGAATTAGACTATTCCAAACAACAAACACATAAATTCAGATTGTTTAACTTGTCTTCTGATAATCATAGCAATACTCAAAAGCTTGTCCACAATCATGTATTACTAATTACTACTTATGATTAGAAACAATATCAATTACATGTAATATTATTCCTTGATCTAGCATATGATATTTGTTAACCAACTCAATCCTGCAGAAATCAAATCAGTTGAGCCAATAGCATTCAGAAATTAAATTAGATTATCAAGAATGATATTTGTAACAACCCGATATTTTCTATATAAATAAATAAGAAATTTTACGTATAATTTTTTTTTTTATTTCAAGGATGAGGATTTGTACAAGATAATGTGTATATGTATTTATGTGGTAAATAAAAATATATTATTACATAAATGATTACAAATAATTTTATTTTAGGATTATTGATTATTATAAAGTATATTCTTATAATAATTACTTTTATAGAAGAAATGTGTTTATTAATTATTTTCCATGAAAATATAATCATATATTATTTAAATAATATATAGAGTGATTTTAGAATAATTATAATAATTATTTATTATATGAATTTTAGTACAGCTTATTAAGTTAATTATTTTACCTTAATTATTAAGGTTAAATATGAAGAAAAAAATCAGATATGGAATCCAAATCCTAATTTTGGATTATTATCAAGGAATGAAAATAATAATATAATATTAATTATATTTTGATTTTTCAGTGCTATAAATATGTACTGTATGTAAGTATTGAGGATGGTTGGTCAATTATGGTTTATATTTTCAAAACCTTAATATTAATTGGTTAAACCCTAGTTTTAGTGAGGGAAACACTAATTTGAAAATCAATTGTGAGTTTAAGACTGTTACATAACTATGTTATATGATTTATGTTGTGTATTATATAATGATTTGATTAATTAGGTAAACCCTAATTTTAGAAACCCTAAATAAATTTTTAGAAAACCCTAATTATAAAATCCTAATTTCGAAAATGAGAAACCCTAAATTGAAACTCAAATTAAAGTTCGAGATTGGTTGTAATTGTGATAATGTGATTAATTTACAAGTATTAGAATTATAATTGTTAATTAGGAAAACTCTAATCAATTTTGGAAACCCTAATTAAGTAAAAACCCTAATTCTAAAATTAGTAACCCTAATTTGCTAATTTGTTAACCCTAATTTATTAATTGTAAGCTAAATGCTAATTAGTGGTCACTACAACACTAATGTTTATATACAATGTACTTAGAAAATTAATCATAATTAGGAAACCCTAATTTCAAAATTTTAGAAACTAAAATTTATTTAATTTTTTTTTGTAAACCCTAAATTGGAAATCCTAGATATGGTTTGTGCTTAACCTTAGGGTTAAACCCTAAGGGTTAAACCCTAATGGTTTGCCAAATGCCAAGAATGCCCTTAAAAATCACAAGTCAATTGTCCAAAATGCCCTTTTGTATTCTTTAATAAGCAACTTGTAAAATTTTGCCAAGTGTGGGAGTGGGTGACCAACTAAAGCCTAGCTTTTGACTTAAAACTCCAGCAAATTAATCTATATCATCAAATCTAAGCAACATACAATGTATCTATTTATTATATATAGATTGAGAGAGAGAAAGATGTCTTTACTTGGCCCATTTTTGCTCCAACACTCTACCAATCCTCTCTCTCACTAAAACCCACAAAAATTATAAGTTCTTCAGTCACAAAATCAAGCCCTACGAATTTCATAACAGATCTAGAAGGTTAGAATAAAAACTTGTTTATAGAAGGTATAAACCTAATTTTGAAATCTGTCCATAGATCTGTTGTTTGATGTTGTTTTTTGTGTGTAAAACATGTTAGATATAGTGTAAGGATGATCTGAGTTGCTATATGTTAGATCCATAACATCTAGAGGATCGAATTAGGCATTTTACGAAATCTGGAAAAATAAACTTTTGTCCTCTGACAACGAATGTCAATCCTTATATCTATGTGATCTGTAAAGATTTTTGTGTTTTGAAAGCTTGTAGTTGTAGTCGTGTATGTGTTCTTTAGTATGTAAGGATGTGTATATTGTAAGTTATAACCGGGCAAAGATCGTTGACCGACATTGACCGGGCCATTTTTGGGTAGCCCAGAAACCGAGAACTAGCGTCTGACAAGTATTTGTTGGCCTTGGATCTGTCAGATTGTAGCTGTTTTGAGTTTGTTGTTGAAACAATATTGTAGTATGTTATGTTAACTGTTGATTCATGTTTTTATAACCTTTATATATCAAATATACTGGATTCAGTGACCGGTCAAAGTAGTTCAGTTGATCACAGTTCACGTTTTCTGGGTAACCTAGAAAACGTTTGAACGTGTCCTCTGACATACTTTGACCAGTATAGATCTCACGGTTGTGTTGTTGTTGTTATAATTTTTTTGCGATAGATCTACTCACTTACATGTTGGTTATATACTTCATCTTGTAAATCACTAAAACATTTCATATCTTACAAGTTGTGGAAGCCCAAAGTAGGCCTCACGAATGCTTCTTCATTATTACCCGAAATGAAGAAACGACTTCGATACTACTTTGGACGATTAGATCTTATTGGTTATGAATGTTATGATCATGTTTGTTGCTGGGTCATGTAGTCCTACATTAGTACTACATGATCGGATCAACAACATGTCCAGAAACATCACAGATTCGATTTTATTTCTTGGTCAAACAAGGCATCTCGAAACTGGCTATGAATGTTCTTGAGAGCTCAAGAACACCTAAGACGACGGTT
The DNA here is from genome assembly GCA_020205605.1 of Panax ginseng. NCBI lineage: Eukaryota > Viridiplantae > Streptophyta > Magnoliopsida > Apiales > Araliaceae > Panax > Panax ginseng. The sequence continues at coordinate 70,851,594 of CM035136.1, forward strand.
TCTATCGCCTAAGGGCTTTAACGACAGATAATATATATTATTTTTCAAAAATTAATTATTTTAATTAAATAAATAGAAAAAAATAGTTTTTAATTATTAAAAAATACCAAATAAATTATTAAAAATTATTTTAAATTCCAAAAATTAGTTTTTATTTATTTTGAATATATTTCATAAATATTTAATATTTTTGAAATATTAAAAGTAGTTAATTTATTTAATTATAATATTAAATAAATTATTTATAAATGATTTTAATATTTGAAAAATCATTAAAAATTATATTATGATATAAGAAAATATTTTAAGTTATTTTTAATAACTTTTAATATTTTAATGATGAAATTCATTAATAAATTAATATTAATGATAATTAAGTTATTTACTAAATGAATTAAATAAATTAATTAAAAATGATTTTATTATATTAAAAATCATTTTAAATAAAAATAAGGTATTTAAAAATATTTGAAGTTATAAAATATAACTTTTAATATTTAAAGATAAATTTCATTAATTAATTATTATTAATGATATTAAAGTTATTTAATAATTATATTAAATAATTTAGTTTAAAAATAATTTTAATATTAATTAATCATTTTAAATGAAAATAAAGTGTTTAAAGATAATTTAAGTTATAAAATATAACTTTTAATATTTAAAGGATAATTTCATTAATAATTTAATATTAATAATTACTAATTTATTATTAATGATATTAAATTTAATTAATAATTATATTAAATAAATAGTTTAAAAATGGTTTTATTAATTTAAAAATTATTTAAAAAGGATATGAATGAATTAAAAATATTTTAAGTTATAATTAATGACTTTTAATATTTTGATAAAAAGTACATTAATATTTAAATATTAATGATAATTATTTAAAAATGATTTTAAATATTTTAAAAATTATTTAAGGGTAATATTAATACTTTAAAAGTATTTTGAGTTATTATAAATAACTTTAACATTTTGAAAATAATTTCATTAATAGTTTTATATTAATTAAATATTAATGATAATAGAATTGATTAATATTTAAATCTTTTAATAATGATTCCGGTGTTTGAAAATTCATGATAAATTATAATAAATGTTTTAAAATTATATGAAGTCATTTAAAAATAATATGACTGATACTAAGTTACAGGACAAAGTCTTAGACTCGATAATTACCTGATAAAGCTGTTGGTACACCGACATGTTTCAGAAATTGATCTGGACTTAGATAATTTAATTAGATATGTGATTATTTGTGATTCAATGGTTGTTAAACATGGGTAATAATGTGATTAGGTTATGTGTTGACTGCGAAATGCAGTACTATGTGTTATAGTCTATTGTTCTAATCGAACGAATGATCTGATTAATGATTGGTCGTGATATAAAAGATAAAACTAAGTTGTGAACTGTAAGCAGCGCATCAGGCAAGTATCTTACCTTTGTATTTTCTTTATGCAATGGACATGAGTAAGAATGTTTCTAAACTATATTATTACTGTACAGATTATTAACCCTATATTATATACGCTCATTGATTATCAACATGTTAGTATATGGTAATTCAGATATATATATTCTGTTCGTTAATTTCTATAAATGGTTATACAAGTGTCCTCACTTGGATAATCATTGTATTTAATGACATGTTGATATACTATTGTCAATTACCCGTATACATATGTAAGACCCCAACTTTTATGAATAAAGAATAATTTTCTCGAAATATATTTTTGAATATAATGGTATTGATTTGATATAATGTTATAGTTGTGGGTAATATTTATAAATTTTGCAAAGTACGCAAGTTGTTATATAATATTCGATTGGTCGGGGAATATTTGGTTTAACAGGGAATATTAAATACAATGACACAATCATTGGTGGACCCCTAGCGGAATTATTGTCGGATTGAGAAAACGACAAAAATACTTTATGAAAATAATCGCTGAGGTATTTATCTGAATTAAAATTGTTGAACTACCCATTAGTAAAAGTATAGTGTCTGGCGTGGTTACTTGCGATAGCACACGGTATTGATTATTGATGCTTACGTGAGAAGTCACTCGATTATACTCAATTATTACTACGATAATTGCGGCATCATATTTCTCATATTATTGATTCAATTATTATTCTGATTATCATCTGCATTATATGATATATTATTAAATCAATAATTGAGATGGCAAAGTTATTCATATTATTATTTGCAATATTGACAATGTCTAGAAGTTACATCGAGGAGGGTTTGGTCACCTAATTGCGGCGCCCAATAAGGAAAAATCCTTATCGAAAGCCCCTCTTTCTTGGGAGCGACACGATTGTTAAATATTATGAATTATAATATTAATGATGAATAAGTTTAAGTGTTGATTAAAGATGAATTTTATAGTTCCATTGTGTTGGACTTATTTGTGTTAGTATAATTGATGTGCGGAGGATATATTGTTCAATTAGGTATTTTTGGTAGGGACACTTTTGTGTCGAATTACTATTCTATTCACGAGTTACTATTCACGAGTTACTATTCACGAGTTAGTATTCACGAGTTACTATTCACCCAGTTACTATTCACTCTAGTATCGTGCATTCGGGTATTTGGGTACAATATTATTCCATGAGGAGATGTGCTAATTTTTCAAACCGTTGGTTGAAGATATTATAGTAAGTCAATATGGACCGCTGGTGGAGTTATAATAGTAAATCAATATGGATCGCTGATTTAAAGTTTTAATAGTAAATCAGTATGGACCGTTGTTTTAAGTTTTAATAGTAAACCAATCTGGATCGTTCATGAATTAGTTACTATTCATTCCATTTTCCTATAAATAGAAGCTCATTCCTTCATTATTTCTTACGAATTCACTGAAACTCTAAAGAGAGAATTATAAGAGAACCTATAGAAAAGTATTCTGCTACATCCCTACTCTTATATTCAGTTTCTTTTACGGTAAGGGGAGTTATTCTTTCTTTCGTCTTAATGAAGAGAACTTATGTTATTCCATTATTTATTATTCTGTTGGAATAACTTGTATACACGGGCTACCCTATACATGGTGACATTCTTCTAATATTATGTTCTTTATTATTATTACGTTAATATCACATATCACATGCGCGTTAAGCGGGACTGGTTCCATTATTTATTATTACGTTGAATATCACATACATGCGTTCTGGCGGGACTGGTTCCATCCTTTATTATTACATCCTAAATATCCATTTTGTGTGCGTTTACGGGACTGATTCCATCCTTTATTATTACATTTGGAATATCACATGCAATGCGTTTTGGCTGGGGACTGGTTCCATTATTTATTATTCTATTGGAATAACTTTTGCTGTATGCGGTCTATCGCATGCATGGTGATTTCTTTTGTTATTCCATTCTTTATTATACTTAGTTGGTTAAAACTTTGACTTCTATACCCATGAAATTAGTGGAATATCTTTGATATTTGCGCTTCATCGATATCTTTTCATGGAAATATTCTTACGAGCATTCTTGAATTTTACTCTACAAAGCGATATCATGTTGACAATTTGGGCGTTATCGGTTCCTAGATAAATTAATTCTTGAACTTTTTTTATTGAATTCTTATATCATTGTCATCATCCTCATATTTATATTTTGTTGAAAGTCATCTGTGGCTTTGTGGTGCATAGATGGACTTGGTATGATTATGACCAAAGATTATTGGTGTAATCATGGCCGTAATAATGTTACAAATGATGTGATCAAAGTCCTCATTGGCCCGTAGTGCATTGATGGGCGAGATTGTTGGCATGATCATGACCATTAATGAATACACAAATATTCTTGGCCCATAGTGCATGGATAATTGTGGTGCGTGATACTAAAGAATATCCTTGGCCATAGTGCGAGGGTGATTTGATGATGTGTATTATTTTTTTAGTTGAGTCCCAGTGATAAAAGTGATGAAAAACCTTTTAAATCATAAAAGATAGTAGATTTCATTCTCTACTTGACTCTTTTAATGGATTGCTTATTCATTGCGGATTAAACTTGATATTTATTATATTTTATCGGTTTAACATTGTTGAAGGCTAACGATAAATTATTACGCATTATCTTAGTCATAATATTTCTTCTTTGGGCTAGTTGAGCTCACCCTTTCTTTCCTTTGTTCTCTTGAGGAAAATGAGAACATAGGCCGGACTACTAGTCGGAAAGCAGTGATGGTCCTAGATGGTGCATTACTAGTCCTCACTATTACGTGAAATAGTGTGATAATAATTGTAATGAGGACTCCTTTTGAGTTTGTATAATCTCTAGTAGATAATATTTGTATTCAAACTCACGAGTTTATGTTTTGTCGTATTATACCGACGACAGTTGTATTATTAAGTTGTATTTGAATTACATACCATGTATCTGGCGACTCAAGATGGGTGATGTATACCTAATTTTGGGGGCGTCACGGTTGGTATCAAAGCTTAGGGATATGATCCACAGCTAAGATGTGAGAATAGAACTAGGAGGGAGAGGCAGAATTTCTTCGCTAGTATGACCTACCTAAGTTTTTTTTTTTTAATTTAATTGGTCGGTCAGAATATAGGGATAATATGTTACATGTCAATTAACCTTTTGTTTTGTGGCAGTATCTGAAAATGACATCCTATAATGTTGAGAATAGCAATGGAGCACAGACGACCGTTGACTCACAATATAATCAGGATAATGTGCATCAAGAAGGCGACAATCCTCATGCAAATAACAATACTGACCAAATGATGAATGATGGAGTGTTCAGAGACTTTATGCAATTCATGCAACAGCGGGCGAGAGCGGCTCCTGTCCACAATGTAGGTGGGAATACTGGAAACTCTCGGACGGTCACCGCTAAATAGTTCAAGGAGCTGGGACCACCAGAGTTTATTGGATAGCCAAAACCACTAAAGGCGGAAGCATGGATAAAGCAGATCACCAAGATATTTGATGTCTTGGGATGCTCCGATGAGAAAAAGGTTCCCTTTTCCGCCTTTATGTTGCCAGGAGAGGCAGATTACTGGTGGGAATCGGTAAAATGTACTCAACTTGCCGCACTGAAGATGTCTTGGAAAAAGTTCCAAGAACTATTCAACGACAAGTACTTTCCCGAAAGTATTCGTCATATAAAAGAGGTAGAATTCATCAAATTGGAGAAAAATAATATGACCGTGTCGCAGTATAAAATCAAATTTGCAGAGTTGTCCCGGTTTGCATCCCATTTGGTGGATAATGAGGAGCGAATAACGCGAATATTTTTGCGAGGTTTGAAACCTGAGATACGTCAACATATTATTTCTCATAAACTGTGTTTGTATTCAGATGTTGTAAATAGGGCTCAGTTAGTGGAGCGCGATAACGAGTCAATGCAACCAAAGGAGAGCAGTCATCGAAGCGGTGACAACAAGCGTGGAGGGAATCAACATGCCATAAATGGTTACCACTTCGGTGGTAATCAAGGCCAAACCAATAAGAATGGACATTTCAAGAAGAGGAGATTCAACAATAATGGAAGGACGTCAGCACCAGCACCCGTTGTTAATGAAGGAGAATGACCACCTATCATATGCTTCAAATGCGGAGGGGAGGGACACATCAGTCCAAACTGTGCGATGCCGTCCAAAGCATGTTATATTTGTGGAAGAGAAGGTCACTTAGCCCGATTTTGTCGTTCACCAAAGACAAGTTCAGCTAGGATGGAGGCACCAAAGGCCGTCCCAGAAAAGTCAAAGCCGGTAGTTCAAGGGAGAGCATTTGTTGTGACCTCCCAGAAAGCAAGGAACCTGAATGAGGTCATCACGGGTAAGCTTATCATAAACTCTAGTGAAGTCTATACTTTATTTGATACCAGTTCTACCCATTCTTTTATTTCTCCTACTTGCGCTCAACGATTAAATTTGACTCCGGAGAAATTAGACTTTGACTTATCTGTGGAAACTTCGTTGGGAGAAACCTTCATTACATCCACTGGTTATAAGTCTTGTTTGGTTCAAATTGATAACCGCACATTACCTGTCAATCTTATTTCTTTAAAAATACTTGCGTTTGACGTAATTCTATGGATTGATTGGTTAACTACTCATCATGCAAAAATTAATTATTTTCGTAAGGTTGTTAGTTTTCATATTCCTAATCAACCTATTATGCGAATTCAAGCGACCAAACCATTAAAATCAATCACGGTCATTTCAAGCCATAAAGCTATTCGTTTATTGAAAAACGGGTGTCAAGCTTTCTTAGCTCATGTCACAGATTTAAACAAAAATACGTCAGTTTTGAACGATATTTCTATTGTTAATAAATTTCCTGACGTATTCCTTGAAGAACTTCCTGGCCTACCCCCAGAGTGTGAAATTAAATTTTGTATCGACCTTGAACCTGGTACAAAACCCATTTCCAAAGCCCCACATTGAATGGCTCATATTGAACTTCAGGAGTTAAAGACTCAATTGCAGGAATTGTTAGACATTGGTTTCATTTGTCCTAGTACGTCTCCTTGGGGTGCTCCTGTTCTATTCGTGAAGAAGAAAGATGGGAGTATGCGACTTTGTATTGATTATCGGGAGTTGAATCATGTCACCATCAAAAATAGGTACCCATTGCCACATATTTATGACCTGTTTGACCAGTTGCAAGGAGCCAAATTCTTTTCAAAGATTGATCTTCATTCCGGATATCACTAATTGAAGATTAGAACCGATGACATTCCAAAGACGGCTTTCAGAACTCGGTACGAGCATTATGAATTTCTAGTCATGTCCTTCGGATTGACTAATGCTCCTGCTGCCTTCATGGATATGATGAACCGAGTATTCAAGGAATATTTGGATCACTTTGTGGTCGTCTTTATTGATGACATCCTTATTTATTCCAAAAGCCGTGAAGTTCATGAGCAACACTTGAGGCTGACACTCAAAAAGCTTCGTGAATACAAGCTTTATACTAAGTTGAAAAAATGCGAGTTCTGGCTTGAGGAAGTAGCATTCCTTGGGCATGTAGTATCAAGTCATGGAATATCTGTTGACCCGGCAAAGATTGAAGCTATTCAAAGCTAGGAGCAACCTAAATCACTGACCGAAGTATGTAGCTTTCTCAGTTTAGCTGGTTATTATCGGAGATTCGTGGAAGGATTTTCTCGAATCGCTACTCCATTAACTCAGCTGACTCGGAAAGATACAAAGTTCGGTTGGAGCAAGGAATATGAGAAGAGTTTTCAAGAACTCAAGAGGAGACTCATTTATTTTGTTACGACAATACCATCGGCTCGGAGGATTTGTCATCTCTGATGATGATGCTTGGGAAAAAGGGTTGGGATGTGTTCTCATGTAACATGGGAAAGTCATAGCCTATGCCTCAAGACAACTCAAAGAATATGAGAGGAATTATCCTACTCATGATCTAGAGTTAGCAGTTGTTGTCTTCGCACTTAAAATTTGGAGGCATTACTTGTATGGGGAGAAAGTGGAGATCTTTACGGATCATAAAAGCCTCAAATATTTCTTCACTCAAAAGGAACTCAACATGCGACAATGACGTTGGCTTGAACTGTTGAAAGATTATGATCATACCATCCAATACCATCCTGGAAAAGCGAACGTGGTAGCTGACGCATTGAGTAGAAGATCATATGCAAAATCTGAGTAAGATATTGTCAATACAAAGGCCCATTTTGTGTGACTTGCAAAGGATGGAGATAGAGTTAAAAAATCCAGGTACCCATGTGATGATGGCAAATATACGAGTAGAATCGACTTTAATTGATAAAGTTAAAGATGCTCAAGCTACAGACCCGGAGCTGATGTGTATGAGGAAGAAAGTGGAAGAAGGTGCTATGCCGGAAGCAAGAATCGATGAAGAAGGAATACTTCGAGTCAACTCCAGACTTTGTGTTCCTAACGACCCTGATTTAAAGTATAAAATCATGATGGAGATACACAACACACCGTTTGCAATCCATCTTAGGAGTACCAAAATGTATCATGATCTTCGACATACATTTTGGTGGAGCAATATGAAGAGAGAGATAGCGGAGTTTATCTCAAGGTGTTTAACTTGTCAACGAGTCAAGTAGACATCAAGTACCAAAAGGTCCATTACAACCACTTGAAATTCCAGAATGGAAGTGGGAGCACATTACCATGGATTTCGTTACTGGTCTTCCCAAGGTTTCTCAAGGCATAGATGCAATTTGGGTCATTGTTGATAGATTGACCAAGTTTGCTCACTTCTTACCTATACGAGAAACTTATACACTTAAACATCTTACTCGTATGTACATAAATGAGATTGTAAGACTGCATGGTATGACAGTATCCATAGTTTCTGATCGACACCCAAGATTCACTTCACGATTTTGGGTTAGTTTACGAGAAAGCTATGGGCGCAGATTCTGATTTAGCTCGGCATATCATCCTCAGACGGATGGACAGTCGGAGAGGACTATTCAAACTCTTGAAGATCTATTAAGACTCTGTGTCCTTGATTTCAAGGGAAGTTGGGACAAGTTTTTACCATTGGTGGAGTTTTCCTACAACAATAGTTATCAAGCAAGTATTGGCATGGCTCCATTCGAAGCGTTGTATGGGAGAAAGTGTCGTTCTCCAGTATGTTGGGATGAGGTGGGTGAAGCAACGTTGTTGGGACCGGAGTTGGTACGTATGACTACAGAAAAGATTCAAATGATCCGAAAACGTATAAAAACTTCACAAGATCGACAAAAGAGTTATGTTGATCTTCATCGAAAGGACATAGAATTCGATATTGGAGATCATGTGTTGTTACGTGTTGCTCCATGGAAAGGAGTTACAAGATTTGGAAAGAGAGGAAAGCTCAATCCTCGATTCATTGGCCCATTTTTAATTCTTGAGCGAGTGGTAACTGTGGACTATAGACTAGCCTTACCGCCAAGTATGTCTCGTGTTCATAATGTTTTTCACATATCTATGTTACGTAAATACGTGAAAGACCCGAACCACATTATTGAGTTAGAACCAGATGAGATAGAGGAAGATTTAACGTATGAAGAGTTACCTGTTAAAATCTTGGATAAGAAGGATCATGTTCTACGCTCCAAGGTTATACCTCAACTCAAAGTTTTGTGGAGAAACCACGATGTAGAGGAAATGACTTAGGAGTTAGAATCTGAAATGAAATCAAGGTATCCTTACCTCTTCGACATACCAGATACGTACCCTAATTTTGAGGACGAAATTTCATAAGAAGGGGTGGTTGTAAGACCCCAACTTTTATGAATAAAGAATAATTTTCTCGAATTATATTTTTGAATATAATGGTATTGATTTGATATAATGTTATAGTTATGGGTAATATTTATAAATTTTGCAAAGTACGGAAGTTGTTATATAATATTCGATTGGTCGGGGAATATTCATTTTAACGGGGAATATTAATACAACGACACAATCATTGGTGGACCCTAGCGGAATTATTGTCGGATTGAGAAAATGACAAAAATACTTAATGAAAATAACGGCGGAGGTGTTACCATTAAAATTGTTGAACTACCCGGTAGTAAAAAGTATAATGTCTGGCGTGGTTGCACGATAGCTTTACGGTATTGATTATTGATGCTTACGTGAGAAGTCACTCGGTTATACTCAATTATTGCTTTCTGATAATTCTTTGCATCATATTTCTCATATTATTGATTCAATTATTATTCTGATATCATCGCATTATATGATATATTATTAAATCAATAATTGAGATGGCAAAGTTATTCATATTATTATTTGCAATATTGACAATGTCTAGAAGTTTTGTCGAGGAGAGTTTGGTCACCTAATTGGCGCTTGATAAGGAGAAATCCTTATCGGAAAGCCCCTCTTTCACAGGAGCGACACAGTTTGTTAAATATTGTGAATTATAATATTAATGATGAATAAGTTAAGTGTTGATTAAAGATGAATTTTATAGTTCCATTGTGTTGGACTTATTTGTGTTAGTATAATTGATGTCTGGAGGATATATTGTTTAATTGGGTATTCGGGACACTTTTCGTGTTGGGGTTACTATTCACGAGTTACTATTCATGAGTTACTATTCATTCTATTCACGAGTTACTATTCACATTCTATATTCACTCTAGTATTGTGCATTCGGGTATTTGGGTACAATATTATTCCATGAGGAGATGTGCTAATTTTTCAGACCGTTGGTTGAAGATATAATAGCAAGTCAATATGGATCGCTGATGGAGTTATAATAATAAATCAATATAGATCGCTGGTTTAAAGTTTTAATAGTAAATCAGTATGGACCGTTGTTTTAAGTTTTAATAGTAAACCAATCTGGATCATCCGTTTAATAGTAAATCAATCTGGACCGTTCATGAATTAGTTGCTATTCATTCCATTTTCCTATAAATAGAAGTTCATTCCTTTATTATTTCTTACGAATTCACTGAAACTCTAGAGAGAGAATTATAAGAGAACCTATAGAAAAGTATTCTGCTACATCCCCACTCTTATATTCAGTTTCTTTTACGATAAGGGGTGTTATTTTTTCTTTCGTCTTAATGAAGAGAACTTATGTTATTCCATTTTTATTATTACATTGGAATAACTTTTATTATATGCCAAGCTACCCTATACATGGTGACATTCTTCTAATATTACATTCTTTATTATTACGTTCGTATCATATCCGAATATCACATGCATTTAATTTAATGGGACTGGTTCCATTATTTATTATTACATTTGGAATATCACATGTATGCATGCGTTTACTGTGGGACTGGTTCCATTCTTTATTATTACATTGGAATATATCACATACATGCATGCGTTTCACGGACTGGACTGGTTCCATTATTTATTATTCTATTGGAATAACTTTTTTGCTGTCTTGTCTATCGCATGCATGGTGATTTCTTTTGTTATTCCATTCTTTATTATACTCAGTTGGTTAAAACTTTGACTTATATACCCATGAAATTAGTGGAATATCTTTGATATTTGCGCTTCATCCAGTATCTTTTCATGGAAATATTATTCTGAGCATTCTTGAATTTTACTCTATAAAGCAGTATCATGTTGACAATTTGGACGTTATCATTTCCTAGATAAATTAATTCTTGAACTTGTTTTATTGAATTCTTATATCATTGTCATCATCCTCGTATTTATATTTTGTTGAAAGTCATCTGCGGCCTGTAGTGCATAGATGGACTTGGTATGATTATGACCAGGGATTATGCAGTGTAATCATGACCGTAATGTTACAAATGATGTGATTAAAGTCCTCATTGGCCCGTAGTGCATTGATGGACAGTTGTTGGCATGATCATGACCATTAATGAATACACAAATATTCTTGGCCCATAGTGCATGGATAATTGTGGTCGTGATACTAAAGAATATCCTTGGCCATAGTGCAGGGGTGATTCGATGATGTGGATTATTTATTAAGCTGAGTCCCAGCGATAAAAGTGATGAAAAACCTTTTAAATCATAAAAGATAGTAGATTTCATTCTCTACTTGGCTCTTTTAATGGATTGCTTATTCCGCTGCAGTTAAACTTGATATTTATTATATTTTATCAGTTTAACATTGTTGAAGGCTAACGATAAATTATTCTGCATTATCTTAGTCATAATATTTCTTCTTGGGCTAGTTGAGCTCACCCTTTCTTTCACCTTTGTTCTCTTGAGGAAATGAGAACATAGCTGGGACTAGTCGGGAAGCAGTGATGGTCCTAGATGGTGCATTAGTAGTCCTCACTATTACGTGAAATAGTGTGATAATAATTATAATGAGGACTCCTTTTGAGTTTGTATAATCTCTAGTAGATAATATTTGTATTCAAACTCACGGTTTATGTTTTGTCATATTATGCGTGATGATTGTGTATTATTAAGTTGTATTTGAATTACATACTATGTATCTGGCGACTCAAGATGGGTGATGTATACCTAATTTTTGGGGCGTCACGATTGATATCAAAGCTTAGGGATATGATCCACAGCTAAGATGTGAGAATAGAACTAGGAGGGAGAGAGAGAAATTCCTTCGCTAGTATAACCTACCTAAGTTTTTTTTGGTATTTAATTGGTGGTCGAATATAGGGATAATATGTTACATGTCAATTAACCTTTTGTTTTGTGGCAGTAGCTGAAAATGACATCCCAGAATGTTGAGAATAGCAATGGAGCACAGACGACCGTTGACTCACCATATAATCAGGATAATGTGCATCAGGAAGGCGACAATCCTCATGCAAATAACAACACTGACCAAATGATGAATGATGGAGTGTTCGGAGGCTTTATGCAATTCATGCAACAAAGAAAGTAGGCGGGTCCCATCCCACAATGTAGGTGGGAATACTGGAAACTCTCGGACGGTCACCGCTAAATAGTTCAAGGAGTTGGGACCACTGGAGTTTATTGGAGAGCCAAAACCACTAAAGGCGGAAGCATGGATAAAGCAGATCACCAAGATATTTGATATCTTGGGATGCTCCGATGAGTAAAAGGTTCCCTTTGCCTCCTTTATGTTGTGAGGAGAAGCAGCTTACTGGTGGGAATCGGTAAAACGTACTCAACCTATCGCACTGAAGATGTCTTGGAAAAAGTTCCAAGAACTATTCAACGACAAGTATTTTCCCGAAAGTATTCGTCATATAAAAGAGGTAGAATTCATCAAATTGGAGCAAAATAATATGGCCGTAATAATGATATAAAGCCAAATTTGCGAGTTGTCCCGGTTTGCATCCCATTTGGTGGATAATGAGGAGCGAATGACGTGAATGTTTTTGCGAGGTTTGAAACCTGAGATACGTCAAAATCTTATTTCTCATAAACATTTTTGTATTCAGATGTTGTAAATAGGGCTCAGTTAGTAGAGCGCAATAACGAGTCAACGCAACCAAAGGAGAATTTGGTATAGAATTGATATATTATTATCGTTGGTACAGATTACTTCACAACTGTTGAATCGTTGTAGAAGGGTAGTATAAAGAAAATATTTAAATTCTTTCAGCTTATATATATAATTGCTATTACTTGCTAGGCACTCAAATGCTCATCCTTGCTTCATTTAAATGTTTTCAGCTAAGGGTGAACAACCAGAGAGCTCTGCTAAGAATAAGGGAAAGGGAAAGTTTGCCGAATGAAAGAAATTCTATGTTATGTAATAGTTAACTTTATTAAGACAAATATGATATATATTATCTATCATGGTTTGTAATGAATGTTTAAAGGTTATATACTTGGGATTCAGACTCTGATGAATATGTAAATTAAGTTGATCTTTACATTATTGTTATTATTATTAGTATTATTCCGCTCATAGAAATGGTATCGTGAAGCACCGAGTTCGGGTTTCAAGTACCTAGATTTGGGGGCTCTACAGGTTGGTATCAGAGCTTAGGGTTAAAAACCTTAGGTGGGCTAGACCTTAGGCTATAACTTTAAAACAGAGGGAAACGTTGAAAATATAAATAACTCATATAGAGTTTAAAAAGAGATAAATTGGATAAATTCATAGTCAAACAAAATAAAAGATAACTTATATAAAACTCTTATTTGCCGTGTGTATATACTATATGCTAATCAGGATAATTTGTGTGTGTAGATGTCGGGTGGAAAAGGCTTGTTATATGCATATTGCATGAAGAAGGATCAAATCCATACACCCGAGCTAATATCGAAGCCAATAGCTGATGTGACGCCCCCAAAATAGGTATACAACACCCATTCTGAGTCATCAAAATACATGGTACAGAAACAACTACAACTTTATTAATACAACGTAAAAACTGTGAGTTTAAATTTTTTAAATATTGTCATCTAGACAATATCCACACTCAAATAAGTCCTCATTACAATTATTAATACACTATTTTACAGAATAGTGAGGACTACTAAAACCACTTCTAGAACCATCATTCCACACCTCAACTAGTACTCGCTACATTCTCGCCTCCTGAGAAGAAAAATGGAACAACAAGGAAAATGGTGAGCTAACCTAGCCCAGTAAAGAACATTATAACTAAGATAATATAAAACAAATTATCGTTAGTCTTCAACACGGAAAAATCTAATAGAATACAATAGACAATAAGTTTTAAATCAATATTCGCAGCGGAAATAATAATTCATTAGAAGAGTTAAGTAGAGAATGAAATCTACTATCTTCTATATATGAATTTAAAAGTTCATCGTCTATCTTTTATCCCTGTAACATCAATCAATATATATCTGGAATCAAATATTCATCTTTGCACTACAGGCCAAAGATATTCATCAGTTGGTCATGTTCATCTAAACACATGTTCATCTTTGCACTACGGGCCAAAGATATTCATCAGAAATCATTCATCTTTGCACTACAGGCCAAAGATATTCAGTTATATCATCATTTAGGACTGAGGATGATGAAAAATATTTTAAAAAAAATGAATCCAGTGAAACAAAAGAACAAATAGTGAGGATTCGTACTTTGGTTTATCCATGTTCAAAAATACTCCATAAGAAACTATTGTGGAGCAAAATTCAAAAATGAAGATCAAAACATAGATCTAATCAAAGATAGGAACCATAACAGACAATCTTGGACACAAAAGGAAATTTAATTTTTCTGTGAATAGTGTCATATTCGTGAATAGTGCCGTATACGTGAATAGTAACTCTGACACTAAAAGATAGAAATTTCACAAAAAAAAATCATCATGCTTCGTGAATAGTACTCGTGAATAGTAACTCATGAATAGTAACCCCGACATGAAAAAGTTCCAAATTAGATAAAAAGTTCCAACCAATATTTTGGCATAATGATATTGAAGAAATATAATATCACTTACGAAGAAAATAACATCTCTTACCTCAAAAGGATAGTACTTCTGACTGGAATACTAGATATAGTGCTGAAAGAACTTGCACCGTATAGCAATACTCAAAGTACTAAAATACTCACAAAAATATGCTCGATATTATAGAGAGAGAAAGAGAGAAAATCTTTAGTTTCTGGTGTGATTTTCAATTCTAACCTAAGCACCCTATTTATAGGAAAATGCTTAGAACACCAAAGTAGAAAATTTAATAATATATTAATATATATATATATATATATATATATATATATATATATATATAAATTCCTCACACCCCAATTTAGTCCAAACTTGATACACATGTGTGCCAAAAACAAAAAAACATTTTTCTTAATAAAAATAATTAAAACTTCAAAAAATCAATTATTCTGGAATTTTGGAACTTCAATAATTCATAATAAATAGCCCTTTTATCAGAAAAATTCAAAACTCATGTACTTTCTATATGAAATTCCATTCTCTACAACTTTGCAGAAGAAAGTATTTCCAAATTCCCAACAGAAATTGACCGAAATCCACAAACGGGCGATTTTACAGGCTATAATCAAATTTCAGTCAAGAAATGGAGTCCACCGACACACAAAAAATGTGTTAATCATTTAATACAACAAAAATACTCTTCCTCCTCATTTACTCATATATCACACATTCATTGTAAAAATATCACCATTATTATATTATTATAATATAATAATAAATTATTTTATCAGGAAAGATAAAATATTAATTTTTAACAATTGTCACATTAAAAATTTTCTCCATCTATATCCACATAAAATCAATATTTTCCTCATCATATAAATCAATAATTAATTATTCACAAATAATATTACAGAATCACAATATTGACAACTAGGCCGTTCCCAAGAAAGAGGGGGCTATCCAAAAAGGATTTCTCCTTACTAGCGCGCAATTAGGTGACCAAACCTCTCCTTAGACAGAACTTTCTAGACGTTGCCAATAATGTTATCTAATAATATTATTCAAATAATATGAATTATTGCTTCGATAATGGAAAATACTGTGTAGTGACAATTATTGAAACAACAGTAATATAAAATATCAACGCAACAATTATTGAATCAATAAAATAAAATACTGAACAGTAATTACTGTAACAATTATTGAGTAGTGCCTTCTTACGTAAGAATCAATAATTGGTGCAATCTGCAAAGCTCTTCTTGTGTAACAACGCCGTATTCATCGTGTTTTAACCAAAGGGTATTCCAACAATAATTGGTAACAACTACGCTGTTATTTATAAACAACTTATACTTGTCATTTTCTTCATCCAATCACTTTCCGTTACGGGGCCCACAAAAGACTACACCGTCGTACGAATATTCCCCGACAGCAAGAATATTCCACGACCAAACGAATATTACCCGACAACAATGAATATTTTATAACCACCTACTTATTTTAAAATATTTGCGCATTTTACCCATAACTAACCACATTAATCAATTCAACCCTTACTATTTCAAAATAATAAATAGAGAAAATTAATTTCATTAATAATAAGTTGGGGTCTTACAACCTCCACTCCTTATGAAATTTCATCCTCGAAATTGACGTACGTACCTGGTGTTTCGAAAAGGTGAGGGTACCTCGCTTTCATTTCCGTTTCCAACTCCCAAGTCATTTCCTCAATAGCATGGTTCCTCCACAAAACTTTAACTTGTGGTATGACCTTTGTGCGTAGGAAATGCTCCTTCCTATCCAAAATCTTGACTGGTACCTCTTCATACGTTAAGTCTTCGGCTATCTCATCCGATTCTAACTCAATAATGTTGTTCGGGTCTTTCACATATTTACGAAGCACGGATACGTGAAAAACATTATGAACATGAGACATACTTGGAGGTAACGCGAGTCTATAGGCCACATTTCCTACTCGGTCAAGAATCTGAAATGGACCAATAAATCATGGATTGAGCTTTCATCTCTTCTCGAATCTTGTAACTCTCTTCCATGGAGCCACACGCACAATACATGATCCCCAATACTAAATTCCACGTCCTTTCGATGAAGATCCGCATAACTCTTTTGTCGATCCTGTGCCATTTGTATATGTTGTCAAATCATTTGGATCTTTTCTGTAGTAATACGTACCAACTCTAGTCCCAACAATGTTGCTTCACCTACCTCATCCCAACACACTGGAGAGCGACACTTCCGTCCATATAATGCTTCAAATGGAGCCACACCTATACTTGCACGATAAGCGTTGTTGTAGAAAAAATTCCACCAATGGTAAATACTTATCCCAACTCCCTTTGAAGTCTAGGACACAGAGTCTTAATAGATCTTCAAGAGTTTGAATAGTCCTCTCCGATTTTCCATCCGTTTGAGGATGGTATGCCAAACTGAATCGTAAATCTGTGCCCATAGCGTTTTGCAAGTTAACCCAAAATCTTGAAGTGAATCTTGGGTCACGATCCGAAACTATGGATACTGGCATGCCATGCAATCTCACAATCTCATCTACGTACATACGAGCAAGACGTTCAAGGGAATAAGTCTCCCGTATTGGCAAGAAATGAGCAAACTTGGTTAATCTATCAACAATAACCCAAATAGCATTTATGCCTTGAAAGCTGTGGGGAAGACCCAGAATGAAATCCATGGTAATGTGTTCCCACTTCTATTTCGGAATCTCAAGTGGTTGCAATGTACCCTTAGGTACTTGATGCTCCGCCTTTACACGTTGACAAGTTAAACACCTCGAGATAAACTTTACAATCTCTCTCTTCATATTGTTCCACCAAAATGTATGTCGAAGATCACGATACATTTTGGTACTTCCAGGATGGATTACAAATGGTGTATTGTGTGCCTCCATCATGATCTTGTACTTCAAATCAGAATCGTTAGGAACACAAAGTCTGGAGTGGTCTCGAAGTATTCCTTCTACATCAATTCTTGCTTCTGGAATAGCACCTTCTTGTACTTTCTTCTTCATACGCATCAGCTCCGGGTCTGTGGCTTGAGCAACTTTAACTTTTTCGATTAAAGTTGGTTCTATATGTATACTTGACATCATTGCATGGGTCCCCGGAGTCTTGACTTCTATCTTCATCTTTTGTAAATCACACCAAATGGGCCTTTGTGTTGATAACATCGCACTCGCTCGTTCGCGTATGATCTTCTACTCAATGCGTCTACTACCACGTTAAACTTTTCGGGATGGTATTGAATGGTATGGTCGTAGTCTTTCAACAACTCGAGCCAACGCCGTTGCCGCATGTTGATTTCTTTTTGGGTGAAGAAGTATTTGAGTCTTTTATGGTCTAATATATCTCCACTTTCTCCCCATATAGATAGTGACTCCAGATCTTTAGCGCGAAAACGACTGCTGCCAACTCTAGATCATGAGTAGGATAATTCCTCTCATATTCTTTAAGTTGTCGCGAGGCATAAGCTATGACTTTCCCACGTTGCATGAGAAAACATCCTAACCCTTTGCCTGAAGCATCACTATAGATAAAAAATCCATCCGAACCAAATGGTATTGTCAAAACAGGTGCCGAAATGAGTCTCCTCTTGAGATCTTGGAAACTCTTCTCGCATTCCTCGCTCCATACGAATTTTGTATCTTTACGAGTCAGCTGAGTTAACGGAGTAGCGATTCGAGAAAATCCTTCCACAAATCTCCGATAATAACCAGCTAAGCCCAAAAAGCTACGTACTTCGGTCACCGATTTCGGTTGCTCCCAACTTTTTATTGCTTCAATCTTCACCGGGTCAATAGATACTCCATGTTTTGACACCACGTGCCCAAGGAATGCTACTTCCTCAAGCCAGAACTCGCATTTCTTTAGCTTGGCATATAGCTTGTTATCACGAAGCCTTTCCAATTACCAAACTTCAAATGGTGCTCATGTTCTTCTTCGGCTTTTGGAATATATGAGGATGTCATCAATAAAGACAACAACGAATGATCCAAATAATCCTTGAATACTCGGTTCATCATATCCATGAAAGCCGCGGGAGCATTAGTCAATCCAAAAGACATGACTAGGAATTCATAATGTCCGTCTCAGGAGTTACAAGGCGATCTTGGAATATTCTCGATTTTAACATTCAAATGATGATATCCGAATGAAAGATCGATTTTTGAAAATAATTGTGCTCCTTTGCAATCGGTCAAATAGGTCATCAATACGAGGTAGCGGATACCTATTCTTGATAGTGACATGGTTTAATTCACAGTAATCGATACAAAGTCGCATACTCCCGTCTTTCTTCTTTCTGAATAAAATAGGA
Organism: Panax ginseng; assembly: GCA_020205605.1. Classification (NCBI taxonomy): domain Eukaryota; kingdom Viridiplantae; phylum Streptophyta; class Magnoliopsida; order Apiales; family Araliaceae; genus Panax; species Panax ginseng. Next base: position 70,870,742 of record CM035136.1, read on the forward strand.
GCACCCCAAGGAGATGTACTAGGGCAGAATGAAACCGATGTCCAACAACTACTATAGTTGGACCTTTAACTCTCAAGTTCAATAAGAGCCATTCGATATGGGGTTTTAGAAATGGGCTTTGTACCGGTTCAAGATCAATAAAGAATTCAACTTCACGTTACGGGGTAAACCGTGAAGTTCTTGAAAAATACGTCGGAAAGTCAATAACAACATGAATATTATTCAAATCTGACGTGTCTTTATTCAAATCCATAACATGGGCTAAGAAAGCTTGACATCCGTTTTTCAATAAACGAATAGCTTTATGACTTGATATGACAGTGATTGATTTTAATGGTTTAGTTGCTTGAATTCGAACAACAGGTTGATTAGGAATATGAAAACTAACAACCTTATGAAAATAATCAATTTTGGCATGATGAGTAGTTAACCAATCAATCCCTAAAATCACGTCAAATGCAAGTATCTTTAAAGAGATAAGGTCAACAGGTAAGGTGATGGTGCCAACTTGGATCAAACAAGATTTATAAATAGTGGATGTGATGAAAGTTTCTCCTAACGGAGTCTCCATAGATAAATCAAAGTCTAATTTCTCCAGAGTCAAGTTTAAACGTTGAGCACAAGCAGGAGAAATAAATGAATGGGTAGCACTGGTATCTAGTAAGGTATAAACTTCGCATGTATTTATGATTAGCTTACCCGTGATCACCTCGTTTGGGTTCCTCTCATGTTGACCAGTCATGACAAACGCTCTTCCAGGAACCATTGACTTTGACTTTTTTGGGACAGCATTTTGAGTCACCATCCCCGCTGGGCTTGGTTTTGCTACTGTGCAATCTCGAGCGATATGTCCTTCCTTTCCATAATTATAACATACCTTAAACTGTTGTGGGCAGTTTGGGCTGATATGTCCTTCTTTTTCGCACTTATATCATATGACCGTGGTCGCTTCTCCTCCCTTGGAACCGATTCTTCTTTGGTCTTTGACGTCTTCGTATTGTCATTGTTGAATCTCCTCCTTTTAAAATCTCCCCCCGATTCGCTTCTTCTATTTTCATGGCCACGATTACCACCAGAGTGGTTATCGCTTTTGTCTGAATGTTTTCCTCCCCATTTGGTTTTCATTGCTCAGATGATTGCTTTGCCGGGTATGACCTCAGTTGCGGTCCCTTGGTTGAACGTACTCGCTATCTCGCTCTAATAATTGAGCCCTGTTGACAACATCTGAATATAAGGAAAATTTATGAGATAAGATATTCCCGAATCTCGGGTTTTAAACCTCTCAGAAACATCCTCGTCATTTGTTCCTCATTCTCTACCAAATGAGGTACAAACCTGGATAAGTCTACGAACTTCGCCTCGTATTGGGACACCGTCATGTTGTTTTGTTCTAGTATAATAAACTCTACCTCCTTCATATGGCGAATACCTTCAGGAAAGTATTTTTCGTTGAAAAGTTTCTGAAATGTTTCCCAAGACATGCTTTGAGTCTGGCGTGTGTAGTGCGTTCCACAGACTCCCACTAGTAGTCTGCCTCGCCACGGAACATAAAGGTGGCGAATGGAACCTTTTGTTCCTCCGTGTATCCCAAGACATCGAATATCTTGGTAATTTGTTTAACCCACGTCTCTGCCTTGATCGGATCCGGCTTTCCAATAAATTCTGGTGGTCCCAACTCTTTGAAGCCGCTTGCATTGTGATAAAGTCAGCGTTACTATCATTTTCCACCAGTATTCTGTACACGAGTCTCCCTCGTCTGGTTTTGTATGAACTACAAAAAGCTCCTAAACATCCCGTCATTCATTGTCTGCTCAATGGTGTTGTTTACAGGAGGAATATTGCCTTCTTGTTGCACGTTCCCCTGGGTGGTGATTAAAGGTGTTTCCACGGTCTCATTAACTCCACCTTTAATATTCTCAACTGTTATTCTTAAATACTGCCATAAAACAAGGGTTAATTAAATAATTTAACATATCACATATTAACCATATACTTCGACTGACCAACAAATAAGCTTAGGTATGACACACTAGCGAAGGATTACTAGTCTCTCCCCTCCTAGTACTATTCCCCGATCTCTGCCAGAGACCATATCCCTAAGCTCTGATACCAACTGTGACGCCCCCAAAATAGGTATACAACACCCATTCTGAGTCGTCAAAATACATGGCATGTAAAACAACTACAACTTTATTAATACAACATAAAAATTGTGAGTTTAAATACAAATATTGTCATCTAGACAATATCCACACTCAAATAAGTCCTCATTACAATTATTAATACACTATTTTACAGAATAGTGAGGACTACTAAAACTACTTCTAGAACCATCATTCCACACCCCGACTAGTACTCGCTACATTCTCGCCTCCTGAGAAGAAAAATGGAACAACAAGGAAAAGGGTGAGCTCAACTTGCCCAGTAAAGAACATTATGACTAAGATAATATAAAATAAATTATCATTAGTCTTCAACAGGGAAAATTTAATAGAATACAATAGACAATAAGTTTTAAATCAATATTCGCAGCGGAAATAATAATTCATTAGAAGAGTTAAGTAGAGAATGAAATCTACTATCTTCTATAAATGAATTTAAAAGTTCATCGTCTATCTTTTATCCCTGTAACATCAATCAATATATATCTGGAATTAAATATTCATCTTTGCACTACTGAATGAGATATTCATCGATTAGTCATGTTCATCTAAGCACATGTTCATCTTTGCACTACGGGCCAAAGATATTCATCAGAAATCATTCATCTTTGCACTACAGGCCAAATATATTCAGTTATATCATCATTTAGGACTGAGGATGATGAAAAGTATTTTAAAAAAAACGAATCCAGTGAAACAAAAGAACAAATAGTGAGGATTCGTACTTCGGTTTATCCATGTTCAAAAATACTCCATAAAAAACCTATTGTGGAGCAGAATTCAAAAATGAAGATCAAAACATAGATCCAATCAAAGATATGAACCATAACAGACAATCTTGGACACAAAAGGAAATTTAATTTTTCTGTGAATAGTGTCATATTCGTGAATAGTGCCGTATACGTGAATAGTGTCGTATACGTGAATAGTAACTCTGACACTAAAAGATAGAAATTTCACAAAAAAAATTATCATGCTTCGTGAATAGTACTCATGAATAGTAATTCGTGAATAGTAACTTATGAATAGTAACTCATGAATAGTAACCCCGACATGAAAAAGTTCCAAATTTGATAAAAAGTTCCAACCAATATTTCGGCATAATGATATTGAAGAAATATAATATCACTTACGAAGAAAATAACATCTCTTACCTCAAAAGGATAGTACTTACATTTGGAATCTTTGGATATAGTCTTTGAAAGAACTTGCAATAGTATAGCAATACTCAAAGTACTAAAATACTCATAAAAATACGCTCGATATTATAGAGAGAGAAATCTTTAGTTTCTGGTGTGATTTCAATTCTAACCTAAACACCCTATTTATAGGAAAATATTTAGAACACCAAAGCAGAAAATTTAATAAAATATTAATATATATATTAAATTCCTACGCACCCCAATTTAGTCCAAACTTCAGCCGCACATGTGCCAAAAACAAAAAAAATGTTTTTCTTAATAAAAATAATTAAAACTTCCAAAAATCAATTATTCCGAAATTTTGGAACTTCAATAATTCATAATAAATAGCCCTTTTATCAGAAAAATTCAAAATTCATGTCCTTTCCATATGAAATTCCATTCTCTACAACTTTGCAAAAGAAAATTTTTCCAAATTCCCAACAGAAATTGACCGAAATCCACAAACGGACGATTTTACAGGCTATAATCAAATTTCAGTCAAGAAATGGGGTCCACCGACACACAAAACATGTGTTAATCATTTAATGCAACAAAAATACTCTTCCTCCTCATTTATTCATATATCACACATTCATTGTAAAAATATCACCATTATTATATTATTATAATATAATAATAAATTATTTTATCAGGAAAGATAAAATATTAATTTTTAACAATTGTCACTTTAAAAATTTTCTCCATCTATATCCACATAAAATCAATATTTTCCTCATCATATAAATCAATAATTAATTATTCACAAATAATATTACGAATCATCACAATCTCGACAACGGTAGCCGCTCCTGGAAAAGAGGGGCTTTCCAATAAGGATTTCTCCTTACTGTCGCGCATTTAGGTGACCAAACCTCTCCTTAGACAGAACTTTCTAGACATTGCCAATAATGTTATCTAATAATATTATTCAGATAATATGAATTATTGCTTCGATAATGGAAAATACTGTGTAGTGACAATTATTGAAACAACAGTAATATAAAATATCAACGCAACAATTATTGAATCAATAAAATAAAATATCGAATGAAGAATTATTCAGAACAATTATTGAGTAGTGCCTTCTTCACGTAAGAATCAATAATTGGTGCAATACCTGTAATCTACTTTATGTAACAACGCCAGACATCGTGTTTTAACCACCGGTATTCCAACAAGATATTAACTTGAAACTAACTACGCCGTTATTTATAAACAACTTATACTTGTCATTTTCTTCATCCAATCACTTTCCGTTATGGGGCCCACAAAAGACTGCGCCGTCGTATAAATATTCCCCGACAACAAGAATATTCCACGACCAAACGAATATTCCCCGACAACAATGAATATTTTATAACCACCTGCTTATTTTAAAATATTTGCGCATTTTACCCATAACTAACCACATTAATCAATTCAACCCATACTATATCAAAATAATAAATAGATGAAATTAATTTCATTAATAATAAGTTGGATCTTATAGCTGAAATAGAGGCTCATGATGAAAACAACTCAGACGATGTGGTTATTATAGAAAACATAGTACAAGATCCGGAGATGGTGGAGCTGACAGATAGTGATTCAAACACCAAAGTTGAAGCTGATCAAACATCAACAGAGGTGCATGATCTGAGGAACAAGGTTTCTTCTCTGGAAAGGCTGTGGGAGATAGAAAAGTTGTTGAATAGTCAGTTGTGTCAAGCGTTAATAGAAACAATGGAAGAACATGATAAGCTTAAAATTCAAATTGATCAGATGGGAGCCACAAGCAACACAGCGTGTGCAGCTCCGAGCAAGAAGGGGAAAAGAAAGATAGAAGACCATGACTTTGGAAAATTCGATAAGAAGAAAGGGAAAAGAATATGTTATCTGTGCGGTTATGAAGGACATACTACTCTGTATTGTCCCGACTACAAACCAGGAGCATGTTTTATCTGTGGGATAGAAGGTCATCAGGCGAAAAGTTGTCAAAGGAAGAGGTGTAATAAATAAGTAGTATATGTTCTGTGATGTAGGTGTGTTTAATGTAATATATAGGATAAGTATGTCTGTTTAATGTAATGTTCCCAACTTTTGTAATGATCAAGTTTGTAAATCCTGACTTTTGTAGTCACCAAGGGATAACTGATGTTTAAAGCATTATGTGCAATGTTATGTAAAATATTCGTTAAATGAATATGAATCTATGTTTAAGTAATGAAACAAGTTTAATATATTAAACTTATGCGATATGGTTTAGAATGTAAGTTAAATTTATGATTTCATTTAATCAGATAATGCCGCCAAGACGTCGAACTCGAAACTAAAGGGCAGAAGAATCTGTCAACAACGTTGAGGGACAACAACAAGGCCCGATGCAGCACTTTGCCAACATGGTAGCACAAGCTATACAAAGAAGGAATACCAATCACCGGAATCAAATTTGGATAATCGCTTAGCAAAATTCAAAGACTTTAAGGCTGTAGGACAGCCAGAATTTAAAGGTACAACTGACCCTGTAGAAGCCAAAACTTGGGTTAAAGAGATTGAAAAAGCATTCGTGGGTAGCTAGGGTAGGAAAAGGCGTAAGACCTGATTTTGCCACTTACATGATGAAGGGGAGGCAAACTTTTGGTGGGAAGCGAAATCAAAAAGGGCGAGGGAGAGCAGTGTAGTTACTTGGGATAGGTTCAAAACTTTGTTTTTGAAAAATTATTTTTCAGCTAGTATGCAGGCTAGGATGGAGGTGAAATTTTTAGAGTTGAAGCAGGAAAACATGACGGTGTCAGAATACGCCACGAAATTTAATGAGTTAGCTATGTTTGCCCCGCATCAAGTTGATACGGAAGCTAGGAAAGCTCGAAGGTTTGAGCTGGGATTAAAACCCTGGCTCTACAACAAAGTGGCGGTGTTGCAGATTCCTACATTTGCAGCACTCATGGAGAAGGCAATTATTGCTGAGGAGGGGAGTGAGGCTATGAGCCTCTACAATAAGGAGAGGAAGAATAAGGGTAAGACCGAAGGAGCTGGGAAGGTAGGAATTAATAGTGGGAGCAGGAGTGGAGATAGCAAGAGGAAGGGGAACTACGTTGGGAATGTCCAGGTGAAACAAGAAGGTGTTAAGAAGCCAGTGGTACAATGCAAGACTTGTGGAAAGAACCACTCTGGGGAATGTCTGAAGGGAAAATTTGTTTCCTATAAGTGCGGGTAGGAGGGCCATATCTCTCCCAACTACCTCAATCCTAGGATGAATAGTGGGTGTTTTTTGTGCGGATCGACTGAGCACAAGGTGAAGGATTGTCTGAAGAGGAGGGCGGAGGCAGGAAGTGTGAACACGGGCACTGGCAGCAGAACTTTAGCAATCACGGGACCTACGTCATCGAGCAAGCCAACAAAATCTACTGCAAGGGTCTACAACATGACAGTCCAGGATACGGCAGCAGCTGGCAATGGAATTCCAGGTATTATTCGTATAACTTTTATTTTATTATACATGATTTTCCTATATATAGTAAACTATTTTATAAAGAAATTTTGAAGGAGGAATTTGAGTTCTTTTAGAAATTAAATTTCCGTTTAATCAGAAAGACAAGCTTTATGTGAATAGTTAAAGATCAGTTTGATCAAATTATGATCGAGATCTTCTTAAAATGATTGTGTATGCTATGTACCCTAGTATGTATATGTTTTTAAAACGGTGATTCCGGGGACGGAATCTTTATAAGGGAGGGTGAATGTAACAACCCGATATTTTCTATATAAATAAATAAGAAATTTTACGTATAATTTTTTTTTATTTGAAGGATGAGGATTTGTACAAGATAATGTGTATATGTATTTATGTGGTAAATAAAAATATATTATTACATAAATGATTACAAATAATTTTATTTTAGGATTATTGATTATTATAAAGTATATTCTTATAATAATTACTTTTATAGCAAAAATGTGTTTATTAATTATTTTCCATGAAAATATAATCATATATTTTTAAATAATATATGGAATGATTTTTAGAATAATTATAATAATTATTTATTATATGAATTTTAGTACAACTTATTAAGTTAATTATTTTACCTTAATTATTAAGTTTAAATATGAAGAAAAATTCGAGATATGGAATCCAAATCCTAATTTTGGATTATTATCAAAGAATGAGAATAATAATATAATATTAATTATATTTTGATTTTTCAGTGCTATAAATATGTACTGTATGTAAGTATTGAGGATGGTTGGTCAATTATGGTTTATATTTTAAAAACCTTAATATTAATTGGTTAAACCCTAGTTTTACTGAGGGAAACCCTAATTTGAAAATCAATTGTGAGTTTAAGACTGTTATATAAATGTGTTATATGATTTATACTGTGTATTATATAATGATTTGATTAATTAGGTAAACCCTAATTTTAGAAACCCTAAATAAATTTTTAGAAAACACTAATTATAAAACCCTAATTTCGAAAATGAGAAACCCTAAATTGAAACTCAAATTAGAGTTCGAGATTGGTTGTAATCATTATAAGGTGATTAATTTACAAGTATTAGAATTATAATTGTTAATTAGGAAAACTCTAATCAATTTTGGAAACCCTAATTCTAAAATTAGTAACCCTAATTTGCTAATTTGCTAACCCTAATTTATTAATTGTAAGCTAAATGCTAATTAGTGGTCACTACAACACTAATGTTTATATATAGTGTAATTAGAAAATTAATCATAATTAGGAAACCCTAATTTCAAAATTTTAGAAACTAAAATTTATTTAATTTTTTTTTGTAAACCCTAAATTGGAAATCCTAGATATGGTTTCTGCTAAACCTTAGGGTTAAACCCTAAGGGTTTGCCAAATGCCAAGAATGCCCTTAAAAATCACAAGTCAATTGTCCAAAATGCCCTTTTGTATTCTTTAATAAGCAACTTGTAAAATTTTGCCAAGTGTGGGAGTGGGTAACCAACTAAAGCCTAGCTTTTGACTTAAAACTCCAGCAAATTAATCTATATCATCAAATCTAAGCAACATACAATGTATTTATCTATTATATATAGATTGAGAGAGAAAAAGATGTCTTTACTTGGCCCATTTTTGATCTAACACTCTACCAATCCTCTCTCTCACTAAAACCCACGAAAATTATAAGTTTTTCAGTCACAAAATCAAGCCCCACGAATTTCATAACAGATCTAGAAGGTTAGAATAAAAACTTGTTCATAGAAGGTATAACCCTAATTTTGAAATCTGTCCATAGATCTGTTGTTTGATGTTGTGTTTTGTGTGTAAAACATGTTAGATATAGTGTCTAAGGATGATCTGGGTTGCTAGATGTTAGATATATAACATCTAGAGGATCGGATTAAGCATTTTACAAAATCTGGAAAAATAAACTTTTGTCCTCTGACAACGAATGTCAGTCCTTATATCTATGTGATCTGTAAAGATTTTTTTGTTTTGAAAGCTTGTAGTTGTAGTCGTGTATGTGTTCTTTAGTATGCAAGTGGAATTAGGGTCATTGGATGTGTATATTGTAAGTTATAACCGGTCAAAGATCGTTGACCGGCATTGACCGGGCCATTTTTGGGTAGCCCAAAAACCGAGAACTAGCGTCTGACAAGTATTTGTTGGCCTTGGATCTGTCAGGTTGTAGCTGTTTTGAGTTTGTTGTTGAAACAATATTGTAGTATGTTATGTTAACTATTGATTCATGTTTTTATAACCTTTATATATCAAATATACTGGATTCAGTGACCGGTCAAAGTAGTTCAGTTGATCACAGTTCACGTTTTCTGGGTAACCCAGAAAACGTTTGAACGTGTCCTCTGACATACTTTGACCAGTATAGATCTTGCGGTTGTGTTGTTGTTGTTATGATTTTTTTGTGATAGATCTACTCATTTACATGTTGGTTATATACTGCATCTTGTAAATCACTAAAACATTTCATATCTTACAAGTTGTCGAAGCCCAAAGTAGGCCTCACGAACTGTTCTTCATTTCTGGGTAACCCAGAAATGAAGAACAGCTCTGACAGCTACTTTGGACTATTAGATCTTATTGGTTATGAATGTTGTGATCATGTTTGTTGCTGGGTAATTTAGTCCTACATTAGTAATACTGACTAATGCTGACTTGGTTACTGTTTAACATTATATTGGTTACCGGATAACATTGATTTTGTTACTTACCATTACTTATTCTGTTGACAGACAATGGAGATGATTCCAGTTGTACTTTATTTCAACGGCACATGGGCTGATAGTAACCAGTACACCAAATTTGAAGTTACTGGCATATTAGTTCCATCAACAATTTCGTTCAAAGAAATGCTAACCAAAATATGCAATGCATTACGGCTAGACACAAACACAACAACATTGTCAATCAAATTTCAGATTATAAACGACATTCCACCGATCAGTATATCAGATGAAGCAACCTTACAATTCTTTCTGGAAATGAGTAGAAAATCTGATGAACAAGGTAAATTCCCACTGATTGTGGATATTGAACACAGAATGGGACGCACAACGATCTTGCATAACTTGACAAATGTAGAAGAATCTACAATTCACGATGTAATGCCAATCAGATCAACACAAGGGAATTCAGCACTAGTTCCACTAGCAAGCCAATCATGCCAATTTGGAACGCAATATGCTGATCAGCTTGCAATGGAAATTATTGAACAACAACGAGACAGACAACATGACAAATCATCCGCAGAAGAATGATATGATGATGTAATATCGGATCCGAATGAACGTGAAGTAAAATTACATCAAACCTACACAGACAAAAAAATCCTCTCACAAGATATGAGGCTGCATTCAATCAGAAAAAACAGACAACACAAAGTCCAATGAACAAGTTATAGAGACTTTGTGCTATTGTGTGTATGCGATGAAGATTGCAAATGGAAGATGAGAGCATCAAGTTTCAGAAAAACCAGTATGTTCAAGGTTAGAGAATTCAATGATATCCACACTTGTTCGGTGAATGTATTGTTGGGAGACCACAGACGGGAAAATAATGAGTTGGTCAGTGAATGCATAATGCAAAAAATAACAATTTTGAAGAAAATATACACACCAACCGATATTGTGGAAGACATGATGTCAGAATATAATGTGTCTATCTCTTACCAAAAAGCATGGTGATCGAAGGAGAAAGCATTGGAAAAGTTGAGAGGAAATCCACACGACTACTCACTCATCCCATCATGGTTACACATGCTGAAGAAAACAAATCCAGGTAACACCTTAAAAACATTTATTGCTTTTATATCATTATGCAAAGAACCAATATGATGTTCCACAAGAACTAAGATATGATTACACGATAGATTGTTTACCAATGTAAATTGTTTATCGATTAATATTATATTGGTTACCTTCATGCAACATCTCATGATATCAGATAATGCATTGGTTACCAAACATGTGGTTACCAAGCATTAGTCAAGAATATTATTCAAGAACTAAAATATCATTAGTCAAGAAACAATTAAGCATTATACAATAAACAATAAACTATTACACAAAGAACTAATACACCTTTAGGCAATTATGCATGTTTAGTTATTATTAGTATTAGACCATTTGTATGCGGTTATTATATATGTTTGGTTACCTTAATACGCATGTTTAGTTACTAAATGTAATATACAATTTGTATACCATTAACCACATGAACGGTTACCGATTACTAGTGATTTGGATACAGTATACTACTTGTAATTCTAATGATAGTCTTGATGTTTTATATCGTGTTCAAATCACGACCCTTGAGTTGGAAACAAATGGTCGTTTCAAGTATCTATTCTTTGCCATTGGAACATCCATTCAAGCATGGCACCATTATTTTCCAATCATTGTAATCGATGACATATTCATACAATCAACTTACGGGGGGACATTACTGATAGCAAGCACACAAGATGCAAACCAAAATATTATTCCGATTGCTTTTTCAGTTGTTGACAGCAAAAATGAATTGTCTTGGAAATGGTTTTTCGTAAATTTGAGAAATGCTTGTGGAGTTAGGGAAGGTCAATGTATTGTTTCGCATGTATATGAAGCTATTATACAAGGACCTGAATTGTGTGTTTTGGATATCATGCATGGTTCCTGCACATATCATATACTGAAAAATATAAAAAATAGATTCAAAAAGAAAGGAGAAGAAGTTAAACAGGCTTACAACGGGGTTTGTAGAGCTTACACTGTTGAACAATTCAACAAACACATGGCTGAACTTGATGCCATTGATCCTCGAATAAGGACATATCTGGAGGAAGAGGTCAAGTTGGATAGGTGCACCAGGCTCCATGGGACTGTAAGCAGGTACTCAACAATGACTTCAAACACCGCCGAATCTATTAACAATGCAATCAAGTTTATCAGGGATCTTCCAGTTGCGACAATGATTGAATGCCTACGTTGTCTGGTTCAAAGATGGTATTTCACAAACAAACAAGCAGCCATATCAACATTCACAACACTTTCCACAACAGCTGAGAGAAAGTTGCAATCTAATATCTTTAAATCAAAGATACTTAAGGTAATTAATACTCGATTTAAATTATTGCATCCTAATTTTCATTTGAAATCTACTAACTATTACTAACTTAGTTACTTACTAATGCTAACTTAGTTACTGTGCAACATTAAATTGGTTACTAACTATTGCTGAGTTGGTTACTGTGTAACCATATAATGTTTGTTGGCTATTCTTTGAAATGGTTCTTGTAACATTATATCGACTAACAAAGAACTTGGTTACTGGATAAAATTATAATCTTTATTGGTTACAGAGTAATGCTAACTTACTTAATGTGCAACATTATATTGGTTACTGACTACTACTGAATTGCTTATTGTGTACTTATATACTGGTTACTATATAATGCTTATTTGGTTACTGTGTAACATTATATTGGTTACTGATCAATACTGACTTAGTTACTATATAACATTATAATGTTACTGAGATTTATAATTGTTTCTTTTATATTGGTGGTTACTTATTGACTAATATTGTGTACTAGTTAATTGGTTACTGTATATTTGGGATGCAACTGTTAATCTGATTGTATACATTGGGTGTTGTAGGTTGAGACATCAAACTTAGTGATTTTCACTATTTATGATGTCTTTAAACAGTATATTGTGGACATCGAACAAAAGACATGCACATGCCATAAATTTCAGTACCATGAGATGCCTTGCTTCAAGACTTCAATAAGTATGAGCAAGAGAAATTTGAGCTGTTATGATTTTTGCTCAAGAAATTACACTAAAGCAACTTTGGTCAAGACATATTCAGCTTCCATCATGCCATTAGATGACAAAGAAAACTGGATGTATCAGAAGAAGTAAAAAACATATGTATAAAACCACCCAACACAAGAAGGCCAACAGGAAGACCAAAAAAGAAAGGTACAAACACGGATCTCAAATCAAAATTCAAAACAAATGCAAAGAAAAGCAAGAAAAGGACACAACAGAAAAAACATGCAAGAATCCCCGATTTTAAGACCACTAAAAAGGGTCCGATATAGTGCGCTTAAATTAAGAGTGTAGATACATGAATGTATTATTGTTTACTTTGAGTAACCATTAAACGATTGGTTTGTAAAATTTTTGATTGTGTATGTAAACAAAATTGTTATTCATTTATATATTGATTTCATTTCAATGAAACATTGACAATAATAAAGAATCAAATAAATACATAATAGTAACTATAACAGCTTTTAATGGTAACAACATATTTACATAATGAAGAACCATAATAGCTTACTTTACTAATAACATAACAAAGAACCATACCAGCTTTTAACAAAATAATTACATAACAATAACCATAACAATGTTTAATGATTTCCAAATAATTACATAACAAGAACCATCACAAGAACCACCTAATTTCATAACAAAGAATAATACCATTTTATAATGGTAACCACAACATAAACAACCTCAGATATCCAAAGAACATATAATTAAAAGGGTATTGAAGTTTATGAAACCCATGTATACTCACACATGTCCACTTAACATATGACATATGTCCCGATACAATATTATAACTCTCTGTTACTATCAAATCATTATCCGTTACCTATTTATACATGATTGGTTACCAACCAGATATTACAAAATTATAATTGGTTACCATTTTATACATGACAAAGAACTATAATAGTAACCATGCCGCTTTTAATATAAACCAAATAATTACATAACAAGAAAATATAACAATGTTTAATGGTACCCAAATAATTACATAACAAGAACCATCACAATAACCACCTAATTTCATAACAAGAATCAAACCAGGTTTATAATGGTAACCACAACATAAACAACTCAGATATTCAAAGAACTCAGTAATTAAAAGGGTATTGAAATTTATGAAACCCATGTATACATAACACATGTACACTTAACATATGATATATGTCCCGATACAATCTTGTAACTCGGTTACTATCAAATCATTATCTCGATTACCCCTTTATACATGATTGGTTACCAAATCAGATATTTCAAAAAATTCAACAAACACAACTTAAAAAGAAACAAAATACCAACCAACAAACAATATCTCTTTCATTAATGCTAATATAATCAAATATGTAATCCCATCTACATAAGATCCAAAGAACATCAAAAATCATAAACCATACACAAATGTTGTGTATAACACCAAAACTTCAAAAAAAATACACAACAAAATTAATAAAGACAAAACAACAAAATCCGAACTAATCAAAATCTGGAACAAATCTTCCTGGAAATTCTCTATCAGTATCATAGCCCTCCAACTGCTTGTTCCTAGCATGCATAAATAGGTTTGTTCATAACTTTTTTTGATACTTCGCAGTGGGGAAAGGAATAGGAATCTGATCAAACTTCTGATGAATGACATGCTCAGCAAAACAAATTGTGAACATCCCACAATCACCGTGAATAACAAACAACATATAACAAAAAAATCAAAAATAGAATCAACCTATATGTAATAATTAAAAAATGTACACAATTTAACCCTTACCCTCTACTTGTTCAGAACCGTATCGTTAAATTCCAACTCAATTATATCGTCTTCGTCCTTGTTGCGATACGGGTCATCAATTTCTTTCAATCGATGTCGACCTATCCTTCCAAAAACCGACTTACTTGCGAAGAGTATGGGAAGAATGAAGATGTACGGCTCACAAACATCGATATTTTAGTTTGCATGGATTTCCTTTTTGGTTGTGAGAATTGTAAATGATTAGACACCTACGATGCACATCAAAAGATAACAACAACCAATGGTCCTGATGACATATGAATTGGGAACAACACATAGTCAACGCTTCCTCCATGGTGTGTTGACATCCATAAACTTACCCATGTATGTATTCAAAGAACATCACCCTCCCAGACATGAACAATTTTGTTACAATTTTTTTGTATACTCCTCGAAAAGAAGCGGTGATCTTGTTGTGAAACCAACAATCCGTGGTCGCTTACCTTATAGAACACTTTCAAATGTCTTGCCAATTTACTAAAATAATACAAGGCAATATTGATGTCTTTGAGCCAAAAAAAAAATTAATAGGATATTAACAGGTTGTTGGAAAATGCAAGTATGTGATTAATGTAACTAAATAATGTAAACATAACTATAAAAACATAATTTTAAACAAATACTCACATCGTCGTCTAACCACTGCCCAGGCGTCTTTAATTTATAGAACCACATCTTCGATGATATTGCAATGGATCCAAATACAAAAGAAGGCATGATAATATCGTTCTTTCCAGGAAATTTGTCCGTCCTTCAATATAAAAACATAATATTAGTATACACACTAACATTAACAAATACCGTATTAATATACACACTACTACAAATCAAACTTGCACGTTCTATAATTAACATACTAATCAACCAACTTAATTTTAAACAGTACCCTGCTAACCAACAAATATTAAATTCATAACCATAATCAAATAGTAACTAATACATAACTAATAGGTAACCAAAATAGAAACTAATATTAACCAGAATATAAAGTAATAGTAACCACACCATTTATTTAATATTAACATTTATTAAATATTTAATATTATGCACGATAACCAAAAACAACATTAGTCAAGAATTAATTAAGTATTATATAATAACCAATGTAATGTTACACATTAACCAATACAACATTCGACAAAGAACTAATACATCATTAGACAGTAACAAAAACAACATACAAAAATCAGTAAACTAATCAACAACTTAATTTTAAACATTAATCTGGTAACCAAACCATAATCACATAGTAACTAAAACATAACTACTAGGTAACCAAAACATGATCTAATAGTAACCTGTATATAAAATAATAGTAACCATAACATTTATTTAATATTAACCATATGTTACTACAATAATACAAACTTATTTGTTTCATAAAAAACTATAGCATTGTTAACAACAAAAAAACAAACCTTTTTCAGTTGTTTATTCCAATTTTGAACCATCTTCAAACAATGCCTCTTCAAAATTTGAGGCATCTCCATGCATGATTTGGGGAATGCACTTAAACGTGCAAGTGTTTGACTAGCAAACCCACTACAAAGAGATGATGAACCAAATAGATCCGAAGTCAGCAGATATGGAGACCGTAAAATGGCACTCTTTGCGGGTTCACGTCATGTGTCTACTACCGCCTTTGTGGACACTCTTCTCCAAATCATCACACTTAGCTATGTCCCGTGGTGGTGAGAACCATAAAATCAAGAGCATACTTGCTTGTCAGCCTCACCTTTCTTTCCCTTTTCAAATGACATAAAAAGGTAATATATACGATTAGTAACCTCAATAAAATAAACTAATAACCAACCTGATCGTATAAATGACCAACAAACTAAAATGAACATGTTATATTAGTAATCAATAACATAAACTAGTAACCAAATCATAATATAATAGTAGCCAAAACACAATATTATGGTAACCAAAACACAATATCATAGTAACCAATTCACTATATAATGGAAACCAAAACATAAATAACATTTAAATAAATGATGGCCCATAATTATAACACTAACCTTATCAAAGATCATACACAACAATCTCTTTCCCAAAGACATTGGCTTAATATGTCAAAAGACTCAGATGTCATTATTATTGTCAATCTGCACAAAAATAAAGAACCATTTAATAATTAAAACAAAAGACATATATCACATAACAAAACAAACAAATATGTCTAACCTCGACATCTTCTTCATCATCATTATTTTTTTTTCATCGGGTTCTTCAACCATAACAAAGACGCTCAACTTCATTAGCAATCTCAATTACATTCACATCATTCTTCTCCACGAATATTGACACATCATCACCAACTTCATTAATCAATTCAATTTCATTCCCACCCTTCTTCTCAACTTCATCCAACACATCATCACCATCATTATTCTTATTCACTTTTGAACCATGATCAACATCCTCATCAACATGGACCTCCTCCACCATGACATCAGCATTCTCATCAGCAACGTCATCGGCAGCATCACCATCACCTTCACCCCCTTCATCACCTTCACCGCCTTCATCACCTTCACCGCCTTCACCGCCTTCATAACCTTCATCACCTTCATCATCATCATCATCATCATCATCATCATCATCATCATCACCAGCATTGTCAGAATCGTCATCATCAGAATCACCATTAAGCTTTTTGTCCCCCACGTCTTTGATAGCACGTAACTCATCTCTAATAATGGACCTAAGGTCCCTGCATAACTGGACATGTAAAAGTTGCATTTCATCTTTAATATCAGTTCACAACTTTCCAAATTCTTTCTTCAATTCATAAACTTCTTTCTTCAATTCAGACACTTTCTTCTCCAATGGCTTAGACCGTATATAAATTGCCTCTTTCACAACAGATACATCAACACCAATGTTGTCGGCCTTCACTTTTTTTGTCTACTTTCTTGTCACCATCCTTCCCATTAAAAAAGTGAAAACCGCCCAAATCAAGCCGATCCTTCTCCTACGTAGTAGGAATCAAACTGCTTATCCTCAAATTAAAAATAATAAGTATACTTTAGTATATCATCTAACAAACAATGTACAATTACATTGAAATAAATGAAAAATAAGGAATCATAAAACATAATCAAGAACAAATACATATATACAGTAACCAAATGTATAATAAGTAGTAACCAACTAAATGTATAAATGTAACCAAATGTGTATATGATTGGTAACCAACAACAATGTCATTAGTAACTTGAATGTAATCTAATCAGTAACCGTATTTGAATATTCAAGTAACCAAAAACATTGTTATTATTAACATGCATATAAAATAATCAAGAACTCAAACGTGTATATAAAGGTAACTAACTACTTTGTTGATAGTAAACTTCACATAATATTTTCATTTATCAAGTATATAACTAAAGTTAAAACAACATACCTGTTCGGAACAAAAAACTGATTCATTCAACTTGTCATTAGAAAGCGGCTTCATTAACTCCTTCCATCTGAATAAACGGACATCCAACGGATGCTCGTCATTGCATATACCCCGACTTTTGAATGTCGGAATAGTTTCAAACATAAAAACTTGGAATACATACTGAAGCCCATTCAACTTGCAGTTTGGTGTAATGATCCATGTAAAATTGTATGTTGAAACACCATTCTTTCCTTTCCTATAACGCCCCTTCAAAGAATTAGACAAAGAGTACTTTGTCATCTCAAAAGCAACTTTCCCCCGAGGAAAACTACTAACATCACCGTAACACAAAAAATTAACCATTGCCCCATCAACGTAATTTTCGTAAAATGTGCACATAATGAAATTAAAGACCAAAAATATCATGAACATCTTAATAGCCTCGTCATCATCATCAAAAACCGCGCCTTCCTATATATCTTACCTATACTACTACGTGTCACAACCGTCACCAAAAAACTTACCAATAAGCATATTCTCCATACCTTTATATGGAGTTATATCATCCTCACCTTTCCATCTCAACCCATATATCATACAAAACTCAACAAACCAAACTCGACCCTTTTCTCTCCGAACAAAACCACATTTCACCGTATCCTCCTCGGTGAACCTCCTCACAAGAGCGTGGTGAATAATCTGGGAATACATTTGGTGCTCACCAAACTCAAGAAAATTCCCAAAACATGTTGCCTTAAATTTATCCAAATTGACTATTATTCAATTTTTTTTTTGCAATGATACTTGGGACTTCCATGTCGCACTCAATATATCACTTTTCCTGAATTTTCTGCTCCATTCCTCGTAATAAAGATCCCATAACCGCAAGTAAACAAAATCGATACAAAGTTAACCAACCAATCATATGATAGTAACCAAAACAAAATAGACAAGTAACCAATATAGCTTTAGTCATTAAACAAAACATCGTTAATCAATAACCAATCCAGCATTAGATAGTAACCAAGACAGCATTACACAATATAATAGTTAGACAACAACCAATAAATCATTAGACAGTAACCAAGACAAAGAATATATAGTAAACAAAGATGTTGCAAGAAGGTAACTAATGTGAATGGGTTATCGACTAATGCTTTGTCTTGGTTTCCTTCATGCAACATGTCAAGGTTATCGTCTAATACATTGGTTACCAACCATGTGCTTACCAATCATTAGTCGAAATATTATGCAAGAACTAAAACAAAGATTAGTCAAGAACCCATTCAAAGATTATACAAGAAACCAATACAATGTTGCACAAGATAACTAATATAGCTTTAGACAAGAACCAAGGCATCATTAGACTAGAACCAAGATACACATAATACAAAGAACCAAGACAAACATTACACAATATAATAGTTAGACAAAGAACCAATAAATCATTAGACGAGAACTAAGACAACATTATACAAGAAACAACATGTTGCAAGAAGGTAACCAATGTAAATACAAATAACCAAGACATCATTAGAGACAAGAACCAAGACACACATAATACAAATAACCAAGACATCATTAGAGCGAGAACTAAAATATCATAAGACAGTAAACAAGACATCATAAGACAGTAACCAAGACATCATTAGACAGTAACCAAGATATCATAAGACAGTAACCAAAACATCATAAAACAGTAACCAAGACATCATTAGACAATAACCAAGACACTCATAAGACAGTACCCAAGTCAGTTTTGGTTACCTTCATACAACATGGTGGTTA
Source organism: Panax ginseng (assembly GCA_020205605.1). Classification (NCBI taxonomy): domain Eukaryota; kingdom Viridiplantae; phylum Streptophyta; class Magnoliopsida; order Apiales; family Araliaceae; genus Panax; species Panax ginseng. Next base: position 70,890,342 of record CM035136.1, read on the forward strand.
TTGTCTAATGCATTGGTTACCAATCATGTTGTTACCAAGCATTAATCATTAATATTATGCAGTAACCAATTAATCATTATACAGTAACCAATTAAGCATTATACAGTAAACAATAACAATATTTAAATTAACACACCTTTAAAATTCGTTGAGTTGGAATTATCTTCTGGATAAGCACTTGAGCTTCATTCTTGACAGGGACATCAAAATCAGAATCTAATTGCACTTCGGAATGTTTGATATCACTATGTATCACCAAACTGCTCTCATTCTTACTCGATTTATTACCTACATCCTTCCCCTTTCCCTTCCCCTTGCTCTCCACAACAAACTTCTTCAAGTTCTTAACAGAATCACCCTCCACGATCCTTTTCCTCTTTCCATCCTTCTTCCTTGTATCATTCCTTGTATCAACCATTCTATACAAAACATAAAAACAACACAAACCAAAACAATGAATACTCCATTCTGTTAGTAAACTACTTTAATATATAATACATTAAACTATTAAGAAAATACTCACTTGAAACAATAATAAACACCACCAATCAATCAATGGAAGAAAACCATACTGCAACAAAGAATAAGGGTTAAATCACTAATCGAACCAGATCGCAACAAATGAGTAACAACGACAATGACGAACAACTAACAAATATGGCGAATAACTAACGAAGACGATAACGAGATCACGAACGAACAAATGAGATGAAGAACGAATAGATTAAATCACCAGAAACAATCGATAGAGATGAAAAACGAACAAATAGAGGAGAGAGAAACAATGGTTTCAATGATGCGTAATGGTTTGGTAACCAAGAGTCCCAGAAATGATAAAGGTTATCACACAATTCAAAAAAAAAAAATCATTGCCATGTCAGACAAATAATATTAACACCTTAAATTAAGGACTCCTAATATAATTAGTATTGTAAATATATATGGTAAATTGTCATATTTTTGTAATTATTTTATAACTGTATGATTTTTGTAATTACTTTTATAAATGTACTATAATATGTAATTGTCCCTTAATTAAATTTTATTGGGCTTGAACTTTTATTATTTTGCTTATTAACAAAAATAAATTTGGGCTTCCACCAAAAATGTAATTGGGCCATTATAATACTTGTCCCACACATAATATATTAGGCTAGATTAACAATTTAATTGCCCTTAAACACTTTATCCACAAGTCACATGATTAAATAATTAATTAGACTTGTTTAAATAATATAACCTCCTTAGTCTATTAAATCTAATTCTTTTGGACTCTAAATAAATTATTGGGCTATGATTTTATTATAGTCCATTACTCTTAATTCTATTTTACCCTAATTATTTAATTAGGGTTTTTATTTCTCACATTAGAAAATAAATTCCTTACTTGTCCCTTTTCTTGTCCAAAAATATCCCCCCATACTTGGATCAAATTTTTGGGCTTTTAAATTATTGATTTGGGCCAACTCTTGGGCCACCATATTTAATCTTTTTGGACTTCTAGATTAATTTATTGGGCCATGAAAATAGATTAGGTCAAATACTTTTAATATTATCATTCCCTAATTACTTAGTTAGGGTTTTCATTTCCTCCATTATAACATAAATCATTACTCATGCACATTTATTTCCTTAACCCAATTAGACTTGCTATAATTAGGTTATAAAATTAATTAACTGAGATGTATAAAAATAAATCTCTTAAAATTTGTATATATTATAAATACTAATATTCTACCATATTATAACCTCTTAGGTTATTTAATTAACACACCTAATATATATATTAGGTGACATAACTTAATTCTTATTTCACTTTTATATACAAAATAAATGTATTCACATTATATAATGTATATTTATTTAATCATATACATAATTCACATAATCATAACATATTTCACTTCTAACTCCAATTTTGACCTTTTTCAATAAAAGTCAATTGTTGACTTTGACCAAAAAGTCAACCCTTACACATTTTTGTGTTAATTGTCCTTTATGACTAAACTTGATGTTCCGGACGCAACCGAGTAGTCCGTTCTTCAAAATTCTATCTCTAACTGATATTTTTAGTTTTATCTTATTCCCTTCATATTGCTAATCGTATTAACTAACGACTTTATACTTATTCAATTCACATCAAATTTTACATGTATCACAATACCTTATTCTTGATATTCATTCAAATACATATAAATTCATTTCTAGGGTTTTGGAATTTTGTAACCCATATTTTCTTTATTCTCATTCGAATAGCAAACCATATAGGTTTTACTTGAAAATTTTAAATAAATCCTCAAATTCTCATCTAGGTTTTATTCTTTAACCTTTATTCTAATCATTCAAGATTTTATAAATTTTTGGGTTGTCACATTCACCCATTCTTCTAAGAATTTCGTCCCCGAAATTAAAGCATACTCATCTCTACTTATTCGATTGATCAAAACTAGGTTTTCAACTTAACCTTTACAATTTCCTCATTTGAGGATTTCTCTTCTATCTTCACATTTCACCATAACTACTCACTAGGAGTTTACATCTTCTAAATATTCATCAAAACTAGGTTGTCATAATAACCTTTTTTCAATCATCGCAGATTCTACTCGTACACAACGAGTTCACACTATTTCATATTCATAATCACATATTACCACAACATTACTCTGAAGAGTTTAAAAACTTTTCATATCTATCTGAGGGATCATAAAAACTATAAACTTTGAGGTTTAAGGGTATTTCTACCTGATACCTCTTTCAATTACGAAAGAAAGGTACTCTACCTCTGAAACATTTCATATCTGGTATGTTTACAATCACAAAGAAGGTAAACTACCGATGCTGGTACTTTAGAGGATCAGTCTGTTGTACCTTAGTAATCGGAATGACTATATGCGTTCTTAGATTGGAGTATTTTATCCAATTAGTATATCCCCATTTTCAGGGTTGTTCACCTCAGACTTATCATAAGATTCCGCACCAAAACAATTTGGTTCGGCATAAGCTTTGAAAGAATACTTTGAATTTCATAAACATTTGTCTAGCTGAATCAAATAGCTTAGACGCATATCAATAATTCGAATTTCAATCGAAACATTTCTGGCCAAATCCTGTTGGCAATAATTTACCTTTAAAATTCTTAAAATCATTCTATGACGTCATGATACTGCACTGTATTTACAGTCCGTTTGAGGATTCCGTCATTTTGTGACTTTTTCATACTACATCATACTATAGTGGGCTGACGATCTTTAGATCACATCCGACACTAAGTAATTTTGCATTGATAACTCCATCATTTTTATCATCTTTGCACCAGGTTACATGATGCATTAATGATATAAAAATACATTTTGATAATTCAAATCATTTTTGTCTAGCCGAATCAATTAGCATAGACTCTTCTTTAAACCGTTCAAAAACATTTGAAAATCATCTTTGGTGTCATCATGCCACAACAGGTAATGATGTGTTAGTGGTTCGAAGTCCACACCTACACACTTGACACCATGTGTTGAGGATAACAAAAAATCATTTTTAAAGGAACCTTAGTGCAAATTTAGCTTGATGTCAAAAACATCGAAGTCTAGCATAGCAAGAAGATTTGGAATACCTATGTTTCCATCATCAACTTTACTTTCTCTACTGATCCATTGCTTAAGAATTCTATCTATTTCTATCATCCTCAATTCACCATTCACAACTTTCCCATACCCAGTTCGTCAAACTTACCACACATTATAAGTTCAGGAACTTTCCATAATCATATGAGTTTAAGAACTTGTCCTAGTCAGACTTTTGGCATCCATTTGCTGAGGGGTTCATAAACATTTCATATAATTATGAGTCACGAACGTACCATAAGTATGAGTTTTAAGAACTCGTACTTAACCTTATATTCTCTACCTATTCGTTATACACATGAGAAAAGAATCACCTTATCAACATGCATATAATAAATAGCGCGACATCAGGTTCCAATGATTATCAATGTAAGAAACTAAGTGCTTGCCAAACCAAACTCGGCCACTAATCAATATAGGAAGCTAAGCATACAATTCCCCGCCCATACAAAGAATTAGTCAACCTAACCACTATATCGACCATGAAGCTAAGTGATTCTAAAACCAAGTACAAATTTCCTGCCCATACAAGAAATCATATAACTCAGCTGCTAACACGAGTCCTCAATTGAAATTCCTCATCATTCTTACTTTCTCTTTTCTTAATACGAATTTTCTTTAATTCGCATCTTAACATTTACCACTCTTTCTGAGTTAACATTGTACCATTTCATAGTACCCTCTCTTTATAGGGTCAAGCTATATCATACCAATCATTTAACATATCATATGTTATTCAACGATGTAATCTGATCACGTTGTGATCTTATTTTTGTAATCATTTCTCCTTATACTTACGATCGTTTTATTTTACGATCTTCTTATTCTTCTCTTTAATCATATTATATAATGATTTTATTTGCAGTTTTCATCTTATAGACATAGTCTATTTATTTTCACTTTTCATCTTTATTACTGGAGTCAGGTAACTCCAGATTCTTATCCTTATATCTCTTCAAGATTCTTCTTTGAATCTTAATTATCTTTCTCTTTACTATAATGATGAATTTCCAAAAATTCATCTCTTATCACTTAAACTTGATCTGAGTTTATTAATTATCATCATCTCCGTGGTTATAGCCTAAGGTACACCTACCTAAGATTTATAACCTACGGCTTTGATACCAACTGTAGCATCCCCAAATTCGGGTACTTTTTACCACGAATCTGGTATACTAATTCTATATTTATTGCGGAAGATATAAACATAAATTGTTTATACAATAAACCTTTACACATCATTCCCAAGGTCTATAACCTTAACTTAATACATTCCTTCAATATATTAGAAGATTTACAATGCTATTTTCGTCAGAAAATTTAATATATCTAACTGCATCATAATTTAACCTTGCACTTTGACTTTGCTTATGTCTTTATTCGAGCTTTCATCTAAATCTGAAAATTTTATCATGATATAGCAAGGGTGAGCAACAAATTTGCCCAGCAAGTTTTAAATACAATGAAGATATATCATGATTGAAAAGAATGAATAAGATTTCAAGTTTTCAACAATATAATAATTGTGAAATAACATGAATCAAGTTTCAATAATTTCATGACTGAATCAATAATGTTTGAAGGTCAACAATGACCATAAACAATTTAACTGAACCTTATGGTAATGAAGGTGATCACCTTTCATACGATGAACATATGCAACATACACTAAGTGCGAATCAATAATCAGTTTAGACATGAATAATCATCAATAATCATTCACTAACATACTTTGAAATATAACTCGAGTTTGAGTTAAGGAAACTTTCCTGATTCGTTGACTACTGCTACACAGTTAAAGTTAACTTCTTTTGGTAAGACCTATCATTAATAAGATTGGTCTTTCAATCAGCATATTCTACTTTGTATAATAATACAATTACTTTATCAATTAATTATCTAACACTTAATCAAATATTAGATAACCTCTTATCACATCAGTATTATTATCATTCTTTGATAATTCTTCAATCATTGTATCATATACATTATGATTTAACACTCTCATTATCATTTCATAAGTTATTCTTTAACATCTAATAAGTCAAATACTAATCCAGCCACCTGGGTTCTAAATCCAACAACCCAAACTGCAATCCAGCTAACTGGATTCCAAATCTAGCGATCTGGATTCAATAGATTTCCAATCCAAATTTCACCAATACTTCAATCCAAGAAGTCGGATTCATAATCCTTCAATCCAAAGAAGCACGGATTCATAAATCTTCAATCCAAAGAAGCTTCTTTTCAATCCAAAGTTTGAATTCATCAAATTTTCTAATCCAGCAAGCTGGATTCCATATTCGTTTCATGAAAAACACTAAATCACATATTATTTTTCTATCCTTTGCCCAAACACATAATATAGTTCATTGAATATCAATTTCAACAATTACATAGAAAAATATCATAAATCTCTTTATTTTAATCTTCCGTCAATATTATTAATTATGTAATAATATTTTACGCTAAGGTTATTAACCTTTTAATAACATTACATTCAAATACTACTAATAATATCTTAAGCCAATATTATTAGTCATATAACAATAAGTTACGTCATTAATCACATTAATAAACAATTGTTTTTAATTGTTTTCCTTTTATTAATACACTTGTTTAAGCATTCTAAAATGCCATAAACATCACAACACTTCACACCCGACCCACAACTTCATCAAAAACCTGCATAAGCCATGCTCAAGGGTCTCAAGTCATAAATCGTACTTTTCATATTTTTGGACATCATATAATTTAATTAAATCCATTTATCCATTTCTCATCATTTAGATAAAAAATACCAAATCAGTTCCAAAAATATTTCTTTTCTCGGATTTGACAAAATATAGTTTTATATTGAACATATATTTTTTCCGGAATTTTTAAAATAGATTTACTATATTTAAATAATCCATAATAGCCAAATCTTCTTCGATTTTTCATAAATCGAGATTAACTCCAAAAATTCTGAAATGTTTACAGTATGCTCCCGCTATACACATGTACTTCCAGTAAAAAGTTTGTAATTTTTGGACTTACACACAGAGAGTTCTTCGGGTGGCTTCAAACAAATAGTCCTTCACCGTAAAATCCATAACTCTCAAACCGTATGGCCAAAAATTCTCAAATTTTTACACAACCTGCATATTTTCTGATATTAACACCCCAAAGTTTTTCAGAATTTTTAAAGTACAAAAAGTGGACAAAACTGCCCCCGTTTCAGACTGCCCCAAAATAGTCTTATTTTCTTTTACCAAAAATGGGACTGTTTTGGCTTAATCAGCCACTACACCATAAAAACTCAACATTTTTGAGTTCTACCACTTGGGTTAACTAGTAAACACGTATATCTAGCACCCCTCTTTGACGGATCATAAAAAGGAGCTATAGATTTAAAATAGTAGATTTTCAAAGTAAATAGAAATTTTGGGTTTCTAAACTAGAAAATTTATTTGCTCTTTTCTTTTTGATTCAAACCAAATCAATACCCATTATGGGTAGATCCATACTTGAATCCAAGAAAAACACATAGATCATAGGGTTTTATACACCCAAATCAAAAACCCACATCATCAATTTACAAATAGAAAGAGAAGCAAGCTTAGGAGGAAATTGTTTTATACCTTTCTTCTTCTTCTTCTTCTTTCTTCCTTCTTCCTTCCATGGATAGCCTCTCTCTCTTCATCCTTCTATGGCTGCCAAAGCCTCTCTTCTCCTTTCTCTCTCTCGATTTTCTCTTTTCCGTTCTTTTTTTTTTTCTTCTCTTCTTTCCTATTTCTCTTTCTTCTTATCTCTTATCTTCTTTTTATTCTTATCTCTTCTTATCTCTTTCCTTCTTATCTTATCTTCAAAAAAAAATAAAATCCAATCCAAATCTTATTTTATTTTAATTGTTAAGTTACTTAACAAATGACTAGATAGCCCCTCCTTAAGTGGATCAAAAATTGGGCCACTTATTAATTAAATTCTATTGGGCTTGAACTTTTATTATTTTGCTTACTAACAAAAATAAATTTGGGCTTCCACCAAAAATGTAATTGGGCCATTATAATACTTGTCCCACACATAATATATTGGGCTAGATTAACAATTTAATTGCCCTTAAAAACTTTATCCACAAGTCACATGATTAAATAATTAATTAGACTTGTTTAAATAATATAACCTCCTTAGTCTATTAAATCTAATTCTTTTGGACTCTAAATAAATTATTGGGCTATGATATTATTATAGTCCATTACTCTTAATTCTATTTTACCCTAATTATTTAATTAGGGTTTTTATTTCTCACATTAGAAAATAAATTCCTTACTTGTCCTTTTTCTTGTCCAAAAATATCCTCCCATACTTGGATCAAATTTTTGGGCTTTTAAATTATTGATTTGGGCCAACTCTTGGGCCACCATATTTAATCTTTTTGGACTTCTAGATTAATTTATTGGGCCATGAAAATAGATTAGGTCCAATACTTTTAATATTACCATTCCCTAATTACTTAGTTAGGGTTTTCATTTCCTCCATTATAACATAAATCATTACTCATACACATTTATTTTCTTAACCCAATTAGACTTGCTATAATTAGGTTATAAATTAATTAACTGAGATGTATAAAAATAAATTTCTTAAAATTTGTATATATTATAAATACTAATATTCTACCATATTATAACCTCTTAGGTTATTTAATTAACACACCTAATATATATATTAGGTGACATAACTTAATTCTTATTTCACTTTTATATACAAAATAAATGTATTCACATTATATAATGTATATTTATTTAATCATATACATAATTCACATAATCATAACATATTTTACTTCTAACTCCAATTTTGACCTTTTTCAATAAAAGTCAATTGTTGACTTTGACCAAAAAGTCAACCCTTACACATTTTTGTGTTAATTGCCCTTTATAACTAAACTTGACGTTCCGGACGCAACCGAGCAGTCCATTTTCAAAATTCTATCTCTAACTGAAATTTTGAGTTTTATCTTATTCCCTTCATATTGCTAATTGTATTAACTAACTACTTTATACTTATTCAATTCACATCAAATTTTACAGGTATCACAATACCTTATTCTTGATATTCATTCAAATACATATAAATTCATTTCTAGGGTTTTGGAATTTTGTAACCCATATTTTCTCTATTCTCATTCAAATAGCAAACCATATAGGTTTTACTTGAAAATTTTAAATAAATCCTCAAATTCTCATCTAGGTTTTATTCTTTAACCTTTATTCTAATCATTCAGGATTTTATAAATTTTTGGGTTGTCACAATTCCAGATGTTCTGAAAAGCTAAAAAAGAGCTCTATAATAAAATTCAAGTCCCAAGCCTAGACCATGCATCCAACTTAATGCTAAAAACCCTGTAATTTTCTCTTTTTCCTCATTTAAGCTCCAATTCTTCCTGAAATCATTAAACACCGTAATAAGCTCATATACACATGAAACATGCAATAAAACTAAATATAATGGAATTAAAATAAATGAATAATATGAACTCATCAAATTCCCCAACACTTAGCCTTTTACACGTCCTCGTGTAAACCAAAAGTTTAATTTCCAGAAAAATTCTATTCAATCATCATGTCAAAAGATTTCAAGGTACAAATCTTGATTATCAACACTAAATTTGCAAAAATCTAATCAACGCCTTATCAATCAACTCATAATTACCAACCTTACCATTTCACCGATGAATTTCATTAAATCAAACTATAACCCCATAAGTAACTTTCTCAAAATCATCATACTTACTTAACTTAGTTATCATGGAGCAAAAATCGTGCACACTGACTCACAACCAAGAACAAAATTTTCTTGCTTTTTCAGTTTTTTCATTGAACCTTCATTTTAGCACAGATGAATGTATTTTCATGCTTCTTTTTTTCGTATATTTTTTTTCTTTTCTTGATATGTGCAATGTCTCCTTTTCTTAGGCTTTTCAGAGTTACCCATTAGCAAACTTTCCACCAACGACTCCCAAACCAGATGATCTTAGGGCGCTAGGTGTAGAGACACTCCTAAGGCTTACTTATTCAAGTAACAAATGCCACAAAAGTCGACTAGTCAAGCTGCTTTTATCCATCACACTTTTCAGCGTGAATACCGATGTTTCCCGAGGCTTAGATACCCAGTTATTTCGCACAATGGAAATTGAAGCCGATTTTTAATTTTTTTTCTTTTTTTTTTCATTCATCATTATTTAACACGGTTCTGCAACAACATAAGCAAGTTAAACAGTTCTAAGTCATGAAATCAGTGTACATAGACAACTCCACAAATAACTTAACCAAATAAATATGCTTCTCATATTCAAATACTCATGTATCACAAATTCAATTCAAATCGATTACTATGGATCATGGCTTAGTTGTCATCATTCATTAAAAAATTAAGCATCAAACATATTTTGAATTTTAGCATCAATTTTCAATCTTTGACTTTAACCTTCGAACACATAGGCAAATAGAACCATGGAACCAAATTTTTCAAAAAGTTTCAAAAGAATTAATTTTTTAAATTTCCCATCAAAATCAGATCAATATTCCTAAATAAAATAAAACCTAAATCTTCCCCCCCACAGTCAAACCTTACATTGTCCCCAATGTAAAAAAAATCATGCAAAGAAAAAAATACTACTAGCTAACATGCAATAAAAAAAACTAAAAAGTGAAGGGATAGAAAAATCAAATCTAAGATCTTAGGTTGCCTCCCAAGCAGCTGCCCTTCTTTATTATCATTGGCTTAACATCATCCTTCTTATTCTATGTAATTGGACTTGTGAACTTCAAGTGGACTGGTAACAACTTCAATTCTTCATTCGGAGCATCCTTCCGATCCTGATTTTGCTCCATTCCAGCCCTCAAATCCTCCTTGTATAATTGTATTTGATCAAAAGATTCCTGCACTATAGAGTTAACAACATCAGTAGAAAAAATAGAATTAATATTACCAAGATACCTTTTAACTTCATATATGCTGAACTGGACATGTGCCTCATCCAATTCCATAGTTAAGGTCCCATGGTATGTATCATGTAGTGTTTTTATTGTTTGCACCGATGTATCCTCTATATCCTCTTTGTAAATATCTGCAGAACTTATCAAATTGCTCTCCTCTTCCTCTTGTTCATCCTTTTCAGACTTTAAATACTTGATTTCTTTTTCCAATTCAGTAGTAGCCTCAAGCACTTCCAACTAGTTTCCACTAGTGAACTCTTCATCATCTTTAAGTTCTTGTTCCCTATTCGCCATTTCTTTTAGGAATTTTTCATTAGACTCTCTATACCACGTTGAATTCTTTCCAACTTTCCAATTCCTTGTTAGAACTTGGGGAAAAGGTAGTTTCGGTTCATAAGCTGAAAGAGGTGGAAATTTATGCTTGAGTAAATCACTGCTGTTTATTTCACTATTGTCTGACTTGTTTTGTATAGACTTTCTTTGCTAATGATCCTCTGCACCACATCTCAATGTTATGGCACTTACATTTTTTGAGAAAGTGACCTTCCTACTGTGGTTGCAAGCTGACCAACTTGGTTCTTCAGATCTTGAACAGAAGTTCTTGTCTCCTGTTGGAATTGTTGTGTCTGATTCATAAATGCCTTGAACATATCCTCCATAGATGTCCCAGAATTGACAGGTACTTCTTAGTTTTCTGTGTGGTACTGAGGTTGAGCTTGCAGAATAACTTACGTATTCCTTGCAGCCATTTCTCGAACCAAAGCAATTAAATCAGAAATATGCTGCTCCAAGTCTATCGTGCTTACCCCATTTACCCTTTGTGGTGTGTGATCCATCTTAGTTCCATACTGCTGTGAGTTAGTTGCCATGCTTGCAATTAAGTTCCTTGCCACTTCTGGAGTCTTGTCTACCAGTGCTCCTCCAGTTGATGCATCAATCATGCTTCTTTCCATTGGTAGCAACCCCTCATAGAAGTATTGGATCAAGTAATGTTCATCAATTCCATGAGGTGGACAGCTGGAACACAACTTCTTGAACCTTTCCCAATACTCGTAGAGATTTTCTCCATTAAACTGCCTGATTCCACATATCTCCTTTCTTATATCGGTTACTCTTAATGGAGGAAAATACCTCTCCAAGAATAACCTTTGCATATCAGTCCATGATTGTATTGATCCTGAAGGTAGATAGTATAACTAGTCTTTAGCCAAATCTGCTAATGAGAATGGAAAAAGTCTAAGCTTGATCTGCTCCTCTGCCACTCCTTGTGCTTTCACTGTGGAACACACCACATGGAACTCCTTTAGATGCTTATATAAATTTTCATCTGTAAGACCACGAAAAGTAGGCAAAAGATGAATTAGTCTAGAGTTAAGTTCAAAAGCAACATCTAAAGTAGGATACTCAATACAAAAAGATGGTTGAGTCAGATCAAGAGTAGCCAATTTTTTCAAAGTCCTGTTATTTTGTGGCACCACCATCTCTTCCACTTCAAATGATGGAACAAGAGCTTCTTTTATATTTGCAGTTTTCTCTATCTCTTGATCAAAATTTAAGTCAATAAAGTTAGAGGATTGAGTCATAAAACAAAAAGAAAAAGAAAATAATAAAAATAAACGAAAAACAAAGAATAAACAAAAACAAATAACACTTCCCGGCAACGGCGCCAAAATTTGGGAGCAGTCGTTTACACTCCTAAATTAACCTCACTTTCACTTTACAAATTTAAACAATTAGCACAGTAGTAAGCAAGGATCGATCCCACAGAGAGTGATTTGTTTTATATTTATCCTATGATTTCTAATGAAAAATAGATTTTGAATTAATTAATTAAATTAACAAGAATAAACTATTAAGAATAAACAATGAATAAAAAGCTTCAGTTCTTCAGTTCAGTATCACCTTTTTACAATAAATAGATTAATCAAGTGTAACATTATTTACCCTTCAATGAAACTAATAGCCCTAGGTAACAACAAGCTCTGCTACCCGAAACTCCCCTTAGATTGTCATTCAATGAAACAAGCTCTTCACAAGATTCTAACAATTATATAACCTAGAACAAGCTCTCTAAATTTAATATAATAGCAACATTAAGAACTAGAGAATTAGACTATTCCAAGCGACAAACACATAAGCTCAGATTATTTAACTTGTCTTCTGATAATCATAGCAATACTCGAAAGCTTGTCCACAATCATGTATTACTAATTACTACTTATGATTAGAAACAATATCAATTACACGTAATATTATTCCTTAATCTAGCATATGATATTTGTTAACCAACTCAATCCTGCAGAAATCAAATCAGTTAAGCCAAATAGCATTCAGAAATTAAATCAGATTATCAAGAATGAATTTCATGTGAGAAGAAATAAATAATGAATACTCAATTAACCATTAATTATAAATAAGGTTCAACATCCCTTAGAACTGAATAAAAAGAACTTAGCTCATATCTTCAATCCTCCAATGTTGTAGATGAGAGAATGTAGTAGATGATTGAATCCATAAAACCCTGACTAGCATCCTCTATTTATAGTGCTAGACAAAGTCCTAAATCCTATAGGAAGTAGTAATCCAAATCCTAAAAGGAATTTCAAATCATAACTAGTTTCCATAAAGAAATAGAATCTACTTTGGAAATAAATCTTAGTATTAAAGATATCCTAATTCTAATAGAAATATCAATCCAATTCCATGTAGAAATCTGTCAAAATATGCATTTAGAAACTTTCCAAAAATCCAAGATTTCTCAATTTTCCCGCTCAAATTCGTTGGGGCGAATTTCTATTTCCTAATGCGATGTCCTTTGGTAAAACGAGCATAACTTTTGATCTGAGAGGAGTTACGGGGCCTGCTACCTATCAAAATGAAGATATCGACGAGATCTACAACTCTTATTCTGTGAGAATTGACATATTCTGGCTTCATCAAGGTCGAAATGAGGCTCCAACCAACTGCTGTGTAAATTGCAACTTCCAAACTTTGAGGTTCAACGTCTGTTTAGTAAAAAGATCATAACTTTTTCATATGAACTCTGATTGGGACGATTCAAGATGTTCCAGAAGCTAAAGAAAAGCTCTACAATAAAATTCAAGTCCCAAGCCTAGACCATGCATCCAACTTAATGCTAAAAACCCTGTAATTTTCTCTTTTTCCTCATTTCAGCTCCAATTCTTTCTGAAATCATTAAACACCGTAATAAGCTCATATACACATGAAACATGCAATAAAACTAAATATAATGGAATCAAAATAAATGAATAATAAGTGAATTAATAGCAATTAATTGTTTATTTAGCCGATTAATTACCCGATTTGTCAATATAACCTCCAGACATCAATTATTATCGGAATAGATGTCGATTTTCACTACACTAATAATCCACACACAATGGAAAAAATCAATTTCATTTTTAATCAACACGATCTTATTCATCATAAATATTATAACTCATAATATTTAATAACCAGATCATTCCTAGGAAATAGGGGGCTTTCCGATAAGGATTTCTCCCTATTGGCGCGCAATTAGGTGACCAAACCTCTCCTTGACAAAACTTTTTAGACATTGTTAATATTGAAAATAATAATATGAATAACTTTGTCATCTCAATTATTGATTTAATAATAATAAATATTATGCAGATGATACTGTGACAATAATTGAATCAATAATATGAGAGATATTATGCGAAGAATTCATCAGTAGCAATAATTGAGTATAACCGAGTGACTTCTCACGTAAGCATCAATAATCAATCTGGTGTGCTACTATGCAACCACGCCAGACATTCGTTTTTTTTTACCACCGGGTAGTTCAACAGTTGAACGGTAAAACTTTCGCCGTTATTTTTATAAAAAGATAATTATGTCGTTTTCTAAATATGACAATACTTCCGTTGTGGGATCCACCAATGATTGTGCCTTCGTACGAATATTCCCTATTAAAATGAATATTCCCCGACCAATCGAATATTATTTAACCACTTGCTTACTTTGCAAAATTTGAAAATATTACCCACAACTATAACATTATATCAAATCCACACCATAATATTCAAAAATATATTTCGAGAAAAAATTAATCTTTATTCATAAAAGTTGGGATCTTACAATAAGTGGGTGGTTGATATTGTTAACTCTTAGAGAATTGATGAGCATGCTTAGTCTATATTTTAACTCATTAGTTGGTTTTCACATTACTTGCAAAATTTTTGAAAATTTTTACACATATCCATTTGTTTAGCCAGTTGGGATTGATTTTTTTTTTTTGGCTAAATGCTTATGAAAGATACCATTGCAATTTGAGAAATCTTATTTGAGCATCATTCGAAGTGAAAATTAGGCACTCACATAAGTTTGGGGGAAATCTTGGGATATTTATGAAAAAAAATAAAAATTTATTAGAACCTTCCCGAGTTGAATAATTGAAGCATGTGGTGGTCGAGATGGAGCATAAAATGCACTCCCCATAAACATAGGCACCAGATGAAGCGTAAAACGCACTCGTTCAATAAAAAGTGGACAGTGAGATGGAGCGTAAAACACACTCGTTCAATGAAAAGTGGAAAGTGAGATGGAGCGTAAAACGCACCCACTAAATAGAGAAAAGAAAATAAGTATGTTTGTGTTAGTTCCCAGTAGGAACAATACAGATCTCGAAGGGGGGGGGGTTGAATAGATCCTATTAAATTTCAAATACTTTTCTGGTTTATTTTGTATAGCTAATGATTTAGCATATTACAAACAGAAGAATCATTTCAAGCACATCGGAATAAGTAAAAGATTCCCTTCATTGATATATTCATAATCATATATACATTGTTCTTAGAGTTAGTTCGACTGTAAGAATTTAAAACATACATAGCAGTTATAGAAGTTAATTTACATAATGTAAATGATATAAGGTAAATGACACAAGGGGTTTTAAGTGGTTCAGAGACTCAAGCTCCTAATCCACTCTTCTGCTTTCAACTAGCAGGATTTCAACTAAGGAAGGGCAGTACCCTGAATCACTGAGATTCCTTCAAGGCCAGCAGCCTTAGGACTCCAGTTCAATAAGAACTCTTCAAGGCCAGTAGCCTTGGAACGTCTCTAGTTCCCTAGGAACTCTTCAAGCCTAGCAGGTTTGGAACTTCATTTAGTCCCTTCGAACAAGGACCCCTCAGGCCCTGGCTTCTTGTTGTTGAGTTATTTGTTTGTTGGAGTCGGTGCTGAGCTGCTAAGATGTCTTTATGCTTTGAACATCTTCTGTACTTAGCAGCTTGGCGTGATCATCCTTGAAGTGCAGTTAAGTGTTGCATGATGCTCAGCTTCTTCAGTTACTCAACCTCCTCTGATGATCCCTTGATGAACTGCCTTGAAGATCATTCCTCTTGATACATGATGGCTGCACATGATGGGTTTCTAAGATGACTATAAGCTCTTCTGCTAGGTACTTAGAAACTTTCTCATGCTTGCCACCATGATGACGTTTGTGATCTCCTTTTTTGATACTTGATGCCTTCTCATGATGGGCATGCTAAGATGACTGTGAGCTCTTCTCTATGGTACTTAGAGTCTTCCTATGATGGACATCAAGATGACATGATGCTCTTCTTTCTCTCGAAAGTTCAGAACACTCTTCATGTAGTAGAACTCTCACTTCTACATTATAGAACTCTCACTTCTACTTCTTTCTTTGTCTGACTCTAAGTGTTCTTGGTGGATCGTAGAGTGAGCCTTTAGACTCACTGTCTCACATGGTTTAGAACAGTCCACCTTTTCTTCAAACACGACAAGTCCAGCAACCTTTGATCTTTGAAGCTCTAGCAGATTTATACTCCTTCCCAATCTTGCCGTTGGAAAGTTGCCGTTGAAAGCTCTTTGAAATGCTTCACAGATCTCGAGTTGCTTGGTACAGACTGCAGATGTGACATGATAACTTTCTTTGACTTTCTGACACTGCAGTCTACTGTTTCACCTACCTTGTCAGATATATTACTTTTATGCCTTGGGCAGATCGAAGACTTTATTTCCTCCTTCTGATTTCTCAATCAGAGGTTGTCCTTTTGCATCGATGCTCTCAATAAGCTCTTGTCCGAATGTCAACCTTCAAATTAAACCGTTGCCAATGCTTCAATCTTCAGCCATTCATATTCAACAATTCTGATGCATGTCATCATGGACCTGATCGTAGTGTCTTGTTGAATATTAGAGACAACACTACGATCTTGAAGAGTGTTGATTGAATCTTCAATGTAGAACACCTCTTCCTTCTCTTGTGCACTGCTTCAACACTTATATTTGCCTCAACATCTCTCAGATACTGATGACTTGACTTCTTTGTTTTGTCCCTTTCTGAATAACAAGACACTTTAGATTTGTGGCGTGTCCAGCTCGCTTTCTCCTTGTGATCTCCCGTTCACTTATCATCAATGGACTGACCCAATGCTTAATCACTTTAGCCTTGTTCTTCAGAAGTTGTCCAGTGTCTCTGTATGCACTCCATCAGTTCTTTCTTTGTTTGGAAAACACTACGATCCTGGTTGCTTCTAAGATCACTGTCTTCTATATATTTGACAACTACTGCACTTGCTGACTTTCCTTAGTCAGTTACTGAAGTCTTCTTCTGATCTCCTTGTGGAAGACTTCATCCTGAATGGCTTCACAACTCAATCTAGATGCTGATTGGGTTAGTGCTTAGATCTTCTGTTAGCTTGCATGCCATTCGTTGAGTGCTATCTAGTTTCCTTCAGATGGGATGTATCTTTGCAGTGCCAACCAGAGACTTCATTCCATTTGATATTCTGGGAGTGCTCATTTGTTGAGAATTGTATTTACTCTACGATTCTACCTTGGCATTGTGAGCACGACGGTTGAGGTCGTAGTTCCGCTCTCTACAATTCAGCTTCGGCTGTGCAGACACTACGACTCTGAGATCAGATCTTGACACTCTACGATTTCTGTCTATGTGCTCGAGGTCTTTATCTGATCTTGTTCGACTACGATCTCTGCCTTTGATATGATTAGTAGACTCTACGATCCTGAGTGTAGTCTACGATCTCTGACTTGGCTTCGGCAGAGATACTACGCTCGTTACTACTCCGTGGGTAGGTCATCTCTCACGATTCTGAACATGACTTCCTCAGTAGACTACGGCCCTGAGGAAGTTCTCCTCGACACACTGCAATCCTCTCCTCGTCTTTCCTGGCAGTCTACGAACTCCAAGACCACTATCTTGCAGACTACGATTTTGCCTTGATAGTTCTCGAGTTTCTTTGACTCTCTTGGCAGATTACGATTTCTGGTGTAGTGCTCGACGATCAGACAAGCCTATCTATTACATCATAAGATCAACCTAACATGCTTGATCTTTCTATGTTTATAGTCCTTGTACATCATTTCTTTTTAAGGACTTTACAAATATGTTTTGCTTATGTAGGATCAACCTAACATATTTGATCAACTCATTCTAAGTCCTTATAAATATGTTTCTATTATCTATCAAAGGACTTTACAACTTTTCTTAATACAAACATACTTGCATATTCATTCATATATATCATAATCAAATCATATGTAAATAGGAATAACATTCACATGCTTATTCGTGACAATCTCCCCCTATTTGATTATGACAAAAATAATAAGTGCATATGCTTGTTATGAATGAATCTTATATACAGTGAGTAGCTGTATTTCTAAAACAGATAATCATGAATGTCATTTATAATGATGTGGAATTTTGATACACTGACATTTTACATCTTGGATCCAGAACATACCTATCTAGTTAGAGATGTATCTCTTTTGGCTCCATGTATGTTTTCAGGATGTCTGTTAATCAGCTATTCATCTGTTTGTCCTGCTCACTCCTGCTCCCCCTCAGATGTGTGTTTCTCTTCTTCTTCTGGCTCCCCCTCAGCTTCAGCATACATAGGCTCATCATTCCTTGGCTCCCCCTCAGATGATAACGCTGCCTCTTCTTCTGCTATCTTCTTCTTTGACTTCTTCTCTCCTTTCCTTTTGCTCTTCTTTCCCTTCTTTGAATGCCTTTTACTCTGCCTCTTTCTATGCCTATCTTTCTCCCCCTTTTTGTCATTAATCATTTGGGAGAGCTGCTCCATGTTGGACATAAGCTGCTCCATCAGATAGGAGGAGTTAGCAACTTCAAACTTGAGTTCCTGTTGGCCTAGCTCAAGTTGCACTGAGAAAGACTACTTCATGTTGTCAATCTTGTCAGAGAGGACTTGGATCTGCTCTTCACTGGCCTTCTTTGCTTGTAGTGCATCTGCCTTCTGATCATTCATGACCTTTAGATAGATGTTATCTCTCTCTTTGAGTTTGAGAGATACATTAGCCATAGTAGCTTGAAGTCTGTTCTGGAATGAATTATCTCCTGCTGTTGTCAGCTTCTTTGAATCTTCAGTGAATAGAGATATTTTCTCAATCAATTCATCAGAATTTTTCATCAGCTTCTTCTCCACAGATACTTGATCATCTGGTTGAGCAGTCTCTTGTCGAGCATCAGATTGAACTCTACGATCTGCATCCTTGGATAGCTTTTTGAAGGTGTTGAGAATCTGAAGAATCATTGAGTTCCAATCACTGGTTGAGGATGAAGGAATGTCTGTCAGTAGTGCCTGAGTAGATGGAGGCTTTTGGTATTAAACTTGAACACCATCAGTAGTAGAGTGAATAGACTCTACGATCATCTCCTTGGTCATGATCCTTCTTCCTTGAGAGTCCACTCTACGATCGTAGGGGATATAGTGATTGCCGGCATGTCTGTAGACCTTATAGTGAGGCTGGTTTGTGATCAATTTGGTGGCAAACTTCTTCACCCTTGGGAAGTTTTGTGCTACCAGCTCCATGCTTGGAAAGTGAGAGTAGCACCAGCTGAAGTAACTTGCATCCTTTTTAGTATGTGCTTTTAGCCAAGGCATCCACTAGAAAAACCATCTCTTAAGCAGATCATCAGGATTGTAGAGGATGGTTGTGCAGTCTAGCTCCATGTTGTTCCAGTTTTTAACTATATCAAAGGTAGTCATCCTTACCACCTTGAGCTGTTCATCTCCATAGTTCACCCATCTTTCTGGTGGTGTTTCTGGTGGTTCATTCGAGACTTCTACCACTATTCTCCTGGTGAATTTTGCTGGAGAGAGGACATGATAGAATTCTGATTCCTCTGATTCCTGATTTTTAGAATTGGAATCATTCTCCGTTTCTTCTCTTTCGAAGCCTGAACCATCTTGATCATTTCCAACAGCGAATCCTTCTTGCTGCATTTTATTTCCAGAACCTTCTTCAGCAAGATCTTCTTCTGATTCATCTTCTTCAGTATTGGTTCTATCTTCAGCACTTTCATCCTTTGATATAGACTCATCATCACTTAGTTCAATGACATCATTGGAGTGATCACTACTCCTTTTGGAGGCAAATTTGGCAAGTAATTTGTGGCTCTTTCTTCTTGTTGGAGGTTCAGCTATGAGATAGTCAGATTCTTCTTCCTCTTCAGATTCTGAAGTCTTTGGATCATCAGAAAAACTTCCTTGAGGCTCAGCACTGATAGGGGACCCTTCTTCTTTGGACTCATCACCTTTTGAGTCGTTATGGGGGCTTTCAGGATTGGAAGGGACATGTTCTTCTTCTTTAGAAATAGCATCATTTGACCTATCATCTGGGCTTGTTGGGGCAGTTGCATTTGGGGATTGAGTTTGGTCATCTTGAATCTCTTCTTCATCATCATCAGAGTGGCCGCTTCCGAGGGTTAGCCATTGTGGCTTGAGCATTCTTCTTCATCGGTAATGTTTTATTTATTAATCCAAATTCACCTTTACTACTTTGGATTTGGTCAAATGGGACTCGGCCTTGAGATTGTCAGGTTGCCTTTTCTTCTTCCTCGATTCTACATCCTCCTCTTCATCGATGTACTATCTTGGGAACCGAAATTTGGTTTGATTATCACCTTAGCTTTATTGTTTGGATGGCCCTTGAAGTAATCTGTTACTTCTCCTCTTTATGGTTTCAGCAGTTAGGACTTTTTCTTCTTCATTCTTGTCTTTGGAGGAGAGACTTCTACTTCTTGATGGGGCCTTGGTTTTCTTCACACCTTTGGATTTCTTTCTGGCTGGTGTGGTTGCTGCTGGTACAGAGTCATCAGACTCAGAGCTTTCTACCTCTTTTGCCTTCCTCTTTTTTGCAGAGGCCTTGCTGGTGCTCCTAGTTGTCAGCCTTCTGTTCTCCTTTGGGTTTTTCTTCCAATTTACAAATAATTGTGGAGACATTACTTTGTGAACATTCAGAGGTTCTCCCTCATCATCCTTGATTTTATTTCCCAATTTCTTCTTCAACGCAATGCTCAGTAGTCTTCCATGAAACACTTTTGTAAGGGGTTTTTCAGTAGACTTCTTCAACTCAGCCTTTTCTACACATTTTGAGATTTGATCGAACAAGATAACTCCAAAGTTTATTCACTTCTTCAGAGCTATTCCAGACATAATCTTAAACTGTTGATCAAGCACAGTGTCATGTGCAGTATCTTTGCATAATATACATTTGCCCACTATCTCAGCAAGGTACTCGAACTCCTCTGGAAACACCTTCTTCTTCATTTCCTTCAGATTAGGGTTTCTTTGGTACCCCATGATCTTCTTTGCTTGTTCCATATCGATATCATCAAGGCTCTTTAGTCCTTGGTCAGGAAAGCCTAAGCATTGATTGAAGTCAGAAGATTTCAGCTTTATAAACTGACCTTTGATCTTGGTAGAGAGGGTTCCGGAGTTTATGGATGGATTTGAGTAGAATTCCTTGATCAGTTCAGTATATACTCGAGTGCTAGCCTCAAGACATTATGAGAATCCAGCTTTCTTCATAAGTTCGAGAATGTCTCTGAACCTCTTTTCAGATTTTTCAAATGACTTGGTTCCGAGCTGAATGCCAGTGATTACTCGCCAATCTTCCATTTGAATAATTCGAGGAATATGGGTATATGATTCAGAGGAGTCTATGAGAGATGGCTGATTGTGATTTGGGCAAGGCTCTGGAGGGTTAATATACTTTTGCTTCGATGAGGATTCTAGGGTTTAAAAATAGGAGGGAGAAAGGTTAGATGGTTTCTGATAACTGTTTGCAGATTTCGAATTTGTCTTAATGACAGTTCCTTCTAACTCTGCATAATCAGTGATGTGTCAACCAACCATTGGTTGCACGATGTCCAATAATGAGCTGTAACTCCCCATAACTTTTTAGTTAGATATTTCCTTTTGGAGAGTAGATGTTTAATTGACATGGATTGACCGTTGACCTTTTTGGTTCGTAGAGTACCATGGTAAGGCAGCTATGGACTCTACGTTTTCCTTTGTTGACTCAACGATTAACTTTTGTGAGATATTACAGTGGGTGGTTTTGACATTAATACTCATTTTGAAACTGCATAGCTTGACCACTGATATATTCAAACTTATCTCCTCATAATCTGAATGGTTGAGCAATTGTTTAGTCCTTCCGAGCTCCTCATGAGCTAGATTATTTTCTGGTAGGACTGTGATCGTCAAGTCTGCTTCTACGATCGTTGAGGTTGCACTACGATCGTGGAGTTCTCTTCAACCTTGACTCTACGATCGTTGACTGACTTGGTCCTTGAGATGAGCTTATCTAGACATATCTTCTGGGTCAAGGTAGCTCAGGAAGGGCCAACCTCTTAGAGTGAACTAAGGGTCAGGTTTGTCTCTGAGGCACTTTCCAGATGAAATTCTTTAGAAGTGATTTGTATTGGTATCTCTTTTGACCTTTTCTGGTGGAGAAGTCCTCTACTTTCTTTAGACAATTGCATTTTTTGTAATCGTGGTGTCCTCTTGCTTCTACACTACGATCAGATGTTTGATCGTAGGCACTTCATGATTTTGAGTTTGGTGGCTGATAGGTTATCAGTAGTACGTTTTGAGACGTTCCTACTAACTATGGATCTTCATTTGGTTCATCAGCCACAAAGTTTTGGGACTCTGTAGCTGGTACACTACTTCATAGTATAACTCAGTTCTGTCATTTTTTTAACAGATCACTGTTTCCCTATGTTTATACTATCTTCTCAATGAGGTGTGATTTCCTTTTCTTCATATGCAACAGGAGGCATTCTCTTATGTCTCTTTCTGACTGGAATCACCACTGACAATTAAATCTATTTACATCGTAGATATGGATATCTCCAGGACTGATCATTCTATGATCATTTGACAGCACTACGGAGGTAGTCTCCTTTGTCAGCACGTGCTCGTTGACTTCTGCTCCCGTAATGAGTTCCTCATGTTTGATGCTCGATTATCCTCTGTGATTAGCTTCCTTGAGGATTCCTCTCATATGACATGCTTGAGCATATAAGACCCTTTCCATCTATGGTTGAATGGCCTGCTTTTAAATAAGTATCAGTAGCCAAATGATCTTTATTCAGGTCAGCTCAGCAGGTTTTCAAGGGCAGGCTTTGACATATAGGAGTTTTATCAGAATCATTTCTGAACAGTCTTAAGCCTTCTGCTGGTTGAATCTTCTTGACTGAAGTCTTCTGCTTCAGCATTCCTTAGTGTGGCCGGATAGACCAAGTACCTGCAGGTTAGATGCATTTCTATTTTTGGTACCCATAATAAAATGGGTCCTGCTAGGTTAGTTTTCTAAACCCTTGTTCCTCATTCATTTGGATAATCATCACATTTATCATCAACGGTAATATTCATGCATGCAACTAGTTTTAGATAATACATATTGAGATGCATGGAGGTGATCAGTTTCTGTAAATCATCAAGATACTCCAGTAGAACTGATCATACTCTATGGGTTATCAAACACTTGGAACATAGGTTTGTACATACATACTAAGCTATCAGAAAAGATTACTTCATATAAGATTAAATTAACCTGTGATGTTCTTATGGCCTATTTCAAATTTCTTTCAAGATGTCATCTTCAACCTAAAACTTGGATGGAGAGAAAGTTTGTAAGCATTTGAGCTTCCAACTTAGTGTACTTTCTCTCTTCACCTATTTAGGTAGATTATGACTCCTTGAAGGAAAACTGTTATAGTTCACAAGGGGGTGCAACATGGTGTACACATTTATAATAGTGAGGAACCGTACCTTTTTCCTGTCAGTTTCTTAAGAGTTATTTATCTTTAATATACTGAGGTTATGCATTGATGTGCATTGCTTCACATTTGCTCCTGACAACTTGTTGTTCTTATTGGCCTTTAATCAATCAGTCGCGGTCTTGAAGATGCAGGCTAGGAGAATCTCAGCGTCTTTAATTCTTTGACATCTTTCAGTTTACAAAGTTTATATCCGGCAGCTGGTTGGCCAGACACAAGTTTGAGAAGTTCCTCTTTCTTTTTTGGATAAGCATTTCTTTGCATGTATGTCCTTTTCATCTTTTCAGGCTGATGGATGTTTGATCCTTTATCGTTGATGTCTCTTGAGCTTTCTCATCTGGTCTTCAAACTACAAGATTGATTGCAGGCAAGGATTGGTCTTGTTGATGTAATCAATTGAGAACATGGACCAATCGGAGCAGCTTCAGGTGTATATAGATATATAACCTGTACACAGTATTTCCAACATGTGAGCTCATCTGCATATACCAAGTGACTTACTACTGAACTAAGTATAGAACAATGTTTGTGCCTAGGATCAGACTCAAAGTGATTAACTTTTGAATATAGCATGAGAACCTGCTTTGATACCAATTGTTAGTTCCCAGTAGGCACAATATAGATCTAGAAAGGGGGGGGGGGGTTTAATAGATCCTTTTAAATTTCAAATACTTTTCTAGTTTATTTTGTATAGCTAATGATTTAGCAAATTACAAACATAAGAATCGTTTCAAGCACAGCGGAATAAGTAAAAGATCCCCTTCATTGATATATTCATAATCATACATACATTGTTCTTAGAGTTAGTTCGGTTGTAAGCAGTTAAAATATACATAGCAGTTATAGCAGTTAATATACATAATGTAAATGACATAAGGTAAATGACACAAGGGGTTTTAAGTGGGTCAGAGACTCAAGCTCCTAATCCACTCTTCTGCTTTCAACTAGCAGGATTTCAACTAAGGAAGGGCAGCACCCCGAATCATTAAGATTCATTCAAGGCCAGCAGCCTTGGGACTCCAGTTCACTAAGAACTCTTCAAGGCCAACAGCCTTGGAACGTCTCTAGTTCCCTAGGAACTCTTCAAGCCCAACAGGCTTGGAACGTCATTTAGTCCCTCCGGACAAGGACCCCTCAGGCCTTGGCTTCTTATTGTTGAGTTGTTTGTTTGTTGGAGTCGGTGCTGACCTGCTAAGATGTCTTTATGCTTTGAACATCTTCTGTACTTAGCAGCTTGGCGTGATCATCCTTGAAGTGCAGTTGAGTGTTGCATGATGCTCAGCTTCTTCAGTTACTCAACCTCCTCTGATGATCCCTTGATGAACTTCCTTGAAGATCATTCCTCTTGATACGTGATGGCTGGACATGACGGGTTTCTAAGATGACTGTAAGCTCTTCTGCTAGGTACTTAGAAACTTTCTCATGCTTGCCACCAGGATGACGTTTGTGATCTCCTTTCTTGATACTTGATGCCTTCTCATGATGGACTTGCTAAGATGACTGTGAGCTCTTCTCTATGGTACTTAGAGTCTTCCCATGATGGACATCAAGATGACATGACGCTCTTCTTTCTCTCGGTAGTTCAGAACACTCTTCATTTAGTAGAACTCTCACTTCTACATTATAGAACTCTCACTTCTACTTCTATCTTTGACTTCCTCTAAGTGTTCTTGGTGGATCGTAGAGTGAGCCTTCGGGCTCACTGTCTCACATGGTTTAGAACAGTCCACCTTTTATCCAAACACAAGAACTCCAGCAACCTTTGATCTTTGAAGTTCTAGTAGATTTATACTCCTTCCCAATCTTTCCATTGGAAAGTAGTCATTGAAAGCTCTTTGAAATGCTTCACAGATCTCGAGTTGCTTGGTGCAGACTGCAGATGTGACATGACAACTTTTTCTGACTTTCTGACACTGCAGTCTACTGTTTCACCTACCCTGTCAGATATATTACTTTTATGCCTTGGGCAGATCGAAGACTTTATTTCCTCCTTCTGATTTCTTGATCAGAGGTTGTCCTTTTGCATCGATGCTCTCAATAAGCTCATGTTCGAATGTCAACCTTCAGATTGAACCATTGCCAATGCTTCAATCTTCAGCCATTCGTACTCTATGATTCTGATGCATATCTTCATGGACCTGATCGTAGTGTCTTGTTGACTGGTAGAGACAACACTATGATCTTGAAGAGTGTTGATTGAATCTTCAATGTAGAACACCTCTTCTTTCTCTTATGCAGTGCTTCAATACTTCTATTTTCCTCAACATCTCTCAGATACTGATGACTTGACTTCTTTGTTTTGGCCCTTTCTGAATAACAAGACACTTCAGATTTGTGGCGTGTCCAGCTCACTTTCTCCTTGTGATCTCCCGTTCACTTATCATCAATGGACTGACCCAATGCTGAATCACTTTAGCCTTATTCTTCAGAAGCTGTCCAGTGTCTCTGTATACACTCCATCAATTCTTTCTTTATTTGGCAAACACTACGATCCTGGTTGCTTCCAAGAGCGTTGTCTTCTATCTATTTGACAACTACTGCACTTGCTGACTTTCTTTAGTCAGTTACTGAAGTCTTCTTCTGATCTCCTTGTGGAGGACTTCATCCTGAATGGCTTCACAACTCAATCTGGATGCTGATTGGGTTGGTGCTTAGATCTTCTGTTAGCTTGCATGCAATTCGTTGAGTGCTCTCTGGTTTCCTTCAGATGGGATGTATCTTTGCAATGCCAACCAGAGAATTCATTCCTTTGGATATTTTAGGAGTGCTCATTTGTTGAGAATCATATTTGCTCTATGATTCTGCCTTGGCATTGTGAGCACGATGGTTGAGGTCGTAGGTCTGCTCTCTACGATTCAGCTTCGGCTGTGCAGACACTATAACTCCGAGATCAGATCTTAACACTCTACGATTTCTGTCTTTGTGCTCGAGGTCTTTATCTGATCTCGCTCTACTACGATCGCTGCCTTTGATATGATCAGTAGACTCTATGATCCTGAGTGTAGTCTACGATCTTTGACTTGGCTTCTAGAGATACTGCGTTAAATCGTGGCGTGTCGTCTCTCTGATTCGAAAATGACTTCCTCAGCAGACTACGACCTTGAGGAAGTTCTCCTCGACACACTGCGATCCTATCCTCGTCTTTCCTGGAAGTCTACGAACTCCAAGACCACTATCTTGCAGACTATGATTTTGCCTTGATAGCTCTCGAGTTTCATTGACTCTCCTGGCAGACTACGATTTCTGGTTCAGTGCTCGACGATCAAACAAGCCTATCTATTACATCATAAGATCAACCTAACATGTTTGATATTTCTATGTTTATAGTCCTTGTACATCATTTCTTTTTAAGGACTTTACAAAGCTGTTTTGCTTATGTAGGATTAACCTAACATATTTGATCAATTCATTCTATGTCCTTGTACATATGTTTCTATTATCAATCAAAGGACTTTACAGTTTTTCTTAATGAAAGCATACTTGCATATTCATTCATATATATCATAATTAAATCATATGTAAATAGGAATAACATTCACATGCTTATTCCTGACAGTTTGAAATACTTGGGAAGGGTTCATATGTGCTTAAATGTTTAAATATTCAGTTGATCCTCAAGAAAAATTTGTTTTATGTCTGTATTAGCGGTGATTGATGTGATAAGAAGTTTTGAAAGTCGTTTTTGAAAATCATTTATGAGTATTGGTTGATCTAATCTAAATCATGATTGGTTTACACCATATGTAATCTTATAGAGAACTTGTGCTTTAAATCCTTTTTAATTGTAATTCACATAGAGATATAGTGAATTAGTTAATTAGGGTGTCTTGCTTAATTCTATCATCTGTGGATTTAAGTGAGTATGCGTATTATGTATCGAGAGGTGGTTTTATCTGCTTTAGTGTTCTTGATTAACAATTCAGAATAGAGAATAATTGATGAGATGTGTGTTAACTTAAATGAAGCAATAAGTGAAGTTGTGATCTTAAATCTCAGTAATCTTAATTTAACTAGTGGAATTTAATAGTAGTTTATTTATATAATTTGAAATTCATTCGTTTATATAAGATTGAATTGGTTATGGGTTAGTACTTGATGATTTTTATTAAACAATTCCTCGTGGGAACGATACTCTACTTTCACTTTATTACTTATTGACCACGTATACTTGCGTGTTGTGCGTAACTAGATTTTACCCAACAAATTTTTGGCGCCGTTGCCAGGGAATTATTTTAATAATATTTGCCAATATTAATTTTTATCAAATTAGTTTTAATTTAAACATTTTTATTATTTATTCTTGTCTTATTTAATTCTCTTTCTATTATTTTTCTTTCTTTTAAGGTATCATGGCGTAATTTAATTATTAATGGCCTTTATACGAGAATGACTCTGCCAAAGGGAGCGGAGATTGATGGACTCGCGACTTTCTGTATTGTCAACACAGATTGAGACACTTTCGAGGAGGTTAGACGCTTTTGCAGCACAACGTCGTCAAAGTGTGGCGGTTACTTGTGATTATTGTGCTAGAAATCATCCGAAGTCATCAATGCACCACCAGCTTTAGTCGATGCAGAGTATGGTGGTGATTACCCCAACAATTATGTCTATCCCAACAACTGTTATCAGGATTGGGGGTATCACCCGGATTTTTCATGGAGCCATACTCATCAAGATCAATTTTATGCTCCCCACCGGATTTCTCGTGTCCACCTCAACTACAACAAGAAGAACATTCAAATTTGAAGGAAATTCTGTCCAAGTTCATAGCTTCAAGTGAGGAGAGGAGGATTACTCAAGAGATATCGAGTCAAAATTTGTGAACCAAATGGAACAACTAATCAATGCCTCGAACATTTGTCATCAATACACTTGGCCCTATGAAATTTATTCCGAGACTGATGGTGAGCCCGAACCAAATCTGCAACCGGATGTGCCAAATGATATAGATGTTGAAAGAGATGAGAGACTTGGGGACCAAGAAAAGGAGATCGACAAAGATCTAACTTTGAGTACCAATGAAGATGAACCAATTTTGATAGTGTCCCATGTACCTTCTCCACCAAATTTCAAGGATCCGGATAGTTTTTCAAGACTGTGTCCAATTGGTAGTCATGTCATAGGCAAGGCTATATGTGATATGAGAGCTAAGACAACTTTAGAGCCATGGTGGGATGAGAAAGGGAAGATAGAAGAAGACCATGTTGTGTTTAAAAAGCTTCCATGCCATAATTTGATCATATACATAATAGGGAATGCACGTAGTGGTTTACCGTACTTAATAGGGATCCTATCTAAAAAGATCATGCTAGGTGACTTAAATTCATTGGCCATCGCCTGTGGGAACCTCCAAAAGGACAATTTTTTACTGATGGATAGAGGGTTCCTCAACTTCCGAAGAGGAATTGGATAGCGTAGACTAGGCAAAGTCTGGCTGAAGGACTATAAATCAAGCGTTTATAGGGAGGCAACCCAAGTTTAATTTTTATTTTTAGTTTTTTTTAGGTTTCATATTAGTTGATAGATTTTTTATTTTTTTATAGGATCTAACAAGCTTGATTCTATCATATTCAAAGGTTAGTTAAGTCCAACTCAAGTGTGGTTCCCGATTCATTCCAATGTGCATAACCTATTCTTCAGACTTTGCAGACAAGGAGATAAATTGCTATATGTCAGGGAAGTCCTCTCTTTTAATTTTTCCTATCTTAGCCATTGAGGACAATATTTGTTTTAAGTTTGGGGGTATTTATAATGTTTAGTATTTACTTGGGCAATGTTTTGATGGAATTAGATTTTGGCCAATGATAAGTGGGTGGTTGATATTGTTAACTCTTGGAGAATTGATGAGCATGCTTAGTCTATATTTAACTCATTAGTTGGTTTTCACATTACTTGCGAAATTTTTGAAATTTTTTACACATCCATTTGTTTAGCCAGTTGGGATTGAATGTTTTTGGCTAAATGCTTATGAAAGATACCATTGCAACTTTAGAAATCTTATTTGAGCATCATTCGAAGTGAAAATTAGGCACTCACATAAGTTTGGGGGAAATCTTGGGGTATTAATGAAAAAAAAATAAAAATTTATTGGAACCTTCCTGAGTTGAATGAAGCATGTGGTGGGTCGAGATGGAGCGTAAAACGCACTACCCATAAACACAGGCACGAAATGGAGCGTAAAACGCAATCGTTCAATGAAAAGTGGAAAACGAGATGGAGTGCAAAACACACTCATTCAATGAAAAGTGGAAAGTGAGATGGACCGTAAATCACACTCACTAAATAGAGAAAAGAAAATATGTATATTTGAAATACTTGGGAAGGGTTCATATGTGCTTAAAATGTTTAAATATCCGGTTTATCCTCAAGAAAAATTTGTGCTATGTTTGTATTAGCAGTGATGATGTTATAAGAAGTTTTGAAAGTCATTTTTGAAAATCATTTATGAGTATTGGTTGATCTAATCTAAATCATGACTGGTTTGAACATATGGATGCACACACGGACTTAAAGGATCAAGAGTAGATGTGAAGCTAATGAAAGTTGTTGAAATTTTAGACATGACATTGTTTTGAAATTTTCTACGGGTTAATATTTGAGGTAACCTTTGAGGCCATTGTTCAAATTCATATTGATTCATTGTTTAAGTGGATCATTGCTAAATAATGAATCTGTCTAATTTATATTTTTGCTTGAGGACAAGCAAATGTTTAAGTTTGGGGGTATTTGATAAGTAGGTTTTATACCTACTTATCCGGTATCTATTACTTGAATTAGTTTCTCAAACTCATGTTTCTTAGTTACTTTTCATGCATTTTGTGTTCATTTTATAGATTATATGCTTGGGAGCTGTGTGAGCGATTATTGGTATGAAAACGCAAGAAAGAGGCTATTATTGGCATGAAGAAGCAAGGGAAACCAATTCAGACATCTTTTGGATTAAAATACGCAATCAAATGCAAGAAGGTAAGATTGAAGGACTTTTAACACCAAGTTGGATGCATGTTCTTGGCTTGTAACTTGGATTTTATTGTAGATCTACTTCTTAGCTTTCCGGAATATCTTGAATCATCCCAATCGGAGTTTGTATGCGAGAGTTGTGACCTTTTTATCAACAAAGAACAAAGCTAAGAGTTGTCATGCTTGTCATTTACATAACATCTAATTCAATTCCGATTTCCACCTTTATCCAATCCGAATCTGTCAATTCTCAATACATGAAGGTTGTAAATCTTGTCGATATCTTCGATTTGATAGGTGACAGGCCCCGTAACTCCTCCCAGATCAAAAGTAATGACAGTTTTACCAGAGGACACTGCAAAGAAAAAAGGACCCTCACTTTGGGCGGGTTTTTTAGAAAAAACCACGGAAGTGGTAATCGCTGTAACAAGTTTTTAACGCGTTTTAAGTCGAATTTTGATACCTTTTTGACTCAAAATTGGATTGGATTTACTCCTAAGCTAAAAATTAGACTTGTTGTTGGGCTTCGGCACAGAAACGCACAGCAGAAATTAAAATTTTAAAGCAATTTCCGAAACCCTAAAACAGGATCCATGCGAAAAATCAATTAATTCGAGGTTTAGAGATTATACGGATATAAAAAATGAGAATCAAAAATGATCATACCTCGAATCTCCAACGCAATACAAACCGATTAACGCCTCTCTGTATCCACATCGAACAGCACCGCATCTAACCGCAGTCGAACGATTCTCGCAATAAGAAGGACTTGCAGACTAGCCACCAAAAGGAATGGATTTTCTAAACTGCTTTTCTCTCTAGTCTCTCTCTAAGAGCGGCTAGGGTTTTCAATTATGATATCACCTAAGTAGTCGCTATATATCATATATATAGTAGTTAAAAGGAATTAATCAAATCAAAACCTAATTTCATAAAATTGAATTTATATATATATATATATATCTCTTAATTAAGTCTTACTTAATTAATATACATATATACAAATTATCCTTTTAATTTAAATTAGTGATTTAAATACTATTAATCATATTAATATATTTAAATCCTTAAAATTTAAATTAATTCCCTTTTAAATAACGTTACATGTGTGTGACCATAGGTTATTATTACGTTGGCAATAATTTTAAAATCATATTATAAAATTATAAACAAAGGAGCGGCATCTAGTAATGCATCACTTTGCTACCCAAGTAATAATAAGATCGATGATTCGATGCAACCTTTTAGTGACCAATGTTTCAATGTAATTTAATCCTTTTAACCTTAATATCCTAGATTAAACTCGAGTCATGGAATGTGTCATACTCTTCATAATTTAATCTGAGTTTTCTTGATCAATGAGTAGACTATATGAAACAAATCACTATTTGAGCATGACCATGCATTTCATAGTCCTACTCAATCAAGAGGCCTATGGATATCACCCATAATATATAGAATGGTTAAATTCCATCTAGATCACTCATATTTCTCACACGATTAATGATGAACCCAATAATCACCTTTATAGTCCACCCTATTAAAGGTGACATTTGATGATATCAAAGTACATAAATTCTCGTAGTAATATAGCGATTTCGTGCCTGGAGGACCATTACATCATTGTCACTATGAGAATTGCTAATGACACTTCGCATAATGCTCCATATAGAATTCTCATGGTGGAATCCCATCCGATTACATCGTTCTCTAACATGTACCTATGCATTGACTTAATATCTCATATATTTATGACCAATGAGATTTGGTCATCAGTCAATCCACATACTAGTCTCAATGCATCATTGTTGTCCCATCAACAATGATACTCGACTAGGGACATTTAAGAACACTGATACTAATGGTAATATATAATCTCATGTTCAAGTCACATACTTGAAACTATATAATTTGTATCACTATTCTAAGGAATTTTATTATGTTAACAATTATATTACGCAGTAAATAAAACCATAATAAAATCATATATTTATTCAATCAAATATAATATCAAAACGTTAAGCAATTATATCAAATAATTGGCCTCTAGGGCATAAACTCTAACAGTCTCCCACTTGCACTAGAGCCAATCACTCATGTATCTAATACCCATGGAACTAGTGTGACCGTCGTTAGCCTCACTGCGATAAAGCCTTGGTTAGTGGATCTGCAACATTATCATCCGTTGGCACTCTTCAGATATGTACATCTCCCCTATCAATGATTTCACTTGATGAGATGGTACCTTTAAAGTATATGCTTGGATCGTTGGTGAGATCTGGGTTCCTTAGCTTCGCAATGGCTCCATTATTATCACAAAGATAGAGCAACCGGATCAACAATGGTTGGAACAACACCAAGTTCAATGATGAACTTTTTAATCCATACACCTCCTCCTCGCACTAGAAGCGACAATATACTCACCTCTCATTGTAGAATCACCTATTGTCTCTTGCTTGAACTTTTCCAAATTAACAAAGACACACCATTAAGGCAAAACACAAAACCCGACCGAGACTTATAGTCATCATTGTCGGTCCGAAAACTAACATCTGTGTAACCCTTTACTTTGCTAGTTCGTCTTTCACCTCCATATACCAAGAATGAATCCTTAGTCCTTTTCGTGCCTTGAGGATATTCTTGATTGTTGTCCAATGACCTTCACCGGATTCGATTTGGTATCTGCTTTCGTCATGCTCAAAGCATACGAGACATCCTGACGAGTACATATCATTCTATACATGATAGATCCAATTGTCAAACATATAGGGATCTTTCTCATACGCTCTCCTCATCATCTTGTGATTTAGGACATTGGGCCTTAGAGATCTTTACACCATGAGTCACGGGTAAGTTCCTCTTTTAGCCTCTTGCATGTTTGACTGTTTCAACACTTTATCAATATATGTACTTTGACTTAGGTAGAGCATTTTCTTGATCTATCTCTATAGATCTTGATACCTAAAATGTAAGCGACATCGCCCAAATCTTTCATGGAGAAACATTTTCCTAACCATGTTTTAACAAATTGTAAGGAAGGAATGTCATTCCCAATAATTAATATGTCATCAACATATAATACTAGGAATACAATGTGACTCAACTAACCTTCTTATATACACAAGGTTCATCTTCATTTTTAATAAAGCCAAATTCTTTGATCAACTTTATCAAATCGAAGATTCCAACTCAAGAGGCTTGCTTCAATCCATAAATGGATTGCTGCGACTTACATACCTTTCCAAACATCCTTTGAGTGACAAAACCCTCAGGTTGTGTCATATACACATCCTCAAGGAGATTTCCGTTAAGGAAAGCGGTTTTGACATCCATCCGCGGATTTCGTAATCATAAAAAAGTCGCAATAGCAAGTAAGATCCTGATGGATTTAACCATTGCCACCGGAGAGAAGGTTTCATCATAGTCAAACCTTGAATTTGTTTGAAACCTTTTGCTACCAAATCGGCCTTTATAGGTTTGTACATTACCATCCATGTCGGTTTTCTTCTTGAAAACCCACTTGCACCGATTGGTTTTACCTTTGGTGGATCAACCAGAGTCCATACTTGGTTAGTATACATGGAGTCCATCTCGATTTCATGGCTTCAAGCCATTTCTCGAAATCTGGTCCATTCATAGCTTCTTGGTAGGAAGCGTGCTCATCTTGATCTATGAGCATCACATCGCCGCTTTTGAGTCATAAGATATCCATAATATCTCTCGGGCTCTTGGCGTGTCCTACCGGATCTCTGAATGACTTGTGTAATTTGAGCGAGTTCACTTTCCACAATTTCTTGTGGTTCCCGCTCATGTTCCAACTTCGTTCAATGATATTTTGTGGTTCTCGAATTTCTTGAGTTCTACTTTCTTCCCAATTGCTTCCTTTAGAGACAAATTCTCTTTCTAGAAAAATACCAGTTCGAACAACAACCACTTTGTTCTCGGAAGGTTTGTAGAAATAATACCCATTTGTTTCCTTTGGGTATCCCACAAAATTACATTTGTCAAATTTGGGTCCGAGCTTGTCGAAATTCAGACGCTTTCTACGTAATGCCTCATGACCCCAAATCTTCATGAACGACATACTAGGACGTTTCCCAAATTCCACATTTCATATGGTGTCTTCAAACCGCTTTGTAGGAACACTGCTAAGTGAATGCAAACCGCCTCTAGGGCATGACCCCGTGCTTATTGGAAGATCTGCATGACTCATCATTGATCGTCTAAATGTCCAACAAGGTTCGATTCCTCCTCTCGGATACACCATTCCATTGCGGTGTTCCGGTGGAGTGAGTTTGTGATATAATACCACACTCCTTTAGAAGGTCATCAAAGTCTTGGCTTAAGTATTCACCTCCTCGATCGGATCAAAGGGCTTTTATGCTTTTGCCAAATTAGTTTTGAACTTCATTCTTGAATTCCTTGAACTTTTCAAAGGATTCGGATTTGTGTCTCATAAGATACACATATCCATATCTACTAAAGTCATCAGTAAATGTAATGAAGTAATAAAACCTACCTCTTGCTAACGAACTCATGGGTCCACTACATCACTATGTATAAGTCCCAATACATCAGCTAGCCTGCTCAATCGTGTCCAATTGAAAGGGCTTTAGTCATCCCGCCTAATAAACAAGACTACGCATTTCTCATATGATTCAAAATCAAATGAATCCAAGAACCCATCTTTATGGAGTTTGGATATGTGTTTCTCATTTATATGGCCTAAACGACGATGCGGTAGATATGTCGATTTGAATCATTTGATTTAAATCATTTTGTATTTATGTTATAGATAGGCATTTCTAAATCAAGAATATAGAGACCAGTTAAACAATTGTGCAACACCATAACAAATATCATTTAAGTAAAACAAACAACGATTGTTCTTTATTATAATGAAAAACCTTTCTTGTCCAAACAAGAAATGAAATAATGTTTTTGCTTATAGCGGTACACAAAATAACAATCTCCTAATTCTAAAACTAGCCCAAGGGCAAAGATAAATGATAAGTTCCTACGGCCAAAGGCAAAGAACTTTTTGCTCTATTTCTAACTCGTAGGTCAACCTCTCCTTTCGCTTAAAGTTCTACTCCTTCTGAGTCCCCTCGCACATTAACACAAATGTGAGAACCACATCCAAAGATCCAATACCCATGATGTAGAAGTAGATAAGTTGACTTCTATAACATATATACCGAATCGAAGTAAGTCGCTTTCCTTTTCTTTTCTTCACTTCATCTAGATAAGCATGATGTTCCTTTTCCAGGTGTCGGTGTTTTCCATGTATGACATTCACCTTCTTTAGCCACCCCACCTTTAGGTTTTAAAGCTCATTTGGTTTTGGAATTGGGTTTGGCAAAAGATTTAGATCCTATCTTCTTCTTGCCTTTCCAATTTCCCTTAGCATTCCCCTTTGCACCATCATTATGGGAGCGGGTCCCGCTTTTCATGTTATTCTCGGCGGCCTTAACATGCTCAACAACTCAAGAGGGTTTCTCAATTTCATTCATAAGATAGTTCATAACAAATTGAGAGTAGTGATGTTCAAAGATTGCAAAACAAGGTCGATTTGGGCTTAGGAGTGATTAGAAAACCCAACCTATCAATGTACTCAATATACCCAATCATTTTCAAAGACATGTGGACCAACTGGATCACGTTCACCCATTTTGCGTTGATACAACGCCTTGCTTGTATCATACCTCTCTGTCGAGCATGCCCTTCGAACAATTTCTTGAGATGCTCGATCATCTCATAAGCATCCATCAACTCATGTTGCTTCAAGCTCGGCGTTCATGGTTGCTAGCATGACACAACTCACATCCAGAGCATCATCTTGATGCTTCTTGTAAAGCATTAATGCTCCGCGACGTGGTGCGATGACAATATACCGGTGCCGAGAATGGGCCCATCAAGGACATATAGCTTACGCTCTTGTTTGAGGACAATCCTCAAGTTCCTATGCCACCAAGGAAATTAATTCCACTTAGCTTGTCCTTTTCAAGGACCGATCGTAATGAAAGACTATTTGTGTTGTTGTTGTTTGCCATTGGATATCTACAATTTATAAGTGCAACAATAATAAGTCAAATTACGAGTTGATATTATATAATTGATAATAGTACATTCAAAATATACCTCCCACTATTTTATTCAAATTAATAGCCCTCACCATTAATTCTAAAAGTATTTTCTATTAAATCTTTCTTGTGAGCCAAGATCCATATTTCATTATGCCTTAAGTTAGCTTTGGCTATTCTCTCAAAACATAATTATTTAGGTAGACAACCCTTTGTCAATTATATCATATATAACTCCCGGATAGTTTGGTAAACAACATTTGTTTCTAGTCCATCTAATGGTACCAACCAAACTCTATGCCTCTAAGTCCACAATCCTATTGAGATAACTTAGTTAAGTCAGCCCAATGATTTTAATAGTTTGGATATCACAATTATCCTATCGCATCTTACCTAGATAAATAGGGTACTTTGCTTTTGGCAAACCTACATCTATTGATCAAGGTCTTGATGAGTGTTATTCATTGGAAGGCATCCGATTTAGACTTAATAATTTAATGAGGAATTTTATTAATTTAGATCTCACCAATTTTAATCTTATTAAGCATGCACATTATTAATCATATCATATCGCATACAAGCATAAATAAAGTGCAAAATTAAATGTGTCATGATTATGGCCCAATCCAATCGTCAATCTTTTCAAGCTAATGAAAGATTGAAGGTCAATCTAAGGTGGAAAAAGATCTTAAAATAAATAACTTCCTTGGATCTTCCTCTAGCATCGCCTCCTCTCCATCATCATCTTTCCATTGTGTTCTCCAACTTGACATCTTCATCAATTACAGATTATTACATGACATAAAGAAACCTCGAGTTACATTCGAGGGGATTTAGATGAGAAGAGAATATTACATTAGAATTTATAGAAAGGCACGACATGCAAACCGTATTTCAAAACCAAAACCACTAACCTATGGGTCAAAAGGCCATAATCAGGCACCATGCATATCACAATAAGAACATAACAATTTATATATAATTAAAGAAAACTATATATAAAATATAGGGGACACGACCATCGTAAGCCACGACGGGGGTCTCCCCTCTGCGGTGGCTTCGGGCGGCGCCCTGAAAAAAAAAATTTCAAACTACATTCATATTGCGAAATTTTTCTATACTGAATCTCTCAAATGCTTTGAGAATCATACATTTTAATCCACCAAAACACCCATAATAACAAATCATATATGTCCAGCCGATTTAATCATATTAAAACGAATAACAAGACACCTGCAATTTATCATATATTTCCGATTTCGATTTAATCATATTAAAACGAATAACAAAGACACACCAATTTATCATATATTTTCGATTTAGATTAATCATATTAAAACGATTCTTCATGCTTCTAATCCGATTAGAATAGTTATATTGTTATTCAATCGATTAAATATACGATTAACAGTATCATCATATATATTACCAGAATACACATACAACGGAATATCATATATTCAATTTTATATCGGTAAACATGCATCATCATATATCATATATATCGAATACAATTAAAACACGTAATCTGAATTAATCTTTTCACAAGTAGCTCTGATACCACTGTTGGGCTTCGGCAAAAACGCATTAAAAAAAAATAAAATTTTAAAGCAATTTCAAAACCTAAAACAGGATCCATGCGAAAAATCAATTAATTCGAGGTTTAGAGATTATACCAGATATAAAAAAATGAGAATCAAACCGATCAGCGCTACTCGAATCTCCAACGCATACAAACCGATTGCGCTTCTCTAAGATCCACATCGAGACGCCGCATGAACCGTCGAACGATTACTCGCAATAAGAAGGACTTCATGATACTAGCCACCAAAAGGAATGGATTTTCCGAAACTTTTTCTCTCTAGTCTCTCTCTAAGAAGCGGCTAGGGTTTTTCAATTATGATATCACCCTAAGTAGTCTATATATATCATATATATAGTAGTTAAAAGGAATTAATCAAATCAAAACCTAATTTCATAAAATTGATTTATATATATATATATCTCTTAATTAAGTCTTACTTAATTAATATACATATATACAAATTATCCTTTTAATTTAAATTAAATGATTTAAATACTATTAATCATATTAATATATTTAAATCCTTAAAATTTAAATTAATTCCCTTTAAATAACGTTCTATGTGTGTGACCTATAGGTTATTATTACGTTGGCAATAATTTTAAAATCATATTATAAAATTATAAACGATGGCGCATCATCTAGTAATGCATCACCGCTACCCAAGTAATAATAAGATCGATGATTTGATGCAACCTTTTAAGTGACCAATGTTTCAATGTAATTTAATCCTTTTAACCTTAATATCCTAGATTAAACTCGAGTCATGGAATGTGTCATACTCTTCATAATTTAATCTGAGTTTTCTTGATCAATGAGTAGACTATATGAAACAAATCACTATTTGAGCATGGCCATGCATTTCATAGTCCTACTCAATCAGGAGGCATATGGATATCACCCATAATATATAGGATGGTTAAATTCCATCTAGATCACTCATATTTCTCACACGATTAATGATGAACCCAATAATCACCTTTATAGTCCACCCTATTAAAGGTGATATTTGATGATATCAAAGTACATAAATTCTCGTGTAGTAATATAGCGATTTCAGTCGGAGGACCATTACATCATTGTCACTATGAGAAATTAATGACACTTCGCATAATGCTCCATATAAATTCTCATGGTGGAGTCCATCCCAATTACATCGTTCTCTAACATGTACCTATGCATTGACTTAATATCTCATATATTTATGACCAATGAGATTTGGTCATCAGTCAATCCACATACTAGTCTCAATGCATCATTGTTGTCCCATCAACAATGATACTCGACTAGGGACATTTAAGAACACTAATACTAATGGTAATATATAATATCATGTTCAAGTCACATACTTGAAACTATATAATTTGTATCACTATTCTAAGGAATTTTATTATGTTAACAATTATATTACGCAGTACATAAAACCATAATAAAATCATATATTTATTCAATCAAATATAATATCAAAACGTTAAGCAATTATATCAAATAATTGGCCTCTAGGGCATAAACTCTAACACTTGTAACCTATAAATACATGATGACAGGCATATAAGAGATGATATAGATTAGATTAGAAGGAGGATTTCATTAGATTAGATTAAAGTAGAATAAGAAAACACTAGTTCTTATGAGATTTGGAGATTGAAGCTGTAAGGCCCCAACTTTTTATAAATAAAGATTTAATTTCTCTAATTATTATTTTGAAATAGTAAGGGGTTGATTTGATTAATGTGGTTAGTTATGGGTAAAATGCGCAAATATTTCAAATAAGCAAGTGGTTATAAAATACTCATTGTTGTTTGGAGAATATTCGTTTGGTCGTGGATATTCTTCTTTGTCGTCGTGAATATTAAATGACTGCCGGTAGCGACCTTATGTGGGCCCCATAACAGAAAGCGATTGGATGAAGAAAACGACAAAAATAAGTTGTTTATAAATAATGGCGTAGTGATTACTGTTAATACTGTTGGAATATCCGGTGGTTAAAACACTGTAATACGCGTTGTTGCACAGTAACACACGGTATTGCTCCAATTATTAATTCTTACGTAAAAATGCACTACTCAATAATTGTTACAGTAGTTATTTTTTAGTATTTTATTTTATTGATTCAATAATTGTTGCGTTGATATTTTATATTACTGTTGTTTCAATAATTGTCACTACAAAGTGTATTCCATTATCGAAGCAATAATTCTTATTATCTGAATAATATTATTAGAGAACATTATTGGCAATGTCTAGAAAGTTCTGTCTAAGGAGAGGTTTGGTCACCTAATTGCTTGTGCCAAGATGAGGAGAAATTCTTATTGAAAGCCCCTCTTTCTTGAGGAACTACACAAGTTGCGATCTTGTGATTCTCATAATATTATTTGTGAATAATTAATTATTGATTTATATAATGAGGAAAATATTGATTTTATGTGGATATAGATGGAGAAAATTTTTAAAGTGACAATTGTTAAAAATTGATATTTTATTTTTTCTACGATAAAATAATATTATATTATATTATTATAATATAATAATGGTGATATTTTACAATGAATGTGGGATATATGAGTATATGAGGAGGAAGAGTATTTTAGTTGCAAAGTTGTTTAAAACATGTTAAACATGTTGGTGGACCCATTTCTTGATGAAATTTGATTATAGCACGTAAAATCGTCTGTTTGTGGATTTCATCAATTTACGCTTTGGAATTTAGAAAAACTTTCTTCTGCAAAGTTGCAGAGAATTAAATTTCCTATAAAAAAATTGCGCGATTCAAATTTGGTGATAAAAGGGCTATTTATTATGAATTATTGATGTTCCGGATTAATTGATTATCAATTTTTTTTGGAGTTTTAAGTAACTTTTGCATGAAAAATGTTTTTGTCACTTATGGGACATGTGTTAGTGGTTGATTTAAATTTGGTGGTGTGCGTGGGAAGATGTGGAAAAATAATTTATTATTATATTAAATTTTCTACTTTGGTGTTCTACTGCAATTTCTATAAATAAGGGTCTTGGGTTAGAATTGAAAATCACACCGTAAACTAAAGTTTTCTCTCTTTCTCTCTCTATAATATCGAGTATATTTTGTGAGTATTTTAGTACTTTGAGTATTGCTATACTGTGCAAGTTCTTTCAACACTATATCCGATATTTCAATCGGAAATCTTTTTTTTTGCGAGTAAGGGATGTTATTTTCTTCGTAAATGATATTATTTCTTCAATATCATTATCTTGAAATATTGGTTGGAACTTTTATCA
The DNA here is from genome assembly GCA_020205605.1 of Panax ginseng. Classification (NCBI taxonomy): domain Eukaryota; kingdom Viridiplantae; phylum Streptophyta; class Magnoliopsida; order Apiales; family Araliaceae; genus Panax; species Panax ginseng. The sequence continues at coordinate 70,931,957 of CM035136.1, forward strand.
AATTTGGAACTTTTTCGAATCGGGTTACTATTCATGAGTTACTATTCATGAGTTACTATTCATGAGTTACTATTCACGAGTACTATTCACGAAGCATGATGATTTTTTTGTGAAATTTCTATCTTTTAGTGTCGAAGTTACTATTCACGTATACGACACTATTCACGTATACGGCACTATTCACGAATACGACACTATTCATAGAAAAATTAAATTTTCTTTTTTGTGTCCAAGATTGTCTGTTATGATTCCTATCTTTGATTGGATCTATGTTTTAGTCTTCATTCTTGAATTTTACTCCACTCTGGTTATTTATGAAGTATTTTTGAACTTGGATTGTTTAAAGTACGAATCCTTAATATTTGTTCTTTTGTTTCACTGGATTCGTTTTCTTTAAAATATTTTTCATCATCCTCAGTCCTAAATGATGATATAACTGAATATCTTTGGCCCGTAGTGCAAAGATGAATGATTTTATGATGAATATCTTTGGCCCGTAGTGCAAAGATGAACAGGTGTTTAGATGAACATGACCAACTGGTGAATATCTTTGGCCTGTAGTACAAAGATGAATATTTGATTTATGATGTATATTGATTGATGTTACAGGAAGAAAATATCGATGATGGACTTTTAAATTCATATATAGAAGATAGTAGATTTTATTCTCTATTTAACTCTTCTAAAGAATTGTTGTTTCAGCTGCAGTTGTTGATCTAAAACTTGTTGTCTATTGTATTCTATCAGATTTTTCCCTGTTGAAGACTAAGGATAATTTGTTGTACATTATCTTAGTCATAATATTCTTTCTTTTTGGGCTAGTTGAGCTCACCCTTTTCCTTTTTGTTCCATTTTTCTTCTCAGGAGGCGAGAATATAGCGGGAACTAGTCGGGGTGTGGAGTGATGGTTCAAGATAGCTTTTTTAGTAGTCCTCACTATTTTGTAAAATAGTGTATCAATAATTGTAATGAGGACTTTATTTGAGTGTGGATATTTTCTAGAAGACAATATTTATATTTAAACTCACGGTTTTACGTGTTGTCGTATTATTTACCCGACAATTGTATTAATGAAGTTGTAGTTATTTACGTACCATGTATTTGGCGACTCGAATGGGTTGGATGGAATGTACCTATTTTGGGGCGTCACGGTTAGGTATCGAGCTTAGGGATATGATATTTGGCGGAGATCGAGGAATAGAACTAGGAGGGGAGAGACGAGTAAATCCTTCGCTAGTATGTACTACCTAAGCTTATTTGTTGGTCGATCATAATATAGGGGTATTATATGATTTGTTAATTTGTTAAATTTACCCTTGTTTTATGGCGATGTTTAAGAATGTCGGTGAGAATGTTAACGATGGAGTAAATGAGACCGTGGAGACACCTTTGCTCACCAATGAGGAGAGAACGCGTAAAGCAGTGGCAATGTTCCTCCGTGAACAACACCAATCGAAGCGGATGATGAACGATGGTATGTTTAGGAACTTTCTAGAATTCATGCAAAACCAAGCGAGAAAGACTACATTTCAAAATGCACCGGAAACACTTGCAACTCACGGATGGTCACCTCTAAGCGATTCAAGGAGTTAGGATCGCCAGAGTTTTTGGGAAAGCCGAAACCACTTACTGGCGAGAGACATGGATAAAGCGAGATCACTAAGATATTTGATGTCTTGGGATGCTCAGGGGAGTAAAAGGTTCATTTCGCCACTTTCATGTTACGAGGAGAGGCAGATTATTGGTGGGAATCCGTAAAGCGTACTCAGCCTACCGCAATGAAGATGTCTTGGGAGAAGTTCCAAGAATTGTTCAACGACAAGTACTTTCCGAAAGTATTCGTCACATGAAGGAGGTAGAGTTCATCAAAGTTTGGAGCAAAATAATATGAGCGTGTCGCGATCAAAAGCTAAGTTTGCCGAGTTGTCTCAATTTGCATCCCATTTGGTTGATAATTAGGAGAGAATGACGCGAATGTTTCTGCGAGGTTTGAAACCCAAAATACGTCAATACTTCATTTTCACAAACTTTGTTTATATTCAGATGTTGTAAATAGGGCTCAGTTATTGGAGCGCGATAATGAGTCGGCTCAACTGAAGAATAATGACCAATAACTCGATGAAAATTGTCTGCAGAGTGGCAATGATCGCTTCGGAACAATGATAACCATCGTGGAGGAAATTATCATGCCAGAAATGGTAACCACGTCGGTGGTAATCATGGTCAAGATAATAGGAAAGGTGAGTCAAGTGGAAATTTGAAGAAGAAAGATTTAACAATGACGGGAAGACGTCAGCACCAACACCAACAACGAATTTTAGAGGAGGAGAAAGACCGCCAGTTAGATGCTATAGATGCGGAGAAGAGGGACACATAAGTCCAAATTGTTCACAACCTTCCAAGGTATGTTATAATTATAGAAAAGAAGGTCATATCGCTCGAGATTGTACGGTAGCGAAACCCAGTCCAGCGGGGATGGTGACTCAAAAGGTTGTCCCGGACAAGTCAAAGTCATCGGTTCTTGGAAGAGCGTTTTTCGTGACTTTTCAAAAAGCGAGTAACCCGAACGAAGTTAGCACGGGTTAGTTAATTATAAATTTTTGCGAAGTTATACCTTATTAGATACCGGTTCTACCCATTCATTTATCTCTCCTGCTTATACTCAACGTTTAAACTTAACTTTGGAGAAAATTGGACTTTGACTTATTTGTTGAAACTCCGTTAGGAGAAACTTTCGTTACATCCGCTGTTTATAAATCTTGTTTGATCCAAGTTGGCACCATCACATTACCTGTTGACCTTATTTCTTTAAAAATTCTTGCATTTGATGTGACCTTAGGGATTGATTGGTCAACCACTCATCATGCTAAAATTGATTGCTTTTGTAAGGTTGTTAGTTTTCATATTCCTAAGCAACCTGTTATTCGAATTCAAGCAACCAAACCATTGAAGTTAAACACTTTAATATCAAGCCATAAAGTCATTCGTTTATTGAAAAATGGATGTCAAGTTTTCTTAGCCCATGTCATGGACTTGAACAAAACTACGTTAGATTTGAATGATATTTCTGTTGTCAGTAAAATTTCCTGACGTATTTCCTGAAGAATTTCCTGGCCTACTCCCAGAGCGTGATATTGAATTTTGTATCGACTTTGAACCCGGTACAAAATCAATTTCTAAAATCTCATATCGAATGGCTCCTATTGAACTTAAGGAGTTAAAAACCTAACTACATGAGTAGGTACCTTAGCCTTTATCTGGTGACTTCTTTTGTGGAATGCACCGAAGCCAGACTCTCCATAGGGGACGCCATATTCATGCGATAGTAAACTGATAGGTGTCATTGTGACGTGCTATCCAAGGTTGGGATATGAGTGATAGTTGAGAGCAACCTAAGTCGGTAATCGAAATATGTAGCTTTTTAGGCTTAGTTGGTTATTATCGGAGATTCGTTGAAGGATATTCTCGAATCGCTATTCCATTAACGCAAATGACTCGTAGAGATACAAAATTGAATGGAGCAAGGAATGTGGGAAGAGCTTGAAGAACTCCGATGAGGAGACTCATTTCGGCACATGTTACGACCATACCATCCCATAGAAAAGCGAACGTGGTAGGCGGCGTGTTGAGTAAAAGATCGTATCTGATTCTGAGTGCGATATTGTCAAAGACCCATTTCATATAATCGACAAATGATAGATATAGAGTTAAAGACTCTAGGGACTCACGTGATGATATACGAGTAGAATCGACTTTAATCGATAAAGTTAAAACCGCTTCAAGCTCTGAACCGGGGTGATGAATATGAAGAAGGAGGTACAAGAAGTTGTTATTCAAAAGCGAGAATTGGCAATGTGAGGAAATCTCAAACCTTCGATTTATTAGTCCATTTGAGATTCTCGATCAAGTAGAAGCGTGGCCTATAGACACATTTTACCGCCAAGTATGGCGCGTGTTCATAACGTTTTTTTTCGCGTGTCGATGTTACGTAAATATGTGGATGACCAAACCACATTATTGAGTAAGAACCAAATGAGATAGCGAGAAGATTTAACGTCAAGAGGAGGTACCGGTCAAATCTTGGATAGGAAGGAGCATGTCTCACGCATGTCAATTTAGAGAGGACGAAATTTCATAAGGAGGGAGGTTGTAAGGCCCCAACTTTTTATAAATAAAGATTTAATTTCTCTAATTATTATTTTGAAATAGTAAGGGTTGATTTGATTAATGTGGTTAGTTATGGGTAAAATCATAAATATTTCAAATAAGCAAGTGGTTATAAAATACTCATTTTTGTCGGAGAATATTAGTTTGGTGGTGGAATATTCTTCTTTGTCGGGAATATTAAATGCTGCCAGTATGACCTTATGTAGGCCCCATAACGAAAAGCGATTGGATGAAGAAAACGACAAAATAAGTTATTTATAAATAACGGCGTAGTGATTATCGTTATTATCTTTGTTTGAATACCCGTTGGTTAAAACACGATGTCTGGCGTTATTGCTTGCGATGGCACCGCGTATTGCGACAATTTATTGATTCTTACGTGAAGGCACTACTCAATAATTGTTACGATGAATTACTTTTCAATATTTTATTTTATTGATTCAATAATTCTGCGTTGATATTTTATATTCTTGTTGTTTCAATAATTGTCACTACACACGATTTTTCCATTATCGAGCAATAATTCATATTATCCTGAATAATATTATTAGAAAACATTATTGGCAATGTCTAGAAAGTTACATCTAAGGAGAGGTTTGGTCACCTAATTGCGCCGCGATGAAGGAGAAATTCTTATTGGAAAGCCCCTCTTTCTGAGGAGCGGCACAGTTGCGATCTTTGTGATTCTGTGTAATATTATTTGTGAATAATTAATTATTGATTTATATGATGAGGAAAATATTGATTTTATGTGGATATAGATGGAGAAAATTTTTAAAGTGACAATTGTTAAAAATTGATATTTTATATTTTTACGATAAAATAATATTTTATTATATTATTATAATATAATAATGGTGATATTTTTACAATGAATGTGGGATATATGAGTATATGAGGAGGAAGAGTATTTTTGTTGCAAAAGTTGTTTAAAACATGTTAAACATGTTGGTGGACCCATTTCTTGACTGAAATTTGATCATAGCCTGTAAAATCTTCCGTTTGTGGATTTCAGTCAATTTCTGTTTGGAATTTGGAAAAACTTTCTTCTGCAAAGTTGCAGAGAATTGAATTTCCTATAAAAAGTCGCGTGATTTGAATTTTCTGATAAAAGGGCTATTTATTATGAATTATTGATGTTCCGGATTAATTGATTATCATTTTTTTTGGGTGTTTTAAGTAACTTTTGCATGAAAAATGTTTTTGTCACTTATGGGACATGTGTTAGTGGTTGATTTCAGCTGGTGGTGTGCGTAGGAAGATGTGGAAAAATAATATTATTATTATATTAAATTTTCTACTTTGGTGTTCTACACAATTTCCTATAAATAGAGTGCTTAGGTTAGAATTGAAAATCACACCAGAAACTAAAGTTTTCTCTCTCTTTCTCTCTCTATAATATCGAGCGTATTTTGTGAGTATTTTAGTACTTTGAGTATTGCTATACGGTGCAAGTTCTTTTCAAACTATATCCGATATTTCAATCGGAAATCTTGTTTTTTGCGAGTAAGGGATGTTATTTTCTTCAGAATGATATTATTTCTTCAATATCATTATGCCGAAATATTGGTTGGAACTTTTTATCAAATTTGGAACTTTTTCATGTCGGGGTTACTATTCATGAGTTACTATTCACGAGTTACTATTCATGAGTTACTATTCATGAGTTACTATTCACGAGTACTATTCACGAAGCATGATAATTTTTTTGTGAAATTTCTATCTTTTAGTGTCGAAGTTACTATTCACGTATACGACACTATTCACGTATACGGCACTATTCACGAATACGACGACTATTCATAGAAAAATTAAATTTTCTTTTTGTGTCCAAGATTATGCATTATGATTCCTATCTTTGATTGGATCTATGTTTTAGTCTTCATTCTTGAATTTTACTCCACTCGGTTATTTATGAAGTATTTTTGAACTTGGATTGTTTAAAAGTACGAATCCTTAATATTTGTTCTTTTGTTTCACTGGATTCGTTTTCTTTAAAATATTGTTCATCATCCTCAGTCCTAAATGATGATATAACTGAATATCTTTGGCCCGTAGTGCAAAGATGAATGATTTTATGATGAATATCTTTGGCCCGTAGTGCAAAGATGAACAGGTGTTTAGATGAACATGACCAACTGGTGAATATCTTCGGCCTGTAGTACAAAGATGAATATTTGATTTATGATGTATATTGATTGATGTTACAGGAAGAAAATATCGATGATGGACTTTTAAATTCATATATAGAAGATAGTAGATTTTATTCTCTATTTAACTCTTCTAAAGAATTGTTGTTTCAGCTGCAGTTGTTGATCTAAAACTTGTTATCTACTGTATTCTATCAGATTTTTCCCTGTTGAAGACTAAGGATAATTTGTTGTACATTATCTTAGCCATAATATTCTTTACTGGGCTAGTTGAGCTCACCCTTTTCCTTTTTGTTCCATTTTTCTTCTCAGGAGGCGAGAATATAGCGGGAACTAGTCGGGGTGTGGAGTGATGGTTCAAGATAGCTTTTTTAGTAGTCCTCACTATTTTGTAAAATAGTGTATCAATAATTGTAATAAGGACTTTATTTGAGTGTGGATATTTTCTAGAAGACAATATTTATATTTAAACTCACAGTTTCTGTGTTGTCATATTTTGCACGACAATTGTATTAATGAAGTTGTAGTTATTTCTGTACCATGTATTTGGCGACTCAGAATGGGTTGGATGGAATGTACCTATTTTGGGGGCGTCACAGTTGGTATCAGAGCTTAGGGATATGATATTTGGCGGAGATCGGGAATAGAACTAGGAGGGGAGAGACGAGTAAATCCTTCGCTAGTATGTCCTACCTAAGCTTATTTGTTGGTCGATCATAATATAGGGGTATTATGTGATTTGTTAATTTGTTAAATTTACCCTTGTTTTATGGCAGTATTTAAGAATGTCGACAAAGAATGTTAACAGTGGAGTAAATGAGACCGTGGAGACACCTTTGCTCACCAATGAGGAGAACGTGAAACAGGCTGGCAATGTTCCTCCTGTGAACAACACCAATTGAAAGGATGATGACGATGGTATGTTTAGGAACTTTCTAGAATTCATGCAAAACCAAACGAGAAAGACTACTGTTCAAAATGCAGCTGGAAACACTGGCAACTCACGGATGGTCACCTCTAAGCAGTTCAAGGAGTTAGGACCGCCAGAGTTTTTGGGAAAGCCAGAACCACTTACGGCAGAGACATGGATAAAGTAGATCACTAAGATATTTGATGTCTTGGGATGCTTAGGGGAGCAAAAGGTTCCTTTCGCCACTTTCATGTTACGAGGAGAGGCAGATTATTGGTGGGAATCCGTAAAGCGTACTCACTTTCTATCATGCTGAAGATGTCTTGGGAGAAGTTCTAAGAATTGTTCAACGATAAGTACTTTCCCGAAAGTATTCGTCACATGAAGGAGGTAGAGTTCATCAAGCTGGAGCAAAATAATATGAACGTGTCGCAGTACGAAGCTAAGTTTGCCGAGTTGTCTCAATTTGCATCCCATTTGGTTGATAATGAGGAGAGAATGACGCGAATATTTCTGCGAGGTTTGAAACCCAAAATACGTCAATACCTCATTTTCACAAACTTTGTTTATATTCAGATGTTGTAAATAGGGCTCAGTTATTAGAGCGCGATAATGAGTCGGCTCAACTGAAGAATAATGACCAATAACTCGATGATAATTGTACCGGTGGCAACAGTCATCGGAACAATGATAACCATCGTGGAGGAAATTATCATGCCAGAAATGGTAACCACGTCGGTGGTAATCATGGTCAAGATAATAGGAAAGGTGAGTCAAGTGGAAATTTGAAGAAGAAAAGATTTAACAATGACGGGAAGACGTCAGCACCAACACCAACAACGAATTTTAGAGGAGGAGAAAGACCGCCAGTTAGATGCTATAGATGCGGAGAAGAGGGACACATAAGTCCAAACTGTTCACAACCTTCCAAGGTATGTTATAATTATGGAAAAGAAGGTCATATAAACTCGAGATTGTCACGATGGCGAAACCAAATCCAGTGAGGATGGTGACTCAAAAGGTATCCGGACAAAGTCAAAGTCATCGGTTCTTGGAAGAGCGTTTTTGTGACTTTTCAAAAGCGAGTAACGACGAACTTAGCACGGGTTAGTTAATTATAATTTTTCTGAAGTTATACCTTATTGAATCTGGGTTCTACCCATTCATTTATCTCTCCACCTTATACTCAACGTTTAAACTTAACTCTGGAAAAATTAGACTTTGACTTATTTGTTGAAACTCAGATTAGGAGAAACTTTAGATTACATCCATTTGTTTATAAATCTTGTTTGATCCAAGTTGGCACCATCACATTACCTATTGACCTTATTTCTTTAAAAATTCTTGCATTTGATGTGACCTTAGGGATTGATTGGTCAACCACTCATCATGCTAAAATTGATTGCTTTTGTAAGGTTGTTAGTTTTCATATTCCTAAGCAACCTGTTATTCGAATTCAAGCAACCAAACCATTGAAGTTAAACACTTTAATATCAAGCCATAAAGTCATTCGTTTATTGAAAAATGGATGTCAAGTTTTCTTAGCCCATGTCATGGACTTGAACAAAAATACGTTAGATTTGAATGATATTTCTGTTGTTAGTAAATTTCTGACGTATTTCAAAGAATTTTCCGGCCTACCCGGGCGTGATATTGAATTTTGTATCGACTTTGAACCTGGTACAAAATCCATTTCTAAAATCTCATATCGAATGGCTCCTATTGAACTTAAGGAGTTAAAAACCTAACTACATGAGTAGGTACCTTATCCTTTATCTGGTGACTTCTTTTGTGGAATGCACCGAAGCCAGACTCTCCATAGGGGACGCCATATTCATGCGATAGTAAACTGATAGGTGTCATTGTGACGTGCTATCCAAGTTTGGGATATGAGTGAGATTGAGAGCAACCTAAGTCGATGTCGAAATATGTAGCTTTTTAGGCTTAGTTGGTTATTATCGGAGATTCGTTGAAGGATATTCTCGAATCGCTATTCCATTAACGCAATGACTCGTAGAGATACAAAATTCGAATGGAGCAAGGAATGTGGGAAGAGCTTCAGAACTCGAGAGGAGACTCATTTGTTGACATGTTACGACCATACCATCCTAGAAAAGCGAACGTGGTAGGTGGCGTGTTGAGTAAAAGATCGTATCTGAAAGCACGAGTGTGATATTGTCAAAGACCCATTTCATATAAACTTACGAAATGATAGATATAGAGTTAAAGACTCTAGGGACTCACGTGATGATATCTGAGTAGAATCGACTTTAATCGATAAAGTTAAAACCGTTCAAGCTACACACCGGAGCTGATGAATATAAAGAAGGAGGTACAAGAAGTTGTTATTCCAAAAGCGAGAATTGGCAATGTGAGGAAATCTCAAACCTTCGATTTATTAGTCCATTTGAGATTCTCGATCAAGTAGAAATTGTGGCCTATAGACACATTTTACCGCCAAGTATGACGCGTGTTCATAACGTTTTTCGCGTATCGATGTTACGTAAATATGTGGATGACCCGAACCACATTATTGAGTAAGAACCAAATGAGATAGCAGAAGATTTAACGTACAAGGAGGTACCAGCAAAATCTTGGATAGGAAGGAGCATGTCCTACGCATGTCAATTTCGAGGACGAAATTTCATAAGGAGGGGAGGTTGTAAGGCCCCAACTTTTTATAAATAAAGATTTAATTTCTCTAATTATTATTTTGAAATAGTAAGGGGTTGATTTGATTAATGTGGTTAGTTATGGGTAAAATGCGCAAATATTTCAAATAAGCAAGTGGTTATAAAATACTCATTGTTATCGGAGAATATTCGTTTGGTCGTGGAATATTCTTGCTTTGTCGAGATAATATTAAATGCGCCAAGCGACCTTGTTGTGGGCCCCCATAACGAAAAGCGATTGGATGAAGAAAACGACAAAAATAAGTTATTTATAAATAACGACGTAGTGATTATCGTTAATACTGTTGGAATACCCGGTGGTTAAAACACGATGTCTGGCGTTGTTACAAGCGATGGCACCGCGGTATTGCAACAATTATTGATTCTTACGTGAAGGCACTACTCAATAATTGTTACGGTGAATTACTTTTCGATTATTTTATTTTATTGATTCAATAATTCTTTGCGTTGATATTTTATATTCTTGTTGTTTCAATAATTGTCACTACACAATATTTTCCATTATCGAAGCAATAATTCATATTATCTGAATAATATTATTAGAAAACATTATTGGCAATGTCTAGAAAGTTACATCTAAGGAGAGGTTTGGTCACCTAATTGCGCCAAAGATGGAGAAATTCTTATTGAAAGCCCCTCTTTCACAGGAGGAGCAGCACGGTTGCCCGATCTTGTGATTCTGTAATATTATTTGTGAATAATTAATTATTGATTTATATGATGAGGAAAATATTGATTTTATGTGGATATAGATGGAGAAAATTTTAAAGTGACAATTGTTAAAAATTGATATTTTATTTTTTACGATAAAATAATATTTTATTATATTATTATAATATAATAATGGTGATATTTTACAATGAATGTGGGATATATGAGTATATGAGGAGGAAGAGTATTTTTTTGCAAAAGTTGTTTAAAACATGTTAAACATGTTGGTGGACCCATTTCTTGACCGAAATTTGATTATAGCACGTAAAAAATCTTCCGTTTGTGGATTTGGTCGATTTACATTTGGAATTTGGAAAAACTTTCTTACGCAAAGTTGCGAGAATTGAATTTCCTATACAAAAATCGCGAGATTTGAATTTTTCCGATAAAAGGGCTATTTATTATGAATTATTGATGTTCCAGATTAATTGATTATCATTTTTTTTGGAGTTTTAAGTAACTTTTGCATGAAAAACGTTTTTGTCACTTATGGGACATGTGTTAGTGGTTGATTTCAGCTGGTGGTGTGCGTAGGAAGATGTGGAAAAATAATATTATTATTATATTAAATTTTCTACTTTGGTGTTCTACGCAATTTCCTATAAATAGGGTGCTTAGGTTAGAATTGAAAATCACACCAGAAACTAAAGTTTTCTCTCTATTTCTCTCTCTATAATATCGAGCGTATTTTGTGAGTATTTTAGTACTTTGAGTATTGCTATACGGTGCAAGTTCTTTCAGCACTATATCCAGTATTTCAATCAGAAGTACTGTTTTTGCGAGGTAAGGGATGTTATTTTCTTCGTAAATGATATTATTTCTTTAATATCATTATGTCGAAATATTGGTTGGAACTTTTTATCAAATTTGGAACTTTTTCATGTCAGGGTTACTATTCATAAGTTACTATTCACGAAGCATGATGATTTTTTTGGTGAAATTTCTATCATTTAATGTCGGAGTTACTATTCATGTATACGGCACTATTCACGAATACGACACTATTCACAGAAAAATTAAATTTTCTTTTTTGTGTCCAAGATTGTCTGTTATGATTCCTATCTTGGATTGGATCTATGTTTTGGTCTTCATTCTTGAATTTTACTCCACTCTGGTTATTTATGAAGTATTTTTGAACTTGGATTGTTTAAAGTATGAATACTTAATATTTGTTCTTTTATTTCACTGGATTCGTTTTCTTTAAAATATTTTTCATCATCCACAGTCCTAAATGATGATATAACTGAATATCTTTGGCCCGTAGTGCAAAGATGAATGATTTTATGATGAATATCTTTGGCCCGTAGTGCAAAGATGAACAGGTGTTTAGATGAACATGACCAACTGGTGAATATCATTGGCCTGTAGTGCAAAGATGAATATTTGATTTATGATGTATATTGATTGATGTTACAGGAAGAAAATATCGATGATGGACTTTTAAATTCATATATAGAAGATAGTAGATTTTATTCTATATTTAACTCTTCTAAAGAATTGTTGTTTCCGCTGCAGTTGTTGATCTAAAACTTGTTGTCTATTGTATTCTATCAGATTTTTCCCTGTTGAAGACTAAGGATAATTTGTTGTACATTATCTTAGCCATAATATTCTTTACTGGGCTAGTTGACCTCACTATTTTCCTTTTTGTTCCATTTTTCTTCTTAGGAGGCGAGAATATAGCCGGAACTAGTCGGGGTGTGGAGTGATGGTTCAAGATAGATGTTTTATTAGTCCTCACTATTTTGTAAAATAGTGTATCAATAATTGTAATGAGGACTTTATTTGAGTGTGGATATTGTCTAGAAGACAATATTTATATTTAAACTCACAGTTTCTGTGTTGTCGTATTTCGCACGACAATTGTATTAATGAAGTTGTAGTTGTTTCTGTACCGTGTATTTGGCAACTCAGAATGGGTTGGATGGAATGGACCTATTTTGGGGGCGTCACAGAAGCACTTAGAAGCCATTGGAGATCTAGATCAAGTGCGAGACGGAGGACGAATTTGCTGACAACATATTCAATTCTTTTCCTTAATCTTATTCTTATCTTTAATGTGTATTCCAGGGAGGATTCTTAGTTTTAATTCAATGAACTAATTCTTTGTTTGAGATTACAATGGATCTTATTTTGTAGTTTATTTTAATATTAATTATTCGTTATCAATTATTATGTTCTATCGTGAGGATGGTCTATTGTGATTTGGACTTAATTGCGTAATTGCCTAGCTAACAAGTACCGTGATAATCTATATGAACTTGAGAGATGAAGTATAGATTTAGATCTGATCATGATATCATGTGTTTGTGATTTCTTCATAGATAGAATTCATGATTCGTGTTTAGGATAGAGATATGCCTTTACAACATATGTAATCTTATAGAGAACTTGTAACATTTCAGATTTTTTAAATGTAAATTATAAATATTTATTGATTTATATAAATATTTATTGGATGTGTTTATTATTGGATAAATAATTGTTCAATTTGATTTAGTTAATTATTTATTTGTTAAATAATTAATGTGACTTATCTGATTAAGTGAATTATTTAATAAATTGTTATTTCATAAAGAGTGACAAATAACTATGTTATAAAGAGTTATTAAATTAAATTAAAGTAGTTTAATTTAGTTCTTTGCCAAACAAGGCTTAAGTATTAATCCTTAATTTTTAAATGGGTTGCCAAACGAAGCCTTATGGCTTTTGGGTTTCTTTTGAATTTAAATTATTAATAAAATAAAACAAATATATAAATAAAATATATTTATATTTATAAGTTATAATTATATAAGTTATATATTTTGGTAGCGATAGTATTTAGTAGTATTATAATGACCACATGCGTTTCTTTTATTTACGTTGGCTTATCGGTTTTAGAAATACGATAGATTATCGAGTTGATTTTTAGTTTACGCATTTGTCTAAACCTAAGCCTAAGTAAGAAAAGGGAGAGTCTAAAAGAGAGAAGCAAGAGAAAGACAAGTCTTTGAATTCTTCAACTTTTATCAGTGATTTACAAGTGTCGTTTGAACAAATTAAAGGTATGTTCTATAAACCTTATCATATATGTTTTACAGTATATAGTCTATGTAAAATTGTAGGTCTCGATTTTCTTAAAAATCACTGTGTATCAGAATGTTACCAAAAATCTCTTGAAAAACCATATTTGTATAATTAGTTAAAGAATTGTGATAATATGTGTAATTTTAATTGTTATCACTAGCATGTGTATCTATATATATATATATATATATATATATATATATATATATATATATATATATATATATATGACTGTCTATATGCTAATTACAGGCTAAAGGAAGAAATTGGTTTTACAGTGAGTATATATGCACGTATATGAATTGTAGAGATATCAAAATTAATATATGCTAATTGTGAAATTTAACTGAGAATGGGTATTTGGTTATGAATGTAAGATCACGTAGTACAAAGAAATCAATTTGGTTTCTACCAGTAGAATTTCAGTTCACTGTGTCAAGAAATATATCAACAATGGAGTTTTTGTTTTAAAAATAGTGTTTTCAAAGAATTAGTTTATGATGGTGTTGATTAGTGGTTGATAATTGGTATATAGTTGATTGTTAACATTCATGTGTAATTTATGAGAAGTTATACATGTTAATTGGTGTTAATTGTTGTTAGAAATTAAGACAGTAGCTTTGGCTCTGTTCTTCGTTTTGTTTCTGTGAGTTTCGGCGCCCCAACGTCAATTCACGCTCCAGAGTCAAGTTTTATACCTTAAGCGCTAAAAGTCGCCTTGACCAGACTTCATGTGCTTACCAGTCGTAGCGGAACATGAACTTAATGCTTGTCATAAAGTCATTGTCGAGCCTTGAACCGAACAACATGACCAAATCGTCAGCAATCTTTGCGACTTCAGCGTCGCCGTGTAGAGTCCCTATATAAATCTTATGGAATACCGCATGTATATGCCCATTAATTCAAATTGTGGCACCGCGGCGCCACTTAATGTATTACTAAATGACTTACATCTTGCATGTAAGTCTGAAATTTAATAAGAATACTATAAGACCAAATAATTACATTATTATAGTATTGTAATGTGTTGAACGAGCATGATGTTAATACCTAACGAGTTTATTATCGTTTAGGAATATAATTTGATTTCATGGTAAGACATTTAAACCATACGTGATGTAGCATTGATTATGACTAATCATGTCATTTTTTAACATATGTATATAGGATATTGTGATTTGGATATTAACAGTTTAATCTACATGCAAGGCAAGTTTTCTAACTCCATACTCTCGTTGAGTTAGTTTTTATGCAAGTTCTTTAACTCTATAATTGAGCAAGATTCTAAATCCCTATCTTTTTATATTGAGCAAGTTTTCTAATCCTAAAGCTTCGTTATGCAAATTTTATATGCTATACTTTATTGAGTGAAGTATTTCCATTAAGCAACTTAATTGTATCCAGTTATTCATGATGATACAAGCTTCCCATCTCCACACTTTCGTTGAGATAGTTATTATGATTATGCAAGTTTTTCCTAACTCTATACTTGTTATATTAGCATTCAAGTACCTTTATTATGTTGACTCAGTTTATCGTTCCAATTATTGTTGTTATGCATGCTTGATATTAAATTCTAAGATGTAACCTTAGCTCAATGTTATTCAAAGCAAGGTATGATGTGTTATTCGATGGTTATGCTATTAGATTATCAATAAAGCATGAACTTAGAACGAAATGTTTATTCAGTTACGATTATTCAATAACATAGTGCTATTTTCTTTTATTCAACTAATCCTTAGTTGATGTCCGTTGAATTCCAAATTACCTTTATGTGTATCCAAACCAAACTATCTTTGGGGCGGACTTGTACTCAATATACTGAGATGAACAACCCTATATTATAGGGGTTACACTTAGTTTTATACTTTACGCTAAAATGTTTGTATACAATACATGTACGAAGGGTTGATCCCCCTAAGTACCTTGAAGTCATTATAGTCATATGACTGCAAAAGTTTAAGTTGAAAGATTACTTATAACTGTGGACAAGGTTCGTGGTCATTAGACCCTCAGTTGAATGTTTAAGATGTTAATAGAATTTTTATTCAATTCTATTGAGCCCCTGAATGGGCAAGGAATGTTTCAGTTCTTTTAAGCCTCTGAATAGGCAAGGAACGTATAAGAAGATAATAGAACTTATTGTTCAGTTCTATTGAGCCCCTGAATGGGCAAAGAATGTAAAAGTTTTATTCATTGATATTTCAAGTGAGCCTTGTTTGCTCACTCTTGCCTGTAAAATCCTTACAGCTAAAGATGGAAAGGGTGACGTACCTAGCATAAGTAAAGGAAAGGAAAAGATGAACAAGTATTGAAGACTTGTAATAGTTTGATAGTTTGATTATCAGACCTTGATTTTAAGATTGTAATGAAGTTTATTTTAAATTTTCCGCATGTACGATTGTTTGTAAAGGTTAGATAACCTGGGAGATTTTATTTTATGTAATTCCTGTATGACCAGGTTTATTATTCAATTTTATTTATGATTGGGTAGTTATAAATGAATGTTTTGATTACGTGAACACCAAATCTTGAGGTAATGAAGTCTTTTGGGATTTGGGGTGTCATGTTAGTATCAAAGCTTTAGGTTGTGAACCATAGGTGGGGGAAAAGCCTTAGGAAGTAACCTTTGAAAAGATAGTGGAGATAACTCTTATCGAGTTTTAAGGAAGAAGTAACAAAACACTTATGTGCTTATGTGTTTATAACTCATGTGCTCGTGAGTGTCGAGTAGAATGATTAATAATTAAAACTTTAAAACTTTGTTGTTAGGATGACTAATGTCGGAGAATCTAGTCAGGCTAGAGAGGAAGGACCTCAGATGCCTATAGAGGAGGAGCCTCGCGACATTCAGGTTGTTTGGGACCAACTACTGCCACGGGAGTCAGCCCCGTTGGTCACAGTGGTTGAAGATGAGGATGATGATGTGGAGACGGATGAGGAGGATCCCGTGGAGTTGCCACAGGAGGATGAGGATAACGAGGACGAGGAGGAAGAGACTCCACTAACCTCGATGGTTGCTCGTATGTATGATGAAGTCTACGACCGTAACGTGGAACTTCAGGACACAGTTGAGGAGTTGCAGGAGATAGTAGCTGAACAACCGACTGCAATAACACAGAAGGACGACGATATCCAAGATCAAGATGAACGTCTAACTAATGTTGAAGAGAAGCTGATGCAGACTGAAGGAGAGAAGGAATAACCGATCGAGATGGTCGTGGGCGAAGAACAAGTCAAGGAAGAAGCTACCAAGAGGGCGAGAGCAAGATGCATACGAGGAAGCTTATCAACGAATGGAAGAAGCGATAAGGGGCGCTTGAAAAAGATGATGAAGATGGAAGAGATGGATAAAGTATTCAATACCGTGATCAATCAAGCTCAAGATCGGGTCATGGGTTATCCAATTCAGTTTGAGACTCTACCATCATATGTGTTAGATCGCCGAACAATGTTTCGAGTTATGGAAGAAGATCGTCGAAAGGCTATGGAGTATCTTAATAGATCATCGTAGGAAATGTGCCTGTTATGCACGTAATAAGTGTTAAATAATGTATAAATCCCTAGTGTTAAGTAACCATGGGATATGAGAATGATGATGTTGTCCTGTAACTTTTGAAGTTCAAGGAAGGAATATAAATAGCAGTGATGCTATTATTTTTATGTTTTTCAAAGTAATGATGAATAAATAAAAGTTATTATTTTATTCAAAGTGTTATGTGTTATGTGGTTATTTCTTTTATGGAGGCAAGTTAATTAGAAAATACTTAAAGAAGTTGAGTAATAGTCTAATAGATGTTTTGTTTTAACAGAAAATGCCACCCAGACGTGAACCACCCCGACAGAGAACCAATGAGAGAAGTAATAATAATGATGTGGAAGATAATCTCGTCCAACAACTAGTGACATTACTAACAGGAGCGTTGCAGAATCAACCTCAAAACCAAGGCACAACGTTTAAGAAATTTAAGGCGGTTGGACCACCTGAATTCCGTGGATCCATGAATCCGGTCGAGGCACAGACATGGATTATGGAAATAAAGAAAGTATTTGAAGTCGCTAGGGTAGGGGATGAACAGAAGACTGCTTTTGCAACATTCATGTTGAAAGCAGAAGCTAGTTATTGGTGGCAGGCCAATAAAACTCGGGAAGGACTAGGAGTGATGACCTGGGATAGGTTCAAGGAGTTATTCTTCGAGACATATTTCCCAGAGAGTTTGAAGAGTCAGTTAGAAGTTCAATTTTTGGAACTGAAGCAGGGAATGATGACGGTATCTGAGTATACCGTGAAGTTCAACGAATTGGCGAGGTTTGCGCCATATCAGGTCAGCACAGACGAGTGTAAGGCAAAGAGGTTCGAACAGGGACTGAAGCCCTGGCTGTATAGTAGGGTTTCCCTATTCTAGTTGAAGACGTTTGTAGCAGTGATGGATAAGGTTGTACTTGCTGAAGGTGGAGGTGAGGCAGTGATAAAATTCAATCAAGAGCAGAAGAAGAAGAAGAAGAATGAGGTGGAAGTGAATAATGGTAGCAGAGGCAATGGAAATGGCAATAACAACAACAACAACTTTAAGAGGAAGTGGAACGGAAATGGGACTACTGGAAACCAGCAGGGTAACCAGCAGTTTATGAAGTTTGAAGCATGTGCTACATGCGGGAGGTTTCATAAGGGTGTGTGCTTGATGGGGAAACGTGCATGTTTTAACTGTGGCCAGGAGGGTCACATAGCCTCAAATTGCACCTAACCTAAGAAGAATGTATGTTTCACGTGCGGATCCAAGGATCACTTTGTTCGTGAATGCCCTCAGAGGAAGGTGAAAGAAACAACAAGAAGTAAGGGAGGCAACAGTGGAGGTACCTGGGCCATTGCTAGACCAACAGCATCAAACAAACCCATAGCCAGAACTTTCAACATGACTGTGCAAGATGTTGTGCAATCAAAAGATGTGGTGTCAGGTATTATCCCAATCAACGATATTAATGCTTATGTATTATTTGATTCGGGTGCTACTTGTTCGTTTATATCTGATGAATTTGCTAAGAGGTTAGAATTGCCTAGAGAAGAACTGAATTTCCCTTTGAACATAGAAATTGTGAATAGGGAGGTGATTCCTATTAGGTTCGTATACAAGAACTTTAGGGTGAAGATAAAAGGGAATATAATGATGGTAGATTTAATTCCGATTAGACTCGGGGAATTTGATGTAATTTTGGGAATGGATTGGCTGTTCAAATATGGAGCAGTAATTGATTATCACAAGAAGTGTGTAAACCTTATGACTCCATCAAATGTAGTTTTCCATGGTAGCAAATCGCCTAGACAAATGAAATGTCTAACGATTATGCTGGCCAAGAAGTTGTTGAGTCAAGGCTGTGTGGGTTATTTAGCTTACGTAGTCGATACTCAAAAGAAGGGTGTCAAACTGGAAGAGATACCAGTGGTTAGGGAATTCATAGATGTATTTCCGAAAGATTTGCCAGGACTTCCGCCTGACAGAGAGATTGAGTTCGTAATCGACTTAGTTCCTGGAACTGCACCAATATCGAAGGCCCCGTACAGAATGGCTTTGGTAGAAATGAAAGAACTGATGGTACAACTGCAAGAGCTACTAGAAAAGAAGTATATTCAACCAAGCGTATCACCGTGGGGAGCGCCAGTTTTATTCATTAAGAAGAAGGATGGATCAATGCGTCTTTGCATTGATTTTAGAGAGTTAAACAAAGTCACTATTAAGAATAGGTATCCGTTGCCTAGAATAGATGACTTGTTTGATCAGCTGAAGGGTGCTAAATATTTCTCGAAAATAGATTTGAGAAGTGGGTATCACCAATTGAAGGTAAGAAAGGAGGATATACCTAGAACGGCATTCAGAACTGGGTATGGACATTACGAGTTTCTGGTGATATCTTTTGTTTTAACAAATGCCCCTGCTGCGTTCATGGATTTGATGAATAGGGTGTTTAAACCATTCTTAGACAAGTTCGTAGTGGTATTTATCGACGACATTCTGGTGTATTCCAAAATGTTAGAAGAACACGTGGAACATTTATGTTTGACATTGCAGACACTAAGAAAGGAAAAGTTGTACGCAAAATTTTCTAAGTGAGAATTTTAGCTCGATCGTGTACAATTTTTGGGTCATGTGATTGACAAAGATGGGATTTCAGTGGATCCATCAAAAGTAGAAGCTGTAATCAATTGGGAACAACCAAGGACACCTTTGGAGGTGAGGAGTTTATTGGGGCTGGCCGGTTATTATAGAAGATTCATTCAAGATTTTTCCAAGATAGCCACTCCGTTAACAAATTTGACACGGAAAGCTATGAAATTCGTTTGGACAAAGAAATGTGAAGAGAGCTTCCAAGATTTGAAGAAGAAGCTAAGTGTGGCACCTGTGTTAACCCTGCCAGATAATAAAGGAAATTTTATGGTGTATAGTGATGCCTCACACAAAGGATTGGGTTGTGTTCTTATACAAAACGGCAAAGTTATTGCCTATGCATCAAGACAACTGAAGGACTATGAGAAAGGTTATCCGACTCATGATTTGGAATTGGCTGCAGTAGTATTTGCTCTCAAGATATGGAGACACTATCTTTATGGAGAGAAATGTGAGATCTACACAGACCACAAAAGTCTGAAGTATATTTTCACTCAGAAAGACCTGAACATGCGTCATAGAAGATGGATGGAATTGATAAAGGATTACGATTGTGAGATCTTTTATCATCCAGGCAAAGCGAATGTGGTTGCAGATGCTTTAAGCAGGAAAGGTCGGGAGAAGTTGATGTTGATAACAACTTAGGAGGAGCTCATTTCAGCAATGACAAAGTTAGACCTGGAAATCAAATTTCCACAGGAATCCGACGAACGACTATTTGAGTTAGAAGCAGGTCCAACTTTACTGGACAAGGTGAAGAACGCTCAGTTACAAGATGAAGAATGTGGGAAGATAAAAGAGAATATGGTTGAGGGTAGCGATACAAAATACAAGGTCGATGCCGAAGGATTACTACGGTACGAGGGAAGAATCTGGGTTCCAGCAACACCAGAGCTGAACGACGAAATCTTGGCCGAAGCTCATAGCTCAAGATATTCGATTCATCCAAGAAGTAAGAAGATGTATCAAGATCTGCGCTGACATTTTTGGTGGCCGAATATGAAAAGGGACGTTGCAGAATGCGTGGCGAAGTGTTTGACATGTTAAAGAGTAAAAGCCGAACACCAAAGACCCAACAGATTACTTCAACCGTTGGAAATATCAAAATGGAAGTGGGAACACATCACGATGGATTTTGTGGTGGGTCTTCCAACTACTTAGAGAGGATGCGATGCGATTTGGGTGATAGTGGACAGACTGACGAAATCAGCGCACTTTTTACCAATAAAGATTAGGTTCAATCTTGATCAGTTGGCAAGATTGTATATCAAAGAAATCATTTCGAGACATGGAGTGCCAGTGTCAATTGTGTCCGATAGAGACCCACGATTCACGTCAAACTTTTGGAAGAGACTACAATAATGCATGGGAACTGAATTATGAATGAGTACAACTTATCATCCACAAACAGATGGCCAAAGCGAACGAACGATCCGGACATTGGAAGATATCTTTGAGAAACATGGTCATGGATTTCAAAGGAAGCTGGAAGAACAATTACCGCTGGTGGAATTCACCTACAATAATAGTTATCATCACGAAAGCATCGGCATGCCGCCATACAAGCGAGACGATAAAAAGTGCGTAATCGCACCAGTAATGGGATGAAGTCGGTGAACGTCAACTGCTAGGACCAAAACTAGTACAACAAACTGCTGAGATTATCAAACTCATCAGGACAGGATTGATAGCAGCTCAAGACCGACAGAAGAAGTATGTTGATCAACACAGGCAAGATCGTGCATTTGACATAGGAAGCTTCGTATTCCTAAAAGTTTCTCCTTGGAAGGGGAAAATTCGTTTTGATAAGAAGGGAAAATTAAGCCCGAGGTTTATTGGACCCTTTGAATTGCTACGAAGAGTTGGAGAGGTAACTTACGAGGTAGCTCTACCTCTAGATTTGGAAAACATTCACAATGTTTTTCATATTTCGGTGTTACAACCGTATAAACTTGATTACAAACACGTGATCGAGTACGAACCGTTACAGTTCGAGAAAGATTTGTCTTATGAAGAGATTCCTATCCAGATAGTCGACAGAAAAGAATAAGTGCTCAAGAATAAAGTGATACCTTCTGTGAAGGTGATATGGAGGAACCACAATGCTGAAGAAACCACGTGGGAACTTGAAGAGAAAATGATGAAAGAGTACCCTGAGTTATTTGTTTAATCTATGTCTTCGATTCTGGGGACAGAATCTTTGTAAGTAGGGAAGAATGTAACGAATGTGTTGTTTGAGTTGTGATTCTGGGGACAAAATCCTTATAAGAGGGGAATGATGTAACATTCCAGATTTTTAAATGTAAATTATAAATATTTATTGATTTATATAAATATTTATTGGATGTGTTTATTATTGGATAAATAATTGTTCAATTTGATTTAGTTAATTATTTATTTGTTAAATAATTAATGTGACTTATCTGATTAAGTGAATTATTTAATAAATTGTTATTTCATAAAGAGTGACAAATAACTATGTTATAAAGAGTTATTAAATTAAATTAAAGTAGTTTAATTTAGTTCTTTGCCAAACAAGGCTTAAGTATTAATCCTTAATTTTTAAATGGGTTGCCAAACGAAGCTGTGACGCCCCCAAAATAGGTATACAACACCCATTCCGAGTCGTCAAAATACATAGTACAGAAACAACTACAACTTTATTAATACAACATAAAAACTGTGAGTTTAAATACAAATATTGTCATCTAGACAATATCCACACTCAAATAAGTCCTCATTACAATTATTGATACATTATTTTACAAAAATGGTGAGGACTACAAAATCGACTTTCTAGAACCTTCATTCCATACCCCGACTAGTACTCGCTACATTCTTTCCCTGAGAAGAAAAATAGAACAAAAAGAAAAAGGGTAAGCTCAACTAGCCCAGTAAAGAATATTATGACTAAGATAACATAAAATAAATTATCGTTAGTTCTCAACAGGGAAAAATCTAATAGAGTACAATAGACAACCAGTTTTAAATCAATATTCGCAGCGGAAACAATAATTCATAGAAGAGTTACGTAGAGAATGAAATCTACTATTATCTATGAATTTAAAAGTCCATCGAAAATATTTTATCCCTGTAACATAAATCAATATATATCTGGAATCAAATATTCATCTTTGCACTACAGGCCAAAGATATTCACCAGTTGGTCATGTTCATCTAAACACCTATTCATCTTTGCACTACAGGCCAAAGATATTCATCAGAAGTCATTAATCTTTGCACTACAGGACAAAGATATTCAATTATATCATCATTTAGGACTGAGGATGATGAAAAATATTTTAAAGAAAACGAATCCAGTGAAACAAAATAATAAATATTAAGGATTCGTATTTCACTATTCCATGTCCAAAAATACCTCATAAATAATCATAGTGGAGTAAAATTCAAGAATGATCAAAACATGGATACAATCAAAGCTAGTATCCATAATAGATATTTTGGACAAAAAACGAAAATTTAATTTTTTTGTGAATAATATCGTATTCGTGAATAGTAACCCCGACACAAAAAGTTCCAAATTTGATAAAAAGTTCAAACCAATATTTCAGCATAATGATAATGAAGAAAATAATATCATTTAAGAAGAAAATAACATCCCTTACCTCGAAAAGACAGTACTTCTGACTAGAATACTGGATATAGTGCTGAAGGGAATTTGTTCCGTATAGCAACACTCAAAGTCTCAAAAAATACTCACAAGAATACGCTCGATAATATAGAGAGAGAAAGAGAGAGAAAACTTATTTCTGGTGTATTTTCAATTCTAACCTAAGCACCCTATTTATAGGAAAATGCTTAGAACAAAAAAGCAGAAAATTTAATAAAGTAATATATTTATAAAAATTATTCACGCCCACCTCTTTGACAACTGAATTCAACATGTTTGCAACACCATTGGAGCCCACCAAATGACAAAAAAACGTTTTTCTTTTAAAAAATAATTAAAACATCAAAAATTAATTATTTCAGAACTTCGGAACTACAATAATTCATAATAAATAGCCCTTTTATCAGAAAAATTTGAACCTCGTGTCCTTTCCATAGGAAATTCCATTATCTACAACTTTGTGGAAGAAAGTTTTTCCAAATTCCCAACAGAAATTGACCGAAATCCACAAACGGGTAATTTTACAAGCTATAATCAAATTTCAGTCAAAAAATGGGCCCACAGACATGTTTAACATGTTTTAAACAACTTTTGCAACAAAAATACTCTTCCTCCTCATATACTCATATATCCCACATTCATTGTAAAAAATATCATTATTATTATATTATAATAATATAATAAAATATTATTTTATCAGAAAAGATAAAATATCGATTTTCAACAATTGTCACTTTAAAAATTTTCTCCATCTATATCCACATAAAATGAATATTTTCCTCATCATATAAATTAATAATTAATTATTCACAAATAATATTACGAATCACACATCATCGACAACCAGGCGGCCTCAGAAAGAGGGGCTTTCCAATAAGGATTTCTCCTTACTGGCGCGTAATTAGGTGACCAACCTCTCCTTAGACAGAATTTTCTAGACATTGCCAATAATGATATCTAATAATATTATTTAGATAATATGAATTATTGCTTCGATAATGGAAAATACTGTGTAGTGACAATTATTGAAACAACAGTAATATAAAATATCAACGCAACAATTATTGATTCAATAAAATAAAATACTGAATAGTAATTACTGTAACAATTATTGAGTAGTGCCTTCTTACATAAGAATCAATAATTGGTGCAATACCGTGTGCTACTGTGTAACAACACGTATTACTGTGTTTTAACAACCGGATATTCCAACAGTATTAATGGTAACAACTACGCCGTTATTTATAAACAACTTATACTTGTCATTTTCTTCATCCAATCGCTTTTAAGTTATGGGGCCCACACAAGGTCACTACCGTCGCATTTAATATTCTCCAAAAGAAGAATATTCCACGACCAAACGAATATTCTTCGATAAAAATGAATATTTTATAACCACTTGCTTATTTGAAATATTTGCGCATTTTATCCATAACTAACCACATTAATCAAATCAACCCTTACTATTTCAAAATAATGAATAGAGGAAATTTAATTTTATTTATAATAAGTTGGGGTCTTACAGAAGCCTTATGGCTTTTGGGTTTCTTTTGAATTTAAATTATTAATAAAATAAAACAAATATATTAATAAAATATATTTATATTTATAAGTTATACGTTATATAAGTTATATGTTTTTGGTAAATGATAGTATTTAGTAGTATTATAATAACCACATGCGTTTCTTTTATTTACGTTGGCTTATCAGTTTTAGAGTATGCATAGATTATCAATTGATTTTTAGTTTACGCATTTGTCTAAACCTAAGCCTTAGTAAGAAAAGGGAGAGTCTGAAAGAGAGAAGCAAGAGAAAGATAGGTCTTTGAATTGTTTAACATTTATCAGTGATTTACAAGATCAGATCACAAGGATTGCTTTGACATTAAAGTAATAGATATTACCCACAACTATAACATTATAGTCGAGGGCTTTCATTTTCATTTGTTAGCATTCGGATGAAAATGAAAGCCCAAACGATTTCTCCATAGTTTGATCACAAGAATATTCTTAATCAAAGAAAAGCAAGTCAAGAAATCGTTTGGGCTTACTTTGCAAAATTAATAAATATTACCTACAACTATAACATTATATCAAATTTACTCCATAATATTCAAAAATAATATTTATAGAAAATTCATCTTTATTTATAAAAGTTGGGGTCTTACAACCTCCCCTTCTTATGAAATTTCGCCCTCGAAATTAGGGTACGATCTCGGTATGTCAAGAGGTAAGGATACCTTGATTTCATTTCGATTCTAACTCTCAAGTCATTTCCTCAACATCGCGGGCTTCTCCACAAAACTTTGACTTGAGGTATAACCTTGGAGCGTAGAATATGTTCCTTCTTACCCAAAATTTGAACAGGAACCTCTTCATACGTCAAATCTTCCGCTATTTCATCCGGTTCTAACTCAATAATGTGGTTCGGGTCTTTCACATATTTACGTAACATAGATATGTGAAAAACGTTATGAACACGAGACATACTTAGTAGAAAGCTTAGTCTATAGGCCACGCTTCCTACTCGATCGAGGATTAAAATGGGCCGATGAATCGAGGATTGAGTTTTCCTCTCTTTCCAAATCTAGTAACTCCTTTCCATAGAGCAACACTCAACAACACATGATCTCCTATATCGAATTCCACGTCCTTTCGATGAAGATCAGCATAACTCTTTTGTCGATCTTGTGAGGTTTTTATACGTTGTCGGATCGTTTGAATCTTTTTCGTAGTCATACGTACCAACTCCGGTCCCAACAAGGTTGCTTCACCCACCTCATCCCAGCATACTAGAGAACGACACTTTCTTCCATACAACGCTTCGAATGGAGCCATGCCAATACTTGCTTGTTAACTATTGTTGTAGGAAAACTCCACCAATGGTAAGAACTTGTCCCAACTTCCCTTGAAATCAAGGACACAGAGTCTTAATAGATCTTTAAGAGTTTGAATAGTCCTCTCTGACTGTCTGTTAGCATTCGGATGAAAATGAAAGCCCAAACGATTTCGCAAAGTAAGAATATTCCACGACCAAACTAATTCAAGTAATAGATATTTGATTAATCCAATTTGACATTAAAAATAAAGCAAAATGGGGCAAAATAAGGAGGGGGTACCAGACCATAAAGGAGAAAGAGGGGGGGGGGTGAATTTAATCTTTTTCCAAGTTCCTTATCTCTAAGTTACTTACACACTGAACTTAGGTGTTAAGCTCTCATTTGTCCACCCAAGATTACATGTAATCCTATAAGGTAAGAGATAAGAGTAATTACCTAGGGGATAAAAGAATTGTGGGGGATAATAAAATAGATATAGGATGTGTATCTATACTTATACACTAATACACTAATTTTTCATTTCATTAAATTTCTCCTTCATTCCACTTCCTAACAATGCAAAAAGAGGAGAGAATGAGAGAGAGAGAGAGAGACCGGGGGTTGGAGGAGGAAGAAATGAAGAGAGCTTCATCATTTATGCATCCTTAGTTCCTTAGATACTTGGGTAAATCAAGGAAGGTTACTAGAAGATCAAGGTGAGGTTTTAAACTACTTTCTTCATTTCTATTTTGGTTTATTTTGATGAAATAGATGGGTAGTGTTCTCAGAGTCAAAAACTCCTAGATCTACATGTTTTGTGATGATTTATGCTTAGATCTAACCATTTTTATGTGTTGATGAACTTGGAAATCAAAGTAGAACAAAAATTGTTTTTACCCCAAAAGGCCTAAATTTTTTGCCCACTTTGAGGCTCTACCATTTGAAATCTACATATTATTTTTGCGATCTGTCAAAGATGTGAGTTAGATACATGAGCTATATAATGAACCCAATGGGTAACACTTAAAAATGTTAAATCAATTAACCGTAGTGTCATTTTTCCCAAAACTGTCCGAACAACCAAAAATCTAGAAAAACCATTTTAGTTTCCTGACCACTTTTGGTAAGGGCTGTTTCGACAACTTTAAAAGTTTTAAAAATTCTGGAAATATTTGGAAAGATACTTTGATGAGCTATCTGCATTTAGGAAAAAGAATGAACATTTTTGGATGTGTAGAATGAGAGTTATGACTTTTACAAGAAATGACTCTTTTAAAAGTAAACATGACTAACTCTTTGTGTGTAACTCTACAAATGGTGAAATTATTACTGGAAGTACATATATATAACAAGAGAATTCCCATAAAGTTTCACGAGGTTTGGACAAAAACTTGAATTATTAAAAATGTTGCAAAATCTGATATTTTTAGGCCCTTTAAAAATAGCAAATCAAGTTGGAAAATTCTAGAAAACTTTGGGGATCCTGTGAAGATCATATTTTGTCAGATTCTAGAAAATAAACAATTTTGGAAATGTTTTGGTATTTTGCTTCTAAATGGTTCTGTTGTGAATAAATGGAAATAAATAGCTATGTGATGTCATAAATGGTAAAGCTTAGAAACCCTAATAATGTTATATTCTGAGTTGTGGAGGGTATTTTTGTAATTTTTGATGAGATGTTATATTTATGGCATTTTAGGGTTGTTAAATAAAGTAATTAGTAAAGGTTAAACAATTAGAATAAATTATTTATTATTATAATAAATGATTAAAATATTATTAAAAGATTAATAATAAGGCTATATATATATATACACACAGTTGTGTATTACACATTCTGCCTTTCTGACGACAATTTTTTTGGGCTATTTATATGGCATTCACCACTGTCGTCAAAGTAGTCTAAAATAGCTATGACGACAGATGAAACCTGCTGCTATAGCCCAAAAAAAAGCGTCATATAACCGAACATGTAATACATGACTATGTATCTATACATTTTTCTCTTAATAATATTATATTAAGATATTATTAAGTAATTAATAATGTTTAGATTAAAAATGGATTTCAAATATTATTAAATGATAATAATATTAGATTGAAGTTAAATTAAAATATTATGAAATGATTAATAATATTAGATAATAATTTAAGATATTATTAAATGATTAACAATATTAGATAATGATTTCAAATATTATTAAATGATTAATAATATTATATTAAAGTTAAATTTAAATATTATTAAGTGATTAATTGTAACAATCCGAATTTTTAAATTTGAATTCAAATTATGTAGTGAGTTATATAAATATTTAATGGATGTGTTTATTGTTGAATAAATATTTAATTTGATTTGATTTGATTGGTTAATTATTTGTTAAATAAATAATTAAGGAGTTAAGCAAATTAATTATTATGAGATAATATTCTAATTTAATTTAATAATTTAATTAGAGAGTTGATAGGGATTAAATGGATTATTATAATGTCTTAATTTAAATTGGTAAATTAAGTGTGACCATAAACTAAAATATAAAAGGAGTTATTAAAATAAAGTAAATGAGTTTAATTTAGTTTTGCCAAACAATGCTTAAAGATATTACGTCTTTAATTTTTAAAGAGTTTTGCCAAACAGAGCCTTATGGCTTTTGGATTTTTGAATATTTAATTTTAATAATATAAATTAAATAAACAAAATATAAATAATATATAATAATTTTTGGTAACCGCTGATTTAATAAGGTCATTAGTAGCGTCAGTTTTTAGACGTTTGAAAATCGTGTGTTGGTTTTGTTTAATTTACGTATAGTGTATTTGGTCTAAACCTAAGCCTAAGAAGAGAGTTACAGAGAAAAGAAAAGAAGGTTCAGAGAGAATTTGAGAGAAAGTTCTGAGTTTTCAAACAATTATCTGTGCTGTTTAGCAAGGATTGTCTGAGCCAATTTGAAGGTATTTTTACATAACCTTAATATTACGACATAGTTCTCTGTGTTCTGTGTTCTTAACTATAGTATAAAGTTTTTACAAAATTTTATGTAATCCAATTTTCTTTATGATTGATAATAAGTTATGTGTATATGTAATTGTAATAGTATAACTAGCATATATATATATGATTGTATGCTAAATTACGTTTGCAAGAAAGGAATTTTCTTACAGTGAGTATACGTATGAACATGACTGGTATAAGTATAAAACTTTATATTTGATTGTGAGCTAATTGTGAAATTGAACCTTAAATATGCTAATTTGTTAAGAAATAAAAAAAAGAACGTAGTTCAAATGAATCAATTTGGTGTATAATTGTGGTTACAGTGTTCACTGTGTAAAACAAATATCAAAAATGGAGTTTTGTTTTAAAATATGGCATTCAAGGATTTAATCTTTCTAATATTGTTGTTTAGTTGTTTTAAATTAGTATATGTATAATGGGTAAAGGTTATGTGTAATTTACATAAGTTATATGTGTTAATTTAGCTGCTAGAAGCCATTAAACCGTTAAAAATTGTAGGGTGGATATTAAGGGGAATGTCATGATGGTAGATTTAATTCTGATAAAACTTGGAGAGTTTGATGTTATTTTGGGAATGGATTGGCTGTTCAATTATGGAGCGATAATTGATTGCCAAAAGATATGTGTAAACCTTATGACTCCGTCAAAGGTAATTTTGTTTGGTAGCAAATCGCCTAGACATGCGAGATGTCTGACAATTATGCAGGCCAAGAAATTGTTGAGTCAAGGTTGTGTGGGTTATTTAGCTTACATAGTCGATACTCAGAAGAAGGGTGTGAAACTGGAAGAGATACCATAGGTTAGGGAATTTGTAGATGTGTTTCCGGAGGATTTGCCAGGACTTCCGCTTGACAAAGTGGTTGAGTTCGTGATCGACTTAGCGCCGGGAATAACCCCGATATCGAAGGCCCCGTACAAAATGGCTTCGGTAGAGATGAAGGAACTGATGGTACAACTGCAAGAACTGTTAGACAAGAAATACATTCAACCAAGTGTGTCACCATGGGGAGCGCCGATGTTATTTGTGAAGAAGAAGGATGAGTCAATGTGTCTTTGCATTGATTATAGGGAATTAAACAAAGTCACTATTAAGAATAAATATTCGTTGCCAAAAATAGATGACTTGTTTAATCAATTAAAGGGTGCTAAATACTTCTCGAAAATAGATATGGGAATTGGGTATCACCAATTAAAGGTAAGAAAGGAGGATGTACCTAGAACGGCATTCAGAACTCGGTATGGACATTACGAGTTTCGTGTGATGTCTTTTGGTTTGACCAATGCCCCTGCTGCATTCATGGAGTTGATGAACAAGGTGTTTAAACCATTCTTAGACAAGTTTGTGGTGGTATTTATCGACGACATCTTGGTATACTCCAAATCTCAAGAAGAACACGTGGAACATTTATGTTTGACGTTGGAGACACTAAGAAAAGAAAAGTTGTACGCGAAATTCTCTAAGTGTGAATTTTGGCTAGATCGTGTACAATTTCTGGGGCATGTGATTGACAAAGATGGGATTTCAGTAGATCAATCAAAAGTTGAAGCTGTAATCAATTGGGAACAACCAAGAACACCTTCGGAGGTGATGAGTTTTTTGTAAGGAGAGAAGGATATAACAATCCAGAATTTTAAATTTGAATTCAAAATATTTATTGAGTTATATAAATATTTAATGGATGTGTTTATTGTTCAATAAATATTTAATTTGATTTGATTTGATTTGTTAATTATTTGTTAAATAAATAATTAAGGAGTTAAAAAAATTAATTATTATGAGATAATATTCTAATTTAATTTAATTAGAGAGTTGATAGGGATTAAATGGATTATTATAATGTCTTAATTTAATTTGGTAAATTAAGTGTGACCATAAACTAAAATATAAAAGGATTTATTAAAATAAAGTAAAGGAATTTAATTTAGTTTTGCCAAACAAGGCTTAAAGATATTAAGTCTATAATTTAATTTAATTTAATTTAATTTATTATAATTTTGTTTAATTTACGTATAGTGTATTTGGTCTAAACCTAAGCCTAAGAAGAGAGTTACAGAGAAAAGAAAAGAAGGTTCAGAGAGAATTTGAGAGAAAGTTCTGAGTTTTCAAACAATTATCTAATTACGTTTGCAAGAAAGGAATTGGCTTTACAGTGAGTATACGTATGAACATGACTGGTATTGGTATAAAAATTTATATTTGATTGTGAGCTAATTGTTTAATTGAACCTTAAATATGCTAATTTGTTAAGAAATAAAAAAAAAGAATGTAGTTAAAAGGAATCAATTTGTTGTATAATTGTGGTTACAATGTTCACTGTGTTAAACAAATGTCAAAAATGGAGTTTTGATTAAAAATATGGCATTCAAGGATTTAATCTTTCTAAGATTGTTGTTTAGTTGTTTTAAATTGGTATATGTATGATGGGTAAAGGTTATGTGTAATTTACATAAGTTATATGTGTTAATTTAGTTGCTAGAAGCCATTAAACCGTTAAAAATTGTTGTGTTCTGTTCTTCGTGTTCGGTTTCTGTAAGTTCATCACCTCGGTACCAAAATCGAAGTCGCAAATTTAAACCCCGTCTTGTAGGGCCAAAGTTAGTGCCACAACGCCAATTTTAGCTTGCTGTAATTGCCACGGCCGATGGCTCGTGATTCGCGTCATTGAGATGCATTACAAGATTACAAACCGGTGGCAATAGCGTCGTTAGCGATGAGGGCTGTGAATGATTTTTCTTTTGTACTAATTTCTGTGCTAATATAATGTAATATTATATCTGTTAGAAATGTAATTGTGTTAGTGTGGTATTATAATGCTATGAATGAGCATATTATTAATACTTAATGATTGTTATTATTATTTTATTCATGTAACTTGATAATGTAGTTCAAAATCAAGACATACATGAAATAGGTACTTGTTTGTATACAAGTATCTGTAGTGACTAATTGTATCATAACGATATGTGTATAGGATATTGTGAATCGAATTATTACGGTTTAGCCTACACGCAAGGCAAGTTTCTTACTCTACCTTGTTTACAATTATGCAAGTTTATTTACCCTATCTCGATTATATTAAACATGTTATTCTTATTTTTTTAACATGTTTCGTTGAGCAAGTTTTCTAAACCTAAATTTGTTATTTAGCATGCAAGTTTCTACATTCTTATATATTAAAATTGAACAAGTTTTATCGTTCAATTTACCATTTGTTATGCATGCTCAATACATAATTCTAAATAAGATTTTAACCTTAGCTTAATATTATTCAAGCAAGGCATGTTATATTATTCAATACTTATGCTATTAGATTATTCCTAAAGCATGACCTTAATTTACAATGTCGATTCAGTTATGATTTATTCTATAGCATAACGTTGTTAACTTTTATTCAACTAATCCTTAGTTGATGTCCGTTAAATTCCAAATTACCTTGAAACGTATACAACCCAAACTTACTTTGGTGCGGACTTGTATTCTAAATGCTGAGATGAACAACACTATTATTAGGGGATAATTTACGTATAACGTTGAAATGTTTGTGCACAATACATTGTACGAAGGGCTGATCCCCCTAAGTACGAGGAGTCCCTATAATCTTATGACTGTTAAAGTTTAAGTTGAAAGATTACTTATAACTATGGACATAGTTCGTGGTCTTATGACCCTCAGATATACGATTCAGATTTTGATTATCATTGATAGAACCTATTGTTCAGTTCTATTGAGTCTATTATTTGGCAATTGTTGTAAAGTTTTATTCATTATTATTTCAAGTGAGCATTGTTTGCTCACTCTTGCTTATATAAACATTACAACTAAAGTTGAGAAGGTCGATGTACCTAGCACCAGTAAATGGAAAGGGAATATGAACAAGTATTGAAGACTTGTAATAATGTTGACATTTTGTTGTCAGACTTTATTTTTATTAATGTAATGAAGTTATTTAATTTTCCGCATATGAATGCTTGTAATTAATGGTTAGATAACCTGAGATATTTTTATTAATGTAATCCTTTAATGGGAAGGTTTATTATTAAATTTTATTATGATTGGGTAGTTAGACATGAATGTTTTTATTAAGTGAACACCAAATCTTGAGGGAACGAAGTACTCGGATTTGGGGGTGTCACAAGTTGATATCAAATCTTTAGGTTATGAACCTTAGGTGGGGGGAAAGCCTTAGGAAGTAACCTTTGAAAAGATAGTGGTGATAAACTTTTATCGAGTTTTAAGGAAGAAGTAATAAAACACTTATGTGCTTATGTGATTACAACTTATGTGCTCACGAGTGTCGAGTAGTAATGATTAATAATTAAAACTTAAAAGTTTTGTTGTCAGGATGGCTAATGTAGGAGAATCCAGTCACGCTAGGGAGGAAGGACCTAAGATGCCTAAAGAGGAGGAGCCTCGAGACATTCAGGTGGTTTGGGAACAACTACTGCCACGGGAATCAGCTCCGTTGGTCACAGTGGTTGAGCAGGAGGGTTTACCTGATGAGGATGATGATGTAGAAATGGATGAGGAGGATCCCGATGAGCTGCCATAGTCGAATGAGGATGACAAGGACGAGGAGGAAGAGATTCCATTGAACTTGATCGCTGCTCGTATGTACGATGAAGTTTACGACCGCAATGTGGAACTTCAGGATACCGTCGAGGAGTTGAAAGAGATAGTAGTTGAACAATAGACCTCGATGGCACAGAAGGATGACGAGATCCAAGATCAAGAGGAACGTCTGAATAATGTAGAAGAGAAGCTGATCCACACTGAAGAAGAGAATGAACAAATGACAGCGGAGATTGCAGAGCTGAAGAACAAATTGAAAGAAGAATCTACTAAGAGGGCAAGAGCCGAAGACGCATACGAGGAAGCTTATCAACGAGTCGGGATAACAAAGAGGGACGCAGAAGCAAAGAGGATGAAGATGGAGAAGATGAATAACATATTCAACACCGTGATTAATCGAGGTCAAGATCGGGTCATGGGTTATTCGATTCAGTTCGAGACATTGCCGCCGTACATATTAGACCGCAGAACAATGTTCCAAATTATGGAGGAAGAGCGTCATAAGGCTACACAGTATCTTAGTAGGACATCGTAGGGAATGTTCCTGATATGCGAATAATAAAATGTTAAATAATATGTAATCCCAAGTGTTATATAACCTATGGGATATAATGATGATGTTATCCTAGAACTTTAGTAGTTCAGGAAAGTAATGTAAATAGCAGTGATGTTATTGTTCTTATGTTTTTCAAAAAGATTATGAATGAATAACAGTTATTATTTTATTATAATCAAAGTGTTATATGTTATGTGATGATTTCTTTTATGAGATGCAAGTTAAGTAGAAAATACTTAAAGGAGTTGAGTAATAATCTATTGAGTATCTTTTAACAGAAAATGCCTCCAAGACGTCAACCACAACAGAGAATCACTGAGGGAACTACCAATAACGATAATGTTGAGGCTAAGCCAGTTCAGCAACTAGTGACGTTACTGACAGGTGCATTGCAGAATCAATCGCAAAATCAAGCTGTGACGATGTAACGACCGTGAAATTCGGATCCTTTGTAAAATACATGAAATAATTAATTAATGAATACAATAGTATTATTTTTTATTATTATGTGTTAATAAGACGTATGTCGTTCTTTAGCCTAGAAACGTCGGAACATCGTAGTATTTTAACTACGTGAGGGAATTAAAGTGTTTGAATTTCCAAGACGAAAATAAAAGCTTTCCAAGAAATTTTCCAAAAAACATTATTCATCGTTTATCGCTCGGGAATTATTTTTGAACTTCCAAAAAATATATAACGTTATAATATCAAGGTGAGATGGATTATGTAATAATAATCCAAGTATGGAAAATGCAATATTTCGCATGCGGACTTAATTCAAGAACATTAAGGATTTAGAATCCGAATGAATTAAACATGCGGACTATTGTATGAAGAGCAAGTCCAATATGAATAAAGGTGTGAACCTAGGTGGGATTAATATGAAGCCCAAGATAAATTCATACAAGCCCAAAGACTAAGCTAAACTAATTACAAACAAGCCCAAGTTATGATCCATTAACTAAATTGGATCCATGGGGCAACCCATGGGTAAATTGATGGGCAAGAACTTTGTGTGATGGGCAAGAACTTTGTGTGATGGGCAAAATTACTTAATGAACAAGTAGTGAATAGTAAGGAGGTGGAATAACTTAATGACCCTTTTACCCTCACTTTAGAAATCCTATAAATAGAGGAGGAGATGGCTCATTATTTGGTTGTTATTTCATCCTAGATAAGTAACTTATTTGGTAGAGAGAATAAGCACTTATAAGCGCAACCTTCCATTGTTAGATTTTCCAAAGAAGAAGAAGTTAGTCTTCAAAGGTAATGTTCTCATGATCCTATATTCTTCCATCTCTACCATACAAGCTTGATAAGAGAAGTATAACTTAACCAACATGTATGCTAAGAACATATGAAAAGTGGTTAAGCAATGGACTTAAGCCGAGTAAGTAAGGAATAAGCAATTTAAACTTGAATAAGTTATTAACTTATGAAGAACATGAATGAACTTGTCATATGATTTCCTTAGAAAGTTTATATGCTACTAAGATGCTATAATGTTGCTTAAGGAACTTGAATCAAGAATAAGTCATAAGGAAATGAAAATCATGTATTGAAGAATTTGTTAAGTTATGAACTTATAAGAAATAAGCCATAACCTAATTTGAATATAAGTTATTGTAATATATAAATTGAAATGTCTAGTTAATGAAATGAATGCATTTGGAATGATGAACAAATTATTAGTAATAAAGTTTTGCCAGAACTCACACGATTGGACGATAATCGTCGATTTCGTGAAATTCTCGGAATCGAAGTTGAATTTTGTGCTTAAGCTTGGAAATGTCGGTTTTTGATGGAGACAAGTTGTATTTGGCATTATAGAGTTGTGGACTCAAAAATGACCGGATTCCGACTTAGAACGAAGAAACGAGCATTGAACGTTCACGAACGTTTACCATTTTCGTTAAAAATGAACTAATAGGTGAATTTTTAGCAAACGAAGTCTAATAGATAAAATTCTTGCATGAACACGTAGAGTACGTGATTTGTGAACTGTAGGCTCTTGAACGAGCCAATTCATACTTATAATGAAGAAGTTACGAGTCCGGGAATCTCACAAGTTGAAAAATATGTCAAAGTTTTCTAGTGCATAGAGTTGGCGTCGTGGCGCCTACCCAAGGCCAAAGCCCGTGTCTTGCAGTCAGGAGTTTGGTAAAAGCAAAGCCATAACCTCTTCGGAAAGTGGTGCCGCATCTTGGCCAGAATAAAAGAGACTCATGTATGGCAGCCAGAGTCCGATCTTCAAGCCCTAATGAGTGACGTCATGACAGATAACAAAGGAACAACTTTGGCGCAGTCACTGCAGGACTTAAAACAGATAACAAAGAATGTTTACATGTTGAGCATGACTAGAAAATGATCAACAATTAACTTAGGATCATAATGTAACATTTTAAAGACATATTTAAGCCTTAAGTATGATCACTTAGGGTTAAGATAAGTCAATTGCATATGAAAGTAAAACGACGTAATGTAAAGTTTTAACCAATAATAACAAGTCTAATACGTAATTAGATTGAGAAGAAGGGTAAGATTTTTTAGGAACCATGTATGATTATTCATGACCTTATGTGCTATGTTATGTTATCATCTATTGTAGAGACCTTAAAGATATAAAGTGGACATGTTATATCTGTAAGCAGAAGCTAAAGGCAAGTGTCGACGTCGGGATTTTTGGGTGTCCCTTTCCGTTACTTGTTCTTTGGTGTTCTCATTTTAGGTGAGATTTGTTTGAAAAAATAAGTGAAAAAGGTCCGACATATATAATGTCGAAATGATGGACCGTTAATATTCGCCAGTTGGTTTTTAAATGGTTGTACCAACACAACCAAGAAAAGGTTTACCTGATGACCCGATGATGTGACAACGATATCTGGTCGTGGCCGAGATTCGTTTAGGTCCGGGGACTTGGTTATGCGGGGGAAGGTGTTACGCACTTCGACATCCGTGTTACCACGGTGACCGCCTCTTTTCAAGAAACTATTATCGTGTGTGTGTGTGTGTGTGTGTGTGTGTGTGTGTGTGTGTGTGTGTGTGTGGGTGTGTGTTGTTATATGAAAGTTCTTGCGAGGCCTCGATCGTTCGAACCTATATATACACATGGTTTGAATTTATGTAAAAATTCGGTTTTAGCAAGATATGACAATGATGTTTTTTATAAAGAGAGTTTTTTAAACCACGATGCTCAATAGGAATTGAGACCTTTTACACTTCCATTTTTATTAAGTGGCGGTTTGAGTTGATTTTATTTGATGATCGCGAGGCATCCGTATGAAAAATAATATATCCAAAAATAATGCCGACTTCCTCGTGGGTATGGAAACCATCTGAGGAAATACAGACATCGCAGAATAATTTACAAGCTTCTTACAGCTGAAAATGTCCATCACGGGAACCGAGACTAGATCCAATGGGATGAATCTGTGATCACATGATTCCTAGGCGCACAGAATATTGCAATTTGTATAAAAGCAATATGCAGGTATATATATAAAAGCGGTAAATATATATATATATACAGACATGATCACCAACCACGAAGCACCTCCATGGGGGATCAGAAATGTAAATAAAGTTGTTAAAAGCTGTAAATACGGTCAACTACCACGAAGTATACTCCAGGTAGGACGAAATATAAAGAAAGCTATAAAAGCGATCAACTGCCACGAAGGAAACTCCAGGCAGGACAAAATAAATATATATAAATATATATATATGTATATATATATATAAGCAATAAACGCACCGGATGTAAAATCCAGGCTCATCGAACATAGTTTGACCACGCAGTTTATATATATATATATATATATATATATATATATAAAAGCGATAAACGCACTTACAGCATCAAAGTCTAGGCTCATCGAACAAAAGTCCAGACACACGGTTGATATATATAAGTATATATATATATATAAAAGAGAATAAACGCACTGCATAATCAAGTCTAGGCTCATCGAACAAAGTCCGATGGTAGTTAATATATATAAGTATATATATATATATATATATATATATATATATATATATTAAAAGTAGTAAACGCTCGGATCAAAGTTCAGGCTCAATCGAGGCATAACTCGATAATGTTAGTCAATATATATATATATAATATATATATATATATGTATATAATATATATATATACAGACTGGAATGAAACCACAGACCGAAGTCCGGGCAAAAGCAAGCAACATGACTCTCAACGTGTAGAAGGGTGTGTTCAAAGATGAAGAGAAAGATTCTAAAGTGTGTGAGAAGGCTTACAACTGACTGATAAAAGGGCTTCTATATCTTTAGAGTGGGTAAACACTGGGCTTTTGTGTGTACAAAAGAGGCTATATATGAGCTCACAGGTGTTTGAAAGTGAGAAAATACACTGTATGGCAAGTGCAGAGCAAATTGTGCAGGGTTTCCCCGTCTTTTTCTCTTTAGAAATCAGCACCCCAAGCCTCTTATTTATAGGCAAAAGGTGCCGCAGATGTACCTGCGGCTCAGCCGCAGGTGTACCAAAGGCGGATCGGGTCGGCCCGGCTTTGTTAGGTCGGGTCGTCTCGAAGTACGTTCACTCAGGCACTGTAATGTCTACTCGGATTTTGAGAAGTACAATCCGGGCATCCGTTTTGAGGTATTCAGGACATATTTCGGACCGCCGTTGTCGAGAGTTATACGATGGCATGGGATTAGAGTTTGTACAAATTCTTTGAAGATGGGATAATTCCCTCCGGTCTTCAAACTTCAACTTTCATCCGTTACCCCACACAATAGTCACTCGGGATTGATTAGCCTTGTGGGACATTGTTACGTAGAGACGAGACGTGGCATCGTGTTAGACGAGATGGCGATGTTGCTCCTCACCGGTTATTCTTCTTGCCGAATTGGGCGATAAGCGGCACGCGTTGCTCAGACTTCACTGAGATTGGACTGCTGCATTTGTTGAAGGTCCTCATTGTCATCTCTGAGGTGTGCCTGTCTTTCCGATGTTATTGTCGGGTTGGTACATTATATCTCGTTGTGAGTGCCGAGATTGAAGCTGATGGCATTTGAAACAAGCATTTCTGGGGTTATCTCCGAAACTGCATTCCTTGGGGTTATCACCAAGGTTGGTGGCTATTCCCATGGTTGGGACTGAGACTGGATACCTCGGGGTTATCTCCCAGATTAATCGGTCTTCTCCGGTGTATGTTCTGGTATTGTATCTGTCGGTCTCGGGTTTAGATCCGAGGTTGAAACCGTTACTCCCAGATTGCGATCCGGGGTTGATGTTGCACTTCCGGTAGTATCCGGTATGGATTTGGATTGTCTTTCAGGGTTCTTTCTTAAAAGACAAATCTGTCTTCTTGTAATGTTAGTAACAGTAGTACAAAAAATTTTGAGTGTCTACAGATGTCCCTCTTTATCATATTCATGCATGGCGATGCATGGGTAGGATAAAGAATCCTAGACACTTGAAACGCAACAAGATAAACATGGTACTATGGATAACAACATTATGCAAATGTATGATGCATGTGTATAGGGTTGTGGCCCAACATGCTGGGGATGATTGTTGGTTCCCTGTTGCTTCAACTGGGGATTGGCAATACTAACCAGATCTGATGTGTAAGCCGAATCTGTTAGGATGTTGATGTTTGGAGTTATCACCAAATTCCTGTGTACTTGATAACGAATTGATTCTGAAGATGTACCTCTTATGTGTAAGAGATCTGTGGGGATAAAGCTTGATCTGTTTGAGGATGTGTATAACATATTCCATCATCTATCCTCTTTGATAACATT
This sequence comes from Panax ginseng, assembly GCA_020205605.1. Lineage (NCBI taxonomy): Eukaryota > Viridiplantae > Streptophyta > Magnoliopsida > Apiales > Araliaceae > Panax > Panax ginseng. The sequence continues at coordinate 70,972,199 of CM035136.1, forward strand.
GACCTTTTCTGGTTGGTATCACCAGAACATGTCGCGAATCTGTTGATTTCACGCGCCAACAAATCTTGTCGTCGTGATGCCTCGACCTTCGTCAACGTGTGAATCAACGGCTGAAACATCATGTGGGATATACTGTCAAGGTTGCTTGACCTTTGCTGACGTGTGAATCAACGACTGAGACTCTGTGAGGAGATCATCAAGGTTGCTTGACCTTCGCTGATGTGTAGATTAACGGAGCATTGCGTTGTGACCCCCGTCGGGGATCCGCTGGGGAATATGAGCAGCTGGGTATGAGAACCTCGAACAGCTCTATAGCTCTGCTAGGTTTAAACGCTATCGGCTGAAATGATGTCAAGGTTGCTTGACCTTCGTTGATATGTGTGTCAACGGCTGAGCATCCATTTCTACTCCCGCCGGAGATATACGTTGTAACCCCCGTCGGGGACTCACGTTGTAACCCCCGTTGGGGATTCACGTTGTAACCCCCGTCGGGGATTCACATAGGGTAACAACCTGGAGTCGGCGGCATCGGACCTGTATAAGGTATTGCCGTATGTGATTTGTGACAACTGAGGTCATCGGCAGAGTATACCTTGTGTTCAGGTGACTACCAATGAGTGATGTGCAGATTCAAAGTCTCATCTGAGAAGACCAGGATTGTATGCTGTTTTGCTCAATCGTGTGGCATTTTTATTCCCGATTTGACCTTTCTAGCCCGTAAGAACTCCGCTTTAACTGGAACTGGACCGAGCCAGAGGGGTGGGACCCACATAGATGAGCCGCGGTGCACTGCTGCGCTGATGAGCAGTGAGCTGCAGGCTGCAAAGCGTGATGATAAATCCAATGACACCGCTTTGCAGTTCATTTCTAACTCGCCTCGCTTAGGAAAATCCGTGAGCCATCCTCAGATTTGTTGAGTTTGGGCTGCTTTCTACAAATTCTGTTACCGTACAAGTGTTCTACACTATCCTGGTAACGTATGCATGTATTTTTTTCCGGTTTACGTCATCCAGTTAGATTGTGAGATATTGCACGAAATGCATCTAAACACATAGTAGTGATTATGTATGCACAAATGACTTGATAAAAAATATTCAACATAGTAAATGTTAGTATTAAACCATGCTGAACATAATGATGTAAACAAATTTGACTTCTGAGATAGTCAAATTGGCATCTTTTTCAGCTATTTTTTATCCTATTTGAGGTCCAATGAGTAAAAGGTAGAAAGGCAAAATACTCCTAGCATTGAGGTTGGCCTTATGCATGATAATTTTGATTTTTAATGCATATATTAGGTATATGACTTTGGGACAGGTGTGCTACTGAATGTCCACCTAGACATGCCTGAGTGCATGGGGATAGTCCTATTTTCAAAGGGGACTATGGCAAAAATTTTCCAAATATAGGCATTGGGTAGTCATGCATTCTAACTCTATTATATGTTAAAGTAAATGCATGCATGCATATAGTCATATAATGCATTTTAGAAAGCTCCAGGTAAGGAAATATCACACCCTTTCTGAGGTGATTTGGAGATTTGTTGTCCAGATATTATGGATCCAGATCACCGAAGCGGTTCTATAGGACCGCTTAGAGTACAAATGGAGGGCTTCAAGTGCCTCATCCCCTCATTACGTCGAACAACCTCGTCGGTTGGTGGAGGCTGTGATTCATCCCGTCCAAGTAGAGGTTCCAGACGTCGAGGACGAGGAGGTGGATATTGAGGATCCCGCTCCTACTGCATCTATCCCTCGCAGGGAACTTCCGAGCATCCAGGTGGTGAATCCAGAGTTGCTGGGTGATTTGGGTAGACACCCATCGATGTACTTGCTTGCTAACGAGGTATGACGTTAGACTTTATATTCCTTTTTTTCTTATTGATGAGGATTTAAAGGGTTCTAATGTTGATCTGCTTTTCATGCAGGTTCCAAGTTTACATAGCCTCGGGGGAACTGGTTTAGCATCCACTCCATGTACCAGGCGCTTCATCCTGATTATAGAGCAGTAGTGCATGAGTGGAGATTTGGGGCATTTTTCTCCATCCTTCCCGTCGTTGTCCCCGGGTTACCTCGGGGCATTATCTCGGCGATGGTTTCATCGACTCGATCCTCCCACCGCCGGATTGCGAGGTGATGATGACGCCTATGGATTGGCGATTTATCACATGTATGGAGTTTGGAGGGGAGCCAGTGCCTTGCATGGCGACCATCACCCCTACTGTTGTCCGATCCTTGTTAGGAGTTCCGCGAGGGCGCTTAAAGCGGGGACTGTCTGTTCAGTCCTTTGAGCGTAGATGTCATGGCGGGCTATTGAGTGAGCCCATGCTCGATGATGTCGGGGATCGTGGATCGCGTTCTGCGCGATTGTTCCGATGATCATTCGAGGTCGCTTCATGCGTATAACTCTTCCATGGTATCTTTCTCTTTGGTCGGCGCCACACGCGATGTGGACCGTATAGGAGAGTAGTATGACTGGGCTCTTACACCTTTGCCTATTTCCTCTGGGCATGCGCTGCGCTCACGGGTTTAATGAGAGGCTTGGCTAGGATTTTACCTGCTCACGGTGAGTATTTCTCTTGTCTTTTTCCCTTCACAGGTTAAGAGTGTTTACTGATAGCAGATGTTTTGCCATTGTGTTGGCAATTTTGGGCCTATAAGAGGCTTCCATGTTTGCATCCTATGAGTGTGTTAGGCTTAGATACCTATCCACGAGGACGACGATGGCACCATTCTATTTTGCCAGAGGTCCCTGTATCTGAGGGCTTCGCTCATTGTCGTATTCAGCTGGAGCTACTGACGGCTGATGCCATTACATGGATTCCATACTCAGGGGATCATTTGATCATCGGTTTTGAGGATGGACACCCTACTGGAGTAGAGTATTTGATTTCCACCCGGAGAATTCCTCTTTTCACCGATGGAGGTTGGGAGCTCTATTTAGGAGAGCGTGCTATTAGGAGCACCACAGGGAGATTCAGATACCGATCTTGCCTCTGTTAGGCGTCGGCCCATATCACGATCACCGCCATTGATATTCCATTGTTGGGAGTTAACGGTTTTGCTTTATCCGAGGGTCCATGTACTCGGGAGATATTCCAGTACCGGTGGCTCCTCACGCACTATTGGGGCCCGATCCGTGCCACTCGATTTATGGGGACATGGTTCCGGATCTTTGATGATGACGCCGATTGGGTGGCTTGTTTCCGAGCTCAGACTCATCGTAACCCAGATTGATAACTTGACCCGGCGGTTGGATCGAGCACACATATTTATTCGGCATTTGGGCGAGATCCAAAGAGAGGATACATTTGTTCCTTCCAACTCAGTCTCGCCCCTCAGACGACCCATTTGGTTTTTGCCACAGAGATCCTCCCTTTATAGGATGACATCCCATCTATCATCACCGTCTTTGATGGTGCAGGGGAATCACAATTTGAAGTTGGAACTCATCCCGCTTGCTCCAATTATTCATGTTGACCTCTTCTTCTTTGTGTTGAGGAAGAGGTTGTCTTGTACATGAGGCCGATTGGGTTTGGTGACTCGATCTCTCCATTATCTATTAGGTCCTGGATCTTATGTTTCAAGGCCCAACAATCCACGAGTATCATGTCCAGTGCCCCTTTATGATAAGCACATTTCCTAAGCGACATTAAAATCCCGTCCCATTAGAAATTTGGTTTGGTGGAAGAAGATGCATAATTTTCTTACGTGTTGTCAAAAGATTAAGAATGTTCTCGAGGGTATCCCTAAGGTGTAAAAACTTCGATGGCATTTGACTTCTCCACCTTTTGATCTTGGAGGGTTTGCAGACCGTCTGGAAAGGGAGTGTAGTTTCTCCTTTGAATGGGCATACTTTGATTGTCTTTTTATCCCTGTAGTATCAGGGAAACATCTTCCTCTTTCTTTTTATGGACCCTCCGGGGGTTGTTCCCATAATTTTTAGATTGGATGTGATCAACAACAGCTTTGAGTGCGGCTAGGTCTTGAATCTTTCCTGACTTCAATCCTATTTCAGCCATCTCCCCATGCTTAACCATTTCAGAAAATGGTTTGCCGATGCTTGCTAAAACTCTCTCATAGAAGGAGCTTCTTGTATGTCTATGAAGGTCATGACCATTTCTGATTCTGACATGGCAGGACTAACTTGGGCAGCCAGGCGTCCCCACCTTTGAGCATACTCTCTGAAAGACTCGTTAGACTGTTTCTTGATCTTGGTAATTTGATACCGACCAGGAGCCATTTGAGTTTGAAAATCAGTATTGAGTGAGGAAGGCATGTGCTAGCTCTTCCCCCGTTGTGGATTTTGGAGTTGTCTAATCTTATGTACCACTGAACCGGCTTCTCGTTAGACTCTTTTTTGGAACAATTACATTCTGAGTTTTTCATCCTCTGCATAGGATCCCAGTTCTCCAATAAAGACTTTTAAATGTGTATAAGGATCCCCTAACCCGTCATATTTTTTAAAGTCAGGAGTTTTAAAATTTTTCTGGATAGTGAACACCAGGAAAAATACATAGATCAGCATATGAAACACTCCCGTGTGTTCCAATTCCTTTGATAGCACGAAGGGTCTCTTCCATTTGGAGGACTTTCTTTTTGATGTCACCATTGTCTGGATCTCCAGTGGAATGGGCGGCATCATGAGTTTTGTTGGTCGTATCCAACTATGGCTCTGGTATGGTAATGACCGGAATTCCTCCTTGTGTGGAGGGCTCAGTATGTCTGGGTATTCTTGAACTGTGTAGATAGTGTAATTCTTTTAATAGAACATCCAAATCATAATTCATTTCTTCGTAGGCTGTTTCTTTTTGGACTTTGACCGTGTAGTAGGTCCGATTGATTCCCTCTGAAAGATGGCATAGTTTAGTCCTTAGGGAAGGTGTATAATGACATGTTATGTGATGTGTCCATTTTAGAATTTTATCCTGCAAAAGCGGTGTCACCGTTTGGAGCATTACATGGAGATATATATGGAATGAAATTACAAATGCTTGTGTTTATAAGTAATTAACATGAGAGCATGAAGAGACTTTCCTTCATTTGGGTTTATCGAGAGGTGACCTATCTTAGGTTACTCTCATGGCTTTTGGCATGAAGGTTCCCAAATCATCATAAATCTACTAGGCGGGAAGTTAATCCGGTCTTTCAACCGGAGCGAATTTGGGTGGTGCCTTTCCGAGCCTTGGAGAATTAGTCTTCTCACGAGTCCAAAGAATCAAACACCGACGGATAGCCTCCCGGTGGAGGGACCACACAACATACATTCACATACATCGCGTCTCACCGTATGAAATGATGACATGTACGAAGCACTAATATCATAAGCGATTTATAGTCTGAAGCACTAACATCACATCTGAGATATGATCTGAAGCACTAAACTCAAACAAGACATGCATTCGTACACATTCATCCAATGTAAATGCAACATCCACACACAAGCATATAACAGTTTTGAAAAGATTGTAGTAGCGGCTTAAGTCCTCTTCTTTGGAGTCCCAATGAGTCGCCACATCGTCGTCGTCGGGATTTTTGGGTGTCCTTTCCAGTTACTTGTTCTTTGGTGTTCTCATTTTAGGTGAGATTTGTTTGAAAAAACAAGTGAAAAAGGTCCGACATGTATAATGTCGATGATGGGACTGTTAAGAGTCGACAGTTGGTTTTTTAAATGGTTGTACCAACACAACCGAGAAAAAGTTTGCACAATGACCCAGTGATGTGACAGCGATGAGCGAATTAAAGAAAGCAAGAGATTCGTTTAGGGTCCGGGAACTTGGTTATACGGGGGGAAGGTGTTAGGCACCCCCCGACATCCGTGTTACCACGTTGACCGCCTCTTTTCAAGAAACTATTATCTGAGTGTGTCTGTGTGTGTGTGTGTGGGTCAATGTGCTGTTATATGAAAGTTGTGCGAGGCTTCGTTCGAACCTATATACACATGGTTTGAATTTATGTAAAAATTCAGTTTTTAGCAAGATATGGCAATGATGTTTTATAAAAGAGGTTTTTCAAACCCTGATGCTCAATAGGAATTGAGACCTTTTACACTTCCATTTTTATTAAGTGAGCGGCTGAGTTGATTTTATTTGACGGATGCGAGGAATCCGTATGAAAAATAATATATCCAAAAATAATGCCGACTTCCTCGTGGGTATGGAAACCATATGAGGAAATACAGACATCGCATAATAATTTACAAGCTTCTTACAGCTGAAAATGTCCATCACGGGAACCGAATCTAGATCCAATGGGATGAATTTTGTATTACATGATTCCTAGGCGCACAGAATATTGCAATTTGTTAAAAGCAATAAGCAGGTATATATATAAAAGCGGTAAATATATATATATATATATATATATATATATATATATAGACTGAACATGATCACCAACCACGAAGCACCTCCATGGGGATCGAAAATGTAAATAAAGTCATTAAAAAGTCATAAATACGGTCCAATCGCCACGCAGTAAACTCCAGCGAGAATGAAATGTAAAGAAAAGTCATAAGCGATCAACTGCCACGAAGAGAACTCCAGGCATGACAAAATAAATAAATATATATGTATATATATGTATATATATATATATATATATATAAAAGCAATAAACGCACCGGATGTAAAATCCAGGCTCATCGAACATAGTTCGACCACAGATTCATATATATAACTATATATATATATATATATATATATAAGCGAAATAAACTTACGCACTGCAAAGTTCAGGCTCATCGAACAAAGTCCAGACACACGGTTGATATATATAAGTATATATATATATATATATATATATAAAAGCGAATAAACGCACCAGACCGAAGTTTAGGCTCATCTAACAAAGTCTGATAGACAATTAATATATATAAGTATATATATATTTTAAAGCAGTAAACGCTCCAGACCGAAGTCCAGGCTCAATCGAGGCATAACTCGATAATGTTAGTTAATATATATATAAATATATATATATATAATATATATATATATATATACAGACTGGAATGAAACCACGAACCGAAGTTCGGGAAAAAGCAATCAACAGGACTCTCAACGTGTAGAAGGGTGTGTGCAAAGATGAAGAGAAAGACTCTAAAGTGTGTGAGAAGGCTTATAGCTGACTGATAAAAGGGCTTCTATATCTTTAGAGTGGTTAAACACTGGGCTTTTGTGGGTACAAAAGAGGCTATATATGAGCTCACAGGTGTTTGAAAGTGAGAAAATACACTATATGGCAAGTGCAGAGCAAATTGTGCAGGGTTTCCCCACCTTTTTCTCTTTAGAAATCAGCACCCCAAGCCTCTTATTTATACGCAAAAGGTGCCGCAGGTGTACCAGAGGTGGGTCGGGTCGGCCAGGCTTTGTCGGGTCGGGTCGTCTCGAAGTACGTGCACTCAGGCACTGTAATGTCCACTCAGATTTTGAGAAGTGCAATCCGGGCATCCGTTTTGAGCTATTCAGGACCTATTTCGGACCGCCGTTGTCGAGAGTTGTACAATGGCATGGGATTAGAGTTTGTACGAAGTCTTTGAAGATGGGACGATGCCCTCCGGTCTTCAAGCTTCAACTTTCATCCGTTACCCCGCACAATAGTCACTTGGGATTGGTTAGCTTTGTGGGACATTGTTGCGTAGAGACGAGACGTGGCATCGTGTTGGACGAGATGGCGATATAGCCCCTCACCGGGTTATTCTTTTGGATTGGTAGATAAGCAGACGTTGTTCGAGACTTATTTGAGATTGACCGCCATTTTTGTTGAAGGTCCTCATTGTCATCTTTGAGGTGTGCTGTCTTTTCGATGTTATTCTTAGGTTTGGTACGATGTATCTCGTTGTGAGTCTTAGAGATTGAAGCCGATGGCATTTGAAACAAGCATTTTCGGGTTATCTCCAAATCTGCATTCCTTGAGTTATCACCAAGGTTGGTGGCTATTCGATGGTTGGGGCCGAGGCCGGATACCTCGGGGTTATCTCCGAGATTAATCAGTCTTCTCCGGTGTGTGTTCCGGTATTGTATCTGCAGGTCTCGGGGTTAGATCCGAGGTTGAAATTGTTACTCCTAGATTGCGATCCGGGGTTAATGCTGCACTTCCGGTAGTATCCGGTATGGAGTTGGATTGTCTTTCAGGGTTCTCTCTTAAAAGACGAATCTGTCTTCTTGCAATGGGCTAAGATAGCTTGACATCCATTTTTTAATAAACGAATTAGATTTATAACTTGATATAACAGTGATTGATTTTAATGGCTTAGTTGCTTGAATTCACACAACAAGTTGGTTAGGAATATGTAAACTAACAACCTTACAAAAACAATCAATTTTGGCATGATGAGTAGTTAACCAATCAATCCCTAAAATCACGTCAAATGCAAGTATCTTTAAAGAGATAAGGTCAACAGGTAAGGTGATGGTGCCAACTTGGATCAAACAAGATTGATAAACAGTGGATGTGATGAAAGTTTCTCCGAACGCAGTCTCCACAGATAAATCAAAGTCTAATTTCTCCGGAGTCAAGTTTAAACGTTGAGCACAAGCAGGAGAAATAAATGAATGGGTAGCACCGGTATCTAGTAAGGTATAAACTTCGCATGAATTTATGATTAGCTTATCCGTGATCACCTCGTTTGGGTTCCTCGCATGTTGACCAGTCACGACAAAAGCTCTTCCAGGAACCGTTGACTTTGACTTTTTTAGGACAGCCTTTTGAGTCACCATCCCCACTGGACCCGTACAATCTCGAGCGATATGTCCTTCCTTTCCATAATTATAGCATACCTTGAACTGTTGTGGACAGTTTGGGCTGATGTGTCCCTCTTTTCCACATTTATAGCATACGACCGGTGGTCGTTCTCCTCCCTTAAAACCAGTTGCTACTGGTGCTGACGTCTTCACAGTGTCATTATTGAATCTCCTCTTTTTAAAATCTCCCCTAACTGGCTTCTTCTATTTTCATGGCCACGATTACCACCAGAGTGGTTACTGCTTTTGTCCGTATTCTTCTTTCTCCACTGGTTATCGTTGTTACGATGGCTAACATCCTTTAGTATGATCCTGGTTGTGGTCCCTCGGTTGACCGTACTCGTTATCTCGCTCTAATAATTGAGCCCTGTTGACAACATCTAAATAGAGAGAAAATTTATTAGAAATGAGATATTGAAGTATGTCGGGTTTCAAACCTCTCAGAAACATCTGTGTCATATGTTCCTCATTCTCCACCAAATGAGGTGCAAACCTAGATAACTCCGCGAACTTCGCCTCGTACTGGGACACCGTCATGTTGTTTTGTTCCAATCTAACAAACTCTACCTCCTTCGTATGATGAACACTTTCAGGAAAGTATTTGTCATTGAACAGTTTCTGAAATGTCTCCCAAGACATCTTTGAGTGCTTGACCGGATGGATGCACTTCACGATTCCCACCGTAAATCGCCTCATTACGGAACATAAAAGTGGCGAATGGAACTTTCTGTTCCTCCGTGCATCCCAAGACATCGAATATCTTGGAAATTTGCTTGACCCACATTTCAGCCTTAATCGGATCCGATTTTCCCCAGAATTCTGGTGGTCCCAACTCTTTGAACTTCTTAAATTGTGACCCGGTACCGTGCGTTGCCATTGTTTCTCCTATATTTTGAGCAGAATCTCCTTAAATGCGGTTTTGCATGAATCGCAAAAAGCTTCTAAACATCTCATCGTTCATCGTCTGCTCAGTGGTGTTGTTTACAGGAGGAACATTGCCAGCCTGTTGCACGTTCTCCTCATTGGTGAGCAACGGTGTCTCCATGGTCTCATTTACTCCACTATTAACATTCTCAGTCGACATTCTCAAATACTGCTATAAAACAAGGGTTAATTTAACAAATTAACATATCACATAATATCCCTATATTATGATCGACCAACAAATAAGCTTAGGTAGGACACATTAGCGAAGGATTTACTCGTCTCTCCCTCCTAGTTCTATTCCCCGATCTCACTGGAGACCATATCCTAAGCTCGATACATCTTGTGGCGCCCCAAAATAGGTATACAACACCCATTCGATTTAATCGTCAAATACATGATACGTAAATAACTACAACTTTATTAATACAACTTAAAAGCGTGAGTTTAAATACAAATATTGTCATCTAGACAATATCCACACTCAAATAAGTCCTCATTACAATTATTGATACATTATTTTACAAAAATGGTGAGGACTACTAAAAACGACTTTCTAGAACCTTCATTCCATACCCAGAGCTAGTACTACTACATTCTCGCCTCCACGAGAAGAAAAATGGAACAAAAAGAAAAGGGTGAGCTCAACTAGCCCGATAAAAGAATATTATGACTAAGATAACATAGAACAAATTATCGTTAGTCCTCAACAGGGAAAAATCTAATAGAGTACAATAGACAATCAGTTTTAAATCAATATTCGCAGCGGAAACAATAATTCATAGAAGAGTTACGTAGAGAATGAAATCTACTATTATCTATGAATTTAAAAGTCTATCGTCAATATTTTATCCCTGTAACATAAATTAATATATATCTGGAATCAAATATTCATCTTTGCACTACAGGCCAAAGATATTCACCAGTTGGTCATGTTCATCTAAACACATGTTCATCTTTTTGCCACGGGCCAAAGATATTCATCGAAGTCATTAATCTTTTTGCACTCACAGGACAAAGATATTCAATTATATCATCATTTAGGACCGAGGATGATGAAGAATATTTTAAAGAAAAAATGAATCCAATGAAAACAAAAGAATAAATATTAAGGATTACGTATTTGACTATTCCATGTCCAAAATACCTCATAAATAATCATAGTGGAGTAAAATTCAAGAATGATCAAAACATGGATACAATCAAAGCTAGTATCCATAATAGATATTTTGGACGAAAAACGATAAATTTAATTTTTTTGTGAATAGTGTCGTATTCGTGAATAGTGTCGTATACGTGAATAGTAACCCCGACACAAAAAGTTCCAAATTTGATAAAAAGTTCAAACCAATATTTCGGCATAATGATATTGAAGAAAATAATATCATTTAAGAAGAAAATAACATCCCTTACCTCGAAAAGACAGTACTTCTGACTGGAATACTGGATATAGTGTTGAAGGGAATTTATACCGTATAGCAACACTCAAAGTCTTAAAATACTCACAAGAATACGCTCAATAATATAGAGAGAGAAAGAGAGAGAAAACTTGTTTTTGGTGTGATTTTTAATTCTAACCTAAGCAACCTATTTATAGGAAAATGCTTAGAACACCAAAGCAGAAACTTTAATAAAATAATATATTTATAAAACTTATTCACGCCCACGTCTTTGACAACTGAATTTAGCATGTTTGCAACACCATTGGAGCCCACCAAATGACAAAAAAAATGTTTTTCTTTTAAAAAATAATTAAAACTTCAAAAATTAATTATTTCGGAACTTTGGAACTACAATAATTCATAATAAATAGCCCTTTTATCAAAAAAATTCGAACCTCATGTCCTTTCCATAGGAAATTCCATTATCTACAACTTTGTGGAAGAAAGTTTTTCCAAATTCCCAACAGAAATTGACCGAAATCCACAAACGGGTAATTTTACAAGCTATAATCAAATTTCAGTCAAAAAATGGGCCCACAGACATGTTTAACATGTTTTAAACAACTTTTGCAACAAAAATAATCTTCCTCCTCATATATTCATATATCCCACATTCATTGTAAAAAATATCATCATTATTATATTATAATAATATAATAAAATATTATTTTATCAGAAAAGATAAAATATCGATTTTCAACAATTGTCACTTTAAAAATTTTCTCCATCTATATCCACATAAAATGAATATTTTCCTCATCATATAAATCAATAATTAATTATTCACAAATAATATTACGAGAATCACAATCTCGTGACCAGCGGTTTCCGGAAAGAGGGGCTTTCCAATAAGGATTTCTCCTTCTTGGTAGCAATTAGGTGACCAAACCTCTCCTTGAGCGAAATTTTCTAGACATTGCCAATAATGTTATCTAATAATATTATTAGGATAATATGAATTATTGCTTCGATAATGGAAAATCATCGTATCTTGACAATTATTGAAACAACAAAGATACATAAAATATCAACGCAACAATTATTGATTCAATAAAATAAAATCTTTGAATAGTAATTACCGTAACAATTATTGAGTAGTGCCTTCTTACGTAAGAATCAATAATTGGTGCAATCTGGTGTGTACTCTTGTGCAACAACACGTATTCATCGTGTTTTAACCACCGGGTATTCCAACGATATTAATTCTTGAATAAACTTCTGCCAGATTATTTATAAACAACTTATACTTGTCGTTTTCTTCATCCATATCGCTTTCCGTTATGGGGCCCACACAAAGGTCTGCGTCGTCGTCTTTAATATTCCTGAACAATAAGAATATTCCACGACCAAACGAATATTCTTCGATAAAAATGAATATTTTATAACCACTTGCTTATTTGAAATATTTGCGCATTTTACTCATAACTAACCACATTAATCAAATCAACCCTTACTATTTCAAAATAATGAATAGAGGAAATTTAATTTTATTTATAATAAGTTGGGGTCTTACAGAAGCCTTATGGCTTTTGGGTTTCTTTTGAATTTAAATTATTAATAAAATAAAACAAATATATAAATAAAATATATTTATATTTATAAATTATACGTTATATAAGTTATATATTTTTGGTAACTGATAGTATTTAGTAGTATTATAATGACCACATGCGTTTCTTTTATTTACGTTGGCTTATCAGTTTTAGAGTATGCATAGATTATCAGTTGATTTTTAGTTTATGCATTTGTCTAAACCTAAGCCTAAGTAAGAAAAGGGAGAGTCTAAAAGAGAGAAGCAAGAGAAAGATAGGTCTTTGAATTGTTCAACATTTATCAGTGATTTACAAGTGTCGTTTCAACAAATTAAAGGTATGTTCTATAAACCTTATCATATATGTTTTACAGTATATAGTCTCTGTGAAATTGTAGGTCTCGGTTTTCTTAAAAACCACTGTGTATCAGAATGTTACCAAAAATCTCTTGAAAAACCATATACATATAATTAGTCGGAAATTGTGATAATATGTGTAATTTTAATTGTTATCACTAGCATGTGTATCTATATATATATATATATATATATATATGGTATGTCATAATTACAAAGCTAAAGGAAGAAATTGGTTTTACAGTGAGTATATATGCACGTATATGAATTGTAGAGATATCAAAATTAATATACGCTAATTGTGAAATTGTGAAATTTAACTGAGAATGGGTATTTGGTTATGAATGTAAGATCACATAGTACGAATAAATCAATTTGGTTTTTACTAGTATAATTTCAGTTCACTGTGTCAAGAAATATATCAACAATGGAGTTTTTGTTTTAAAAATAGTGTTTTCAAAGAATTAGTTTATGATGGTGTTGATTAGTGGTTGATAATTGGTATATAGTTGATTGTTAACATTCATGTGAAGTTATGCATGTTAATTGGTGTTAATTGTTGTTAGAAATTAAGACAGTAGCTTTGGCTCTGTTCTTCGTTTTGTTTCTGTGAGTTTCGGCGCCCCAACCTCAAAATTCACGCTCCAAACAGTAAAGTTTTCATATATGCGCCAAAAGTCGTACCCAACCAGACTTGTATTATTTTGAAGTCGGCCACGAGCGTCAATTTACAATACTGCAACAGAAGTCCTATATAATCTCGCATGAGCGCCACATACATCATGTATGCCATGCCCGATTCGATTCAAACTTTGGCGTCGCGGTGCCACTTAGCAGAATGTTCTGAAATGACTTCTGTCTTGCATAGAAGTCTAAAATTTTAATAGTAATACTATAAGACCAAATAATTTTTTTATTATAGTATTGTAATGTGTTGAATGAGCATGGTGTTAATACCTAACGAGTTTATTATCGTTTAGGAATATAATTTGATTTCATGGTTAGACATTTAAACCATACGTGATGTAGCGTTGATTATGACTAATCATGTCATGTTAACATATGTATATATGATATTGTGATTTGGATATTAACGGTTTAATCTACACGCAACACAAGTTTTCTAACTCCATACTCTCGTTGAGATAGTTTTTATGCAAGTTCTTTAACTCTATAATTAAGCAAGATTCTAAATCCCTATCTTTTTACATTGAGCAAGTTTTCTAATTCTAAAGCTTCGTTATGCAAATTTCATATGGTATACTTTATTGAGTAAAGTATTTCCATTAAGCAACTTAATTGTATCCAGTTATTCATGATGATACAAGCTTCCCATCTCCACACTTTCGTTGAGATAGTTATTATGATTATGCAAGTTTTTCCTAACTCTAAACTTGTTATATTAGCATACAAGTACCTTTATTCTGTTGACTAAGTTTATCTTTCCAATTATTGTTGTTATGCATGCTTAATATTAAATTCTAAGATGTAACCTTAGCTCAATGTTATTCAAAGCAAGGTATGATGTGTTATTCGATGGTTATGCTATTAGATTATCCCTAAAGCATGAACTTAGAATGAAATATTTATTCAGTTATGATTATTCAATAACGTAGTGCTATTATCTTTTATTCAACTAATCCTTAGTTGATGTCCGTTGAATTCCAAATTACCTTTAAGTGTATCCAAACCAAACTATCTTTGGGGCGGACTTGTACTCAAAATACTGAGATGAACAACCCTATATTATAGGGGTTACGGTTAGTTTTGTACTTTGCGCTGAAATGTTTGTATACAATACATGTACGAAGGGTTGATCCCCCTAAGTACCTTGACGTCATTATAGTCATATGACTATAAAAGTTTAAGTTGAAAGATTACTTATAACTGTGGACAAGGTTCGTGGTCATTAGACCCTCAGTTGAATGTTTAAGATGTTAATAGAATTTTTGTTCAATTTTATTGAACCCCTGAATGGGCAAGGAATGTTTTATTTCTTTTAAGCCTCTGAATAGGCAAGTAACGTATAAGAAGATAATAGAACTTATTGTTCAGTTCTATTGAGCCCCTGAATGGGCAAAGAATGTAAAAGTTTTATTCATTGATATTTCAAGTGAGCCTTGTTTGCTCACTCTTGCCTGTAAAATCCTTACAGCTAAAGATGGAAAGGGTGACGTACCTAGCACCAGTAAAGGAAAGGGAAAGATGAATAAGTACTGAAGACTTGTAATAGTTTGATAGTTTTATTATCAGACCTTGATTTAAAGATTGTAATGAAGTTTATTTTAAATTTTCCGCATGAACGATTGTTTGTAAAGGTTAGATAACCTGGGAGATTTTATTTTATGTAATTCCTGTATAGGCATGTTTATTATTCAATTTTATTTATGATTGGGTAGTTATAAATGAATGTTTTGATTACGTGAACACCAAATCTTGAGGTAATGAAGTATCAGGATTTGGGGGTGTCACAGAACTTGTGCTTTAAATCATTTTTAATTGTAATTCACATAGAGATATAGTGAATTAGTTAATTAGGGTGTCTTGCTTAATTCTATCATCTATGGATTTAAGTGAGTATGAATATTATGCATCGAGAGGTGGTTTTATCAACTTTAATGTTCTTGATTAACAATTCAGGATAGAGAATAATTGATGAGAAATGTGTTAACTTAAATGAATCAATAAGTGAAGTTGTGATCTTAAATCTCCGTAATCTTAATTTAACTAGTGGAATTTAATAGTAGTTTAATTATATAATTTGAAATCCATTCGTTTAAATAAGATTGAATTGGTTATGGGTTAGTACTTGGTGATTTTTCTTAAACAATTCCTCGTGGGAACGATACTCTACTTTCACTTTATTACTTGTTGACCACGTATACTTGCGTGTTTTGCGTAACTAGATTTTACCCAACAACGTCCAAGAAGGACGAATGCAAGGGGAAGGTGCAAGAGTAGTTAAATGAGAAACCATATGTATTAGTTTACTTTAAATGATATTGGGTTATGTAAACTTTTTATTGTATTAAGGGTACGTTTAAGTGAAGGTTAATAGACCTTGGGACTATATATAAGACTTTATTATGATAAAATATGTATGTTTATTATTCCGCGATAGACATAGAATGTGCATGTCATAGATGGATCGTGAGTACTTGATCTGAGGTTAGAGAACCCGGATTTGGGGGCGTCACATAAATTGATGATAAGGTAATAGCGATTCCGGGGACGGAATCCTTATAAGGAGGGGAGAATGTAAGGACCAAGAATTTTATATGGTTACATATTTAAATTATATATATATATAAGTGAATATGTGTTATGAGATATAAAGTAAACAAGATATTTAATTTATTTATTTTAAATTAACTAAGATAAATAATTAATCAAGTTGATTAAGGAAAGGTAAGATAAGCTTATGATTAACATAGCTTGAGTGTTAGTGTTGGTTGTAATCCCGATTAATATATGCGTGCAAGTATACACGGTCAACAAGTAATAAAGGGTAAGTAGAGTATCGTTCCCACGAGGAATTACTAATAAAGCTAACCAAGCACTAACCCGTAACCAACTCAATCTTATCTAAACGATTGATTTGATATTTAATATTTAAACTATATAATTAACTAATACTAACTACCCCTAGAATGAGACTAGATAATGAAGACTTGAGATTACAATTTTACCTATTGAATCATTTAAATCGACACACTTCCTATTAAGCCAACTTAATTATACCAGATTGTTAGTCGAGAACACGAAAGTAAAATATAGCCATCTCTCGATGTACCATACCCAAATCCACATATGATAGAATGAATATGAACACCCTAATTAACTAACCCACTATATTTCTATATGAATTACAATTAAAGAGGGTGGAAGCTCAATTTCTCTATTGACTACATATGGTGCATAAGCATATCTCTATCGTAGGCACGAATCATGAATTCCATCTCCATATAGAAGTCACAAACACACGCTACTACGATCAGATCTAAACCCATAATTCATTTCTCAATTTCATATGGATTATCACGGTAATTGATAGCTAGGAAATTAAGCAATTCAACACAAATTATAAGACCCCAACTTTTTATAAATAAAGATTTAATTTCTCTAATTATTATTTTGAAATAGTAAGGGGGTGATTTGATTAATGTGGTTAGTTATGGGTAAAATGCGCAAATATTTCAAATAAGAAAGTGGTTATAAAATATTCATTGTTGTCGGGGAATATTCGTTTGGTCGTGGAATATTCTTACCGTAGGGAATATTATTATGCACGGTGTACTTTTGTGTGGGCCCCATAACGGAAAGGGATTGGATGAAGAAAACGACAAGTATAAGTTGTTTATAAATAACGGCGTAGTTGTTACCATTAATACTGTTGGAATACCCGGTGGTTAAAACACAATAATACGCGTTGTTGCACAGTAGCACATGGTATTGCACCAATTATTGATTCTTACGTAAGAAGTCATTACTCAATAGTTGTTATAGTAATTACTGTTCAATATTTTATTTTATTGATTCAATAATTACTACGTTGATATTTTATATTACTGTTATTTTAATAATTATCACAACACAGTATTTTTCATTATCAGAGCAATAATTCATATTATCTGAATAATATTATTAGATAACATTATTGGCAATGTTTAGAAATTTCTGTCTAAGGAGAGGTTTGGTCACCTAATTGTGCGCCAGTAAGAACAAATCCTTATTGGAAAGCCCCCTCTTTCTTAGGAACGGCCTGGTTTCCAGTATTGTGATTCTGTAATATTATTTGTGAATAATTAATTATTGATTTATATGATGAGGAAAATATTCATTTTATGTGGATATATATGGAGAAAATTTTTAATGTGACAATTGTTGAAAATTGATATTTTATCTTTTCTGATAGAATAATTGATTTAAATATTTTATTATATTATTATAATATAATAATGATGATATTTTTTACAATGAATGTAGGATATATGAGTATATGAGGAGGAAGAGTATTTTTGTTGCAAAAGTTGTTTAAAATTGAAATTTGATTATAGCCTGTAGAATCGCCCGTTTGTGGATTTCGGTCAATTTCTGTTTGGAATTTAGAAAAACTTTCTTCTGCAAAGTTGTAGATAATGAAATTTCCTATGGAAAGGACATGAGATTCAAATTTTTCTGATAAAATGGCTATTTATTATGAATTATTGAAGTTCCAGAATAATTAGTTTTTGAAGTTTTAAATATTTTTTTTAATAAAAACGTTTTTGTTATGGTTGGTGAGCCCCAATTGTTGTTAAACATGCTGAAATTGGATGATTCAAGGTGGGCGTAGAAAATTATATGTATATATATATTAATATTTTATTAAATTTTATGCTTTGGTGTTCTAAGCATTTTTCTATAAATAGGGTGCTTAGGTTAGAATTAAAAATCACACCAGAAACTGAAGTTTTCTCTGTCTTTCTCTCTCTATATTATCGAGTGTATTCTTATGAGTATTTTGATATTTTGAGTGTTGTTATACGGTGCAAGTTTCCTTCAACACTATATCCAATATTCCAGTCAGAAATACTATCTTTTTGAGGTAAGAGATGTTATTTTTTTTATAAATGATATTATTTCTTTCAATATCATTATACCGGAATATTGGTAAGATTTTTCTTGTGAAATTCTTATCTTTTTATGCCGGGGTTACTATTCATGAGTTACTATTCACGAGTTATTATTCATGAGTTACTATTCACGAGTACTATTCACGAAGCATGATGATTTTTTTTGTGGAATTTCTACCTTTTAGTGTCGGAGTTATTATTCACGTATACAACACTATTCACGCATACGACTCTATTCACGTATACGACACTATTCACGAATACGACAGTATTCACAGAAAAATTAAATTTTCTTTTCTGTGTCCAAGATTATTTGTTATGGTTTCTATCTTTGATTGTATCTATGTTTTGATCTTTATTTTTGAATTCTGCTCCACAATAGTTTATTATGGAGTATTTTTTAACTTGGATAAATCGAAGTACGAATCCCAAATATTTGTTCTTTTGTCTCACTGGATTCGTTTTCTTTAAAATATATTTTTCATCATCCTTAGTCCTAAATGATGATATTACTTAATATCTTTGGCCTGTAGTGCAAAGATGAATGATTTCTTGATGAATATCTTTGGCCCGTAGTGCAAAGATGAACAGGTGTTGAGATGAACATGACCAATTGATGAATATCTTTGGCATGTAGTGCAAAGATGACTATTTGATTCAAGATGTATATTGATCGATATTACAGGGACAAAATATCGATGATTGACTTTTAAATTCATAGATGATAGTAGATTTCATTCTCTACTTAACTCTTCTAATGAATTGTTGTTTCCGCTGCAGTTGTTGATCTAAAACTTGTTGTCTATTGAATTCTATCAGATTTTTCCCTGTTGAAGACGAAGGATAATTTGTTGTAAATTATCTTAGTCATAATATTCTTTACTGGGCTAGTTGAGCTCACCATTTTCCTTTTTGTTCCATTTTTCTTCTCAGGAGACGAGAATATAAGCGGGAACTAGTCGAAATTGTGTGGAGTAATGGTTCAAGACAGCTTGTTTTAGTAGTCCTCACTATTTTGTAAAATAGTGTATCAATAATTGTAATGAGGACTTACTTGAGTGTGGATATTGTCTAGAAGATAATATTTGTATTTAAACTCACCGTTTATGTGTTGTTGTATTTTGCACGACAATTGTATTAATGAATTTGTAGTTATTTCTGTACCATGTATTTGACGACTCAGAATGGGTGATGTATACCTATTTTGGGGGTGTCACACAAATCATAATAGAGAATCCAATAACAATTAATAAGACTAACAAGGAAGTATATTAAAGTAAACTACATAACAAGATCCATAGTAATCTCAAAATAGAGTTTAATTCATGATTGAACTAGAGTCCATGATTCACAATTGATTATACATTGAAAGATACCAATAGAAGTAAAGAGAATTAGGAATTAAGAATAGCAAATCTGAGTTTCTTCTCTTGTTTCACTTCTAAACTTTCAAGGATCTTCAATCCCCAAATCTTAGCTAATCTAGGGTTCTAATCTAATCTAATCTAATCTAATAAGGAAATTAAAGAAAATAAAAGAGCTTATGTAATCTAAATGATCCTCAAGGGTGAAATACCACTTTACATACTGATATATCTTCTAAATATAAGCCCCAATTGACCCTTTGCCCAAGTTACGCTCCAATTGCACTATTTAATGAAAAAAATCAACTCTGGTAAACTTCTGAAGTGGCGCGGCCGCGTTGAAATAACCTGGAGTTGGGCACGGTCGCGCTCAAGTAGCAGATAACATTTTCTTGGACTAGGGAACGGCGCGGCCACGCTCTAAATGAACTAGAAATGGATGCGGTCGCGCCCTAGATTTATTCCTGCAATGTCCTCTGGTAAAACAGCCATAACGTTTTATCCAAGAAGAGTTACGGGGCCTTCCACCTATAAAATCAAAGATCTCGATGAGTTCTACAACTTTTATTCTTTGAGAATTGAGAAATAATGGACGGCTGAAGGTCAAAATTGGGTTGGAAGTGACTGTTGTGCAAATGGCCACCCAAAACATTGAAGTTCAACGTCCGTTGGTACAAAGTTCATTACTCTTGCATCCGAATTCTGATTAGAATGATTCAAGATGTCCCAGAAAGCTAAGAAGAACCTCTACAGTATAATCCAAGTTCCACACGAAGAACATGAAATGAACATGAAAGACCAAACATTGCCTGGATGGCTTTTCCTTGCTTTTTCATACCAATAGCCACTCACACAGTTCCCAAGCATAAAATCTACAAAATGAGCACAAAATGCATGCAAAGTAACTACAAAACATAAGTTTAAGAAATTAATTCAAGTAATAGATACCGGATAAGTAGGTATAAAACCTACTTATTAGTTAGCCTTAAATGGTAAATAGAAAGATTTATAATCTTTAACTGATTAATTAGTATAACTAATATAAAGTGAATAAAGGTAGATAATAATTCATAAGGGTTATGGTATTGAAAAATGTTAGTATTTAAAATTTATACCAACTTAAGAGATTAATTTTATTATCTTAAAATTATTATTTATTTTAAACCTAATTAAAGCAAGCCTAATTAGGTTATTAAGTTAAATGGACATGGGTAAGTATTTAAATCTCAAAAGAGTGGGGATAGAAACCCTAAATAAATAATTAGGGTATAATAGGTTAAAAGTATTGGACTATGTTATTTTCATGGTCCAAGCAATTAATTAGAAAGCCTAAATGAATTAAATTGATAGCCCAATCTTTAGCCCAATTATTAATGCATTTTTTAGATATTTGATTAATCAAATTTGACATTAAAAATAAAGCAAAATGGGGCAAAAAAAGGAGGGGGTACCAGACCATAAAGGAGAAATAGGGGGGGTGAATTTAATCTTTTTCCAAGTTCCTTATCTCTAAGTTACTTACACACTCAACTTAGGTGTTAAGCTCTCATTTGTCCACCCAAGATTACATGTAATCCTATAAGATAAGAGATAAGAGTAATTACCTAGGGGACAAAAGAAGTGTGGGGGATAATAAAATAGATATAGGATGTGTATCTATACTTATACACTAATACACTAATTTTTCATTTCATTAAATTTCTCCTTCATTTCACTTCCTAACAATGCAAAAAGAAGAGAGAACGAGAGAGAGAGAGAGAGAGAGAGAGACCGGGGGTTGGAGGAGGAAGAAACGAAGAGAGCTTCATCATTTATGCATCCTTAGTTCCTTAGATACTTGGGTAAATCAAGGAAGGTTGCTAGAAGATCAAGGTGAGGTTTTAAACTACTTTCTTCATTTCTATTTTGGTTTATTTTGATGAAATAGATGGGTAGTGTTCTCAGAGTCAAAAACTCCTAGATCTACATGTTTTGTGATGATTTATGCTTAGATCTAACCATTTTATGTGTTGATGAACTTGGAAATCAAAGTAGAACAAAAATTGTTTTTACCCCAAAAGCCCTAAAATTTTTGCCCACTTTGAGGCTCTACCATTTGAAATCTACATATTATTTTTGCGATCCGTCAAAGATGTGAGTTAGATACATGAGCTATATAATGAACCCAAGGGGTAACACTTAAAAATGTTAAATCAATTAACGGTAGTGTCATTTTTCCCAAAACTGTCCGAACAACCAAAAATCTAGAAAAACCTTTTTAGTTTCCTTACCACTTTTGGTAAGGGCTGTTTCGACCACTTTAAAAGTTTTAAAAATTCTGGAAATATTTGGAAAGATACTTTGATGAGCTATCTGCATTTAGGAAAAAGAATGAACAGTTTTGGATGTGTAGAATGAGAGTTATGACTTTTACAAGAAATGACTCTTTTAAAAGTAAACATGACTAACTCTTTGTGTGTAACTCTACAAATGGTGAAATTATTACTGGAAGTACATATATATAACAAGAGAATTCCCATAAGGTTTCATGAGGTTTGGACAAAAACTTGAATTATTAAAAATGTTGGAAAATCTGGTATTTTTAGGCCCTTTAAAAATAGCAAATCAAGTTGGAAAATTCTAGAAAACTTTGGGGATCCTGTGAAGATCATATTTTGTCAGATTCTAGAAAATAAACAATTTTGGAAATGTTTTGGTATTTTTCTTCTAAATGGTTCTGTTGTGAATAAATGGAAATAAATAGTTATGTGATGTCATAAATGGTAAAGCTTAGAAACCCTAATAATGTTATATTCTGAGTTATGGAGGGTATTTTTGTAATTTTTGATGAGATGTTATATTTATGGCATTTTAGGGTTGTTAAATAAAGTAATTAGTAAAGGTTAAACAATTAGAATAAATTGTTTATTATTATAATAAATGATTAAAATATTATTAAGAGATTAATAATAAGGCTATATATATATATACACACAGTTGTGTATTACACATTCAGGCTACGACGACAATATTTTGGGCTATTTATGGCGACGGTTCACTCGTCAGTCGTAGCTAAAAATAATATAATGACAATTGAAAGCTGCTATTATAGCCCAAAAAAGCGTCATATAGCCATATTATGTAACACATGACTATGTACATACATTTTTTCCTTAATAATATTATATTAAGATATTATTAAGTAATTAATAATGTTTAGATTAAAAATGGATTTCAAATATTATTAAATGATAATAATATTTGATTGAAGTTAAATTAAAATATTATGAAATGATTAATAATATTAGATAATGATTTAAGATATTATTAAATGATTAATAATATTATATTAAAGTTAAATTAAAATATTATTAAATGATTAATAATATTAGATAATGATATTGTTAAATGATTAATAATATTAGATAATGGTTTCAAATATTATTAAATGATTAATAATATTATATTAAAGTTTAATTTAAATATTATTAAGTGATTAATTATAACAATCCGAAATTTTAAATTTGAATTCAAATTATGTAGTTAGTTATATAAATATTTAATGGATGTGTTTATTGTTGAATAAATATTTAATTTGATTTGATTTGATTGGTTAATTATTTGTCAAATAAATAATTAAGGAGTTAAGAAAATTAATTATTATGAGATAATATTGTAATTTAATTTAATAATTTAATTAGAGAGTTGATAGGGATTAAATGGATTATTATAATGTCTTAATTTAATTTGGTAAATTAAGTGTGACCATAAACTAAAATATAAAAGGAGTTATTAAAATAAAGTAAATGAGTTTAATTTAGTTTTACCAAACAATGCTTAAAGATATTAAGTCTTTAATTTTTAAAGAGTTTTGCCAAACAGAGCCTTATGGCTTTTGGATTTTTGAATATTTAATTTTAATAATATAAATTAAATAAACAAAATATAAATAATATATAATAATTTTTGGTAACCACTGATTTAATAAGGTCATTAGTAGCGTCGGTTTTTAGACGTCTGAAAATCGTGTGTTGGTTTTGTTTAATTTACGTATTGTGTATTTGGTCTAAACCTAAGCCTAAGAAGAGAGTTACAGAGAAAAGAAAAGAAGGTTCAGATAGAATTTGAGAGAAAGTTCTGAGTTTTCAAACAATTATCTGTGGTGTTTAGCAAGGATTGTCTGAGCCAATTTGAAGGTATTTTTACATAACCTTAATATTACGACATAGTTCTCCGTGTTCTGTGTTCTTAACTATAGTATAAAGTTTTTACAAAATTTTATGTAATCCAAGTTTCTTTATGATTGATAATAATTTATGTGTATATATAATTGTAATAGTATAACTAGCATATATATATATATATATATATATATATATATATATATATATATATATATATGATTGTATGCTAAATTACGTTTGCAAGAAAGGAATTGGCTTTACAGTGAGTATACGTATGAACATGACTGGTATAAGTATAAAACTTTATATTTGATTGTGAGCTAATTGTGAAATTGAACCTTAAATATGCTAATTTGTTAAGAAATAAAAAAAAAGAACGTAGTTTAAATGAATCAATTTGGTGTATAATTGTGGTTACAGTGTTCACTGTGTAAAACAAATATCAAAAATGGAGTTTTATTTAAAAATATGGCAATCAAGGATTTAATCTTTCTAAGATTGTTGTTTAGTTGTTTTAAATTGGTATATGTATAATGGGTAAGGGTTATGTGTAATTTACATAAGTTATATGTGTTAATTTAGCTGCTAGAAGCCATTAAACCGTTAAAAATTGTAGGGTGAATATTAAGGGGAATGTCATGATGGTAGATTTAATTCTGATAAAACTTGGAGAGTTTGATGTTATTTTGGGAATGGATTGGCTATTCAATTATGGAGCGATAATTAATTGCCAAAAGATATGTGTAAACCTTATGACTCCGTCAAAGGAAATTTTGTTTGGTAGCAAATCGCCTAGACATGCGAGATGTCTGACAATTATGCAGGCCAAGAAATTGTTAAGTCAAGGTTGTGTGGGTTATTTAGCTTACATAGTCGATACTCAGAAGAAGCGTGTAAAACTGGAAGAGATACCATAGGTTAGGGAATTTGTAGATGTGTTTCCGGAAGATTTGCCAGGACTTCCGCTTGACAAAGTGGTTGAGTTCGTGATCGACTTAGCGCCGGGAATAACCCCGATATCAAAGGCCCCGTAAAAAATGGCTCCGGTAGAGATGAAGGAACTGATGGTACAACTGCAAGAACTGTTAGACAAGAAATACATTCAACTAAGTGTGTCACCGTGGGGAGCGCCGATGTTATTTGTGAAGAAGAAGGATGAGGCAATGTGTCTTTGCATTAATTATAGGGAATTAAACAAAGTCATTATTAAGAATAAATATCCGTTGCCAAAAATAGATGACTTGTTTGATCAATTAAAGGGTTCTAAATACTTCTCGAAAATAGATATGAGAATTGGGTATCACCAATTAAAGGTAAGAAAGGAGGATGTACCTAGAATGGCATTCAGAACTCGGTATGGACATTACGAGTTTCGTGTGATGTCTTTTGGTTTGACCAATGCCCCTGCTGCATTCATGGAGTTGATGAACAAGGTGTTTAAACCATTCTTAGACAAGTTTGTGGTGGTATTTATCGACGACATCTTGGTATACTCCAAATCTCAAGAATAACACGTGGAACATTTACGTTTGACGTTGGAGACACTAAGAAAAGAAAAGTTGTACGCGAAATTCTCTAAGTGTGAATTTTGTCTAGATCGTGTACAATTTCTGGGGCATGTGATTGACAAAGATGGGATTTCAGTAGATCAATCAAAAGTTGAAGCTGTAATCAATTGGGAACAACCAAAAACACCTTCGGAGGTGATGAGTTTTTTGTAAGGAGGGAAGGATGTAACAATCCAGAATTTTAAATTTGAATTCAAAATATTTATTGAGTTATATAAATATTTAATGGATGTGTTTATTGTTCAATAAATATTTAATTTGATTTGATTTGATTTGTTAATTATTTGTTAAATAAATAATTAAGGAGTTAAAAAATTTAATTATTATGAGATAATATTCTAATTTAATTTAATTAGAGAGTTGATAGGGATTAAATGGATTATTATAATGTCTTAATTTAATTTGGTAAATTAAGTTTGACCATAAACTAAAATATAAAAGGATTTATTAAAATAAAGTAAAGGAATTTAATTTAGTTTTGTCAAACAAGGCTTAAAGATATTAAGTCTTTAATTTTTAAAGAGTTTTGTCAAACGAAGCCATATGGCTTTTGGATTTTTGATTTTTGAATTTTAATAATATAAATTAAATAAAAAAAATATAAATAATATATAATAATTTTTGGTAACCGTTGATTTAATAAGGTCATTAGTAGCGTCGGTTTTTAGACATTTTAAAATCGTGCATTGGTTTTGTTTAATTTACGTATAGTGTATTTGGTCTAAACCTAAGCCTAAGAATAGAGTTACAGAGAAAAGAAAAGAAGGTTCAGAGAGAATTTGAGAGAAAGTTCTGAGTTTTCAAACAATTATCTAATTACGTTTGCAAGAAAGGAATTGGCTTTACAGTGAGTATACGTATGAACATGACTGGTATTGGTATAAAAATTTATATTTGATTGTGAGCTAATTGTGAAATTGAACCTTAAATATGCTAATTTGTTAAGAAATAAAAAAAACGTAGTTAAAAGGAATCAATTTGTTGTATAATTGTGGTTACAATGTTCACTGTGTTAAACAAATGTCAAAAATGGAGTTTTGATTAAAAATATGGCATTCAAGGATTTAATCTTTCTAATATTGTTGTTTAGTTGTTTTAAATTGGTATATGTATGATGGGTAAAGGTTATGTGTAATTTACATAAGTTATATGTGTTAATTTAGTTGCTAGAAGCCATTAAACCGTTAAAAATTGTTGTGTTCTGTTCTTCGTGTTCGGTTTCTGTAAGTTCAGCACCTTAGCGCCAAAATCAGTGTCGCAGCCCCAAACCTCATGCCGCAGCGCCAAAGTCAATGCCACAACGCCAATTTCAATACCGCAACGCCGGCGATGGCTTTGTGATTCGTGTCACGATCTTGCCTACAAGATTACAAAAACCGTGGCACTTAAATAGCGTCGCTTAGCGATAGGGCTGTGAATGATTTTTCTTTTATGTAATTTAATTCTCAGTAAATGCTAATATAATGTAATATTATATCTGTTAAAAATTTAATTATGTTAGTGTGGTATTATAATGCTATGAATGAGCATATTATTAATACTTAATGATTGTTATTATTATTTTATTCATGTAACTTGATAATGTAGTTCAAAATCAAGACATACATGAAATAGGTACTTGTTTGTATACAAGTATCTGTAGTGACTAATTGTATCATAACGATATGTGTATAGGATATTGTGAATCGAATTATTACGGTTTAGCCTACACGCAAGGCAAGTTTCTTACTCTACCTTATTTACAATTATGCAAGTTTATTTACCCTATCTCGATTATATTGAACATGTTATTCTTATTTTTTTAACATGTTTCGTTGAGCAAGTTTTCTAAACCTAAATTTGTTATTTAGCATGCAAGTTTCTACATTCTTATATATTAAAGTTGAACAAGTTTTATAGTTCAATTTACCATTTGTTATGCATGCTCAATACTTAATTCTAAATAAGATTTTAACCTTAGCTTAATATTATTCAAGCAAGGCATGTTATATTATTCAATACTTATGCTATTAGATTATTCCTAAAGCATGACCTTAATTTACAATGTCGATTCAGTTATGATTTATTCCATAGCATAACGTTGTTAACTTTTATTCAACTAATCCTTAGTCGATGTCCGTTGAATTCCAAATTACCTTGAAATGTATACAACCCAAACTTACTTTGGTGCGGACTTGTATTCTAAATGCTGAGATGAATAACACTATTATTAGGGGATAATTTACGCATAGCGTTGAAATGTTTGTGCACAATACATTGTACGAAGGGCTGATCCCCCTAAGTATGAGGAGTCCCTATAGTCTTATGACTGTTAAAGTTTAAGTTGAAAGATTACTTATAACTATGGACATAGTTCATGGTCTTATGACCCTCAGATATACGATTCAGATTTTGATTATCATTGATAGAACCTATTGTTCAGTTCTATTGAGTCTATTATTTGGCAATTATTGTAAATTTTATTCATTATCATTTCAAGTGAGCATTGTTTGCTCACTCTTGCTTATATAAACATTACAGCTAAAGTTGAGAAGGTCGATGTACCTAACACCAGTAAATGGAAAGGGAATATGAACAAGTATTGAAGACTTGTAATCATGTTGACATTTTATTGTCAAACTTTATTTTTATTAATGTAATGAAGTTATTTAATTTTCCGCATATGAATGCTTGTAATTAATGGTTAGATAGCCTGAGAGATTTTTATTAATGTAATCCTTTAATGGGAAGGTTTATTATTAAATTTTATTATGATTGGGTAGTTAGACATGAATGTTTTTATTAAGTGAACACCAAATCTTGAAGGAATGAAGTACTCGGATTTGGGGGTGTCACAAGTTGATATCAAATCTTTAGGATATGAACCTTAGGTGGGGGGAAAGCCTTAGGAAGTAACCTTTGAAAAGATAGTGGTGATAAACTTTTATCGAGTTTTAAGGAAGAAGTAATAAAACACTTATGTGCTTTTGTGATTACAACTTATGTGATCACGAGTGTCGAGTAGTAATGATTAATAATTAAAACTTAAAAGTTTTGTTGTCATCATGGCTAATGTAGGAGAATCAAGTCATGCTAGGGAGGAAGGACCTAAGATGCCTAGAGAAGAGGAGCCTCGAGACATTCAGGTGGTTTGGGAACAACTACTGCCACGGGAATCAGCTCCGTTGGTCACAGTGGTTGAGCAGGAGGGTTTACCTGATGAGGATGATGATGTAGAAATGGATGAGGAGGATCCCGATGAGCTGCCACAGTCGAATGAGGATGACAAGGACGAGGAGGAAGAGATTCCATTGAACTTGATCGCTGCTCGTATGTACGATGAAGTTTACGACCGCAATATGGAACTTCAGGATACCGTCGAGGAGTTGAAAGAGATAGTAGTTGAACAATAGACCTCGATGGCACAGAAGGATGACGAGATCCAGGATCAAGAGGAACGTCTGAATAATGTAGAAGAGAAGCTGATCCACACTGAAGAAGAGAATGAAAAAATGACAGCGGAGATTGCAGAGCTGAAGAACAAATTGAAGGAAGAATCTACTAAGAGGGCAAGAGCCGAAGACGCATACGAGGAAGCTTATCAATGAGCCGGGATAACAAAGAGGGACGCAGAAGCAAAGAGTATGAAGATGGAGGAGATGAATAACATATTCAACACAGTGATTAATCGAGCTCAAGATCGGGTCATGGGTTATCCGATTCAGTTTGAGACATTGCCGCCGTACATATTAGACTGCAGAACAATGTTCCAAATTATGGAGGAAGAGCGCCGTAAGGCTACACAGTATCTTAGTAGGACATCGTAGGGAATGTACCTGATATGCGAATAATAAAATGTTAAATAATATGTAATCCCAAGTGTTATGTAACCTATGGGATATAATGATGATGTTATCCTAGAACTTTAGTAGTTCAGGAAAGTAATGTAAATAGCAGTGATGTTATTGTTCTTATGTTTTTCAAAAAGATTATGAATGAATAACAGTTATTATTTTATTTTAATCAAAGTGTTATATGTTATGTGATGATTTCTTTTATGAGATGCAAGTTAAGTAGAAAATACTTAAAGGAGTTGAGTAATAATCTAATGAGTATATTTTAACAGAAAATGCCTCCAAGACGTCAACCACAACAGAGAATCACTGAGGGAACTACCAATAACGATAATGTTGAGGCTAACCCAGTTCAACAGCTAGTGACGTTACTGACAGGTGCATTGTAGAATCAACCGCAGAATCAAGCTGTGACGATGTAACGACCGAGAAATTCGGATCCTTTGTAAAATACATGAAATAATTAATTAATGAATACAATAGTATTATTTTTTATTATTATGTGTTAATAAGACGTATGTCGTTCTTTAGCCTAGAAACGTCGGAACATCGTAGTATTTTAACTACGTGAGGGAATTAAAGTGTTTGAATTTCCAAGACGAAAATAAAAGCTTTCCGAGAAATTTTCCAAAAAACATTATTCATCATTTATCGCTCGGGAATTATTTTTGAACTTTCGAAAAATATATAACGTTATAATATCGAGGTGAGATGGATTATGTAATAATAATCCAAGTATGGAAAATGCAATATTTCGTATGCGGACTTAATTCAAGAACATTAAGGATTTAGAATCCGAATGAATTAAACATGTGGACTATTGTATGAAGAGCAAGTCCAATATGAATAACGGTGTGAACCTAGGTGGGATTAATATGAAGCCCAAGCTAAATTCATACAAGCCCAAAGACTAAGCTAAACTAATTACAAATAAGCCCAAGTTATGATCCATTAACTAAATTGGATCCATGGGGCAACCCATGGGTAAATTGATGGGCAAGAACTTTGTGTGATGGGCAAGAACTTTGTGTGATGGGCAAAATTACTTAATGAACAAGTAGTGAATAGTAAGGAGGTGGAATAACTTAATGACCCTTTTACCCTCACTTTAGAAATCCTATAAATAGAGGAGGAGATGGCTCATTATTTGGTTGTTATTTCATCCTAGATAAGTAACTTATTTGGTAGAGAGAATAAGCATTTATAAGCGCAACCTTCCATTGTTAGATTTTCCAAAGAAGAAGAAGTTAGTCTTCAAAGGTAATGATCTCATGATCCTATATTCTTCCATCTCTACCATACAAGCTTGATAAGAGAAGTATAACTTAACCAACATGTATGCTAAGAACATATGAAAAGTGGTTAAGCAATGGACTTAAGCCGAGTAAGTAAGGAATAAGCAATTTAAACTTGAATAAGTTATTAACTTATGAAGAACATGAATGAACTTGTCATATGATTTCCTTAGAAAGTTTATATACTACTAAGATGCTATAATGTTGCTTAAGGAACTTGAATCAAGAATAAGTCATAAGGAAATGAAAATCATGTATTGAAGAATTTGTTAAGTTATGAACTTATAAGAAATAAGCCATAACCTAATTTGAATATAAGTTATTGTAATATATAAATTGAAATGTCTAGTTAATGAAATGAATGCATTTGGAATGATGAACAAATTGTTAGTAATAAAGTTTTGCCAAAATTCACACGATTGGACGATAATCGTCGATTTCGTGAAATTCTCGGAATCGAAGTTGAATTTTGTGCTTAAGCTTAGAAATGTCGGTTTTTGATGGAGACAAGTTGTATTTGGCATTATAGAGTTGTGGACTCGAAAATGACCGGATTCCGACTTAGAACGAAGAAACGAGCATTGAACGTTCACGAACGTTTACCATTTTCGTTAAAAATGAACTAATAGGTGAATTTTTAGCAAACGAAGTCTAATAGATAAAATTCTTGCATGAACACGTAGAGTACGTGATTTGTGAACTGTAGGCTCTTGAACGAGCCAATTCATACTTATAATGAAGAAGTTACGAGTCCGGGAATCTCACAAGTTGGAAAATATGTCAAAGTTTTCTAGTGCATAGAGTTGGCGCCGTGGCGCCTACCCAAGGCCAAAAAGCCCGTGTCATGTACTTAGTTTGGCCGAAAGTGCCATAACCTCTTCGGAAAGTGGTGCCGCATCATCAGAATAAAAAAAGACTCACATGTGCATTGCAGTCACGAGTCCCGCCTCTTCAAGCCCTAATGAGTGACACCGCAGCATAACAAAGGAACACTGGCGCCGCAGCGCCAGACTTAAAACTTAGATAACAAAGAATGTTTACATGTTGAGCATGACTAAAAATGATCAACAATTAACTTAGGATCATAATGTAACATTTTTAAGACATATTTAAGCCTTAAGTATGATCACTTAGGGTTAAGATAAGTCAATTGCATATGAAAGTAAGAACGACGTAACAGAAAGCCGGAACCAATAATAACAAGTCTAATACGTAATTAGATTGAGAAGAAAGGTAAGATTTTTTAGGAACCATGTATGATTATTCATGACCTTATGTGCTATGTTATGTTATCATCTATTGTAGAGACCTTAAAGACATAAAGTGCACATGTTATATCTGTAAGCAGAAGCTAAAGGCAAGTGTCGACGTCGGGATTTTTGGGTGTCCCTTTCCGTTACTTGTTCTTTGTTGTTCTCATTTTAGGTGAGATTTGTTTGAAAAAATAAGTAAAAAAGGTCCGACATGTATAATGTCGATTTATGGGACTGATAAGAGTCGCCATTGGTTTTTTAATGGTTGTACCAACACAACCTAGAAAAGGTTTGCACAATGACCCAGTGATGTGACACTGATATACGGGTCGGCGAAACCGAGATTCGTTTAGGGTCCGGGGACTTGGTTATGCGGGGGGAAGGTGTTAGGTACCCCCCGACATCCGTGTTACCACGGTGACCGCCTCTTTTCAAGAAACTATTATCTGAGTGTGTGTGTGTGTGTGTGTGTGGGTCAATGTGTTGTTATATGAAAGTTGTGCGAGGCCTTGATCGTTCGAACCTATATACACAGGGTTTGAATTTATGTAAAAATTAGTTTTTAGCAAGATATGACAATGATGTTTTATAAAAGAGGTTTTTCAAACCCCGATGCTCAATAGGAATTGAGACCTTTTACACTTCCATTTTTATTAAGTGAGCGGATGAGTTGATTTTATTTGACGGATGCGAGGCATCCGTATGAAAAATAATATATCCAAAAATAATGCCGACTTCCTCGTGGGTATGGAAACCATCTGAGGAAATACAGACATCGCAGAATAATTTACAAGTCGCTACAAATTTGAAAATGTCCATCACGAGAACCGATTCTAGATCCAATGGGATGAATCTGTGATCACATGATTCCTAGGCACACAGAATATTGCAATTTGTATAAAAGCAATAAGCAGGTATATATATATATAAAAGTGGTAAATATATATATATATATATATATATATATATATACAAACATGATCACCAACCACGAAGCACCTCCATGGGGGATCACAAATGTAAATAAAGCTGTTAAAAGTTTTAAATACGATTAATCGCCACGAAGTAAACTCCAGCGGGGACGAAAATGTAAAGAAAGCTATAAAGCGATCAATCAAGCGCCACGAAGGAACTCGAGGCAGATAAAAAAAATATATATATATATATATATATAAGCAATAAACGCATATGGATGTAAAATCAGTGCTCATCGAACATAGTTCGACCACGCTCATATATATAAATATATATATATATATATATATATATATATATATATATATATATAAAGCGAGTAAACGCACTGCATCAAGTCTAGGCTCATCGAACAAAGTCTGACACACAGTTGATATATATAAGTATATATATATATAAAAGCGAATAAACGCACCAGACCGAAGTCTAGGCTCATCGAACAAAGTTCGACAGACAGTTAATATATATAAGTATATATATATATTAAAGCAATAAACGCTCTACACCTGGCAGTTGGATCAGGCACACATATTTATTCGGTATTTGGGCAGAGATCCAGCAGAGGCGGATATATTTGTTCCTTCTAGCTCAGGTGCTGGCCCCTCAGACGACCCATTTGGTTTTGTCGGCGCAGATCCTCCCCTTTATAGGCCTGACATCCCTGTTGATAGAGATCCAGCGACTCAGGAGGAGTTACATCAGGTGGACAGGATTGAGGATGTGGACATCGAGACCCTGGTCTTCTTCTAATTTATATTCTCGTTATATCTTTTGATAGGCCTCTGTTAGATATTGGGTGGCTGTTCCCCATTCTCGCTATATCTTTTGATAGGCCTCTATTAGTAGTAGGGCGTCTGTGCCCCAATTTTCATGTACTTGTAGCTGTATAGAGCTGATGTATTAGATGATGATATATTTAGGAATGTATGCACCATTTTTAATTCCTTATATCATATTGCCATCCATTATCTGTTATGCATATGTATGTATGTCCAGAGATATTCGACATTGACCCCTGGATGGTCTTATGACACGGCCCACACAGATGTCTTCTTCGACAGTTAGCCGTATAGGTCATACCCCACCGTCAGAGGTGGCATTGGGTATGCGATCGTGGTATGATAGCATGTCACCACCAGATAGGGTGATCAGAGATCTCTGTTCTTTGCAAAGATACCATGACCCTTTTGGTTTTTCAGGTTCCTGCAGGATTCATGGACGGGATGATAGAGCATTGGCTACCTGACAGGGAGGTATTCCATTTTGGCAGCCATGAGTTGACTCCTACTCTAGAAGAGTATGCCCGTTTGACGATGTTGCCCCTAGATCGACCTTGCGTACACATGGTTTTGGGAGACATGAGTAGACGATTCATGACTCTCATAGGATTGAGGCGCAGAGTGGTACAGGATGAGCTGACATCTGGCCATGTGATATCTCTGCGTTTTCTGTATGACAGATTTGGTACGGAGGATAGCTACTCACGACATTCAGGGGATTTCATCGTGTCAGAGCATCATTGGCGTTTAACCAGAGCTGATGTACTAATGCTTTGTGTACTGTCATACGTGTATATGCCGCGGTATATGGATGAGATAGATATAGGAGTTATCATGGCCGTGAGAGCTCTCAGGGAGGGTCGTACCATTGTACCCATGATCGTGGCAGAGACCCTGTGATCAGCATCCTACAGTAGTACTTACCCATCAGGCGTGTTTACTAGGAGTTCGGTCATGCTGTATGTGTAGTTTATGTCACACTTGCGACCGGTTGGTACCCTTAGACGGCACGGGTATTGCTTCTCTCATGAGGTGGCTATGTCATATTCCTTTCAACCGTCGGAGTGTGTAGATGCTCAGTCCTGGTCCGCATTTTTGGCAGATATCAAAGATCCATTTAGCATATTGCTATGCTCGGGGCTTTGCTCACCATACAGCTTCATTACTCATGCTCCGGGCATAGATTTCCTCCCTTTGGCTGGCTTGAGGGGCGTGATGACTTATCATCCATTGGCCCTGATGTCCCAGTTTGACCAGTTCCAGGATTTTCATCCTTTCGAGGGGGCGGCAGGTCAGCTCTTAGCTTTTCGATACCTCTCAGCCGAGGACTGATCTCGTGTATACGCTTGTTGGGATCAGCGTGAGCTAGCTGCTTTTCACGCCATCATCCCGCTTATTCGGCAGAGTACTCATGGATGGAGACGGAGGTTTTATCTACCAGCAGCAGATTTGTAATCTTCGAGATTGAGTTAGACGATGTAGAGCCTATAGAGGACATTGATACCTACATCGAGGAGGATACCGCTTTTTGGGTTGCATTTCTTACGGATTCTCCTAGTACCAGTACTTTTGTGATCCAAAGACTTCGGCACGATATTTAGAGTAGAGTCTTCATCTGATGACCTTTGAGAGAGACCAGATTCGATCTATGATGTCGACTGCTCTTGATGTGAGGGACGCCGCCCTATTAAAGAGAGACGAGGCATTAGCTCGTAGAGATGCCGCTGTTGTTGAGCGGGATGAGGCCAGGTCAGACAGAGACGCAGTGATAGTTGAGCGGGATAGTGTTATATCTGCCCGGGATGTGGCTGTCATAGATAGTACTGCAGCAAGGTCCCTTACCACTGGTATGATCGCAGAGCTGAACGCTTATATCGATGAGCATATGGTCATCATGCAGATGGCTACAGATCTGTTGGGTCATGTTGATATTCGTATCCAGGAGACTACAACTTTACCTCCTTTATCTAAGAGGGATGCCATGTTTGTCTTGCTAGCTCGCATGTACCCTGATTCGTAGATGAGCTTGTATTTACCTGCATAGACTAGCTTAGCCATTTTGTCATGTACAGTTCACATTGTATATATATCAAACAACATTATATATGACAGGGAAATATATTTTTGGATCACTTCCCTTTTAGATATGCCTTGCTATTTGCTTGATATTTTGCCTCCTGCTTCAGGGCTTGTGATCTTGATGAATTCTAAATTCTTCCTTGGTGGATGGACATTGAGCTCACTGGATAGTTCAGAATGGATCATTGATCTATGTATCCCTACCATCTTTGGTGTCTTGGGACTTGTTTCTGAATGGAAATATGGAGAGGAGTGTGACTTTCCTCTCTGAGATTGACCGCACCACAGATGGTCGCCAGTACTTCTATTTAGGAGAAGCCTAGTTAATTCCATCTCTTATGGATTAGTATTGCTCTTCGAGGTACGACCGCAGCTTAGATTGTAGCCGAATCTCCTATTTGGGAGGAGTTCAGGTAATTTCATCCCTTTGGTCTGAAGCCGAATGAAATGTAGTGGATTGAAAGAGAATCCCAATACCCGTTGACAATGGTTTGTGTTTTGGTAGGGGGTGAGACCGCACCATGAATGGCTGCCTACGTACTCCTATTGAAGAGGAGATCAGGTCTGCGTAGTTCGAACCTGGTGTAAGAGGTTCAACGATGTATATGCCTGACATGGTGTAGGAATGTTTTTGGTTGTTTTTGTGAGGAAAAGAGGGTAGAAATGTTTTTGTTATTTTTGTTTTATTGCGACCGCCATATGAAATGGTTGCCACGCGTACTCTATTGAAGAGGAGATCGTCGACGAAGTTCGCCCCCCTCGTATGCAGAAGAAAAGCGTAATCCCATGTGTTGGTCGAAAAGGGGAGGAGAAAGTTTAATCCTAGGTTGAGGATAAATCTGCAGGCGAGAAGAAGTTTGATCCCATGTATGGGTAGCCAAACTGTGGAACGCATAAGAGGTTCAATCCATGGTGGGATGACCTAAGTTGTATGAGCGTGAAAAGGAGAAAGCCAGTCACCGGCTTGAAATGTTTGTTTCCCTAAGGGGCAAAGTGTAGATAAGTTGTCGGTGGTACAGGGTTAAAGAACCGGAATGACTGGTGACCTGATGATTATGCACCGTGGTGTTTCTTTGGTTACTTGGACATAATACCGTTTCACACGCATCTCGAGTTGATGAGTTGTGGAAATTCATTTTCGTCCATTTCTTGTAATCTGAGAGCGCCTCCTGTCAATACTTCTTTGACAATAAACGGGCCTTCCCAGTTAGGAGCAAATTTTCCTTTGGCCTGATCTTGGTTGTCAAGAATCTTCTTCAGAACCAAGTCATGTTGTTTAAATTGTCATAGCCGGACTTTTTTGTTGTAGGATCTGGCGATCCTTTGTTGATATAGCTGACCATGGAAGATAGCCGCGGTTCGCCTTTCGTCTATTAGAGACAATTGGTGATACCTTTCTTGTACCCATTGGTTTTCATCCAGCTGAGTGTCGATCAACACTCTAAGAGATTCCATCTCAACTTCTATAGGGAGCACTGCTTCCATCCCATAGGTTAAAACGTAGGGGGTTGGCCCAGTTGAAGTACGCATTGAAGTTCTGTAGGCTAACAGAGTAAGAGGCAACAGGTCAGGCCAATCTTTGTGGTTGGCTGACATCTTTTGCATAATCTTCTTGATATTTTTGTTAGCCGCTTCAACAACACCGTTCATCTTCGGACGATAGATGACAGAGTTAAGATGTTTGATGTGGAATCTCTTTGCATAATTCCTCCATCATTTTGTTGTTGAGGTTTTTGGCATTGTCGACACAATCACCTCTTGGTTGTCCATATCAACAAACGCCACATTGTTTCTGATGAAAGCAATGATGACTTCTTTAGTGACCCTGGGGAAGGAGGTTGCTTCTACCCACTTGGTGAAGTAGTCGATCATGGTGAAGATAAATCGGTGACCATTACTGGCTTTAGGTTCAATGGGCCCAATAACGTCCATTCCCCACATTGAGAAGGGCCAAGGCGAACTCATATTGTGGAGCTCCCGTGGAGGGACGTGTATAGCATTCCCATGAATCTGGCACTTATAGCATCTTCTGACGTGGTCGTTGCAATCAGCTTTGAGAGACAGCCAGTAATGTCTCGTCCTGAGGACTTTCTTGACAAGGAGGGGGCCACTCATGTGGGGGCCACAGACTCCACCATGGATTTCATCCATAAGCCTCTGGGCTTGATCTTTGTCTAAACACTTGAGGAGACTCAGTCCTGCATCTCTTTTGTAGAGCGCATCTCCACTCAGCTAGAACTTCATAGCAAGTCGATGGATCCGCCTTTTCTCAGTTAGGCTCGCCTCAGCGGGTGTAGATCCATCTCGCAGATATTCCTTGATATGCTGATACCAAGTTGGTTGGATGGGAGGTAGCTCATCCGATACTTCTCCAACGTAATTCCCATAGGCTGGGGCCTTATTCAGGGTAATTGTGATGCTTGGCAAGTGTTCCTTGTCTGATATACGAATCAAGGAGGCCAAAGTTGCTAATGCGTCCGCGAAATCATTCCTATTACGAGGAATGTGTAGAAAGGAAATTTCTTCGAACTCCAAAGCCATCTTCAAAACCTGCCGATGGTAAGGCAGCAAATGTAGTTCCTTGGTTTGATAGACTCCGGTGGATTGTCTGATTACCAACTCCGAATCTCCAAGGATAGTTAACCGCTTGATGCCCATTGAATGGACAAGTTTTAGTCCCATGAGACAGCCTTCATACTCAGCTGTATTGTTGGTGCTGACAAACTATAATTTGACGGCAACGGGATACTACTCCCCCGTATCAGATATTAGAATCGTTCCAGCTCCAGAACCTTCCATGTTAATAGCTCCATCAAAATACATCCTCCATGATTGGCGCGTATCGTACTGATGGTGTTGCTATACTGTCATTACTCCTTCATTGGGGAAATATGTTTCCAAGGGTTTGAAATCCCCTGAAGGTGCGGCGGCCAGTTGATCTGCGATTCCTTGACCTTTGATGGACTTTTGAGTCACATATACGATGCCAAATTGTTGTAGGATCAACTGCCATCTGGACAGCCGGTAATTCAACATGGGTTTGTTGAACACGTAGTTGAGAGGATCCACATGGGATATAAGATGGGTTGTGTGACCATGTAGGTAATGATGTAACCTCATGGAAGCCCATGCTAAAGCACAACACGTCTTCTCGATCAGAGTGTACTTGTGTTCACTGCTGCTAAACCTTTTGCTGAGGTAATAGATAGCTCGTTCTTGGCCTCTATCATCTTTCTGTCCCAGCATACAGCCCATGGCATTGTCACTTACGGACAGATACATGAACAGGGGAACATCATCCCTAGGTGGTACCAAGACAGGAGCTTTGACTAGCTATTTCTTGATTGTAAGGAAGGCATTCTGGCACTCATCATTCCATTTCATGGAGGAGTTCTTCCTTAATAACCTGAAGATTGGCTCACAAAGTTGTTCTTGTGAGTTGGGAGATAAACCCGCCGATGAAGTTGATCCTTCCCAAAAATCCTCAGATTTTCCTTCTCTGAGGTGTGTGCCTAAATCCGGGTTACTCGACCCCGAAGTTTGGTGTTCACGATCCAAATATAAATAACATTTAACTACCCATAATATATAGATAGTAACTTACGTAAGTTTTTATCGAGTTTAATAATACATTACCCGTGTTCTCTAACCTTAACATTACAAACATACCCTTTAGATATACAAAAAGGGTTTACAATACAACATATTAAATATGTTTAACATAACTAATTTATAACTACGCCTTTGCCTTTGTTCTGCTTCACAGCACCTCCTGCAACTTCGTCCCTAGCTGAAATTTTTTATTTAACAAGGGTGAGCAACAAATTTGCCCCGCAAGTTAATACATACAATAAATGTATAAGTATTCAAATCACCAGACTAACTATTTTGATAGAATGAAACCAAAGTTTGGGGAACTTTGAAATAGCTGAACAAATCGTTATTCAATAACAAGTCTTCTCGTATTCTATACAACATAATAATTCAATAATGAAAGAGTACAACGCTTTCAAAGTTTCTACGATATTCTAATGAATAATCAAGAATCAATTCTACGAAATATCAAAGTGGAATGTTTTCCAGATTTATACTGAGCGATCCATTGGATCTTGAACTTCTCTTCTCGAAAGTAACTATCAAAGTTATACTTTGATATACCCGGTGTATCGAGATAACCGTAAAGATTAAATCATACCCTCTGCAAGTATAACAAGTGATCAAACTTATTATACCCTATATTATGCATAATATTTAAGTCACAAGAATGAACGAATATACGATTTAATGATATTCCCTTTTATAAAAGGTTGTTCTTCTCAGTCTCAGAATCAAGATTGTGATTTAACAACGAAATACTGTGATTTCAAATTCTATTTACTTCTCGATCTTAGCCGAAATAATTGGCATCGATCTATCAATAATAATTGAATTCTCTTCTCGAACTTATCAAGTTCTAACTAATATTCGCTCAGCGAATAATTAGCTAAGACATTTCTCAAGATAATTTGACAATAAAAATGTGAATTATCTGTATTGTCAATTCTAACTTCTGAGATATGAATATTCAACAACGGTTATTCTACAAATATATATTTACAATCAATAATTCAATTTGAATTATTAAGCATGCACTAACTGCGAATAATCAACAATAAATTCTCGGATGTGGTGTAATTAGCAATAATTAACCACTATAATAATTGAATGAATTTAACTCAAGGTTGAGTTAGAAAACTTGCCTCTTCCTTGATTCATTACAACTACACATATACTTATCTGCGTTTGAAAGACCTATAACCAATAATATCGGTCTAACAATTAGCACAATCATTTATAAAACATAACACTGTATTTTACACTCAAACTTCTTCTAGGCACATTATCACATAGCCACATCAGTGTTTATAGCCTATATAAACACATAACAAGTCTAACTATATCAGTCTGGTTGGACTTCGGTCCATTCTCGGTGTCCTGGTCACCCTATCCGACAATTAACACATTGATTGTCCATTAAACTTGGTCTCTAAGCTTCAATATTAATTTAGATAAGTCAATTATCAATTATAATATTTTTCTAAGCTTTTAATAATTATCAAGCAATTATTATAATTTATAATAATTTTTCAAACATCGGAATCATTTTTAAATGATTTAATTCTCAATTAATCTTATCATTATTAATATCTAAAAATATTTAAATATCAATAACATACTTGTCAAAATATTAAAGTTATTATCAATAACTTAAAATATTTTTAAATCAACAATATTCCACTTAAATGATTTTTAAAGTAATTAAAATCATTTTAAATCACCACCATTAATATATAAATATTAATGAAATTATCATCTAAATATTAAAAGTCATTAATTATAACTTAAAATATTTTTAAACTATTTTTCTCATTGTTAAATAAAATCATTTTTAATTCATTTATTTAATATCATAATTAAATAAATCAAATATCATTAATATTAATTTATTAATGAAAATTCTCCAAAAATATTGAAAATTATATTTTATAATTTAAAATATTTTCTAACACTTTATTCTCAATTAAAATGATTTTTAAATCATTTAAATCATTTTATCTTATTTATTTAATTTAATAATCAAATAAATCTAATATCATTAATATTAAATTATTAATGAAAATTCTCCAAAAATATTAAAAGTTACATTTTATAACTCAAAATATTTTTTAAATACATTTTTCTTATTTAAAATGATTTTTCATAATATTAAATCACTTTTCTCTAATTTATTTAATATACTAATTAAATAAATTAAATACCTTTAATATTTAAATAATTATAAATATTAAAGAAAAATATTCCAATTAATTAGAAATTATTTTCATAATTTAAAATAATTTTTAAAATCATTTTTTGGTAATTTTTAGAATTTATTTCTAATTTTTATCAATTTCCTAAATTTTCGAAAAATAATTTAATTAATCTGTCATAAAAGCCTTTAGCGACACAAAGCGTCGCTTGTTGGTGTTCTTGAGCTCAAGAACACGGACACCTTGCGTGTTTAAGGGTCATCGTTTGCCCGGATTTAATTCACCACATGATCAAGTTCGGCTAACTAAAAGTTTGTTATTGTAGTATAAATGTAACACTACAATATCTAATCAACAATTTGGTCAACCAACATCACAACAAGGAGATCTAGACCTCCAAAGTTTCAGTCAGGCGGTTTCTGGGCCAAAACAGATTCGAGTTGCCACTTTCAAGCTTAATTATTTCGCATTCTGTTCATTGTTTATGTGATATTAAAGTTCAAACATATAGTCGATGTGTCAAGAACAATACCATACCAACAAATCAGTCCAAAAATAAACAAATCACAACTTATCAAGCGGTTGACTTATGTCAAAAAATTTGTGCAAGTACTTTTCTGGAATTTCCAGAAATTCAAATTATGGTTGTTTGGCCTACTTTGACTGCTTGTTACACTCGATCTATTGATCAAATATATGATATAAAGCCATAAATCTATAGACAAGATACCAGGCTACACATGTATTACAAAAATAACATCATAAACCAAAACGTCTAACATATCAAGAGGCTTAAAAAATTGTCGACGTTGTTTGATCATTCATTTTGCTGATTTTCATCCAATCGACCTCGGTCAACGTTGTTTGACCTAAATAACTTGAAATCCAGCTATCTAATGGCTGCACTACAACTTTTAGATTAAAGCCTACATACCAGGCTATCGATTGAAGCTTTAAAACAACTAAAACAACAAACACACAAGGATTTAAAGCGACTGACATTCCTTGTCGATTACCTAATTTTTTTCTCAAGAACGTGTTTTTTTTGAAAAACACCAATTTAAAAGCACTTTGATGCTATGGATATATGTTTGATCATCATAGATCAACATAAAACATCCTCTAGCATTAATCTAAACACATAAACATAAAAATTTCTCAAGCAACAAAGATCAAAAATAAAAATAGGATTATACCTTCTCTTGAATAATTTTTGATCTTGGCTCTCCAATCTGTTTATGATTGATATTGAGGCTGGTTTCTAGGATTGATCTACTACAGATTTTCGTGGGTTTAGGATAGAGAGAGAGAGTTGGTGAGAGCTAGAGTAAAATTAGCAACTTTTGGCCACTTTTCTCTCTCTAAATCTTATATATAATGCTAAGTTGCTAGATCTGATCATTTGGACGATTTTTGGCTGCTGATTTGCTGAATTTCTAGAGTCACCAAGTCAAATGGTTAGGTGAACAACTAAAGATTTTACCAATTTTGCAAGTTAGCTCATTTAAAATGTAAAAAGGGTATTTTTGACATTTGATAAATATATTTAATGGCATTCTTGTCCAATACACAAACCCTTAGGGTTTAGGGTTTGGACAATAAGGTTTAGGGTTTGAACCCTTTAGGTCTAAAAATTCTAATTCCCATAATTTGCAAATTTAGGGTTTAATTAGAAAAATAAATTTTCTAAAATAAAATTAGGGTTTCTAAAATAGAAAGTTACCATACAAAAATATAATTAGAGATTTCTAACCATATTTAAGTTTAATGAATACTTTAGGCATGCTAATAAAATTAGGGTTGCCTAATTAGGGTTTATAATTCTCGGTTTTTTAATAATTAGGGTTCCCAGTGTACAATTAGGGTTTTCTAAGGTACGCTGGGGTTTCTACAACACATTAGGGTTTTCTACACCATATTAGGTTTTAATAATATTAAACCTTATCCGATCAACCATTGATCAACATTTCTATCTGATCCAAACACATAATCAACAATACAATTATTTTAATTGTATTTTCTACCTAATCCCTATCCCAAAAATTAGGGTTAGGGTTTTCTAAAGTTATTAAGCACAACTCTACTTTAATTTCTCGGTCAAAACATATATTGACTAATTCTCTAGACTAAATCTCACTAATTCTCAGTACACTATTAACAGTCATTGTCAATAATAAAAAAAAAATTATTCATAAAATTTTAATTATTCGAATTCTCGGGTTATCACATGAGGAATGGGCATTTCTGTGATGGCTTGGATTTTGGAAGGATCCAGCTCAATCCCTTTGTGGCTGACTAGAAATCCTAGCAACTTGCCTGATTTAATGCCAAAGGCGCACTTAGCTGGATTCAACTTCAAGTTGTACTTACGCAACCTGTTGAACAACTTTTTGAGATGGTCTAGATGGTCATTCTCCTTCTGGGACTTGACAATGATGTCATCCACGTAGACCTCTATCTCTTTATGCATTAAGTCATTAAAAAGAGCCATCATAGCTCGTTGATAGGTAGCTCTGGCATTGATGAGGCCGAATGACAACCGTCTATAACAAAAAGTTCCCCAATAAGTGATGAAAGCAGTCTTCTCATGATCTTCCTCGGCAACCATGATCTGATGGTACCCCGCAAAGCAATCAGCAAAGGAGTACATGTTGTACTACGCAGTATTGTCAATGAGAATGTGGATAAATGGCACGGGAAAGCTGTCTTTTAAGCAAGCTTTAT
This sequence comes from Panax ginseng, assembly GCA_020205605.1. Lineage (NCBI taxonomy): Eukaryota > Viridiplantae > Streptophyta > Magnoliopsida > Apiales > Araliaceae > Panax > Panax ginseng. Next base: position 71,016,633 of record CM035136.1, read on the forward strand.
TCAAGTCCCGGCAATCCACGCAAACTCGCACCTTCCCTCCAGGTTTAGGCACGGGTACAATGTTGGATATCCACTTAGGATATGTAGACACCATAATGATGCCAGCCTGAAATTGTTTCAAAATTTCTTCTTTCACTTTTAAACTCCACTCAGGTTTCAATCGCCTGAGCTTTTGCTTGACTGGCTTAAATCCCTCCTTAATGGGAAGGCGGTGAAGGACAATGTCAGTGGATAAACCCACCATGTCTTCATGAGACCATGCAAACATATCTTGGAATTGGGTTAATAGCGTAACCATGACATTCCGTTGGTTTGGGGTAAGGTCTGAACCAATCTGGATTAACTTAGGGCTTTCTAAGGTTCCGAGATTGAAAGAAGTGGTTTGATCAAGGTTGGGTTTGGGTTTGTCTTTGACCCATTCTTGAATTTCTGGAGGCACCTCAATGTCATCCTCGGATATCCATCAAGTAGAATTCATCTCTACATCAAAGGTACAATCCTTGTGTAGGAGAAGCAACGTATCCGCAAGTCTGAGCACATCTAAATTTAGAGTCCCGAAAACAAAATATGCTTTCACTTAGTATATATGAAATCGTTGATCATACACAATGTTAGCATATCTTGGCAAAATAAATTGCTAATCACTGCATGAGAAAAGTGGCGATTATTGTATCTACAGTGAGTAAAAGAATTTACGCTTTTACCTCCTGTCGACCAAAGAAAGGAATGTTGTTCCAATTGGTAAGGGTAAAATGCAGGTGGACCGCAGATGATGGAGGGATTGTCATCATCCTCTCTGTCCGAATGATGGCCATTACGTCGTGGCAATCATCGCCCTGGGTGTATCTGTTGGTATGTTCATTATGGACGATGATCGCGCATGCCCGACATTATTCGGACAACGTTTTCCTTGATTCTCCACTCCTCTTCTTCGATTGCGGGATCTGGAATAACGATTTTCTTTTCTTCCACCGATTTCGACTTAGGAAATAACATGGCCATGACATTGGCTGGCACCTTTACTGGAGGTTGTGCGGACTCAGAGTTTGAAGGCGGCCGAACGCCATACATGGTTGAAGATGAAGGAATCATTGATGCTTATGAGGATTCCATGACTAGAGTGGCGAGAATAGCCTAGTCCAATTTGTTCCAACTTGCTTGGTTAATCGAATGGGTCTTGGATACCTGGCCATTTTTACCCAACCCTTGTCCTGGCTTATGTTCCAACGACATCATTTCTTGAGTGGCTGACATCACCTCAGCAGAAATGTGGGGTTCGGGCAATGGTGATCCAATAGCGTGGTATTGGGTGTTGCTTATTTCCAAATCATGAAAACCCGATTGCTTTCTAACGTGCGCATTGGCATTGATTAACGGAATGTCCTCATGCTAAGAAATCTACGTTCGGCGTTGATCGTGACCAGGCTATTGTTGATAATGTACTTCAATTGTTGGTGAAGGGTGGAGGGGACTGCCCCTGCCATGTAGATCCATGGTCGTCCCAAGAGTAGGTTGTATCCCGAATCTATCTTGAGCACATGGAAGGATACATAGAATGTATGAGGGCAAATTTCGATTGGCAGCTCAATTACTCCAACCGAGTTACGGCGGGCTCCATCAAAAGCTTTGATGATAGTATGGCTACTCCGAATTCGGTTGAGATTGATATTCATCTTCACCAAAGTGGCATATGGGCAGATATTCAGAGAGGAACCTCCATCTATTAATACTCCAGCCACATATATCCGGAGGATAAGGCCGCAATGTGCAACAGTTTGCAATGACCGGTCCCTTCGGATGGTATGTCATCATCAGTGAAGGATATCACATTGTTGTTGAAAATGTGATCAACCATGTGTTGAAACTTTTTCGTATCCACTGATGTCGGGAGATAGGCTTCTTCTAGAACCTTTAACAAGACCTTCTGGTGATTCTCAGAGGTTAGGACCAAGTCCAAAATTGATACTTGTGGTGGAGCTTCCTTCAAGCTTAAAACCACCGAGGCTTCGTTATAACCCACAACGCGGAGGAATTTTTCAATCTTCTCCATGGGTATTTTCCCCTTTGATTTGGTGGTGGGGTTCATCACCCGATGGGAAATATACAGTGGATTTTCCTTCGACACTGCAGCAGTGGTATGTGAGGTGGCTCCTTCACCTTCTCCATAATTCCACAGAACCTTGTGCAAGCTAACAATAGGATATTATGCTCTGCATGGCAAGTTGATTAGCTCGGGAGCGGCCACTTTCAAAGGATTGTTTCCTCCTTTGAGCTGAATTATCGGTGTTGTGAGCAAAGTATTAATCCCTTCAACTTCAGTAGATATAACTGCTACCACACTTTTCCACTTAGTAGGGCCTGCATTCTCATTTGCACGTAACACAGTGTCGTTATCTGCCAAGTGCAGTACACCACTGTCGATTAGATTTTGAATAAGGTGGTGGAGTGCCCAGCATTCTTCTTCTCTTTGTGACCCATGAGGCGATCGGGAGTGGTATTGACATACTCCATCGAGTTGTGCATGAGTCCTAAACGGGGTTGATTGGAGGTAGAAGGGAACTGATCCTTCCTTCATTGATTAACATGTGAAGGATTTCCTCCATGGGTTGGCCCAAATAGGTGAATTCCCGTTTGTTGGCGAAATCCCGATGGGCTTTGGCATTTGCTCTCTTCATCACTTTGTCTTCCAACATTTCATTTTCTGAAAGTGACGAGGGAATATTCATGACGATTGGTAGGAGACTGGCATGCTCCTGGCTGATTAATTGTCGAGTCACTTGATGCTGATAAGTCACCGATTCATGCCATTGCTCAATATATGTTTGCCGAGAGCTTTCATCTTTCGTTCCATTGTGAACTGGAACTTAGCATAATCCCATCTGTCTTCACCGTCTTTGATGGTCTGCAGGGAATCACAATTGAAGTTGGAACTCATCCATCGCCTGCTCGATTAATCATGTTGACCTCTTCTTCTTTGTATTGAGGAAGAGGGTTGTCTTGTACGTGAGGCTGATCCGGTTTGGTGACTACGATCTCTCCATTATCTATTAAGTCCTGGATCTTGTGTTTCAAGGCCCAACAATCCTGAGTATCATGTCCAGGTGCCCCGACATGATAAACACATTTCCTAGCAGCATTGAAACCCCGTCCATTAGGGTTGGCTGGTGGAAGAAGATACGTAATTTTCTTCTGTGTTGTCAGAAGATTAAGAATGTTCTCGAGGGTATCCCCTAAGGGTGTAAACACTCGATGGCGTTTGACTTCTCCACGTTTTGGTACTGGAGGGTTTGCAGACTTTGCTGGAAAGGGAGTGTAGTTTCTCCTTTGAATGGGCATACTTTGATTGCCTTTTTGTCCCTATAGTATCGAAACATCTTCCTCTTTCTTTTATGGACCCTCAAAAGTTGTTCCCATAATTTTCAGATTGGATGTGATCAGCAACAGCTTTGAGTGCGGCTAGGTCTTGAATCTTTCCTGACTTCAATCCTATTTCAGCCAACTCCCCATGTTTAATCATTTTAGAAATGGTTTGCCGATGCTTGCTAAAACTCTCTCATAGAAGGAGCTTCTTGTATGTCTATGAAGGTCATGAACATTTCTGATTCTGACATGGCAGGACTAACTTGGGCAGCCAGGCGTCTCCACCTTTGAGCATACTCTCTGAAAGACTCATTAGACTGTTTCTTGATCTTGGTAATTTGATACCGATCAGGAGCCATTTGAGTTTGAAAACTGTATTGAGTGAGGAAGGCATGTGCTAGCTCTTCCCAGCTGTGGATTTTGGAGTTGTCTAATCTTGTGTACCACGAACGGGCTTCTCCAGTTAGACTCTTTTGGAACAATTGCATTACGAGTTTTTCATCCTCTGCATAGGATCCCAGTTCTCCAATAAAGACTTTTAAATGTGTATAAGGATCCCCTAACCCGTCATATTTTTCAAAGTCAGGAGTTTTAAATTTTTCTGGATAGTGAACACCAGGAAAAATACATAGATCAGCATATGAAACACTCCTGTGTGTTCCAATTCCTTTGATAGCGTGAAGGGTCTCTTCTATTTTGAGGACTTTCTTTTTGATGTCACCATTGTCTGGATCTCCAGTGGAATGGGCAGCATCATGAGTTTTGTTGGTCGTATCCAACTGTGGCTTTGGTATGGTAATGACCGAAATTCCTCCTTGTGTGGAGGGCTCAGTATGTACGGGTATTTTCTGACCCTGTGTAGACTGGTGTAATTCTTTTAATAGAAAAGCCAAATCTATAATCTGTTTGCTTAACCCGTCGAATTCTTTGCGAGAAACTGGATTAAGTTCAGTCTGGTCGGATGATGACATGATTGACTGTAGGCTTGTTGCCTTTTTGGACTTTGACCGGGTAGTAGGTCCAATTGATTCCCTACGAAAGACTGGCATAGTTTAGTCCTTAGGGAAGGTGTATAATGACATGATATGTGATGTGTCCAATTTAGGAATTTTATCCTGCAAAACGGGTGTCAGCTGTTTGGAGCATTACATGGAGATATATATGGAATGAAATTACAAGTAACTATGTTTACAAGTAATTAACATGAGAGCATGAAGAGACTTTCCTTCGTTTGGGTTTATCAGAGGCTGACCTATCTTAGGTTACTCTCGCGGCTTTTTGTCATGAAGGTTCCCAAATCATCGCAATCTACTAGACAAGAAGTTAATCCAGTCTTTCAACTGGAGCGAATTTGGGTGGTGCCTTTCCTGAGCCTCGGAGAATTAGTCTTCTCACGAGTCCAGTAATCAAACACCGCCAGGATAGCCTCTGGTGGAGGACCACACAACATACATTCACATACATCGCGTCTCACCGTATGAAATGATGACATGTGCGAAGCACTAATATCATAAGCAGTTTATAGTGCGAAGCACTAACATCACACACAGATATGATGCGAAGCACTAAACTCAAACAAGACATGCATTCGTATACATTCATCCAATATAAATGCAACATCCACACACAAGCATATAACAGTTTTGAAAAGATTGTGGTAGCGGCTTAAGTCCTCTTACTGGAGTCCCCGGCAGAGTCGCCACCTGTCGATGTCGGGATTTTTGGGTGTCCCTTTCCGTTACTTGTTCTTTGGTGTTCTCATTTTAGGTGAGATTTGTTTGAAAAAATAAGTGAAAAAGGTTTGACATGTATAATGTCGACGATGGGACTGTTAAGAGTCGCTAGTTGGTTTTTTAAATGGCTGTACCAACACAACTAAGAAAACGTTTGCACAATGACCTAGTGATGTGACACTGATATACGGGTCAGCGAAACCGAGATTCGTTTAGGGTCCGGGGACTTGGTTATGCGGGGGGGAAGGTGTTAGGCACCCCTCGACATCCGTGTTACCACAATAACCGCCTCTTTTCAAGAAACTATTATCTAAGTGTGTGTGTGTGTGTGTGAGTCAATGTGCTGTTATATGAAAGTTGTGCGAGGCCTCGTTCGAACCTATATACACAGGGTTTGAATTTATGTAAAAATTCAGTTTTTAGCAAGATATGGCAATGATGTTTTATAAAAGAGGTTTTTCAAACCCTGATGCTCAATAGGAATTGAAACCTTTTACACTTCCATTTTTATTAAGTGAGCGGCTGAGTTGATTTTATTTGACGGATGCGAGGAATCCGTATGAAAAATAATATATCCAAAAATAATGTCGACTTCCTCGTGGGTATGGAAACCATATGAGGAAATACAGACATCGCAGAATAATTTACAAGCTTCTTACAACTGAAAATGTCCATCACAGGAACCGAATCTATATCCAATGGGATGAATCTGTGATCACATGATTCTAGGCGCACAGAATATTGCAATTTGTATAAAAGCAATAAGCAGGTATATATATAAAAGCGGTAAATATATATATATATATATATATATATATAAATATATAGAGACATGATCACCAACCACGAAGCACCTCCATGGGGGATCAAAAATGTAAATAAAGCTGTTAAAAGCTGTAAATACGGTCAACTGCCACGAAGTAAACTCCAGGCAGGACAAAATGTAAAGAAAGCTGTAAAAGCGATTAACTGCCACGAAGAGAACTCCAGGCAAGACAAAATAAATAAATATATATGTATATATATATATATATATATAAAAAGCAATAAACGCAACGGATGTAAAATTGAGTTCATCGAACATAGTTCGACAACAGATTCATATATATAAGTATATATATATATATAAAAGCGAGTAAGCATTTTGAAATCAAGTCTAGGCTCATCGAACAAAATTCCGACACACGGTTGATATATATAAGTATATATATATATAAGCGAATAAACGCACGGGCATCAAGTTTAGGCTCATCGAAAAAAGTCCGATGAGACAATTAATATATATAAGTATATATATATATTAAAGCAGTAAACGCTCCAGACCGAAGTCTAGGCTCAATCGAGGCATAACTCGATAATGTTAGTCAATATATATATAAATATATATATATATATATATATATATATATATATATATATATATATATATATATACAGACTAGAATGAAACCACGGACCGAAGTCCGGGCAAAAGCAAGCAACACGACTCTCAACATGTTGAAGGGTGTGTGCAAAGATGAAGAGAAAGACTCTAAAGTGTGTGAGAAGGCTTATAGCTGACTGATAAAAGGGCTTCTATATCTTTAGAGTGGGTAAACACTGGGCTTTTGTGGGTACAAAAGAGGCTATATATGAGCTCACGGGTGTTTGAAAGTGAGAAAATACAACATATGGCAAGTCTGAGAGCAAATTGTGCGAGGTTTCCCGTCTTTTTCTCTTTAGAAATCAGCACCCCAAGCCTCTTATTTATAGGCAAAAGGTGCCGCAGGTGTACCAGAGGCGGGTCGGGTCGGGTCGTCTCGAAGTACGTGCACTTAAGCATCGTAATGTCCACTCGGATTTTGAGAAGTGCAATCCGGGCATCCGTTTTGAGGTATTCAGGACCTATTTCGGACTGCTGTTGTCGAGAGTTGTACGAGGGCATGGGATTAGAGTTTGTACGAAGTCTTTGAAGATGGGACGATGCCCTCCGGTCTTCAAGCTTCAACTTTCATCCTTTACCCCGCACAATAGTCACTCGGGATTGGTTAGCCTTGTGGCACATTGTTGCGTAGAGGCGAGGCGACGGCATCATGTTGGACGAGATGGCGATGTTGCCCCTCACCGGCAGTTATTCTTTGTCGGATTGGGCGATAAGCATCGTTACTCGACTTATTTGAGATGGGATTTCTTGCATTTGTTGAAGGTCCTCATTGTCATCTTTGAGGTGTGCCTGTCTTTCCGATGTTATTGCCGGGTTGGTACAGTGTATCTCTTTGTGAGTGCCGAGATTGAAGCTGATGGCATTTGAAACAAGCATTTCCGGGGTTATCTCCAAAACTGCATTCCTTGGGGTTATCACCAAGGTTGGTGGCTATTCCGATGGTTGGGACTGAGACTGGATACCTTGGGGTTATCTCCGAGATTAATCGGTCTTCTTCGGTGTGTGTTCTAGTATTTTATCTGCGGTCTCTCGGGGTTAGATCCGAGGTTGAAACCGTTACTCCCAGTTATTGCGATCCGGGGTTGATCTTTTGCACTTCCTTAGGTAGTATCCCAGTATGGATTTGGATTGTCTTTCGAGATTCTCTCTTAAAAACGAATCATCTTCTTGCAATGTTAATAACGATGGTCTACGTAAAATTTTAGTGTCTCAAGCCAAGTACTCTAACCCTTGTTCTAGTTCGATCTAGACGAGCTTTGTGATTCATGTATTCTTTGCATGAGTTAATATATGATGAAGTCAACGCCAATCCTTTCGGCTAGACTTACAATATGTTGGATTCTTATAATCTGTTAAGTATTGGCAATGATTTACCAAACTAATATTATTATGGTTTTCAAAAGGAGACTGAGTATGCTAAATTGTTTTGTCGTCAAACGACAGGCATGTGAGGTTGCCACAACTTAAACGTATACATGTTTAATGAATGTAGTGTTGATCAACATATAGTACTATAAATTTGATCACCTGACGTGCTTTCGTAAGCTATCTTGGGACTTACGGACTTTGTGCCGGGATGTCCTTTTCAAAGTACTTATGAAATGCTCATAGTCTTGGACCGGAATTGATGTTTTACTAAATATTGTTGTTGTAAAACGTTTTGGAAAGAAAAGAAGTGTTATTTTGAATTATCGATAGTACTTCGTAACTATTGTTCAGTTATTAAAGATACACGATTTCTATGTCTCAAGCATGCTATTTTACTAGAATTGTTGTACTTGCTGAGTTAGTTAGGCTCACTCTTGCTTGAACCATATGAATGCAGCTAAGACTGAACAGACCGACGGATTCGACAAGGATAAAGGGAAGGCTAAGGTGAACCCGTAGATTACCTATGTAATAGTATAGGTTTTGTAATGATAATATTTTATATTATGACAAGAAACGGATATATGATTATAAAGAACACAGGAGAATGTTAATATTATTTTGAATATATATAAGACATATTCGTTCTTTTGAGGTATTTCAATTGAATGATTATGTGAACTGTAGCACTGTGTAGCACCATCTGTCGGGTTGGAAGATACCGGATTTGGGGACGTCACAGGTTGGTATCAAAGCATCAGGTTATAAAACTTAAGGGAGGAGTTAAACCTTAAGTCTTAACCTTAAGAAAAGTCAAAGAATAAAATATGTAAATTAACCTTATAAAAATGTATTATATATGTTATGTGTTTTTATTATTCTACTGACGTGTACTAATCAAACTTTTTGTGTTGTTGTAGATGTTAGGAGAAAATAGAGACGTACAGGTAGTAAGTGAAGGGTCGGTCTGGAGATAGCAGCAAATCCCGAGATAGTAGTGGTTGAGTCTGGAGACTTAGAGAGTTTAGATCTCATGTCCGTGTTCAACGGCATGCTAGAAGAAGAGGTGGATGTGGTGTCCTTCAACCCAGTAGCTATAGTAGCAGAGATGGCTCCGGGGGAGTCGATGATGTAATTTTTCATGTTAGTGCTGGATAGAAACATCCACTACTATCAGGAGGTTAAGGAGCTGAAAGCAGAGCTCCATGCGGTAATAGAAGATAAGACGGACGTGTAGTCCATGTGGGAGCAGGAGCATGATGAGAGGATTTTGGCCAAGGACAAAGTCCATGAACTGAAACAGGAGGTCTTTGAGCTCAGAGGGAGCTAAAGACCAAGAAGTAGAAGATATGGAGGATGTCCTATATCCATAGGAGTTCTCATGCGGACTTCCAGCTTCAGGTAGTTGGTTATCCCGTAGAAACAGGGCAGACACGGCATACTATCAGTCGTGATATTATCGTCGGTCATGCCAAAGTGGATTTTGAGAATGCCTTAAGGCAGATGCGATCTAGTAGTGGCTAGAGTAGTTTAGATATGTAAATATTTTGTATCTAGTAGGGACGTAAAACCCTCTTTTGTATAACAAAGGGTAGTCATTTGTAAATCCCAATTTTTGAAAAGTAATTGCGGGAAAATATTGTAATCAGCTTAGGCTGTATAATGTAACCGATGTAGTGTTATACTACCAAGAATTAATATATGCTTTTTTCGGAACATGTTGAGTAATGAATGTTTAAGTTATTGTTTAAAATTGAATAATAACTAACTAACATAAAATGAATAATAACGAAATGTATTGTTTATTGTACAGCAAAATGCCGCCAAGAAGAGTATCATGTAATCAAGCGAACGTAAATCAACCGGAGGGAGGTTCGGCTAACCCCATGCAGGAGTTTGTAAATCTTTTAACTGCAGCGTTTAAAAGCGTGGGTCCACCAGAGTTCAAAGGAACTACGGACCCTATTGAAGCCCAAACATGGATGAAGGAAATTGAGAAGGCATTTGTGATAGCAAATGTCAACGAGGGCCAGAAGGTTGCCTTTGCAACCTACATGATGAAGGGAGAGGCCAACTTTTGGTGGGCGGCCAATCAGGCTAGGGTCGGGATAGAGGTTCTAACGTGGGTGAGGTTCAAAGAAATATTTTTCGAGAACTACTTTCCCACGAGCATGCAGGGAAGGATAGAGATGCGGTTTCTAGAGTTGAAGCAAGAGGACATGACGGTTCCCCAATACGCCGCCAATTTAATGAACTGGCAAGATTCGCTCCACACCAAGTGGACACCGATGTTAGGAAAGCTCGATGATTCGAGCAGGGCTTGAAACCCTGGCTCTATAATCGTATATCGGTGTTCCAAAGAACTTCCTTTGGAATCATATTAGAGAAGACGATAATCACCGAAGGTGGTAGCGAGGCGTTGAGCCAGTACCACAAAGACAAGAAGAATAAAGGGAAAGTAGACGGGGGAGTGAAGATCGAGGGAGCCAGCGGGAGTGGCGAAGGATACAAGCGGAAGGTGATTAGCTCTGGGAATACCAGAGTGATACTAGGAGACCTGAAGAGGAGGATGGAGGCCTTCAGACCTGTGGGAAGACTCATTTAGGAGTCTGTCTCAAGGATAAGGCCGTGTGTTACAATTGCGGACAGGAGGGGCACATTGTGCCTAACTGTCCGAGTCCGAAGAAGAACCACAGATGCTTTGTGTGTGGGTCAACTGACCACATGGCAAAGAACTGCCCAAAGAAGGGGACGGACGGGAATAAGGGCAACAATAGTGGTATTAACTATTGGGGGCCCAGCGCAGCCAGGTAGGCCGATGACTCGTACCTTTAATATGACCGTTCAAGACGCGATGGCCTCGGGGAATGTAGTCACATGTATTATTCTGATCAAAGATCTAAATGCATACGTGTTGTTTGACTCGGATGCTACTTGTTCGTTTATCGCATGTGATTTTGCTAAACGATTAGGATTACTTCCCGAAAAGTTGCCTATACCTTTAAATATCAAGGTAGCAAACGAAGAGATAATTCTTGTTGAAGATATTCATAGGAGTTGTTGTGTAGACATACGGGGTTGTAAATTATCGGTAGATCTGATACCGATAAAGTTAGGAGAATTCGATGTAATTCTCGGAATGGATTGGTTGGTAAACCATGGGACAATTATAGATTGTCAAAAGAAATGCGTAAATATTAGAACGTTAAAACAACCTCAGATAGTATTTTACGGTAATAAATCACCAGGACGTTCGTGTTGTCTTTGTTATGTTTGTAATATTCATGAACACAATCAAATTGGATAAATAAGCAGAAACATGGAAAAATCAGAGTTTTAAAATTTTACAAACCATATACCCGGATCATCCTTTATGCACAATTATTAATTAAACGAAAAGATAAAGAACAAGAATCATACCCTTGAAGATTCGAGCTTCCTCAGGTACAAGTTCACCTCCAAATCCTTTTCGCGTTCAACTTGAATCCAATGGGTTTGGTTCCTTCCTTTGATCAATGTTAGCCACACAAGTGTTTGGCCTCTAGAGGTGATCCACCAAGGAAGAAGAAATATTCAAGAAGATGGGTGGTTGGCTAAACCCTAGCCTTTCTATCTCTCATAGAAAAAGAGCGTACTCTCCCCACTGTTGGAATTACGTATATAGTGTTATCTGATATAAGACTCACCTTATAAAGATACCAGGTAACCCTATTTAATTAAAAATAAGGTATTATTTATTTAATTAAACTCTTTTAAATAAATGGGCTCCCTAATCTTATTAGGGATAATTAATTAAACTCCTTTAACTAATTTTTCCTCCTAATTCTATTAGGAATAAATGAAAGTACTTATATTAAATTAATTCCTAAACTCTTTTAGAAATTAAAATAATAATAATTGTAATAATATTAATAAGACTCCTCTTATTAATTTATATTTAATATTTCTAAAATATTAAATAATAAATATTAAGCTATTTAATTTATTCTATCACCATAGATTAAATTAAATATACTTAACATATTATAACGATTATGTCATTAACTTCTTAAATAATTATTCTTCCTTTTATGGTGTGACCCTTTAGGTTCTCCATATTAAACCGGTTGTGAATAAATCAATTAGAACAATTCTAATCTTATTTAAATAAATAAATAAATTAAATCATTAATTTATTTAAATAAATAATATTTATTCTAGAATAGGGATAAGCCTCCCTAGCGCTCAACGACTTTCCAGATAATATAGATTTCACTATTAATCATAAAAGAACCTTTGAGTAAATAGTTACCGTACAATTCAATCCTTCCACCATGCAATGTCCCAATTAAATATAAGACACGAAATTACTGTCAAGTCTTATTTTATTTAATTATATGTATTTCGACTCTTAAATGCACAACACCAAATAATGCAAATTAGAAACTCCTTTCTAATTTCTTCTGCCTTGGCCAAGGACTACTGGGTTGTCATTTATCAAATCATATAGGACATTTCTCTTCTTTTACTAGAAGTGGTAGATTCTTTATTGATCATACATTATCTCCATGTACAACCTATTATACCCAAGCATACCCTTTGATATACCCTAAGGGTCTTAAGGAATAAGTCAAAATATAATTCATCATACACAAGATACTATGATGATCTCAAGTTCAAGGATCACTTGTACTACTATCACTACAGAAATTCGTATTGACAGGCAAGTAAAACTCCATTAGGTATTCCTTAGCGAGCCACGTTTGGTGAACTTATTCTCTAATAAGCACCTGCATACTTACTTTAGTGTCTCCACACAAATGATCATGAGATCAATCATCCTCATCCAATGAGAAAGCAACGTATGTACTAATCTATCCGGATTCACTAATCCCCAATTTAGTAATCCAATGATTGGGAACTATTTTAGTTTTAAGCTTTCTAAGAATTTAGATCTCATTAGAATGATCATCATCATTATTCTAAAAGCATTGCTTAAAACTATGAGTTTATCACATATTATAAAACAACATCATGTAGATAATTACAAGCCTTTAATAAATTAATATTTTTTATTAATAAATAAATAAGATTGTTACAAAGTATATGCTTTATCATCAAACATGATTGGCTTGTGTGCATACTACTTTCAGTCTTACCATGACACAAACTAGAAAACTGTTAAGGACGGGGTGTGTAGGCTATTTGTGTCATGTGGTTGATACCCAGAGGGTGGAGCAACCATGGAATAAATATCGGTAGTATGTGAATTCATGGATGTATTTCCATATGAATTGCCGGGTCTTCCACCGTATAGGGAGACCGAGTTCGTGATAGACATTTGCCAGGAGCGGCACCAGTTTCCAGGGCACCGTATCGTATGGCGCCAATGGAGATGAAGGAGTTGATGGTGTAGTTACAAGAACTATTGGACATGAAGTACATTCAACCGAGTGTTTCGCCGTGGGGAGCACCAGTACTATTTGTCAAGAAGAAGGATAGATCGTTAAGGCTTTGTATCGACTATCGAGAGTTGAACAAGTTAACGATAAAGAATAAGTACCCATTGCCCAGGATCGACGATCTTTTTGATCAGTTAAAGGGGGCCAAATATTTCTCTAAAATAGATTTAAGAACGGGGTATCATCAGCTGAAGGTTAGGAATGAAGACATACAAAAGACGGCATTCAGGACTCGTTATGGTCATTACGAGTTTCTGGTTATGTCATTTGGGTTGACTAATGCACCAGCTGCATTTATGGATATGATGAACAGAGTGTTCAAACAATATTTGGACAAGTTCATCATGGTGTTTATCGATGATATTCTAGTCTATTCTAACACGCCAGAAGATCATGTTGAACACCTAAAGATAGTGTTGGAGACATTAAGGAATTTTGGTTAGAGAGGGTACAGTTTTTAGGTCATGTCATTGACAATGAAGGGATTTCAGTAGATCCAGCAAAGGTGGAAGCTGTAATGAATTGGGAACAACCGAAAACTCTAACTGAGGTGTGGAGTTTCCTAGGGTTAGCGGGATACTATCAGAGATTCATCCAGAATTTTTTGAAGATAGCTACTCCGTTGACTAACTTGACAAGAAAGACGGTGAAGTACGTATGGACTGAGAAATGCGAGGACAGTTTTCAAGAACTGAAGAAGAGGTTAAGTGAAGTGCTTGTTTTGTCATTACCCGATGACACATGAAATTTCGTAGTTTATAGCGATGCTTCACATAGAGGACTTGGTTGCATACTAATGCAACATGGTAAAGTCATTGTGTATGCATCTAGGCAGTTGAAGGATTATGAGAAAGTTTACCCAACTCATGATCTAGAACTGGCCGCGGTAGTGTTTGCTTTAAAGATATGGCGACATTATCTTTACGGGGAAAAATGTGAGATATACACGGACCACAAGAGTCTAAAATATATCTTCACACAAAAGGAGTTGAATATGAGACAGAGGAGATGGATGGAGTTGATAAAGGATTACAACTGTGAAATCCTGTATCACCTTAGAAAAGCCAATGTAGTTACCGACGCCTTAAGTAGGAAGGGTAGATAAAAGTTGTCTATGTTAACGGCTCAAACTGAGTTAATAACAGAGATGTCTAGGATGGAGATAGAGGTGAAGTTGCCAAGAGAAGCGGATCAAAGACTATTTGCGACGGAGATCCAATCTAACATCATAGAGAGAGTCAAAGAAGTACAACTCAAAACTGATGAGTGTGGCCAGATGAAGAAGCGGTTAACCAATGAAAAAGATATTAAGTTTAGTCTTGATAATGAGGGATTATTTAGATTTGAAGGAAGAATTTGGGTTCCAAATGAGACGGAATTAAAGGAGCAAGTGTTGCAAGAGGCTCACAAATCGAGGTACTCGATTCATCCTGGTAGCACTAAGATGTATCAAGACCTTCGACAGAGTTTTTAGTGGCCGAACATGAAGAGAGAAATAGCCGAGTATGTGAGTAGGTGCTTAACTTGTCAGAAAGTTAAGGCCGAACATCAACGACCAAGTGGCTTGTTACAGTCATTGGAGATTCCGGAGTGGAAGTGGGAGAATATCATGATGGACTTTGTGGTGGGACTTCCGATTACTCAGAAGGGGTATGACGCGATTTGGGTGATAGTGGACCGGTTGACAAAGTCGGCTAACTTTTTGCCAATTCAGGTCAAGTGTAACTTAGATCAATTAGCGAAACTTTATGTTAAGGAAATTATTTCCAGACATGGAGTACCAGTTTTGATTGTGTCAGATCGTGATCCACGATTCACACCAAACTTTTGGAGAAGTCTGCAAGAGCAGTTGGGGACGTAGTAGAAGTTAAGTACGATATATCATCCATACACTGATGGGCAGAGCGAGAGGACAATTCAGACGTTAGAAGATATGTTAAGATCTTGCGTCATGGATTTCAGGGATAGTTGGGATGATCATCTACCATTAGTAGAATTTGCGTATAACAACAGTTATCATGCAAGCATAGGTATGCCACCTTATGAAGCCTTGTATGGAAGAGAATGCAGAACACCATTATATTGGGATGAAGTGGGAGAACGCCGAATGCTAGGACCAGAATTGGTGCAGCAAACAGCGAAAGTAATGAAGTTGATACAAATGCATCTCGTAGCAGCTCAAGACATACAGAAGAAGTACGCAGACTTACATCGAGAAAATAGGGAATTTGAGGTAGGCTCGTACGTATTTCTAAAGCTATCTCTCTGGAAAGGAAAGATACGCTTTGGAAAGAAGGGGAAACTAAGCCCAAGGTTTATCGGACCTTTTGAGGTACTAAAACGGGTAGGTGAGGTAGCATATATGGTAGCGTTACCTCCAGACATAGAACGAATACATAACGTATTTCACGTATCGGTTACGTCCTTACAAACCGGATTATAAACACGTAATAGAGTTTGAGCCTATTCAACTCGAGAAGGACTTAACATACGAAGAGATGCCAATTCAAATCATCGATAGAAAAGAGCAAGTTCTGCAAAATAAGATCATATCGTCGGTAAAGGTGTTATGGAAGAACCACGATGCCGAGGAAGCAATGTTGGAATTGGAGGAAAAGATAAAGAAGGATTACCCTCAGTTGTTTGCGTAATGTAAGGTGAGATTCTGGGGACAGAATCTTTATAAGGGGGGAAGAATCTAACGACCGAGAAATTCAGATCCTTTGTAAAATACATGAAAGAATTAATTAATGAATAAAATAGTATTATTTGTTATTATTATGTGTTAATAAGACATATGTCGTTCTTTAGCTTAGAAACGTCGAAACATTGTAGTATTTTAACTACGTGAGGGAATTAAAGTGTTTGAATTTTCAAGACGAAAATAAAAGCTTTCTGAGAAATTTTTCAAAAAACAATATTCATCGTTTATCGCTCGGGAATTATTTTTGAACTTCCGAAAAATACATAACGTTATAATATCGAGGTGAGATGGATTATGTAATAATAATCCAAGTATGGAAAATGCAATATTTCGCATGCGGACTTAATTCAAGAACATTAAGGATTTAGAATCCAAATGAATTAAACATGTGGACTATTGTATGAAGAGCAAGTCCAATATAAATAAAGGTGTGAACCTAGGTGGGCTTAATATGAAGCCCAAGCTAAATTCATACAAGCCCAAAGACTACGCTAAACTAATTACAAACACGCCCAAGTTATGATCCATTAACTAAATTGGATCCATGGGGCAACCCATGGGTGAATTGATGGGCAAGAACTTTGTGTGATGGGAAAGATTACTTAATGAACAAGTAGTGAATATTAAGGAGGTGGAATAACTTAATGACCCTTTTACCCTCACTTTAGAAATCCTATAAATAGAGGAGGAGATGGCTCATTATTTGGTTGCTATTTCATCCTAGATAAGTAACTTATTTGGTAGAGAAATAAGCACTTATAAATGAACCTTCCATTGTTACATTTTCCAAAGAAGAAGAAGTTAGTCTTCAAAGGTAATGATCTCATGATCCTATATTCTTCCATCTCTACCATACTAACTTGATAAGAGAAGTGTAACTTAACCAACATTTATGCTAAGAACATATGAAAAGTGGTTAAGCAATGGACTTAAGCTGAGTAAATAAGGAATAAGCAATTTAAACTTGAATAAGTTATTAACTTATGAAGAACATGAATGAACTTGTCATATGATTTCCTTAGAAAGTTAATATGGTAATAAGATGCAATAATGTTGCTTAAGGAACTTGAATCAAGAATAAGTCATAAGGAAATGAAAATCATGTATTGAAGAATTTGTTAAGTTATGAACTTATAAGAAATAAGCCATAACCTAATTTGATTATAAGTTATTGTAATATATAAATTGAAATGTCTAGTTAATGAAATGAATGCATTTGGAATGATGAACAAATCGTTAGTAATAAAGTTTTGCCAGAATTCACACGATTGGACGATAATCGTCGAATTCGTGAAATTCTCAGAATCGAAGTTGGATTTTGTGTTTAACCTCAGAAACGTCGGTTTTCAATGGAGAGAAGTCGTATTTAGCATTATAGAGTTACAGACTCGAAAATGACCGGATTCCGACTTAGAACGAAGAAACGAGCGTTGAACTTTCACAAATGTTTACCGTTTTTGTTAAAAATGAACTAATAGGTGAATTTTTAGCAAATGAAGTCTAATAGATAAAATTCTTGCATGAACACGTAGAGTATATGATTTGTGAACCATAGGCTCTTTAATGAGCCAATTCGGACTTATAACAAAGAAGTTATAAGTTAAGGAATCTCCTGAAGTTGAAAAATCATCAAAGTTTTACGGTGCCGCAGGAGCAGCCATACAATGTATTTCAAGGAAAACAAAAAGCCCATGAAATGCGACCTTAGAAGCTTGGCCAAGCAAAGCCATAACCTCATCAGATGGTAGCACATGACACGGTAGTAATAAAGGAGACTTCATGGCAGCGACCAAGAGTCCAGTCTTCAAGCCCTAATGAGTGACAACGCAGCGCGACATAACAAAGGAACATTGGCGCCGCAGCGCCAGACTTAAAACTTAGATAACAAAGAATGCTTACATGTTGAGCATGACTAGAAAATGATCAACAATTAACTAAGGATCATAATGTAACATTTTTAAGACATAGTTAAGCCTTAAGTATGATCAATTAGGGTTAAGATAAGTCAATTGCATATGAAAATAAGAATGACGTAACAGAAAGCCGGAACCAATAATAACAAGTCTTATACATAATTAGATTGAGAAGAAGGGTAAGATTCTTTAGGAACCAACCATGTATGATTATTCATAACCTAATGTGCTATGTGATGTTATCATCTATTGTAGAGACCTTAAAGACTTAAAGTGCACGTGTTATATCTGTAAGTAGAAGCTAAAGGCAAGTACTCTAACCCTTGTTCCAGTTCGATCTAGACGAACTTTGTGATTCATGTATTCTTTGCATGAGTTAATATCTGATGAAGTCAACGCCAATCCTTTCGGCTAGACTTATGATATGTTGGATTCTTATAATCTGTTAAGTATTGGCAATGATTAAAATGGGGCGCTTTGGGAAAGAAAAGAAGTGCTATTTTGAATTATCAATAGACAAATTGAAGAATTTTTCTATGTCTCAAGCATTATTTTACTAAATTGTTATGCTTGAAATTTAGGCTCACGTTGAACCATATGAATGGGAATCTTTCTAGTAAAGCGATTTTTACTTAATAGTATATTTTTATAATGTCTTTTTATATTATGACAAAACAGATGTATGATAGAATGTTGCTAATTATTCATATTAGCGAATGATTGTTTTTTTTTTGCCAAAAGTAATACATTTTGCAACCACAAGAATTAAGAAATTTGACTTTCGTGTTCGATGTTGCAGAGTAGACATCGATCCTTTAGCAACAAAATGTATTGTTGCGAAATAATTAACGTATGTCGTTGCTTTTGCAAAAACCCCATTTCGTTGCAAAAATTAACATGTCGTTTGCTACTAATCGAAAAAAAGCGAAATGAACTCTTTTTTTTTTTGCAACGACCATGCATTTTCGTTGCAATTGACACCATTTTGCAACGACATTTTTCGTTGCAGTAAATTATGAAAATTGTTGCCTAAGCTTGCTTTCGTTGCGGAATGTAAACTTTTTAGCAACGATTTTTGTTGCTGATTATATTATTTGGCAACGACATTATCTTTGAATCAAAGAATGAAAATGTTTGTTGCTGGTTATTTTTCAATAGCAACGAAAGTCGTCGATTAGCAACGACATTATATGTTGTCGTTTCTTTATATGTGCAACGAAAGTTGATATGATTTGCAACGATAAAAAATGTTGCCTTTTATGTTAGTATTAGCAACAATATCCTCTTCATTGTTATTAGGTTAATTTTTCGTTGACAAATATTATATTTTTAATGTCATTAGCAACGAAAAGTTGTTGCTAAATGTATAAAAAATTGTTGCTATATTAAAACTTGTTCGATGCTTTGGTAACGAATTATATTGTTGCCAAATCAAAATTTGACATTCTTTTTGTATATCTAACTGGCTCAATGTCCCCAAAACAAATAATGGCAAAAATACAAAAAATTAAAATATTATTAAATTAATAAAATCATCCACTACATAATCATTCATTATCTTTACAATTAACCATCTAAAACTACCTCAGTTCTTCAATCAAAGTATATATCTACATATATAGAGAGAGTACACTTCATAATTTCATCCCTTATCTTCTGTAAACGTAGCATAGAAATTTGATACCCAATATTATAAGGCATGTCATAGAAGCAGTCTTCCTACACATATTTAAAAATAATAGCAAATCAAGAAAATGAAACAAATAGGTCACCAAAGGCACTTAATGCCAAAATCAATACACAAAAATAATAGAGTTGCTACGTGGTACTAATATTATTAAACCGACAAACTACCCACAATATCTATTAAATGGTTAAGCATATAGAAAGATTCCAGAGTCCTTCAACTGACTAAATAAAATGCCTTAATTTTTCCTTTTTCTTTTCTTTACTAAGAATAAATTTAAAACTTTTTTACTCTCTTTTCTCTACTTTTACTTTTCTTAATGTGTCCAAATTGTCTTTGTTCATCCTTTTGGGAACGGAGGGAGTAACTTATGTTGTTTAATTTCTCCATCATGGTGATTGGTGTGGGTATTTATCCATCCTCTGGGATGCTTCATCTCCAGGGTCTCCAGGCACAAGTTCTAAAACGTTCATGAATCCATTGCTCTGACTTGACGGTTCCTAGAGTGCAGGTTTGTGAGTTAACTCAGACTTGAATGAAATTTCTTTCATCATTGTTTGCAGAATCTAACCACAGTAATGAGCTAAAGTCCTATATGTTCATGTTCTTGAGAAACAGAAGGACCAATATATTTATTCTGTTAATAACAAAGAGAAATTAGTACAACGAACGCTCACCTGCCTACTATGTTTCAGTTGTTCAAACACATTTTGATCATTATCGATGTGCGGGAAGCAATCATCTGGCAGTCCAACTGCTTCCTTCTTCTCTGAAATTGCTATTGCAGTTTTTTTATGTTGCTCAGCAAGGTGCTTCTGTTTGGCCTCATTTTCAATTCGTCACTGATACTCCAAAGTTTCTTCAAGCTTTCTTTCCTCTGCTTCAAGCTCAATCTTCCTTTGTCCAAGTTCTTCTTCCTGTTGATTTAAGTCAAGGCCGCTCCCAGTAACAACAATTCCAGAATCTGGATGGCCTCCATCAAATGCAACCACCAAGGAGCTGCAGGAAGATAGACATCAACAAAGAATTAAATAACATAATATTGGACAGGTATGAAATACCCACATCTATAATTGAGAACTGTCACAAGAATGTGCACATGAATGTGAATTGTGAGAGCAAGTGGGCATACGTATTTTCAACAGTCTCATGGTGAAGCATATGCAACTCATTGCTACCAGTAGCCTGCAAAAGATGTATAGTAATTAGAACTACGTAATCCTGCAATACATAACTACCAATAAATAAGACATGACAAAGTAAGATTATATATTTCATACTTTAAATTCCTTGGTCTTTCTGTAGTCCTTATTCTTCTTCTTCTCCTTAGACTTCTCATGGAGATGTCTTGAAGTATCAGTTCCCCCACCAATACCCTTTTTAGAGTCTAGAGCAAGTTCTGCTAAAAATGCTTCTCTAGCAGCGTCAGATTTCTGTGTGGCATCTTTTTCAGCTAGATCCTCCAAGCGTGCCTGGAGATGAACATGGAAAAAAAGAATTAACTCAAAAAAAAGGTGTCAAGGCAAGAAGGAATACATCATACAAATAAACACAAGCAAATACGGACCCGCGTGAATGACTTTACTAGGGGTACTAGTATTGATTGATAATCGTGGGCAGATGCAGGCTCAAGCTCAACTTCCAGCTGCTGCATCCTAGAAACATTACGCATAATTCGGGCATCAATTTTGCTGAGCTGCATTACTGAAGAAGTGAGATAATGTGGAACAAGAGTGCACAAATTTTTGGAAAAGGATACGCAAACTGACATACAAACCTCAATACACAACTGCTCTTTCTGTCTCTGGATTGCAACTTCAATGCAAGAGTCCACTTGATGCAGCAGATAGTCTTTCGTTCTCCAGTCATCTTCACCAGATTCCAAGTCATATGGATGGGAATTCACACTACTATAAGTCTCTTCAAATCCAAACTGGTTGACATTCAAAGAGTCTGCTTCTTTTAGAACATTAGAAATTGCATCCAACTCAAACCTATTACTGATAAACATTACATCATTGTCACTTTCAATGAGCTCTTCTCGCCGCTTCCTTAAGATGGACTCATAACTTCGGCGAACAAAATCAGTGACATGATCCCTTCTCTTACCTTCCTCAAGACAGATATCCTCAACTGCGTGCAATGCCTCC
Source organism: Panax ginseng (assembly GCA_020205605.1). Taxonomy (NCBI): domain Eukaryota; kingdom Viridiplantae; phylum Streptophyta; class Magnoliopsida; order Apiales; family Araliaceae; genus Panax; species Panax ginseng. The sequence continues at coordinate 71,038,412 of CM035136.1, forward strand.
TCATATAGCTTGCATGCTCACATTTTCTCTCACACAAGCTTTGTAGATGGTAAAATTCCTTCTCAAGTATCTGAAGAATTTCCATCCCTTGATGTGCTTTTTCTTCTTTTGTGCGCGTCCAGAGAGCCAACTATTCCCCACTAGTGGAACCTGTAAATATCCAGGACAACAAAGCATCAGCGTCGAGAATAACTCCATCGAATATATTAATATATAATATTACAAAAAGAATTTGTGTAGTGTTACAATGATCCATGACAAGCATAATTCGACAAGCCAAATCTAATATTGAAATCCACACTGTCAGGTTGCATGAGTAATGAAATCAGCAAATAGATTTTCTTACACTTTGGCGAGGAGCTTGCAGCCTTTTCGAGATTTTCTTTAGCATGCATTCTGCATGAGTGAAACAACTCTTTATGTCAAAATACAACAAAAGAATCAAACTTGGATAAAGGACCGGTTTAAAAGTATATGTTGCACAACAAGATTTGATTTTTCCGATTGAATTTGAGAAAGTTTATGTTTATTTGCCTAGAACAAATAAATGACAATGAGACCATCTTTGAGCTGATCAATTATTGGGTAACATTTAGGAAGTTTATTATGGATTATAACAGTAAGGATTCAACAAATATTTATTTGCCTAAAAAAGAGTAAGGGGTGGGAGATTTGTGAACAGGAACAGTAGCAGATTGTGCAAAAACTGCCTACACTCACTCCCAGATTATGCAGGAGGATGAGTAGCATCCCCAAACGCAGAGCTCTCAGGCCAATGCATCAAATACAAAACCAAGTAAGATACCCAAGGTTCTTAAGAGATACTCTTAACAGATTTTTCAATCTTATCAATAGAATTCATAGTACAATACAACTTAAGAGGTCAAAAAAAGATCCTCCCTCTTCAATGAACCTTTCATATTTTGACTAATGCTTCCCCAACTTCAACCTCATTCCCATAAAGATGTGCACAATCTATGTGACAATTTCAGTCTGCAAACAAACAAATCTTTAGACCAAATCCAATCGAAAAAAATAGGTAAAAAATCAAACAGGTAAAAAAAAAAGGTAACCCAGATATACGAAATGACCAAACATGTAAAAAAAAAAAAGATGAACAACAATTTCATCCCAAAAAAAAAGGTAACCCAAATATACGAAATGACCCAACAATTTCATCCCTTTAAACTTCTTGAGATGAACAAACAGGTTAAAAAAAAGGATTATACGAAATGAACCTGTACCCCAAATATCACAGCAAAGCAGACTTTAGACCAAATCAAATCGAAAAAATCAAATCTTGGATGCCCAACTTGGGAAAGTGATATCAAAGACGATAACAAACTTGGGAAAGTGATATTTATCTAAGAAAATTACCAAGACTTGGGGACAAAATTACCAAGTTGCTAGTTCCAGTATGCATACTTGGGGACAAAATTACCAATCAAACAAATATCTAAGAAACCAAGACCAATAGTTAAAATTAAGACCCAATAAATTTGGGAAAGCTTAAAATTTTTCCAAATACATTAATGACTTTTACATACGAATGGCAGGAGAAGCTCACCACTCAGAAAGAGTACAAGCTAATAACAAACCTTTGAGCTGAACAAGCCAACCGTGAATCCATGGACATCATTCTAGGTCCAATTCTAATAAGTTAACTAAGCCAGAAACTGAGTTATGTTCAAAGCAATAAATGACAAACTGAGTTATGTTCAAGAATTTGGACCTAAAAGACTCACCATATGTACATACGAACACATACAGATAATTAATTGACAGTGGGTGTGTGTATACTGTGTGTGATAATGTGTGTTTGTGTGTGTATAACAGTGGGTGGGTGTATGTGTGTGAGTAGAACAGTGGTTGTAAGAGTAACTTACCAAACAACTAAATCAAGCCTCCTCCGTTCGATTCCTCACGCCCAAATCAAGCCTCCTTCATTCACCTCCTCACGCCCAAATTCTCTATCTTCTCCTCGTTGTGTGTATATGTGGGCAATGGAGAGGAAGAGGGAAAGGAAGTGAGAGAGGGAATCGTCGCTGGTGAAGAAGAAAAAGGGAGTCGCCGGTGAAGAGGGAGAGGGAAAAGGGAATCGCAAGTGGGAGGGAAGAGAGCGAGCGACAAATTTGGGCAAAAAGGGTGAATAAAAATGCATTCGTTAGTTGAGCTAGGGCTTATAAACTCTGTTTGCTTCTAACTCTTTTTTCAGACCAAGTACAGAACTCCAAATTAAATTAGGGACTGTTTCAAAAAAAGAGAGTTTGATTTTATTTTATGAAAATAACTAATATTGTAAATTCTTTAAAAAGTAATATTGTAAATAAAATTATTATTTCAAAAACTTAAATAGATTTAAATTTTAGGATGTCATAAATTAGTTAATAACAAACTGAAATATAACTCTTTTGTGAAACAGTAAAAGTAATAATTTAACACATTTGTGATTTGTTCCACAAAAAAGAGTCTTAATTATTATAATTTTTTATTGTCAATTTATAATATTTTAAAATTTGAATTATTGTAAATTAATATTTTAATTAATAAAATATTTAATATTATAAATTATTTAAAAAATTTATTAAGAAAAAAATTTTATTTTAAAAAATTAATTTCATTACAATTTCAGTTGTAGGATACCATAAATTAACTAAGAATAAAACTCAAACTTAACTCTTTCCACATAATATATGAGTAATTTTTTTGAATTTGTGGTCTATTCCACAGCTTGCCTTATTTATTTATTTTTTTTTTTTTTTTCAAGGACAATGTATGAAATTTTAAAGTTTAAATTATTGTAAATTTATTTACTTTGATTAAAGAAATAGTCGATATTGTAAGTTACTTACAAAGTATTATTAAAAATATATTTTTTACTATAAAAATTAAATTTATTTATATTATAATTTATATTCACCAAAATTAATTCTAAAAAATTTATTTAGAACAAAACAGTTACCAATTTTATCTCTCTCAAAAAACCTCTGAGCAATAATATATAGTGAGTAATAATTCTTTCATTATTAGTTTTTTTTCCTCATAAATTTATATTATAAATTGAGAAGTTATTGTAAGTTTATTAATTTGATTAGCTATTACAAATGAATCTATGATGCACAAACAAAAATACCAATAAAAACGAAAAACTTTAAATATATTCGAATTCGTATTTCTATTTGAAATTTGTATTCGAATAACTTTATATATATATAAATATATAACCTTATTAACTACATACAATTTAGTTTTAATCTTATGTAACATTTCATTTGTTCATGTTTAAAATATCGTTAAATTAATTAAAATTTTCATTCCGTAGACTTTTTGAAGAGTTACACAATATATTATAACTGAAACTCTCTATAAATGTTACGTATAACAAAATATAATAAAGTAATATATATTGAGGTTAAATAATAAATGAAACTAACTATAAGCATATTATTAATGTTTTAATCAAATATTTTTAAAAAAATAAAAATAATCATATATTCAATGTAAACTGTTGAATTTAAGAACTTAAAGAAAATGTTGCTCACGATTATCGAACTCCAGACCTCTCAAAAACTAGAAACCTTATATTCCAACAAAAGCCATTGGATCAACTACCTATCATGCTAGAATTTATGTAACAATAATATTTAAACCACCTAGAATCGTTTCTATGCATGTGAAGATGAGATAATACACTTTTTGGCCACTTTACTACGAATTGTAATAATAATAATAATAATTGTAATAATAATAATAATTTTAATAATTATTATTGTATTAATAATAATAAATTTTAAATACTTAAAATAATAATAATAATAATAATTAAAATAATGATAATAATTAAAATACCCGTAAATAATATAAAGCAGTTACAAATTAAATACCCTAAATATAAAATTACATTCAAAATTTTTTTAACCACTGAATCAAAATTTATTTTGTTTTTTGTTTGTACCAGTCACGTGGGTATCAATGTTTTTCGAATAAAATTTAATATTTTGACAGATTTTTCTTTTTATTGTTATAGGACTCGATCAAATTAAATTTAAATTTAAAAAAACTCATGGGTAAGTATAAGAATCGATCTAATAAATTACAAAGATGAGTACATTAGTGAATAACAAATATTTATAATAGAAAGATTTTTCAGAGTTCAATGATTATAATACAATTTAGATATTCATATACATTGACATTTAATACAAACAATTTGTCGGATCACTCTTATTTTAATTTTAATTTTAATTATTATTATTATTATTATTATTATTATTATTATTATTATTATTACTACTACTACTACTATTATAATAATAATAATAATAATAATTATTATTATTATTATTATTATTATTATTATTATTATTATTATTATTATTATTATTATTATTATTATTATTATTATTATTATTATTATTATTATTATTATTATTATTATTATTATTATTATTATTATTATTATTATTATTATTATATATTATATTATTATTATTATTATTATTATATTATTATTATTATTATTATTATTATTATTATTATTATTATTATTATTATTATTATTATTATTATTATTATTATTATTATTATTATTATTATTATTATTATTATTATTATTTATTATTATTATTATTATTATTATTATTATTATTATTATTATTATTATTATTATTATTATTATTATTATTATTATTATTATTATTATTATTATTATTATTATTATTATTATTATTATTATTATTATTATTATTATTATTATTATTATTATTATTATTATTATTATTATTATTATTATTATTATTATTATTATTATTATTATTATTATTATTATTATTATTATTATTATTATTATTATTATTATTATTATTATTATTATTATTATTATTAGTATTATTATTATTATTATATTATTATTATTATTATTATTATTATTATTATTATTATTATTATTATTATTATTATTATTATTATTATTATTATTATTATTATTTATTATTATTATTATTATTATTATTATTATTATTATTATATTATTATTATTATTATTATTATTATTATTATTATTATTATTATTATTATTATTATTATTATTATTATTATTATTATTATTATTACTACTATTATTATTATTATTATATTATTATTATTTATTATTATTATTATTATTATTATTATTATTATTATTATTATTATTATTATTATTATTATTATTATTATTATTATTATTATTATTATTATTATATTATATTACTATATTATTATTATTATTATTATTATTATTATTATTACTACAATTATTATTATTATTATTATTATTATTATTATTATTATTATTATTATTATTATTATTATTATTATTATTTATTATTATTAGTACTATTATTATTATTATTATTGTTATTGTTATTATTTATTATTTTATTATTGGAAAGGACCCTATTTAAATTATCCTACTATTAAAAAAGAATTATTATGTGTGTTTTAAAATTTAGGATCTTTTAAATCAAAGACTTTTTAATTAGATATAAATAAACAAATCTTTAAAAAGATGTTCAAAATTTAGCTTCCAAACAGATTTTGCTACTTGGCAAAGGAAGGATAAAAAGGGTTGATCAAGCACGCCCATATTTACAAGAAATAATAGCCACTAAAGGCAAGACAAAGTCCTAAAACACGACTTTGGTGACGTTCCACTTAATCGGACATCAATCTTAATCTATCTCATCTAATAAGATGGCATGAATGTTTAAAAACATATTAAATATATATTTACGGATAAATTATTACATATATGATCTCATAAAATTATTGTTGATTGATTTGGGGTCTTCCCAAAACTATAAGTTATAGGTTTCTTCCTCATATAGCGCTTTTAGTTAAATTAATAAATTGTTCGATATATTGAACTGTTTCTAAAAAATAAGAACGATTATAATATTAGATGCGATTTGATATGCTATTTTATAAATCGATTCTCATGCTTTTCAATGATGATAATCTAAAAGCTCTAGTAAAGAGGCATAATAATTAATGAAGCAATACTTAAAACTTACAAGGGAGCCTTGGATATCTTCAAACTTCAAACTTATATATATCAAATATTTAGAGAGAGAGAGAGAGAGAGAATACACAGAAAAAATGTAAAGAAAATCACTACCAACAATGGGTGAGGACATCCCTTTTATACAAGAAAGAAGATGAGAAAGGATCTGGCGTGTCCTTGGTAGTGGAGTCGATCAATAATCCTTATCTTTTCTTCTTTAACTCTCAGCCGTAGGAAGTGGAAGGAAGGCGTGAGACAGGTTTTCGGTTGAGTGGAGTATTATTACCGCGGTTGGCGTCATTTTTGATAATTGAGGTCACACCGGCCATGTCTTTTTTGATGGTGGAGCTACTGTGGTTGTCCTTTTCTGATTATTGATGCTGTAGTGGAGAATAGCTTTATGTTTTTCCTTTTCCTTTTTTGTCTTGTTCCATTTTCTCGGAAATCATGGAAGTGAGAGAATCCCAAAAGTCTCCCATAGTGGGTTCTGGTTCTTGACTTTCTCCGGCTAAGACGTTGAATTGATTGTCATCCTGTTCAGATTCATCATCGCTAACTGTTTTCATAGAAACATCATCTTGGACTAGAGACTGTAGGAATTGTATCTTCATATAATCCATGGTCTTAATTATGAATTTCGGTTTCATTAGATTTGGAAACTTCATTTTTAAATCGCCTTGATTTTTGACAAAAGGATTAACTTGTGTGGTGGCCGAAGCTTTGAGGTATAACATCTAAACATGCTCGGGTATGATTTTCTATGGATTTGAAAAGTTCGTAAAGTGGGATTAAGTCCTTTATCCCACCACTTGGTAAAAATACCCTTTTAAGACGGGGAATTTTATTCGATAATCACATTGAAATCCCATTTCCATATCCAAGGAATTCCAAACGAATTATGAAATGGGCGATAATTTAAGCATTGATAAATCTTTATTTATCGGTATATAAGCATAAGCTACTTGCCATTCTTTGAATGTTTGTTTGAATAGATTCGGTAGGGTTTCAAGAGTGATTCCAAATTTATCCCACCAAACGAAAAATCAGTTGGGAATTTTGTTTTTTAGAACATCAGGAAAGATACGGATAAACCAACTATGATTATGAATTGGATTCTGATAATAAAATACATGTGTGAAGGAATCAATATAATCCCAATAGCTGTATCTGGTTTCTGTTGTGTGACTAGATTCAATGGTTCGGGTAGTAGGGGGATTAATACCCCAATTAGCAAGAGGCATGATGCTCTTGACGGTTGTTTTACTGTATTAGATTGGACTAGCTGATTTTGATGGATCATGAAGCGTGTGCTTAATGTCCATGGATGCTGTTTCAAGGATAATTTGCTCATAAACATAGAGATACTGATTGAAACGGGGAAGAGACTATTGTGTCGTTAAATAACGTCTCTTTATCTCCCATGGATCTTTCATCCATTTCTCATCATTCTGTTCAATGATCAATCTTTGTTCTTCCACATTTTTGTTGAAATGTACCGTTAGGGTAATAGGAGAACATCCTTTCTCGTTGGTTGGCTAGAAGAAGCCAAAGAAATCTTTGGATTGAGTATTTAAGGACTAGGAATTCAGATAATATAAATTAGCTCGCTTCTCGGCCTCGTTATGACCGGCCACGACCTCTCTCGGTCATTCCCGCAAATATTCTCGTTAGAAAATCCGGTAAAGAATTACATTTTCCTTTGATATATTCAATATCAAAGTCAAATACGATAAAATACTTTGCCAAAGTTGCAAATATATGTTTAGATGCTAAATTTTGAACATCTTTTTAAATATCTGTTTTGCAAATTGAACAATCAACTCTAATTAAAAGTCTTTGATTCAAAAGATCATCCTGAAATTTTAAAACACATTTAACAATTGAAAGGCATTCCTTCTTTATAATAGGAAATTTAAAGAGGTTCCTTTCCAAGTTCCCAAGTAAAAGCGAATAAGATCTTCTTTATTACTTTTAGGATTAAATTGCTTTAAAATCCCACCATGTCCTGTGTCAGAAACATCAGTTTGAACAATCTTTATCCAATCGGGATTTGGTAGAGAAAGACAAGGTATTTGTTTAACCCTGGTTTTAATTTTTATTACTGCTTCAGTATGTTCATTAGTCCAAGGTAAAGGATTTTTTTGTAATCGAGTATACAGAATAGCAGTATCTTGGGAAAGATTTGGGTAAAAAATCTCGAATATAATTAAGACTTCCCAAAAATATTTGCAGTTGGTTAATACCTTTAATTTCGTCTGGAAATTTAGATGTAAATTCGATACATCTATCAATTAGAATTATAGTTCCATTGAAAATATTATGTCCAAGAAATCTGATTTTAGTTTGGAAAAGTTTCATTTTAGGGATAGAAACTACCAAACCATTTTTTATGATAACATTTTTGAAAATATTTGAATGTTTAATATGTTTGGTCTATGGATGAAGAGAAAATTAAAACATCATCAATATAATGTATAATAAATTCAATAAAGGGATTAAAATATCATTCATGATATGTTGAATTTACGAAGGTCTATTTTTTACACCAAATGGAAGAACATTCCATTCATAATGACCAAAAGTAATCAGAAAAGAAATTTTATAAGTATCCTGTTTCTAATTTGTATTTGCCAAAATCTCGATTTCATGTCAAATTTAGAGAAAATAGTGGCATCATGAAGTCTGGCCAAGAAGATCCTTTTTATTCTGGATTGGATATCTAATCCATTGAAGGGCTTCATTAAGCGGTTTATAATTAATAACGAGTCTAGGAGTTCCTCGCTCAATTTCTCGAATTTTTATTGACATAAAAGGCAAAGTACAACCTCGAGGGAGAAGTACTAGGTTTTATCAATTTTTTCTTTAAGGGACTCAATTTCAGTTTTGCAAAGAAGTAAATATTCCTTTTTCATTTGACTAGGTCGAGACTTAGTAGGAATATTTTTCTCATTGTAATTAGGGACATAGGGAAGAGAAATAATATGCTTCTTCCTGTTCCAGAAAGCATTTGGGACATCACTACAGATTTCAGTTTGAAGAGTCTTGTAGATCAATTTTATCTTGTCCTGTAAAGAAGGTTGTAAAATTCTCTGTTTTGTAGTAAGAAATTTTATTTCTTTTTGAATAAAATTAATCTGTTTTTCTTTAGAATAAATCATGTGTTTAACTTGATTTAACTCTTTTTAGTAAGGTTCTTAATAAATTCAAAAACAATATATCATTGTTAAGAGTAATATGAATTCCTAAAGTATCAATTTTTGAAATATGCATTAAAAGACATAAGAAAGGGGTGCCTAATATGATACTTTGATTCATATTACGGATAAGGACAAAATAAGTAGGTAAACATAAACCTTGATTACAGATTAAGGTTTCGGAATCTTTATTTTAATATTCATAGTGTTTCCACTTGCACTAGTTAAAGATTGTGTGGTTTTACTGAAAGTATTTAGTAGAATTAACCCTTCTCGGATACAATTCATATCGGCACCACTATCTACTAGGGCAATGGCATCTTTAATAATAAAATCGGTTTAATAATAAAAGTAATTCGATATACCATTTTGAAAGACTACTTGATTCATAAACATTAAATACTCGCTCGGAAGATTCTAGCTTATCGAAAGATTCATTTGTTTGGATGATTCTATATTATTATCCTGTTTATTAATTAATTTATTCTTAATATTTTTTAAGTCTTGAAAATAATAACATTAGTATTTTGTAATTACTTTATTTGATTTTAAAATATTAATATCACTCTTAAATCCCGGATAGTAGTAGGCTTTTCGGAGTAGAAACATTTTGAACACATTTCATGACTTCTCTCATGCTATATTGTTCTATGGGAAGAATTTTTTTGCTTTTTGGTTTTATAACAAATTTTCCAAAAACTTTAATTTAATTTCTCGGATCTTTAATCTGATCCGCTAAGTCGAGAAGGGACTTTTGGGTTTCGCTTAGGACATTGATCTTTGGGTCCTCCAATATTTAAACCATTCATTTCAACAATGGCTTTCCAATAATTAACTTGAGTCACATTACGATTATTTTTAATAGTAAAAGCTTGACATTGATCCTTAATGAAATTATCGCCGATTCGAATAGATTTCACTTGATCATTCCTCACTGACTTGATTCATTCATTAGATAAACAATTAAGAATTTTTGTTGAATGTCTTCTTCAAGGACATTTCATTCGGGCTTTTGTTTTAATTTTGATTTACATTTATTAGCAAAATGTCTGGTTTACCACATTTATAACATTGGACTTTAGATTTATCTTTTTTACTATTGTTCCTTCTTTTCTTAGTGGTTTTTTCGTGGGTTTTGTTCTTAGATTTCTTAGAAGAACGTCTTCGGTAAGGTCTAGAGTGCTTCGAACTCTGTTGTTTTTTAGCCTTATTGGGATATTGTAATTTTGTATCATAAGAGAATTGGTCACAAAATTCTCCTATCTCATGTCTTTTTTAGTGATATTCGTTGTTTCATTAATTGTTGGAGTTTCATATCATTACATAACGATAATCCTTCTTCAATAATTCTTTGAAATAAGATGGCCATAAGAATCTCGGGTCATAAGGGATACTCATACGATCATGTTTATCTCTTAATTTTTTTGAACTTTTTCAAAGAAAGAAAGTAGGAGGTCCATCAATAAATTTGGCCTTCCAATGTTCACTGTTAGCATCTGCGACCTTTGCATGACTTTCATGAGAAAGACATCCTTATACCATCTAAAATGGGTCAAGGAGGGGCATCGAAGGTTCTGTAAAAGTTCTCTACTCCTATCAGTATTCATAAGTCCCGGTCCAACAAAATGGTGGAGGACTGCTTGAACTAAGGTGTAACAAGCGTCTTCCTTCCTGGTTAGAAGTCTAGTAACAGGATCAATTTCTTCTTTATAGGCTTGAAGAACTTCTGTTCTCTGTTTATCATTTAGCATATTATCCCACCATCCTTTAAGGATGCCAAGAAAACCATTAACTAAGAAACTAAGATCCGGTGATCGGTATTATCATTCTGCTTACAGACATCATCACATACATCATGATATGATGGATGGTTTCAATATTTGATATTCTATTTTGCCATCAATATTCCATTCATAAATGGTTTTTCCATGGTAAGACTTTTGAGAATGAAGAAAGTCTTCTTCATACAGAATATCCTGAGGAGTAGGTCTAGGGTAATAATACCTACTAGGTCCAGATAAAGCCATACGATTTATGGGTTTTTTACTGTAAGTAGTTTTATTAATATTTTGCATTTCCTGAAAATTATTTTGGATTTCCAAAATATTAATAGGAGAAAAGGAATCATCACTTCTTCATTATCGATGATTAGCATTATGGTTTGTGAATAGGGCTGTCTAGACATCATATTGATCTGGGACGTGGAGGCAGGAGTGAGGTTTAAATCTTTCATTTTATTTAAAAGATTATCAATGAACTCATTATCGGATTTAGAAGATTTCATTTTAAAATTACTAACTTCTAAAGGCGGTTTTATAGTTACTTCTGGTTGAAGATCAAGCTTCCGAGGAATAACTCGACAATTATCATTAATATGATGAATTTGTTCTTCTATCCTGGTTAACTGTTTTCCTACAGTTTGAAGGACTAAATTTGTATAATTATTCTGTTTAGACAAGGGTAAAATGTCTTTTATTTTAACATCTTCATGTTGACGGGGTATTTCAAAAATATCAACATACGGATTAATAACTAAAGGTTTCAGGTTTTCATTTCCTGAGCTAAGTTCAAGGGACTTAGGAGGTAGATGAATAGATTGGATAACACTACCATTAGTGGTAATCCAGTCCTTTTGGATTCCCATCAACACATTTAGTTGACTTTCATTATAAAATTCCGATTTAGAAATAAAATCATAATACCATTTAACAAATGATAAAATACATTGGTTCTTATTCGAGATAAGTATAAAAATCAGATTTTATTTCTACTAATTTATCATTATTATGATTCTTAAAATACCAATTTCTAAAATTCTGGTATTTATCCTGCATGAACTCCTGGTTTAAATATTGACGAATTTTACTTTTTGGAGAAAAATCCATTAACATTCTAAATTCATATCACTAGTAGTTGGACTATATGGTCTTCTATTTGGAGTATTTGTTTCATATATACCATGAGGTATTTGATTTTCAGAAATATGAATTCCTCTGATTAAGTCTTCATTTTTGACAGACTCATTGCTGGGATTCTTAGACTCTTGAAAAATAGATTCTAAGGGGTCAGACACAGACTGTCTAGAAGATTCAGGGAAATCAATATTATAAGGAACATTATTAATAGATCGGCTTCGGGTAAAAGGTGTTTGAAATTTTAAATAAACATTTCCATTACTGGTTTGGACAACATCTTCAATGGATTGTCTAATTATAGGTCTGGTTGGAACGGTGTTAGTAATCTGCCATTACTTTGGGAAAGTTATCTCTTCCCAAGGGATCATTCTGGGAATAACCACTTGACTGCTAAAAAGATTAGTGTCAATTAGGACAGTATGTCCTTGTTGGCTTTGTTTCCTGATATAGGGATTTAAAGTAGTTAATACTTTAAGATGAATACGGAATAATATGGCAAAAGGAGGAGATCCTGGTAGATACTCATAGCCATGAGATATAATTCTCATTTCTAAAACTTTTGACAAATTATTATCAGTTAAAGCAACGCTTAAGTTCGGATAAATATTAAAATAAACTGGTCCATGAGCAAGACTAGTTTCAATAGCACCCATAAGGGAGGCTTTCCAGTTGAGACACCTACCATCTTTAAGTGTGCATTGAATACTGGTATTTTGACCAACTAAAGTCAAAGGTTTAAAAGCTATTTGGACAAGTCCTATATGAACATATTTATATTTTTGCAAAAAGGGATATAAATCTTCAACATGCAATAAATATAATATTTCATCATTATTCTGTAAAGGAACAACATGTTCAAAGGTTTTAATAATTCTTTTGCTGATAAAATCAAAGGTTCCAATTTTATAAATTATTTCTGGTTTGATTTTAGGAAGGGTCCATTTGTCAAGGGCTTCCTTTATAGGGATTTAAAGTAGTTAATACTTTAAGATGAATACGGAATAATATGGCAAAAGGAGGAGATCCTGGTATATACTCATAGCCATTGGTTCTTGTTCAGATAAGTATAAAAATCAGATTTTATTTCTACTAATTTATCATTATTATGATTCTTAAATTACCAATTTCTAAAATTACGTATTTATCCCGCATGAACTCCCCGTTTTAAATATTGGCTAATTTTACTTTTTGGAGAAAAATCCATTAACATTCAAATTTCATATCACTAGCAGTTGGACTATAAGGTCTTCTGTTTGGATTATTATTATTATTATTATTATTATTATTATTATTATTATTATTATTATTATTATTATTATTATTATTATTATTATTATTATTATTATTATTATTATTATTATTATTATTATTATTATTATTATTATTATTATTATTATTATTATTATTATTATTATTATTAATATTAATATTACTACTATATTATTAATATTATTATTATTATTATTATTATTATTATTATTATTATTATTATTATTATTATTATTATTATTATTATTAGTATTATTAATATTATTTGCATTATTGGTATTATTATTATTATTACTCATTATTATTATTATTATTATTATTATTATTATTATTATTATTATTATTATTATTATTATTATTATTATTATTATTATTATTATTATTATTATTATTATTATTATTATTATTTATTATTATTACTATTATTATTAGTACTATTATTATTATTATTATTATTATTATTATTATTATTATTATTATTATTATTATTATCTTAATTTAAGGCAATATTTTAATAGTCGTTGCAAAAAGTTGTATAAAATATGTAACGAAAATATAAATTGTTGCCAATGAATGTGGTCCATATTAGGCAACGAAATATAGCAATAAAAAAACTTTCGTTGCCCACGATGAGGAGAAATCAAGTGTTTAGAAATTTTGCAACGAATTTCTAACAAATTTTGTTTCCAAATTTTGCAACTACTAATAAATTTCGTTGCAAAAAGTGAAAGCCTGACACAATCTGCAACGAAGGACAAGTTTCGTTGCTAAACATACACTTTTCGCAATGACTTATAAAGTGGTTGCCTGAAAAATCGTTGCTAAAGCCCCATTTTTAGCAACAAAAAAACTTTCGTTGCCCACGATGACGGGAAATCTAGTGGTCGAAAATTTTGCAACGAATTTCTAATGAAATTTTTTCCCGCCAATGAATTAGCAACGAATTTTTGCAACGACTTATGAATTTCGTTGCAAAAAGTGAAAGCCTGACAGAATCTGCAACGAAGGACACATTTCGTTGCTAAACATATACTTTTAGCAACGACTTATAAAGTCGTTGCCCGAAAAATCGTTGCTAAATACCCATTTTTTTGTAGTGTGCAACATTTATGTTTAAAGTAGAGGCTAGTTAGTGGTTGCAGGCCAATAAAACTCGAGGAGGTCAAGGGGTTATGACTTGGGATATGTTTAAGGAGATATTCTTCGAGACTTATGTACCAGAGAGTTTGAAGAGTCAAATGGAGGTGCAGTATTTAGAACTGAAGCAGGGATCAATGACGGTGTTGGAGTATGCCGCAAAATTTAACGAGTTGGCGAGGTTTGCGCCATATCAAGTCAGCACAGATGAACGCAAGGCTAAGAGGTTTGAACAGGGACTGAAACACTGGTTGTATAGTAGGGTCTCCCTGTTCCAGCTGAAGACATTCGCAGCAGTAATGGAGAAGGTAATTCTCGCTGAAGGTGGAGGCGAGGCAGTAATGAAGTTTAATCAAGAACAGAAAAAGAAAAAGAATGAAGTGGAGGTTAAGAATGGTGGTGGTAGTGGAAATGGTAAAAATAACCTGAAGAGGAAATGGAATGGAAATGTGAGTGCTGGAAATCAGCAGGGTAACCAGTAGAATAAGAAGTTCGAAGCATGTGCTACCTGCGGGAAGTTTCACAAGGGTGTGTGCTTAATGGGGAAACATGTATGCTTTAACTGTGGCCAGGAAGGTCACATCGCCCCAAATTGCAATCAACCCAAGAAAAACGTTTGCTTCACGTGCAGGTCAAAGGATTATTTTGCTCGTGAGTGCCCTAAGAAGAAAGTTGGGGAGACAACAGGAGGCAAGAGAGGTAGCAGTGGAGGCACATGGACCCTTGTTGGACCAACAATATCAAACAAACCTACAGCCAGAACCTTTAACATGACTCTGAAAGATGCTGTGCAATCAAAGGATGTTGTGTCAGGTATTATCCCAATCAATGATATAGATGCTTATATATTATTTAATTCGGGTGCTACTTGCTCGTTTATATCTGATGAATTTGCTAAGAGGTTAGGATTGCCTAGTGAAGAATTGAATTTCCCTTTAAGCCTAGAAATTGCGAATAAGGAAGTAATTCCTGTTAGGTTCGTATACAAGAATTGTAGGGTGAATATTAAGGAATGTCATGATGGTTGATTTAATTCCAATAAACTTGGAGAGTTTAATGTTATTTTGGGAATAGATTGGTTGTTCAATTATGGAGCGATAATTGATTTCCAAAAGATATCTGTAAACCTTATGACTCCGTCAAAGGTAGTTTTCTATTGTAGCAAATCTCCTAGACATACGAGATGTCTGACGATTATGCAGGCCAAGAAATTGTTGAGTCAAGGCTGTGTGGGTTATTTAGCTTATATAGTCGATACTCAGAAGAAGGGTGTGAAAATGGAAGAGATACCAGTGGTTAGGGAATTTGTAGATGTGTTTCCTGAGGATTTGCCAGGACTTCCACCTGACAGAGAGATTGAGTTCGTGATCGACTTAGCGCCAGGAATAACCCCGATATCAAAGGCCCCGTACAGAATGGCTCTGGTAAAGATAAAGGAACTGATGGTACAACTGCAAGAACTGTTAGACAAGAAATACATTCAGCCAAGTGTGTCACCGTGGGGAGTGCCTGCCGACGTCGGGATTTTTAGATGTCCCTTTCCGTTACTTGTTCTTTGGTGTTCTCATTTTAGGTGAGATTTGTTTGAAAAAATAAGTGAAAAAGGTCCGACATGTATAATGTCAACGATGGACTGTTAAGAGTCACCAATTGGTTTTTTAAATTATTGTACCAACACAACCGAGAAAAGGTTTGCACATTGACCCAGTGATGTGACACTGCTAAACGGGTCGGTAAAACCGAGATTCATTAGGGTCCGGGGACTTGGTTATGCGGAGGGAAGGTGTTAGGCACCCCCCGACATCCGTGTTACCACGGTGATCGCCTCTTTTCAAGAAACTATTATCTGAATGTGTGTGTGTGTGTGTGTGTGGGTCAATGTGCTGTTATTTGGAAGTAGTGTGAGGCCTCACCTATATATACAGTGTTTGAATTTATGTAAAAACATAATTTTAAGGAAGATATGGCAGTGATGTTTTATAAAAGAGGTTTTTCAAACCCTGATGCTCAATAGTAATTGAGACCTTTTACACTCCCATTTTATTAAGTGTTCGGCTTGATTGATTTTATTTTTTACAGATGCGAGGCATCCGTACAAAAATAATGTCAACTTCCTCATGGGTATGGAAACCATCTGAGGAAATTCAGACACCGTAGAATAATTTACAAGCTGCTTACAGCTGAAAATGTCCATCACGGGAACCGAATCTAGATCCAATAAATTTGAATCATGATCACATGATTCCTAGGCGTAAAGATATCTTGCAATTTGTATGAAAGCGATGGCGGTATATATATAAAAGCTGTAAATATATATATACAGACAGGATCACCAACCACGAAACACCTCCATGGGGGATCAGAAATGTA
This sequence comes from Panax ginseng, assembly GCA_020205605.1. Lineage (NCBI taxonomy): Eukaryota > Viridiplantae > Streptophyta > Magnoliopsida > Apiales > Araliaceae > Panax > Panax ginseng. The sequence goes on from CM035136.1 coordinate 71,055,337, forward strand.
AATAAAGCTATAAAAGTTATCAATCGTCACGAAGGAAACTCCAGGCGGGACGAAGCGTAAATGAAGCTGTAAATACGGTCAACCGCCACGAAGGAAACTCAAAGGACTTAAATGTAAATAAAGTCAGAAAAGCGATCAATCGCCATGAAGGAAACTCCAAGTAGGGCGAATATATATATATATATATATATATATATATATATATATATATATAAATAAACGCATTTAGGATGTAAAATCTGCACTCATCGAATGTAGTTCGACAATGATTCATATATATATATATATATATATATACAAAAGTAAATAAACGCACTGAGATGTAAAATCCAGGCTCATCGAACAGAGTCCGAGCACAGTTCATATATATAAATATATATATACACAAAAGTAGAGTAAACGCACCGGATGTAAAATCTAGGCTCATCGAACAGAGTCTGACCACAGTTCATATATATATATATATATATGAAAGCGGGTAAACGCTCCAGACCGAAGTCTAGGCTCATCGAACAAAGTTTGACACACAGTTAATATATATATATATATATACAAGCTGAAACAAAACCACGGACCAAAGTCCGAGCAAATGCCTGCAACACGACTCTCAACGTGAAGAAGGGTGTGTGCAGAGATGAAGATAAAGACTCTAACATGTGTGAGAAGGCTTACAGTTGACTGTCAAAGAAGACTTCTATATCTTTAGAGTGGGTAAACACTGGCTTTTGTAGGTACAAAAGGGCTATATATGAGCTCACAGGTGTTTAAATTGAGAAAGTACACTGCATGGGGTGAGTGCAGAGCAAATTGGGCAGGGCTTCCTTGTCGTTTTCTCTTGCAAAATGGCCACCCCAAGCCCTCTATTTATAGAGGGGGGAGCCGCAGGTCTACCTACGGCACCTAGTAGCAGGTGTACTTGCGGCTGCCCGGGGTGCCCCGGGTAGTGTGGGTCCCGCCGTGTCAAAGTACGGTCGTTCATAACCTTCAATCCGGGAGTCCGATGGAAGCGTGCCATATCATTCTAGAAAGCTCTTTTTGAGAGCTATACATTGACATAGGATTTGATCTTTTTTGATTCCAGGAAGATGGGTCAATGACCGAAATGGCATTCCCAGGTTTCTGTCAGGTAGTCCGTTTAGCCGTTTTACGTAGTTTGCGCTCGAAAGTTAAGATATGGTTCTTATGGGACTTCTATTAAAGTATTTTGAGTTGACATGAGTTTATTTGATGTGAGTTGAAGTTGAGTTGGAAAAATGACCATTTTGCCCTCCTGTGGTTATCTCCGCCAAGCCAACAGAAATAGCGATCTTTTCGAGATTATCTCTGAGGTTGACTTGATGTTGACTTTGACTATCCTCAGGGTTATCTCTGAGGTTGGATTGACCTCCTGGGGCTATCTCCAAGCTTTTATCTTGATCCCCCTGGGTTATCTCCAAGGTTAGAACTGATTTTCCTGTGGTTATCTCCGGGGTTGGAAACTGATTTCCTAGAGTTATCTCCGGGGTTGGAAACTGGATCTCCCGGGGCTATCTCTGGGGTTGAAGTTGATGTTGTAGTCCTCCAGGGTTATCTCTGGAGTGTGAAAAAAGATGCTTTTGTCCTCCCCGCATAGCTTAGTAACAAGAAAAGCGAAATTTCGAGTGTTCATAGATGCCCTCTTTATCATGTTCATGCAGTGCAATGGAATGGACATGATAAAGATTACTAGACACTTGAAATATGACAATGTATTTCTAATGATGCAAATCGTAATGTAATGAATGTTTATGATGAATGTTAAAATGTTTTCACAAATCGTAGTTCGCAAATCGCACATCGTATTTGGCACTTTGCTTTTCGCATTTGGCCAATCGCACATCACATTTCGCATATCGCATCGCAAATCGCACATCGTATTTTGCACTTCGCTTTTCAAATTTGGCAAAATTGCATTTCGCAACTCGCAAATCACAATTCACACATCGCATATCGCAATGTAATGAATGTTACAATGTTTTGCAAATCGCTTTACCTTTACCGATCATTGATGATGCCTATGCTGGTGTTGACTCCAATGTTTTGGCTTTTTGTCGGTGTCGCCGATGCTTGTTTGATGAAGAGAAATCGAGATGACGTTCTGAAATCACCAGACCCTTCCGATGTATTCGCTGGTAGTTTGCAACAGTGCCTATTATGCTGATCGCCAAACCTTTTCGGTTCACACTCGAATGGTGGTATACGAAGCTTTCATCGCTGAACTATCTTGATGTTACGCTGGATGCCAATGGTTTAGAATACCAGATCTTCTGATACTTTCGCTGAAGTAATATTCCACGAATTACGTCACTAGACTTTGCCTGATATTATGCTAGATTGATGACAACCACCAAATGTCTCACCCTTCTTGAGGTGATTTGGAGTTTCTTTTCGCTGTTGGGTGCTTGTGCCCTATTTCCTTAAATGTTTGATTCGCAACCCGACTGAACTGATGACTTGAATGTCTCTAAAATCCCTGGAGGGTGTAATTCATTCTTTTGCTGCCCATATTTGAACGTCGGTGTAGAGGCCTCATCTGATGAGGACTTGACGCAGGTTAACCTGTTTGATGGTGTAGATTTCCTTAGTTAGACCTTTCGTCGTGGGCCTTCTGCTCTTGAGTTAAGAACTTTTTGAGAATTTTCCCCTTCTTTCGTAGGGGCACACTTATGTTGATATGATTTCTTTCAGGAGTTCTCCCTTTTCTTTTTGATGAGAAGCTTGATCTCGCCTTAAGCTCCTTCCATTTCTTGGAATTGGAAAAATGCCCCACTCTTTTCGCATGTTGATATCGAGGGTTCATATGAGAAACTCTCTTTGTTGATGAAGTCGTGAGTGAATAATATCTGAATCGCCATTGAGATGATGATGGACCATGCTGATGGCGCTAACTGGTGCATTTTCCACTTTAGGATGGTTGATAAATGACACAGTGTTGAGTTATCGCTGCTTCCGAGATTGCCCCAATCTTGTTGTAAGGGACCCAATATCCGGTTATTGCCAATTTCGAAATTGCCCCAGCCTCGCTTGTTGTCTGGGGTAGTTGCTTTAACAAATGGGCTGATATGACACCGAGATCGCAAGAAGCTTTTACTTCTGTACCATATGGTGAATAGGTAGTGGATGTGGGCTTTGATGTTGACAACTCTTTCTGGTAGAGATGTCGCTTTGTTAGAGAGATGATGCTCTAACTCATAGGGATATCGCTGTTACTGAGCGGGATGACGCTATATCTACCCGAGATATCGCATGTAGTTAGTGGTGGATCTGTTGGCTCGTGTAGAAACCCTTGGGCAGGAGATCACAGCATTACCTCCTTCTTCTGAGAGGGAATCCATGTTGGACTTGATAGCCCGATATACACTGATTTGTAGATGAGCTTGTATTTCCCTGCACAAACTATCTTAGCCATTTTATCATGTACAGTACACATTGTATATATCAAACAACATTATATATGGCAGGAAAATATATGTGGGTTCACTTCCCTTTTAGTTGTGCCTTGCTACTTGCTTGATATTTGCTTATTTCTCCAGGACTTTGTGATCTGGATATATTCTAAACTCCTCCTTCATGGATGGACAGTGAGATGTCTCAGGATTTTCAGAATGGATCGTCAATCTGTGTGTATTCCCTACCATATTTGTTGTCTTGGGACTTGTTTCTGTATGTGGCTATGGATAGGAGTGAGTTTATTTTTTCTGTGGTGAGACCGGACCATATAATATGGCTGCCTATGTACTCCCGTGTATTAGGGAGATCAGGTCGACGTAGTTCACCCTGGTATAGGGCAGATTGCAGGTGAAAAGTTTAATCCTATGTACAGGATAAATTGAAGGTGTGAAAGGTTTAATCCCTGGTGGGATAAACTGAAAGTGTGAAATGAAGTGAAACCAGGCTGCTGGTTTGAAAAGTGTGTTTCTTCCTGAGGGGAAGATGGGTAAAAAGGAAAGGTTGTATATAGTGAGGGTTAAAGAACCTAAAATGACTGGTGAGCTTATGATCCAAAATCAAGATGTTTGCTTGATGGTAACCTCAGACATAGTACCATTTCACGGTGTCCGAATTGATTAGTTACGGAGATTCATCGCCGTCCATTTCCTGTAATCTGAAAGTGCCTCCTGTCGATACCTCCTTGACAATAAACGGGCCTTCCCAGTTCGGGGAAAATTTTCCTTTAGTCTGAGCTTGGTTGTCAATGATCTTTTTCAAAACCAAGTCGTGTTGTTTGAACTGTCGTAGTCTGACTTTTCTGTTGTAGGATCTTCTTTACAAATAGAAGGCCGCTCATTTGTGGGCCACATACTTTCCCATGGATTTCATCCATAGCCTCTGAGCTTGGTCCTCGTCAAAACATTTGAGGAGACATCGTTCTACATCTCTTTTATAGAGTGCATCTAAGCTCAGGTAGAATTTCATAACAAGTCGATGGATCCACCTTTTCCTAGTCGGGCTCGCCTCAGTGAGTGTAGATCTATCTTGTAAGTGCTCATTGATATGCTGATATCAAGGGTGATGGATGGGAGGTAGCTCATCCGATACTTCTCCAATATAATTCCCATAGGTTGGAGCCTTTTGTTGTGAAAATGTGAGGGTTGGCATGTCTTCCTTATCATGTATGTTGATCAAAGAGGGCCAGGTTGCGAGCGGATCCGCAAAATCATTCTTATTTCGAGGAATGTGGAGGAAGGATTTTTTTCTTCAAACTCTGAAGCCATCTGTAGAACCTTCCGATGGTAAGGCAGCAACTGTAGAACCTGTTGAAGAGATTTTTCTTTCTCTTATTTTCTTTTTTTCTTCTTTCTTTTCTTTTTTTTATGCATTAGATAGTGGAAAAGAGCTATATGGCTCACTAATAGGTAGCTCCGGCATTGATGAGGCCAAATGACAATCATCTGTAGCAAAAGGTTCCCCAAGGAGTGATGAATGCAGCTTTCTCACAATCCTTTTTAGTATCCATGATTTGATGGTATCCCGCAAAGCCATCCGCAAAGGAGTATATGTCATACTGAGTCGTAGTGTCAATGAGTATGTGGATGAATGGCACGAAAAAGCTATCTTTAAGGCAAGGTTTATTCAGATAACTGTAATCCATGTAAACTCGCACAACTCCTCCGGGTTTTGGCACGGGGACTATGTTGGATAGCCATTCTGGGTATGTTAACACCATGATGCTGCCGACTTGAAATTGTTTCACAATTTCTTCTTTAACTTTTAACTTCCACTCAAGTTTTAATCTCCTGTGCTTCTGTTTGAGTGGCTTGAATCCCCCTTTGATGGGAAGGCAATGAATGACAATGTCCGTATATAAACCGACCATGTCTTTGTGAGACCATGCAAACACATCCTGGAATAGGGTCAATAGAGTAACCATGTCATTCCTTTGGTTTGGAGTGAGGTCTGTACCAATTTTGATTTGTTTGGGGTTTTCTAAGGTTCTGAGGTTTAAATGAGGTGGTTTGATCAAGATTTCACTTGGGTTTGTCTTCGACCCATTCTTTGATCTCCTGAGGTATCTCATAGTCCTCTTGTATTTCCATCAAGTCTGAGTCCAACATTACATCAAAGTTACAGTCCTTGTGGAGAATAAGCACCTCATCAGCAAGTCTAGGCACATCTAATTTTAGAGTCCTGAACCAATATGCTCTCACCTGATATATGAAATTGTTCAATCATACAAAGTGTTAGCATGTAATGACAAAACTAACTACTAATACTGTACAGAAAAAGTAAGCAGTTATTTTTATCTACGGGGCAGAATGAGTTTCTTCCCATTTTACCCTTTTCGACCAATGCAAGGAGTGCTTCTCCAATTGTCGAGCGTAAAGTCCTAGTGGAATGCAGTGATGGAGGGGTTGTCATAATCCTCCTTCTCCCGAATGATGACCATTACGTCTGGGCAATCATCGTCTGGGGTGTATCTGTTTATGTATTCATCATGGACAATGATGCATACGCCTGACATCATTCTGACGATGTCTTGTTTAATTCTTCGTTCCTCTTCTTCCACTCTAGGGTCTGGAACAAAGACTTCTTTCTCCCTTACCGGTATCAGCTTGGGAAATAACATAGCCATTACGCTGGCTTGCACCTTTACAAGAGGTTGTGTGGACTCAAGAGTTGTAGGTGGAGACAATCGTTGTGTGGCTGAAGGAATCTGTCTGTGCTTATGAGGATTCCTACGACTGGAACTAGTAGTATCCAGACCTTGGGTTCCTCCTTGTGTGGAGAATTCATCATGTATGGGTATTCTTGTACCCTGAGTATATTGGTGTAGTCCTTTAAGCAGAACAACCAAATTTGTGATTTGTTTATGTAATTCATCGAATTCCTCGCAAGAAACTGGATTAAGATCAATCTGGTCAGATGAAGACATAATTGACTGTAGGCCTATTGCATTTTTGGACTTTGACCTGGTAGTAGGTCCGATTGGTTCCCTGTGAAAGACTTGCATAGTTTAGTCTTTAGGGAATGTGTATAATAACATGCTATGCGATGTGTCCATTTTAGGAATTTTATCCTGCAAAACGGATGTCAGCTGTTTGTAACATGTTAATATGTATGTGTATACATTTCTTCATATTTCTCATTACATGTAGATAGATATGGAATGAAATTACAAGTAATTGTGTTTACAAGTAATTTGAAATGAGAGCATGAAGAGACTTTCCTCCGCTTTGGGTTTATCGAGGTCGACCTATCTTAGGTTACTCTCATGGCTTTTTTGGCATGAAGGTTCCCAAATCATCGCAATCTACTTGACGGGAAGTTAATCCGGTCTTTCAATTGGAGCGAATTTGGGTGGTGCCTTTCCTGAGCCTCGGAGAATTAGTCTTCTCACGAGTCCAGTAATCAAACACCGACGGGATAACCTCCTATTTGAGGGACCATACAACATACATTCACATACATCGCGTCTCACCGTATGAAAAATGATGACATGTGCGAAGCACTAATATCACAAGCAGTTACGGTGCGAAGCACTAAGTGCAATAAGGAAATGCATTCGTACACATTCATCAAAATGTAAATGCAACATCCACTCACAAGCAGATAATAGTTTTGAAAAGATTTGTAATAGCGGCTTAAGTCCTCTTACTGGAGTCCCTAGTAAAGTCGCCACCTGTCGACGTCGGGATTTTTAGATGTCCCTTTCCGTTACTTGTTCTTTGGTGTTCTCGTTTTAGGTGATATTTGTTTGAAAAAACAAGTGAAAAAGGTCCGACATGTATAATGTTGACGATGGAGTGTTAAGAGTCGCTAGTTGGTTTTTTAAATGGTTGTACAAACACAACCGAGAAAATGTTTGCATATTGACCCAATGATGATGTGATATCGCTAAACGGGTTATGAAACCGAGATTCATTAGGGTCCAGGACTTGGTTATGCGGAGGAAGGTGTTAGGCACTTCCCAACATCCGTGTTACCACTTGGTGACCGCCTCTTTTCAAGAAACTATTATCCAATGTGTGTGTGTGTGTGTGGTCAATGTGTCATTATTTAGAAGTAGTGCGAGGCCTCGTTGCGCACCTATATACATGTGGTTTGAATTTATGTAAAAAACTCAATTTTAAGCAAGATATGGCAAAGATGTTTTATAAAAGAGGTTTTTCAAACCCGATGCTCAATAGTAATTGAGACCTTTTACACTCCTATTTTATTAAGTGTTCTATTGATTGATTTTATTTTTTACGTCTGCGAGGCATCCGCATTTAAAAATAATGTACAAAATAATGCCGATTTCCTCATGGGTATGGAAACCATCTGAGGAAATTCGCACAATCGTAGAATAATTTACAAGTCGCCATAAAATTGAAAATGTCCATCACTAAAACCTAATCTAGATCCAATAGTCAATCTGTGATCACATGATTCCTAAGCGACAAGATAATGCAATTTCTATGAAAGCGAAGGTATATATAAAAGTCAGAAATATATATATATGACATAGGATCACAAACCACGAAGCAACTCCATGGGGATCGAAATGTAAATAAAGTCAGAAAAGCTATCAACCGTCACGGAGGAAACTCCAAAGTGGACGGTTGTAAATGAAGTCAGAATATTTATCAAACGCCACGTAAGGAAACTCCAAAGTAGACGAAATGTAAATAAAAAGCGTAAAAGCGATCAACTTCCACGAAGGAAACTCCAGTAGAGAGCGATATATATATATATATATATATATATATATATATATATATATATACAAAAGCAATAAACGTACCGGATGTAAAATCCAGGCTCATCGAACAAAGTCCAACCACAGTTCATATATATATATATATATATGAAAGCGAGTAAAACGCCTCCAGCATCAAGTTCAGGCTCATCGAACAAAGTTCGACACACGCTAATATATATAAATGTATATACATATATTAAAGCAAATAAACGCCTCCGCATCAAGTTCTAGGCTCATCGAACAAAGTTCGACACACGCTAATATATATATATATATATATATATATATAGTCAAACAAAAACACGGACCAAAGTTCGGGCAAATGTGCGCAACACGACTCTCAACGTGAAGAAGGGTGTGTGCAGAGATGAAGAGAAAGACTCTAACGTGTGTGAGAAGGCTTACAGTTGACTGCCAAAGAAGACTTCTATATCTTTAGAGTGGGTAAACACTGGCTTTTATGGGTACAAAAGGGCTATATATGAGCTCACAGGTGTTTAAAATGAGAAAGTACACTGTATAGGGTGAGTGCAGAGCAAATTAGGCATTGCTTCCTCGCCGTTTTCTCTTGAAAAATGGCCACCCCAAGCCCTCTATTTATAGAGGGGGGAACCGCAGGTCTACCTGTGGCACCTAGTAGCAGGTGTACCTGCTGCTGCCCGGGGTGCCCCGGGCAGTGTGGGTCCCGTCGTGTCGGCACGTACATTCTTGACAACGCATTTGTTGCTCGCTTCTGGCTGCTCATAACTTTCAATCCGGGAGTCCAATGGAAGCGTGCCATATCATTCCAGAAAGCTCTTTCCGAGAGCTATACAATGACATAGGATTTGCCTTTTTTGATTCCAGGAAGATGGGTCCATGACTGAAATGGCATTCTCGGGTTTCTATCAGGTAGTCCGTTGAGCCTGTTTGCGTAGTTTGCGCTCGAAAGTTAAGATATAGTTATTGTGGGACTTATATTGAATTATTTTGAGTTGACATGAGTTGATTTGTTGTGAGTTGAAGTTGAGTTGGCAAAATGACCATTTTGCCCCTCCCGGGGTTATCTTCGGTTTTCGCGAAATTGTAGCAGTCTTTTCTCAGGATTATCTCTGAGGTTGAGTTGATGTTAACTTTGACTGTCCTCAAGGTTATCTATGAGGTTGGCTTGACCTCCTGTGGCTATCTCCAGGCTTTGATCTTGACCCCCCTGGGTTATCTCCAAGGTTAGAACTGATTTTCCCGTGGTTATCTCCGTGGTTGGAACTGATTTCCCGGAGTTATCTCTGAGGTTGGAAACTGGATCTCCCGGGGCTATCTCTGGGGTTGAAGTTGATGTTGTAGTCCTCCAGGGTTATCTCCGGAGTGTGAAAAAGATGTTTTTGTCCTCCTGCATAGTTATTAACAGGAAAACAAAATTTCGAGTGTCTACAGCGCCGATGTTATTTGTGAAGAAGAAGGATGGGTCAATGCATCTTTGCATTGATTATAGGGAATTAACCAAAGTCACTATTAAGAATTAATATTCATTGCCAAGAATAGATGACTTGTTTGATCAATTAAAGGGTGCTAAATACTTCTCAAAAATATATTTGAGAAGTGGGTATCACCAATTAAAGGTAAGAAAGGAGGATGTACCTAGAATGGTATTCAGAACTCGGTATGGACATTACGAGTTTTGTGTGATATCTTTTGGTTTGACCAATGCCCCTACTGCATTCATGGATTTGATGAACATGGTGTTTAAACCATTCTTAGACAAGTTTGTGGTGGTATTTATCGATGACATCTTGGTATACTCTAAATCTCAAGAAGAACACGTGGAACATTTACGTTTGACGTTGGAGACACTAAGAAAAGAAAAGTTGTACGCAAAATTCTCTAAGTGTGAATTTTGGCTAGATTGTGTACAATTTCTGGGGCATATGATTGACAAAGATTGGATTTTAGTAGATCCATCAAAAGTTGAAGCTGTAATCAATTGGGAACAACCAAGAACACCTTCGGATGTGAGGAATTTCTTGGGACTGGCCAGTTATTATAGACGATTTATTCAAGATTTTTCCAAGATAGCCACTCCGTTAACAATTTTGACAAGAAAAACTGTAAAATTTGTTTGGACGGAGAAGTACGAAGAGAGTTTTCAAGAATTGAAGAAGAAGTTAAGTGTGGCACCTGTGTTGTCATTACTAGATAATACATGAAACTTTGTGGTGTATAGTGATGCCTCACATAAAGGATTGGATTGTGTTCTTATGCAGAACATCAAAGTTATTGCATATGCATCAAGGCAACTGAAGGACTATGAGAAAGGGTATCCGACTCATGATTTAGAGTTGGTTGTACTAGTATTTTCTTTGAAGATATAGAGACACTATCGCTATAGAGAGAAATGTGAGATTTACATAGACCATAAGAGTCTGAAGTATATTTTCACTCAGAAGGACCTGAACACGCGTCAAAGGAGATGGATGGAATTGATAAAAGATTACAATTATGAGATCTTTTATCATCCAGGCAAAGAGAATGTAGTTACAAATGCTTTAAGCAGGAAAGGTAGGGGAAAATAGATGTTGATAACCACTCAGGAGGAGCTTATTTCAGCAATGACAAAGCTAGAGTTGGAAATAAAATTTCCAAAGGAATCCGATGAGCGACTATTCCAGATAGAAGTTGGTCCAACTTTGGTGGACACAGTTAAGAATTCTCAAATACAAGATGATGAATGTAGGAAAATTAAAGAGAAGGTGGTTATGAATGGCGAAGTAAAATACAAGATCGATACCGAAGGGTTACTAAGATTTGAGGGAAGAATCTGGGTTCTAGCAGTACCAGATATTAAAGAAGAAATCTTAACCGAAGCTCATAATTCAATATACTTAGTTCATCCAGGAAGTACGAAGATGTATTAAGATTTACGATGACATTTTTGGTGGCCAAACATGAAAAGAGATGTTGTAGAATGTGTCGTGAAATGCTTGACGTGTCAAAGAGTCAAGGCCGAGCATCAAAGACTAAGAGGATTACTTCAACCGTTGGAAATACCGGAATGGAAGAGGGAGCACATCACAATGGATTTTTTTGGTGGGTCTTCCAACTACTTAGAGAAGATGCGATGCAATTTGGGTGATAGTGGACAGACTGACAAAATTAACACACTTTTTGACAATAAAGATTAGGTTCAATCTTTATCAGTTGGCAAGGTTATACGTTAAAGAGATCGTTTTGAGACATGGAGTGCCAGTATCAATTATGTCAGATAGAGATCCACGATTCACGTCAAACTTTTGGAAGAGACTACAAGAATGTATGGGACCACAGTTGAGAATGAGTACGACATATCATCTGCAAATAGATGGCCAAAGTTAATGAACAATCCAGACATTGGAAGATATGCTTAGGGCATGCATCATGGATTTCAAAGGGAGCTGGGATGAACATTTACCATTAGTGGAATTTGCCTACAACAACAGTTACCACGCCAGCATCGGCATGTCGCCTTACGAAGCATTATACGGCAGGAAGTGAATAACTCCACTGTGCTGGGATGAAGTCGGTGAACGCCAACTATTAAGACCAGACCTGGTTCAAAAAACTACTGAGGCTGTCAAACTAATCAGAACAAGATTGGTAGCTGCTCAAGACAGACAGAAGAAGTATGATGATCAACACAGATAAGATCGTGAGTTCGATGTAGGAAATTACGTGTTCTTAAAAGTTTCTCCCTGGAAGGGGAAAATTCATTTTGGTAAAAAGGGAAAGCTAAGCCCGAGGTTTAATGGACCCTTCGAAGTGCTGCGAAGAGTAGGAGAAGTGGCGTACGAGGTAGCTCTACCTCCATAGTTGGAAAACGTTCACAATATTTTTCATGTTTCGGTGTTACAGCATTATAAACTCGATTACAAGCACGTGATCGAGTATGAACCATTGCAGTTTGGTTAGGACTTTTCCTATGAAGAGATTCTTATCCAGATAGTTGGCAGGAAAGAACAGGTGCTCAGGAATAAAGTAATACCTTCCGTGAAAGTGATATGGAGGAACCATAATGCTGAAGAGGCTACGTGGGAACTCGAAGATAAAATGATGAAAGATTACCCTGAATTATTTTTTTAATCCGTGTCTTCGATTTTGGGGACAGAATCCTTGTAAGAAGGGAAGGATGCAATAATCTAAAATTTTAAATTTGAATTCAAAATATTTATTGAGTTATATAAATATTTAATGGATGTGTTTATTGTTGAATAAATATTTCATTTGATTTGATTTGATTGGTTAATTATTTGTTAAATAAATAATTAAGGAGTTAAGAAAATTAATTATTATGAGATAATATTCTAATTTAATTTAATAATTTAATTAGAGAGTTGATAGGGATTAAATGGATTATTATAATGTCTTAATTTAATTTGGTAAATTAAGTGTGACCATAAACTAAAATATAAAAGGAGTTATTAAAATAAAGTAAAGGAGTTTAATTTAGTTTTTCCAAACAAGGCTTAAAGATATTAGTCTTTAATTTTTAAAGAGTTTTGCCAAACGGAGCCTTATTGCTTTTTTATTTTTGAATATTTAATTTTAATAAATTAAATAAGCAAAATATAAATAATATATAATAATTTTTGGTAACCGCTGATTTAATAAGGTCATTAGTAGCGTCAGTTTTTAGACGTTTGAAAATCGTGCGTTGGATTTGTTTAATATATGTATAGTGTATTTGGTCTAAACCTAAGCCTAAGAAGAGAGTTATAGAGAAAAGAAAAGGTTCAGAGAGAATTTGAGAGAAAGTTCTAAGTTTTCAAACAATTATCTGTGGTGTTTAGCAAGAATTGTCTGAGCCAATTTGAAGGTATTTTTACATAACCTTAATATTATATATATATATATATATATATATATATGTTTTACGACATAGTTCTCTGTGTTCTGTGTTCTTGACTTTAGTATAAAGTTTTTAAAAAATTTTCTTTATCCAAGTTTCTTTATGATTGATAATAAGTTTTGTGTATATGTAATTGTAATAGTATAACTAGCATATATATATATATATACATATATATATATATATATATGATTATATGCTAAATTAAGTTTGCAAGAAAGGAATTGGCTTTACAGTGAGTATACGTATGAACATGACTGGTATTCGTATAAAAATTTATATTTGATTGTTAGCTAATTGTGAAATTGAACCTTAAATATGCTAATTTGTTAAGAAATAAAAAAAAGAACGTAGTTCAAAGGAATCAATTTGGTGTATAATTGTGGTTATAGTGTTCACTGTGTTAAACAAATGTCAAAAATGGAGTTTTTTTTAAAAATATAGCATTCAAGGATTTAATCTTTCTAAGATTGTTGTTTAGTTGTTTTAAATTGGTATATGTATGATGGGTAAAGGTTATGTGTAATTTACATAAGTTATATGTGTTAATTTAGCTGCTAGAAGCCATTAAACCATTAAAAATTGTTGTGTTCTGTTCTTCGTGTTCGATTTACAGTAAGTTTAAGCGCCTCGGCCAAAAATCGATCTTATGAAGAACCCAAACTCCCACGCCATACAATGTAAAAGTCAATGCCAACTTCGCATACCGCAAATATCGACCAAAGGCATGTGATTCGCATCACGCCCCAATGTCAAGACCGTAGCGCTACCATTAACACAGACTGGAAATATGCAATGCCTACTAAGCCAGCGAGAGGGCAGTGAATGACTTTTCTTTTTGTACGAATTCTGTAAATACTAATATAATGTAATATTATATCTGTTAAAAATGTAATTGTGTTGGTGTGGTATTATAATGCTATGAATGAGCATATTATTAATACTTAATGAGTGTTATTATTATTTTATTCATGTTACTTGATTATGTGGTTCAAAATCAAGACATACATGAAATAGGTACTTATTTGTATACAAGTATCTGTAGTGACTAATTGTATCCTATCAATATATGTATAGGATTTTGTGAATCGAATTATTACGGTTTAGCCTACACGCACGGCAAGTTTCTTACTCTACTTTGTTTACAATTATGCATGTTTATTTACCATATCTCGATTATATTGAACAAGTTATTCTTAGTTTTTTAACTTGTTTCATTGAGCAAGTTTTCTAAACCTAAACTTGTTATTTAGCATGCAAGTTTCTACATTCTGATATATTAAAGTTGAACAAGTTTTATCGTTCAATTTACAATTTGTTATGCATGCTCAATACTTAATTCTAAATAAGATTTTAACATTAGCTTAATATTATTCAAGCAAGGCAGGTTATATTATTCAAGCAAGGCAGGTTATATTATTCAATACTTCTGCTATTAGTTTATTCCTAAAGCATGACCTTAATTTATAATGTCGATTCAGTTATGATTTATTCCATAGCATAACGTTGTTAACTTTTATTCAACTAATCCTTAGTTGATGTCCGTTGAATTCCAAATTACCTTGAAATGTATTCAACACAGACTTACTTTGGTGCGGACTTGTATTCTAAATGCTGAGATGAAGAACCCTATTATTAGGGGATAATTTACGCATAACGTTGAAATGTTTGTGCACAATACATTATATGAAGGGCTAATCCCCCTATGTATGAGGAGTCCCTATAGTCTTATGACTGTTAAAGTTTAAGTTGAAAGATTACTTATAACTATGGACATAGTTCGTGGTCTTATGACCCTCAGATATGCGATTCAGATTTTGATTATCATTGATAGAACCTATTGTTCAGTTCTATTGAGTCTATTATTTGGCAATTGTTGTAAAGTTTTATTCATTATTATTTCAAGTGAGCATTGTTTGCTCACTGTTGCTTATATAAACATTACAACTATAGTTGAGAAGGTCGATGTACCTAGCACCAGTAAAGGGAAATGAAAGATGACAAGTATTGAAGACTTGTAATCATGTTGACATTTTGTTGTCAGACTTTATTTTTATTAATGTAATGAAGTTATTTAATTTTCTGCATATGAATGTTTGTAATTAAAGGTTAGATAACCTGAGAGACTTTTATTAATGTAATCCTTTAATGGGAAGGTTTATTATTCAATTTTATTATGATTGAGTAGTTAGACATGAATGTTTTTATTAAGTGAACACCAAATCTTGAGGGAATGAAGTACCCAGATTTGGGGGTGTCACATTAATAATATTAGATAATGATTTAAAATATTATTAAATAATTAATAATATTATATTGAAGCTAAATTAAAATATTATTAAATGATTAAAATATTAGATTAAAGTTAAATTAAAATTTTATTAAATAATAATAATATTAGATTAAAATATTATTAAATGATTAATAATATTAGGTAAGGATTAAAATATTATTAAATGATTAATAATATTATGAAGTGAATAAGATAATATTAAATGATTAATAATATTATGAGGTGAGAAAGATGTTATTAAATGATTAATAATACTCATTAAGGAATAAAATATTATTAAGTGGTTAATAATGTGAAGAAATCGGGAAATATTATGACGGTTAAATGATATGATATTATCGAACGGTTATAATATTACTAATGAGTTAAGATATTATTTGATTATGTGATTATATGTTAGATAAATTATTATAGAATAATAGTATTATGAGTTAAGATATGTGATGCTAATTGAGCGATCGATCTTATTAATGATAGGTCTTTCAAAAGAAGTTAAATTAAATTGCATAGCAGTAGTCAACTAATCAGGCAAGTTCCCTAACTCAACTTGAGTTATTATTTTTCAAAGCATGATTAATGGATAATTATTATTGATTATTCATATCCATAAAGATTATTGTTATTCGCACATAGTGCAATTGATTTCCTGTTTTATTATTTGAACTGTGAAATAGATTTAAAGTTCTTTTCTTCAAGAAATGTTTATGAACCATGTCTCAGCTAATTGATTTGGCTAGACAAATAATTGATGAATCGTTCTATTATTTGAACTAAGTTGTTATTGAAAGATTTATGTCATCTATTTGTTAAATCAATATTAATATTATATGTTGAAATCATAGCATTTTTTTTAAAGCAATCCAAACCATATTGTTGTGGTATGGACTCATGATGTAAGATTGAGATGAACAACCCTTATAAAAAGGGGAACTTTATTATTGGGCATCTGACCCATTCGCTATTATTGAGTATTATTCATAATCACATGTACAATGAGGCTGATCACCTGATGTACTTGCAGAAGTGTATGATTTAATCTTTACGGTAACTCTTGAGATAGTCAATCATTAAATGAATTGATAATTCCTCTAGTAGTTCTTTGTAAGACCCCAACTTTTATTAATAAATATTTTTTTTTCTAAATGTTATTTTAAATAATAAGGTTTGGATTTGATATAATGTTATAGTTGTGGGTAATATTTATAAATTTTGCAAAGTAAGCAAGTTGTCATAAAATATTCGTTTTGTCGGGAAATATTCATTTTAAATCCTTGCTTTCACTTAATTGAATTTTTATATCATTGTCATCATCCTCATGCTTATATTGTGATGAAAGTCATCTTTGGCCCGTAGTGCATAGATGGACTATTGATTGGTATGATTATGACCAAGAGTTATGTATCAGTATAATCATAACCTGTAATGTTACAAATGAAGTGGTGAAAGTCCTCATTGGCCCGTAGTTCATTGGTGGACAGTTGTTGGCATGATCATGACCATTAGTGATAATAACGGATATCCTTAGCTCGTAGTGCATGGATAATTCGTGGATGTGATACTAACGAATATCCTTGGCCCGTAGTGCATGGATAATTCGATGATGTGAATTATTTATTGAGCTGTGTTACAACAATAAAATATTGATGATGAGCTTTTAAATCATAGAAGATAGTAGATATCATGCTATACCTGACTCTTCTAATGGATTATTTGTTCCGCTGCAGTTAAACTTGTTGTCTATTGTATTCTATTAGTTTTACACTTTTGAAGGCTAATGATAATTTATTTTGCATTATCTTAGTCATAATATTCTTTACTGGGCTAGTTGAGCTCACCCTTTGCTTTCATTGTTCTCTTCAGGAAATGAGAATGTAGCCAGGACTAGTCGAGGAATGGAGTGACAGTCTGAGATGGTGGTTATAGTAGTTGTGACGCCACCAAATTAGGTATACATCACCCATCTTGAGTTACCAGATACATGGTACAGAATTCAAATACAACTTAATAATACAATTGTCGTGTACAATACGACAAAACATAAACTGTGAGTTTGAATACAAATATTGTCTACTAGAGATTATACAAACTCAAAAGGAGTTCTCATTACAATTATTATCACACTATTTCACAGAATAGTGAGGACTACTAATGCACCATCTAGGACCATCACTGCTTCCACGACTAGTCCCAACTCACGCTTCTCATTTCACGAAGAACAAAGGTGAAAAAAAAGGGTGAGCTCAACTAGCCCAAAGAAGAAATATTATGACTAAGATAATGTAGAATAATTTATCGTTAGCCTTCAACAGTGTTAAATTGATAAAATATAACAACTATCAAGTTTAATTGCAGCAGAACAAGCAATCCATTAGAAGAGTCAAGTAGGGAATAAAATCTACTATCTTCTATGATTTAAAAGGTTTTTCATCACTTTTATCATTTGGGACTCAAACAATAAATAATCCACATCATCGAATCACCCCGCACTACTACCAAGGATATTCTTTAAGTATCACGACCACAAATTATCCATGCACTACGGCTTAAGATAATCATGTTTTCATCAATGGTCCTGATCATGCTATAAAACAATTCATCTTTGCACTACGGCCAAAGAGAATCCATAGCCATAATCATACCAAAAACTGTCCATCAATGCACTACGGGCCAATGAGGACTTTTTCTACATCATTTGTAACATTATGGTTATGATTATACCAAATAATCCCTGGTCATAATCATACCAAATCCATCTATGCACTATAGGCCACAGATGACTTTCAACATAATATAAACATGAGGATGATGACAATGATATAAGAATTCAATAAAACAAGTTCAAGAATTAATTTATCCAGGAACTGATAACGTTCAAATTGTCAACATGATACTGCTTTGTAGAGTAAAATTCAAGAATGCTCAGAAGAATATTTCCTTAAAAAGATGCTAGATGAAGCGCAAATATCAAAGATATTCCACTAATTTCATGAGTATAGAAGTCAAAGTTTTAACCAACTCGAGTATAATAAAGAATGGAATAACAAAAGAAATCACCATGCATGCGATAGGTATCGCACAAAAGTTATTCCAATGTAATAATAAAGGATGGAATGTGTCCCACAGAACGCATGCATATGATATTCGAGCGAGAATAATAAATAATGGAACTAGCCCCCAAACGTAAACGCATGCATGTGATATTCCAAAAGAATAATAAATAATGGAACCAGTCCCACAGAAACGCACGCACAAGATATTCGATAGAATAATAAATAATGGAACCCGGTCCCACAGAACGCACGTATAGGATATTCCAAATGTAATAATAAAGAACGGAATATTAGAAGAATGTCACCATGTATAGGGTAGCTCATGTATATAGGTTATTCCAATAGAATAATAAATAATGGAATAATGTAAGTTCTCTTCATGAAGTACAACAAATAAAATCCTCACCGTAAAAGAAATCAATATAAGAGTAGGGAAGTAGCAGAATACTTTTCTATAGGTTCTCTTATAATTCTTTCTCTAGAGTTTCAGTGAATTCATAAGAAATAATGAAGGAATGCGCTTCTATTTATAGAAAAATGGACTGCATAGTAACTAACTCATGAACGGTCCAGATTGATTTACTTTTAAATGGACGATCCAGATTGGTTTACTATTAAAACTTAAAACAACGGTCCAACTGATTTACTATTAAAACTTTAAACCAAAGATCCATATTGATTCACTATTATAACTTTCCACCAGCGGTCCATATTGATTTACTATTATATCTTCAACCAACTGATTCAGAAAATTAGCACATCTCCTCATGGAATAATATTGTACCCAAAAATGATTTGGACCGAAAAGAAATATATTTTACGGGTGATCAATAGTACCCCGTGAATAGTAACTCGTGAATAGTAACTCATGAATAGTAATCCGATACAAAAAGTGTCCTGAATACCCGATTGAACAATATATCATATTATGCAGATGATACTATAACAATAATTGAATCAATAATATGAGAGATATGATGCAAAGAATTATCAGAGCAATAATTGAGTATAACCGAGTGACTTCTCATGTAAGCATCAATAATCAATATTGTGTGCTCTTCGCAACCACGCCAGACATCGCACTTTTAACACCGGTGTTTCAACAGCTAATTAGAAACTTCCGCCGTTATTTTCATAAAGTATTTTTGTCGTTTTCTATCCGATAATAATTACATTGTGGGGTCCACCAATGATTGTACCATCGCACGGATATTCCCCACAAAAAAAGAATATTCCCCGACCAATCGAATATTATATAACCACTTGCTTACTTTGCAAAATTTGTAAATATTACCCACAACTATAACATTACATCAAATCAACACCATAATAAAAAAAAATTTATTTCATATATTATCTTTTTTTATATTTATAAAATTTATCCATACAAATTTATAAAATTTATAATTTATAAATTTATCCATACATTTTATAAAATATTTTATAAATTTTATAAAATTGATAAAAATTTATAATAAATTTGATAAATTTATAAAAATTTATAAAAAATACAAATTATCTTTTTATAAAAATAACTACGAAAGTGTTACCAAGAAACTGTTGAACTACCCTTAGTAAAGAAGGTACGATGAATACGGCTGTGGTTGCATAGTAGCACACTCAGTATTGATTATTGATGCTTACGTGAGAAGTCACTAAGTTATACTTAATTATTGCTACAGTAATTGCTGCATCATATCTCTCATATTATTGATTCAATTATTGTCACATTATCATCTGCATAATATTTTATATTATTAAATCAATAATTGAGACGACAAAGTTATTCATATTATTATTTGCAATATTGACAATGTCTAGAAGTTCATCAAGGAGAGGTTTGGTCACCTAATCAAGCGCTACCAATAAGGAGAAATCCTTATCTGGAAGCCCCTTTTCCCGGGAACAACCTCGTTTGTTAAATATTGTGAATTATAATATTAATGATGAATAAGTTCGTGTTGATTAAAGATGAAATTGATGGTTCCATTGTGTTGGAATTATTAGTGTTAGTGAAAATCGACATTTATTTCGATAATAATTGATGTCCGGAGGTTATATCACCAATCGGTAATTAACCTGGGATAAATGAGCAATTAATTGCTATTAATTCACATGCTTATAACTATGTGTTCACATGTGTGTAATATTGATTCACATGATTTACTATTAGGGGAGTTAGTGCAAGATTGATAACACTTGCATGACTAAATTAGAAATGGAGGTATAGTTGAAGGTACTATACTGTAATTAATTTTTTCACATGATTATACTATTGAGTCACATGAATGAACTATTAATTCACATGATTTACTATTAGGGGAGGTGGTGCAAGTTTGATAATACTTGCAGGACTAAATTAAAAATGAAGAAAAAGAGGAAGGTATTATACTATAATATTTCGAGCCCCAAAACGTGCAATTATCGAAACTATATTTTCCTATAAATAGAAGCTCATTCTTCCTTCATTTCTCACCAATTCACTAAAGCTATAGAGCAATTATTATAGAGAAAAATTATAGAGAGAAACAAGAAGAGAAGTCTACTACCTCACTATTCCAGTATCCAGTTTTCTTCTAAGGTATGGGGTATTATATCTTTCGTATTCATGAAAAGAGTTATTTTCTTTCAATACTCGTAAGGGTTATTCCATTCTTTATTATTCTGTTGGAATAACTTGTCTGTGCAGTCTATCGCATGCCTGGGGAATTCTTCTGTTATTCCATTCTTTATTATTCTGTTGGGATAACCTGTCTGTGCGGTTTATCGCATGCCTGGTGAATTCTTCTGTTGTTCCATTCTTTATTATTCTGTTGGGATAACCTGTCTGTCCGATCTATCGTATGCCTGGTGAATTCTTTTGTTATTCCATTCTTTATTATTCTATTGGAATAACCTGTCTATGCGGGCTACCGCATGCATGGTGAATTCTTCTGTTATTCAATTCTTTATTATTCTATTGGAATAACCTATCTATATGGACTACCACATCCATGGTGAATGATCCTTCGTATTCATTTCTTATTAAATTGTGAAAATGATCTGTCTACGTGGATTACCGCATGGCGGGCAAAAATCCATTTACAGTTTCATATATTCTATTATACTCAGTTGGTTAAAGTTTTGGCTTCTATACTCCATGAAATTAGTAGAATATCCTGGATATTTGCGCTTCATCCAGTATCTTTTCATGGAAATATTCTTCTGAGCATTCTTGAGTTTTACTCCAAAAAGTAGTATCATGTTGACAATTTGGACGTTATTGATTTCTGGATAAATTAAATTATAAATCTTTAAAATTTATCTTGAATTTATTTTATTGAATTATTATGTCATTGTCATTATCCTCATGCTTATATTGTGATGAAAGTCATCTTTGGCTTACGTGCATAGATGGACTTGGTATGATTATGACCATGGATTATTCAGTATAATCATGACCGTAATGTGACTAATAATGTGGTGAAAGTCCTCATTGGCCTGTAGTTCATTGATGGACAGTTGTTGGTATGATTATGACCAGGGATTATTCGATATAATCATGATTGTTGATGATTACATGAATATCCTTGGCCGTGATGCAGGGATGATTCAGTTTTATTTATTAAGCTGAGTCTCAGCGATAAAGTTGATGATAAACTTTTTAAATCATAGAAGATAGTAGATTTTATGCTCTACTTGACTCTTCTAATGGATTGGTTATTCTGCTGCAGTTGTTGATCTAAAACTTGTTGTCTATTATATTCTATCAGTTGTTATACTGTCGAAGGCTAAGGATAATTTATTCTGCATTATCTTAGTCATAATATTTCTTACTGGGCTAGTTGAGCTCACCCTTTTATTGGGTAAAATCTAATTACGCACAACACGCAAGTATACGTGGTCAACAAGTAATAAAGTGAAAGTAGAGTATCGTTCCCACGAGGGATTGTTTAATAAAAATCACCAAGTACTAACCCGTAACCAACTCAATCTTATTTAAACGAATGAATTTAAATTATATAAATTAAATTATTTAATTACACTAATTCTAATTATCACTAATTAAAAATTAGATTACGGAGATTTAAGATCACAACTGCACTTATTGCTTCATTTAAGTTAACACACTTCTCATCAATTATTCTCTGTCATGAATTTTTAATCAAGAACACTAAAGTAGATAAAACCATCTCTCGATGCATAATACCCATACTCACTTAAATCCACATATAATAGAATTAAGCAAGATACCCTAATTAACTAATCCATTATATCTCGATGTGAATTACAATTAAAAAGGATTTAAAGCACAAGTTCTCTATAAGATTACATGCGATGTTAGGTATATCTCTATCCTAGACATAAATTATGTATTCCAACGACATGCAGAAAACACAATCACATGCTATTATGATTAAATCTAAATCTATACTTCATCTCTCGAGTTCATATAGATTATCACGGTAATTGATGGCCAATCAATTAAACAATTAAAACCAAATCACAATAGACAATCCTCACGATAGAACATAATAATTAATAGCGAAGCATATTAAAATAAACTACACAATAAGATCCATTGTAATCTCAAACAAAGAATTAGTTCATTGAATTAAAACTAAGAAACCATAATTGAATAATCATTAAATAATAAAGATATAAGAAGATAAGAAGATAGAATCTATTGTCTGTCGATTTGATGCTCACTCCTTCCTCCTACTTTGAATCTTCAATGGTCTCCAAGTTGCTTCATTCTCCAAAACTCCCAAGAACTAGTGTTTTGATCTAATTTACTCTAATCTAATGGAATCCTCTATCTCGTCTCTAATCTCCCCTAATCCTTGTGATTCTCCTCATTTTATAAGTCTCTTCATATGTCTTTAAGTCCTCTTGGAAGTCCTTGTGTCAATCGGATCAAAACAATCCTTTCTAGACTCAAATTAGACCAAAATTCGCATTTTCGCGCATTTTCTGGGCATACCCCCGCCCTGGCAGGGGTCTAGGCTTGTTTTGGGCCCTCCCCGGCGGTCAAGGGGCCTGTCTTATGACTTGCATGCCCACCCCGGCGGTGGTTTTGTGAAGGAAACTTTTCTGCTCTTACATCCTTTGGGAAAATGGCCACAACGTTTGATTCGGGAAGAGTTATGAGGGCTTCCACCTATCAAATCGAAGATATCGACGAGATATACAACTTTCATTCTTTAAGATTTTAGAAATAACAGACGGATGAAGGCCGAATTGGGCTGGAAGTGACTGCTATGCAAATGGCCACCCAAAACAGTGACGTTCCACGTCCGTTGGTACAAATGTCATAACTCTTGCATCCGAACTCCAATTGGAATGATTCAAGATATTCCGAAAAGCTAAGAAGAAGCTCTACAATGTAATCCAAGTTCCAAACCAAGAACATGAAATAAACATAAAAGCACAAACGATGTTCGGATTGCTTTTCTTTGCGTTTTCATACAAATTCTTTGCGATTTCAACTCCCAAGCATATAATCTACAAAAAGAACACAAAATGCATGAAAAGTAACTAAGAAACATGAGATTAAGTAAATAATTCAAGTAACAGATACCGAATAAGTAGGTATAAAACCTACTTATCAAATAACCACAAACTTAAACCTTTGCTTGTGTAAAGACCCCAAACTCGGGTACTTGAAACCCAAACTCGGTTCTTCACGATACCATTTTTATGAGCGTAATAATAATACTAATAATAATAATAACAATAATATAAATATCAAACTTAACTTACATTTATCAGAGTCTAATCCCAAGTACGTAACCTTTACTATATTCTTTACATGATATATAATACATATCATTATCTTAATACAGTCTAACTATTACAAAAGACACCATTACACATGTTTTGTTTGCTTTCCTTTTTACTTGTTCTTGTCTGAACCTTCGGGATGATCATGCCTAGCTGAAACATTTAGATTTAAGCAAGGATGAGCATTAGGGTGCCCAGCAAGTAATAACAATTATGAATATAATTAGCTGTAAGAAATAAATGTTTTTTTGGTACATCACTTCTACAACAAATTTATAGTTGTGAAGTAAACTGAACCAATATTAATCACATAACAATTCTATCCCAAATTTTTGAAACTACGTATTGACTATATATATAGGGTAGTCGACATAGTATGAACATTGTTTTAAATTTTCGATAAGGTTTAGCAGAACTTCATCTGCAAACCGTCATAACTTACGGGCGCGAGGGTGATCATCCCAATGAGCCTTGTATTGATCAATACTACATTACAAGAACGACAAGATCGTTCACTCTGTCCGTCTTGGGCGCATAAAAGTTTTTCCGTGATTGGGATGTTCATACTTAGACTGGAATCCGAATCAAAACAATTTGATTGGATACAAAAAGGTTTTAACTTATTCAACGATATTTCTGAATTTGTGTCTAGCTGATCAAGTATCTTAGATGGCTTATATATATATATATATCAACATGTGATTAAATATAATGATTATCCAAGTGGGGACACTTGTGTAACCATGTTTAGAAATTAACGAACAGAATATATATCTGAATTACCATATACTAACATGTTGATAAACAATGATCGGATATAGAATATATCACAATAGGGTTAATAATATAGCATAATAATAATATAATTCTGAAACTTCTTACTCATGTCCATTGCATAAAGGAAATGCAAAGGTAAGATAATTGCTTGATGCGCTGCTTATAGTTCGTAACTTAGTTCTATCTTTATATAACACCTATCAGTAATAATATCACTTGATCGATTAAAATAACATACTATAACACATAACACTGTTTATTGCAGTCAGCTCATAACCTAATCACATTGTCACATATGTTTCATAACCACTGAATCACAAATAAACACATATCTAATCAAATCATCTAGTTCCAGATCAATTTCTGAAATATGTCGGTGTACCGACGACTTTATCGGGTAATTATCGAGTCTAAGACTCTATCCTGTAGTTCAATATCTGTAAGTATCAGTCATATTATTTTTTAAATGACTTATAATAATTTTTAAATATTTATTATAATTTATCACGAATTTTCAAATACTGGAATCATTATTAAATGATTTAAATATTAAAAAAATTCTATTATCATTAATATTTAATTACTATTAATCTATTAATGAAACTATTGCCAAAAGGTTAAAGTTATTTATAATAACTCAAAATACCTTTAAAGTATTAATATTACCCTTAAATGATTTTTAAAAGAATTAAAATCATTTTAAATAATTATCATTAATATTAAAATATTATCAAGATTATCTTATCAAAATATTAAAAGTCATTAATTATAACTTCAAATATTTTCAATTCATTAATATCCTTATTAAATGATTTTTAAATAAATAAAACCATTTTAAAACTATTTCTTTAATGGAAAATGGCCACAACGCTTTGATCCGGAAGAGTTACGAGGCTTTCCACCTATCAAATCGAAGATATCGATTTAGATATACAACTTTCATTCTTTAAGATTTTAGAAATAATGACGGATGAAGGCCGAATTGAATGAAAGTGTCATATGCAAATGGCCACCCAAAATAAATGACGTTCCACGTCTGCTTGGTACAGAGAATGTCAAAACTCTTGCATCCGAACTCCGATTGAATGATTCAAGATATTCCAAAAGCTAAGAAGAAGCTCTACAATGTAATCCAAGTTCCAAACCAAGAACATAAAATAAACATAAAAGAACAAACGATGTTCGGATTGCTTTTCTTTGCGTTTTCATACAAATTCTTTGCGATTTCAACTCCCAAGCATATAATCTACAAAAAGAACACAAAATGCATGAAAAGTAACTAAGAAACATGAGATTAAGCAAATAATTCAAGTAACAGATACCGAATAAGTAGGTATAAAACCTACTTATCAAATACCCGCAAACTTAAACCTTTGCTTGTGTAAAGACCCCAAACTCGGGTACTTGAAACCCAAACTCGGTTCTTCACGATACCATTTTTATGAGCGGAATAATAATACTAATAATAATAACAATAATATAAATATGAAACTTAACTTACATTTATCAGAGTCTAATCCCAAGTACGTAACCTTTACTATATTCTTTACATGATATATAATACATATCATTATCTTAATACAGTCTAACTATTACAAAAGACACCATTACACATGTTTTGTTTGCTTTCCTTTTTACTTGTTCTTGTCTGAACCTTCGGGATGATCATGCCTAGCTGAAACATTTAGATTTAAGCAAGGATGAGCATTTGGGTGCCCAGCAAGTAATAACAATTATGAATATAATTAGCTGTAAGAAATAAATGTTTTTTTGGTACATCACTTCTACAACAAATTTATAGTTGTGAAGTAAACCGAACCAATATTAATCACATAACAATTCTATCCCAAATTTTTGAAACTACGTATTGACTATATATATAGGGTAGTCGACATAGTATGAACATTGTTTTAAATTTTCGATAAGGTTTAGCAGAATTTCATCTGCAAACCGTCATAACTTACGGGCGCGAGGGTGATCATCCCAATGAGCCTTGTATTGATCAATACTACATTACAAGAACGATAAGATCGTTCACTCTGTCCGTCTTGGGCGCATAAAAGTTTTTTCGTGATTGGGATGTTCATACTTAGACCGGAATCCGAATCAAAACAATTTGATTGGATACAAAAAGGTTTTAACTTATTCAACGATATTTCTGAATTTGTGTCTAGCTGATCAAGTATCTTAGATGGCTTATATATATATATATATATCAACATGTGATTAAATATAATGATTATCCAAGTGGGGACACTTGTGTAACCATGTTTAGAAATTAACGAATGTAATATATATATCCAATTACCATATACTAACATGTTGATAAACAATGATCGGATATAGAATATATCACAATAGGGTTAATAATATAGCATAATAATAATATAATTCTGAAACTTCTTACTCATGTTCATTGCATAAAGGAAATGCAAAGGTAAGATAATTGCTTGATGCGCTGCTTATAGTTCGTAACTTAGTTCTATCTTTATATAACACCTATCAGTAATAATATCACTTGATCGATTAAAATAACATACTATAACACATAACACTGTTTATTGCAGTCAGCTCATAACCTAATCACATTGTCACATATGTTTCATAACCATTGAATCACAAATAAACACATATCTAATCAAATCATCTAGTTCCAGATCAATTTCTCAAATATGCTTGCAAAATCGAAAGCGACTTTATCGCAATTATCGAGTCTAAGACTCTATCCTATAGTTCAATATCCGTAAGTATCACTATATTATTTTTAAATGACTTATAATAATTTTTAAATATTTATTATAATTTATCACGAATTTTCAAATACTGGAATCATTATTAAATGATTTAAATATTAAAAAAATTCTATTATCATTAATATTTAATTACTATTAATCTATTAATGAAACTATTGCCAAAAGGTTAAAGTTATTTATAATAACTCAAAATACCTTTAAAGTATTAATATTACCCTTAAATGATTTTTAAAAGAATTAAAATCATTTTTAAATAATTATCATTAATATTAAAATATTACTGCATTATCTTATCAAAATATTAAAAGTCATTAATTATAACTTCAAATATTTTCAATTCATTAATATCCTTATTAAATGATTTTTAAATAAATAAAACCATTTTAAAACTATTTCTTTAATGGAAAATGGCCACAACGTTTGATCCGGGAAGAGTTACGAGGCTTTCCACCTATCAAATCGAAGATATCGACGAGATATACAACTTTCATTCTTTAAGATTTTAGAAATAATGATTTGGATGAAGGCCGAATTGAATGGAAGTGGTCATATGCAAATGGCCACCCAAAACAAAGGACGCTCCACGTCCATGCTGGCACAGATGTCATAACTCTTGCATCCGAACTCCGATTGGAATGATTCAAGATATTCCGAAAAGCTAAGAAGAAGCTCTACAATGTAATCCAAGTTCCAAACCAAGAACATAAAATAAATATAAAAGAACAAACGATGTTCGGATTGCTTTTCTTTGCGTTTTCATACAAATTCTTTGCGATTTCAACTCCCAAGCATATAATCTACAAAAAGAACACAAAATGCATGAAAAGTAACTAAGAAACATGAGATTAAGCAAATAATTCAAGTAACAGATACCGAATAAGTAGGTATAAAACCTACTTATCAAATACCCAAACTTAAACCTTTGCTTGTGTAAAGACCCCAAACTCCTGCACTTGAAACCCAAACCTCTGTTCTTCACGATACCATTTTTATGAGCGGAATAATAATACTAATAATAATAACAATAATATAAATATGAAACTTAACTTACATTTATCAGAGTCTAATCCCAAGTACGTAACCTTTACTATATTCTTTACATGATATATAATACATATCATTATCTTAATACAGTCTAACTATTACAAAAGACACCATTACACATGTTTTGTTTGCTTTCCTTTTTACTTGTTCTTGTCTGAACCTTCGGGATGATCATGCCTAGCTGAAACATTTAGATTTAAGCAAGGATGAGCATTTGGGTGCCCAGCAAGTAATAACAATTATGAATATAATTAGCTGTAAGAAATAAATGTTTTTTTGGTACATCACTTCTACAACAAATTTATAGTTGTGAAGTAAACTGAACCAATATTAATCACATAACAATTCTATCCCAAATTTTTGAAACTACGTATTGACTATATATATAGGGTAGTCGACATAGTATGAACATTGTTTTAAATTTTCGATAAGGTTTAGCAGAATTTCATCTGCAAACCGTCATAACTTACGGGCGCGAGGGTGATCATCCCAATGAGCCTTGTATTGATCAATACTACATTACAAGAACGATAAGATCGTTCACTCATCTGTCTCTCAAGCGAAAAAGTTTTTTCGTGATTGGGATGTTCATATTTTAGATTCTAATCCTAATCAAAATAATTTGATTGGATACAAAAGGTTTTAACTTATTCAACGATATTTCTAATTTGTGTCTAGTGATCAAGTAGCTTAGATGGCTTATATATATATATATATATATATATATATATATATATATATATATATATATATATATCAACATGTGATTAAATATAATGATTATCCAAGTGGGGACACTTGTAAACCATGTTTAGAAATTAACGAATGTAATATATATCCTAATTACCATATACTAACATGTTGATAAACAATGATCTGATATAGAATATATTACAATAGGGTTAATAATATAGCATAATAATAATATAATTACGAAACTTCTTACTCATGTCCATTGCATAAAGGAAATGCAAAGGTAAGATAATTGCTTGATGCGCTGCTTATAGTTCGTAACTTAGTTCTATCTTTATATAACACCTATCAGTAATAATATCATTTGATCGATTAAAATAACATACTATAACACATAACACTGTTTATTGCAGTCAGCTCATAACCTAATCACATTGTCACATATGTTTCATAACCATTGAATCACAAATAAACACATATCTAATCAAATCATCTAGTTCCAGATCAAAATATTACTGCATTATCTTATCAAAATATTAAAAGTCATTAATTATAACTTCAAATATTTTTAATTCATTAATATCCTTATTAAATGATTTTTAAATAAATAAAACCATTTTAAAACTATTTATTTAATATAATTATTAAATAAACTTAATATCATTTATTATTAAATTAATATCATTAATACTAAATTATTAATGAAATTATCCTTTAAATATTAAAAGTTTTATTTTATAACTTCAAATATCTTTAAAGACTTTATTTTCATTTTAAATGATTTTTATAATATTAAAATCATTTAAACTAATTTATTTAATATGATTATAAAATAATTCTAATATCATTAATAGTAAATAATTAATGAAATTTACCTTTAAATATTAAAAGTTATATTTTATAACTTCAAATATTTTTAAACTATTTATTTTCATTTAAAATGATTTTTCTAATATTAAAATCATTTTAAACTAATTTATTTAATATATATGTTAAATAAATCTAATATCATTAATATTAAAATATTAATATTTTTCATGACAAAATATCAAAAGTTATATTTTATAACTTAAAAATATTTTTATAATCTTTAAATCATTTTTAAATCATTAATTCTATTTTTCATAATTTATTTAATACATTTATTAAATAACTTTAATTACCATTAATATTAATTAATTAATGAAATTCATCACAAAATATTAAAAGTTACACTTATAACTCAAAAATATTTTAAAACACTTTATTCTTATTTAAAATGATTTTTATAACATTAAAATCATTTTCTAATTTAATTTATTTAACACACTAATTAAATTAATTACATATCATTAATATTCAAATAATTATAAATATTAATGAAAAATGTCCTATATAATTAAAAGTTATTTTCCATAATTTAAAATAATTTTAAAACCATTTGTATAATTTTTAGAATTTATTTTCTATTTTTAATGATTTTTCAAAATTTCAGAAAATAAAAATAAAAAAAACTGTCGCTATTGTCCTTTAGTGACACTAAGCGTCGCTGTTGGTGTTCTTGAGTCTCAAGAACACTGACAGTCAGCGCACAAGGTCCTTATTTTGACCACGTTTAATTCTCTGATTATAATGTTTCTGGGCCACATTAGACTTGCATCTTGTAGTCTTTATGTAACAATACAATTATCACACATCACCAGAGCCATACCATAACGATCCAGCAAGATTCAAAGTCCCAAATTAGCTGTCAGAAGTTTCTGGGCTTTTTGGGTTACCCAGAAACCCAGACAGCTTCGACTGCTTACTTTGTGACTCGATTCTCTCCATGATATGGCCATCACATTTATGTTATTAAAGTCTAAATCACTAGTACTCATGTCATATAACAGTTTCATAACAACATATCAGTTTAAAAACATCTAATTCTCCAGATTCGGTATGGTCAAACATGGTCAGAAACGATGTTCACACACTTTCTAGAAATTCCAGATTAGTGTCATCGTGATTAGATGAACAACTTTGACCATTTGGTACGTCCAACATATTTGTTGTTTAAGGAATATAAAGCTATAGATCTAGAGCCCGTATAACAGGATACAAACTGGATACAAACACATAATCAAAATACATAAACACGGACATATCTGGACGTTACAAATTCTTGTCAGACGCTGGAAAACGCTTTCTGGGTTACCTAGAATTCATCCGGTCATGCCCGGTCAACGGGTTTTGACCGTTTATAAAATGAAATCCAGACCTCATAAACCTTGATTCGAGTTTCAGAACAAAGAACATATTACATACTACAAGTAACAACCTTCAAACAATAAAAATACATAACATGCTAAGATTTACAGGGTCTGACATTCGTTATCAGACCACAAAAAATTAAATTTCCAGATTTTTGAAAAATCTTATTTCGAGTATCTAGATGTTATGGATCACCTATGTACCAACCCAGATCATAGATTAACACCTTCTATCATATCTTTAAACAACAAATAGCAACAAACAACATGAACCACATAAATTTTTATAAAGCTAGGGTTTATACCTTTAAGCTTTGGTTTCTGGAATTTGGGCTTCTGATTTGTTTTGGGTAAACATGGGGGTTGTATATGGGACTGGTATGCAACAAAAATTCGTGGGTTTTAGAAGAGAGAGAGTTGGTGGAGTATTGGTTGCACAAATGAGCAAATAATGGACTTTTCTCTCTAATTCTATATATATAATGTGGTGCAATGTATATGGCTAAGATATGGACTGATTGCTGCTGATATAAGTCACATGGGCTGGTAATAGTTGTTGAGCAACTCATATTTGTCTAGTCTTACAAGTTATCCTCAATAATACAATAAGTGCATACATGTCTTTTGGCTTTTAAAATTAAGGGCAAAAATGTAAACTTGTCAAACCCTTAGGGTTTAACCCTAAAGTTTAACCCTAAGGTTTCGCACAAATTGTAGGATTTTCCAACTAGGGTTTGTACAAAAAATAAAAATTTTAGTTTCTAAAAATTGAAATTAGAGTTTTCTTAATTAAATTAGGTTTCTAATTATATACACTTACATATTAGGTTTAAAAACTTACTAATTTGCATTAAATGACTAAATTAGCAATTAACTTTTCCATTTAGCAATCAGGTTTTTCCATTTAAAAATTAGGGTTTCAAAAATAGGAATTAAGGTTTATAAAAAAATTAGGGTTTCCCTAATTTGAGTTAATATCTATAACTCCGATCGTTAATCACCTTATCACGATTACATAACGACTTAAAAATTCATAGAGTCGCATATCAGACGCCCCAAAATAGGTATATGATCACCTATTCTCGAGTCACAAATACATGGAACATGATACAAATACAACTTAATTATACAACTGTCATGTAAAGTACGACAAAACATAAGTCGTGAGTTTTAATACAAATATTATCGCCTGCAGACAATATACAAACTCAAATTCAATATTATTACATTTATTTTCCACTATTTCACCGAATAGTGAGGACTACTAATGCTATCATCCGTCCGCCACCCGCTCCCCGACTAGTCTCCTCGCTACGCTCTCATTTCAAAGAGAACAATAAAAGTAAAAGGGTGAGCTCAACTAGCCCAGTAGGAAATATTATGACTAAGATAATGCATAATATATTATCGTTAGCCTTCAATAGTGTTAAACTGATACAATATAACAACCATCAAGTTTAACTACAGCGGAACAAGCAATCCATTAAAAGAGTCAAGTAGAGAATAAAATCTACTATCTTTTATGATTTAGAAGGTTTTTCATCACTTTTATCGCTGGGACTCAGCTTAATAAATAATCCACATCATCGAATCACCCCTGCACTACGGCTAAGGATATTCTTTAGTATCACGACAACAATTATCCATGTACTACGGGCCAAGAATATTTGTGTATTCAATAATGGTCATGATCATGCCAACAACTTTCCATCAATGCACTACGGGCCAATGAGGATGTTTACCACATTATTTATAATATTACGGTTATGATTACACCGAATCATCTCTGGTCATAATCATACCAAGTCCATCTATGCACTACAGGCCACAGATGACTTTCAACAAAATATAAACACGAGGATGATGACAATGATATAAGAATTCAATAAAACAAGTTCAAGAATATTTTATCCAGGAATCAATAACGTCCAAATTGTCAACATGATACTGCTTTGTGGAGTAAAATTCAAGAATGCTCAGAAGAATATTTTAATGAAAGATACTGGATGAAGCGCAAATATCAAGGATATTCCACTAATTTCATGGAGTATAGAAGTCAAAACTTTAACCAACTGAGTATAACAAGGAATGGAATAACAAAAGAAATCACCAAGCATGCGATAGACCGCACATGCAGGTTATTCCAACAAAATAATAAATAATCGAATCAGTCCAAAGAAAAACGCATGCATGTGATATTCCAATGTAATAATAAAGACGGAATCTTGTCCCACCAGAAAAACACACATATACAGAGATATTCCAACAGTATAATAAAGACGGAACCAGTCCCAGTAGAAATGTACAAACAGGATGTTCCAACATAATGATAAATAATGGAACCAGTCCCACAGAAACGCATGCATACGTGATGTTCCAATGTAATGATAAAGAATGGAATAATGTAAGAATTTCACCAAGTATAGGTAGCTCACAGATGACACTGAGTTATTCCAATGTAATAATAAAGAATGGAATAATGTAAGTTTTCTTCATGGATAAGAAAAAATAATACTCCCTACCTTAGAAAAAATGGATAATCGGAATAGTGAGGTAGCATACTTCTTCTTCTTCTATAATTTCTCTCTATAATAATCGCTCTAAGCTTTTGTGAATTGGTGAGATATGAAGGAAGAATGAGCTTCTATTTATAGAAAATATAGTTTCGATAATTTAACGCTTTTGGGGCTCAAAAATTACAAGACAATACCTCCAACTTTTCCTTTATTTTTAATTTAGTCATGGAAGTATTATCAAACTTGCACCACCTCCCCTAATAGTAAATAATGTGATTCAATAGTAAATTATGTGAATCAATAGTTCTAGACATGTGAAATTACAAATTACAGTATAGTACTTCCATCTATACCTCCATTTTTAACTTAGTCATGCAAGTATTATCAATCTTGCACCAACTCCCCTAATAGTAACAAGAATGTGAAACAATAGTATACACATGTGAACAAATAGTTATAATCACGTGAAATAATAGCAATCAATTGCTCATTTATCCGGTTAAATACCCGATTGGTCAATATAACCTCCAGACATCAATTATTATCGTAATAATTGTCGATTTTCATTCACACAAATAATTCCAACATAATGAAACCATTTTTATCAAAAATTTAAATTTTAAAATTTCGAAGTTTGACTTTTTCAAAAAAAGTTAATCTGTCACTTTTTCACCAAATAGTGAATTTCGAAAATTTTGTGTTTATAGACTATTTTACTAATTTCATCGTTCCGGACTCAAATATCACGTCTGCGTCTCCAAATTAAACTCCTAACACAACTTCAATTTTAATAACATTCATCATTAATATTATAACTCACAATATTTATCAACCAGTGTCGCTCCTGTGAAAGAGGGGTTTTTCAATAAGGATTTCTCCCTATCACAAGCGCAATTAGGTGACCAAACCTCTCCTCGATGTAACTTCTAGACATTGTAAATATTGCAATTTAATAATATGAATAACTTTGTCGCCTCAATTATTGATTTAATAAAATAACATATTATGCAAATTTGATATTATGACAATAATCAAATAAATAATATGAGATATATGATGATGAAGCAATTATCGTAGTAATAATTGAGTATAACCGAGTGACTTCTCACATAAGCATCAATAATCAATACCGTGCTACTACTATGCAACCACGCCAGACATTATATACTTTTTACTACCGGGTAGTTTAACAGCTTAACAGTAAAACTTCCGTTATTTTCATAAAGTATTTTTGTCGCTTTCTCAATCCCGAAATAATAATTCCGCTTGTGGTGGTCCACCAATGATTGTGCCAGTTGTACGAATATTCCCCTCGTTAAAACGAATATTCCCCGTCCAATCGAATATTATATAACAACTTCATGACTTTGCAAAATTTGTAAATATTACCCACAACTATAACATTATATCAAATCCACACCATAATATTCAAAAATATATTTCGAGAAAATTTAATCTTTATTCAAAAGTTGGGGTCTTACAACCTCCCTTCTTATGAAATTTCGTCATCGAAATTAGGTTAAGACTGGTATGTCGAAAAGGTAAGGATATCTTGATTTCATCTCGATTCTAACTCCCAGGTCATTTCTTCCACATCGTGGTTTCTCAACAAAACTTTGACTTGAGGTATAACCTTGGAGCGTAGAATATGATCCTTTTTATCCAAGATTTTAACAGGTAACTCTTAATACGTTAAATCTTTATCTATCTTGTATGGTTCTAATTCAATAATGTGGTTAGGGTCTTTCACATATTTACGTAACATAGATATGTGAAAAATGTTATGAACACGAGACATACTTGGCGGTAAAGCGAGTCTATACGCCACAGTTCGTACTCGATCGAGGATTAAAAATAGGCCAATGAATCGAGGGTTGAGCTTTCCTCTCTTTCCAGATCTTGTAACTCCTTTCCATGGAGCAACACGTAACAACACATGATCTCCAATATCGAATTCTACGTCCTTTCGATGAAGATCAGCATAACTCTTTTGTAGATCTTGTGAGGTTTTTATACGTTGTCGGATCGTTTGTATCTTTTCCGTAGTCATACGTACCAACTCTGATCCCAACAATGTTGTTTCACCCACCTCATCCCAGCATACTGGAGAATGACACTTTCTTCCATACAACGCCTCAAATGGAGCCATGCCAATACTTGCTTGATAACTGTTGTTGTAGGAAAACTCCACCAATGGTAGGAACTTATTCCAACTTCCCTTGAAGTCAAGGACACAGAGTCTTAATAGATCTTCAAGAGTTTGAATGGTCCTCTCGATCGCCTCGTCCGTCTCGAGGATGATATGCCGAGCTAAATCAGAACTGCGCCCATAGCTTTTTGCAAACTAACCCAAAATCTTAAAGTGAATCTTGGGTCTCGAACTAAAACTATGGATACTGGCATACCATGCAGTCTTACAATCTCGTTTATGTATGCGTCATTTGAGCAAGACATTCAAGTGTATAAGTTTCTCGATAGGTAGGAAATGAGCGCACTTGGTCAATCTATCAACAATGACCCAAATTGCATCTATGCCTTGAGAAACCTTGGGAAGACCAGTAACAAAATCCATAGTAATATGTTCCCACTTCCATTATGGAATTTCAAGTGGTTGCAATGGACCTTTTGGTACTTGATGCTC
The DNA here is from genome assembly GCA_020205605.1 of Panax ginseng. NCBI lineage: Eukaryota > Viridiplantae > Streptophyta > Magnoliopsida > Apiales > Araliaceae > Panax > Panax ginseng. The sequence goes on from CM035136.1 coordinate 71,092,156, forward strand.
CACCTTGACTTGTTGACAAGTTAAACACCTTGAGATAAACTCTGCTATCTCTCTCTTCATATTGCTCCACCAAAATGTATGTCGAAGATCACGATACATTTTGGTACTCCCAAGATGGATTGCAAACGGTGTGTTGTACACTTCCATCATGATTTTATACTTTAAATTAGGGTAGTTAGGAACACAAAGTCTGGAGTTGACTCGAAGTATTCCTCCCTCATCGATTCTTGCTTCCGGCATAGCACCTTCTTGCACTTTCTTCTTTATACGCATTAGCTCCAGGTCTGTAGCTTGAGCAACTTTAACTTTATTGATTAAAGTCGGTTCTACTCGTATGTTTGCCATCATCATGTGGGTCCCTGGAGTCTTTAACTCTATCTCCATCCTTTGCAAGTCATACAAAATGGGCCTTTCCGTTGACAATATCACACTCGTACTTGCATATGATCTTCTACTCAATGTGTCAACTACCACGTTCACTTTTCTAGGATGGTATTGGATGGTATGATCATAATCTTTCAACAATTCAAGCAAACGTCATTGTCGCATGTTGAGTTCCTTTTGAGTTAATAAATATTTGAGGCTTTTATGATCCGTAAAGATTTCCACTTTCTCCCCATACAAGTAATGCCTCCAAATTTTAAGTGCGAAAATGGCAGCTGCCAACTCTAGATCATGAGTAGGATAATTCCTCTCATATTCTTTGAGTTTCCGTGAGGCATAGGCTATGACTTTCCCATGTTGCATGAGAACACATCCTAACCCTTTGCCCGAAGCATCATCAGAGATGACAAATCCTCCGAGCCGATGGTATTATTGTCGTAACAAAATCTTTGAAATGAGTCCCCTCTTGAGTTCTTGAAAACTCTTCTCACATTCCACGCTCCAACCGAATTTTGTATCTTTTCGAGTCAGCTGAGTTAATGGAGTAGCGATTCGAGAAAACCCTTCTACGAATCTCCGATAATAACCAGCTAAGCCGAGAAAGCTATGTAATTCGGTCACTGATTTAGGTTGCTCCCAGCTTTGAATTGCTTTAATCTTTGTCGGGTCAATAGATATCCCATGATTTAATATCACATGCCCAAGGAATGCAACTTCCTCTAGCCAGAACTCGCATTTCTTCAACTTGGCATATAGCTTATTTTCACGAAGCTTTTGGAGTATCAGCCTCAAGTGTTGCTCATGATCTTCACGGCTTTTGGAATATATGAGGATGTCGTCAATAAAGACGACCACAAAATGATCCAAATATTCCTCAATACTTGGTTCATCATATCCATGAAGGCAAAGAGGAGCATTAGTCAATCCAAAGGACATGACTAAGAATTCATAATGCCCATACTGAGAGTTCGAAGTCGCCTTTTGAATGTCATCGGTTCTAATCTTCAATTGATGATATCCTCGAACGAAGATCAATCTTTGAAAAGAATTTGGCGCTTTGCAACCGGGTCAAATAGTCATCAATACGTGGCAATGGGTACCTATTTTTGATGGTGACATGATTCAACTCCCGATAATCAATACAAAGTCGCATACTCCCATCTTTCTTCTTCACGAATAGAATAGGAGCACCCCAAGGAGATGTACTAGGACGAATGAAACCGATGTCTAACAATTCCTGCAATTGGGTCTTTAACTCTTGAAGGTCAATAGGAGCCATTCGATATAGGGCTTTGGAAATGGGGTTTGTACCGGGTTCAAGGTCGATACAAAATTCAATTTCATGCTTTGGGGGTAGGCCATGAAGTTCTTCAGGGAATACGTCAGGAAATTTATTAACAATGTAAATATCATTCAAAATCGATTTATTTTTGTTTAAATCCGATATGAGCTAAGAAAGCTTGACATCCGCTTTTTCAACAAACGAATAGCTTTTATGGCATGAGATGACCGTGATTGATTTTAATGGTTTGGTCGCTTGAATTCGCATAATAGGTTTATTAGGAATATGAAAGCTAACAACCTTACGAAAACAATCAATTTTAGCATGATGAGAAGTTAACCAATCAATCCCTAGAATCACGTCAAATGCAAGTATTTTTAAGGAGATAAGATCGACATGTAACGTGCGGTTACCGATTTGCATCAAAAAAGACTTATAAACAGTGGATGTAATGAAGGTTTCTCCTAATGGAGTTTCAACAGATAAGTCAAAGTCTAATTTCTATGGAGTCAAATTTAAACGTTGAGCGCAAGTAGGAGAAATAAAAGAATGGGTAGAACCGGTATCAAATAAGGTATAGACTTCACTAAAGTTTATGATAAGCTTACCCGTGATAACCTCGTTCAGGTTCCTTTCTTTCTGGGAGGTCACAACAAACGCTCTCCCTTGCACTATCGGCTTTCACTTTTCTGGGACAGCCTTTGGTGCCTCCATCCTAGCTGAACTTGGCTTCGGTGAACGACAAAATCGAGCTAAGTGACCTTCCCTTCCACAATTATAACATGCTTTGACTGGCATCGCGCTAGCTTTGACCGATGTGTCCTCCCTCCACATTTGAAGCATATGATAGTAGTCGTTTCTCTTCCTTGACAACGGGTGTTGGTGCTGACGTCTTTCCATCATTGTTGAATCTCCTCTTCTTGAAATGTCTATTCTTATTGTCTTGGCTATGATTACCACCGAAGTGGTTACCATTTCTGGCATGTTGATTCCCTCCACGCTTGTTATCACCGTTTCAATGATTGTTACCACTGGTATTTTCATGTCACGCTTACCGCTTTCTCGTCAAGGTTGACTTGACTATCATCGCGCTCCAATAATCGAGCCCTATTTACAACATCTGAGTACAAACACAGTTTATGAGAAATAAGATATTGACGTATCTCCGGTTTCAAACCTCTTAAAAACATTCTCGGCATTAGCTCCTCAATTTTGACCAAATGGGATGTAAACCTGGATAACTCCGCAAATTTAGCCTCGTATTACGACACGGTCATATTGTTTTGTTCCAACTTGATAAACTCCACCTCCTTCATGTGACGAATACTTTCGGGAAAGTACTTGTCGTTGAATAGCTCTTGGAACTTCTCCAAAGACATCTTGAGTCAGGCCAGTCAAGTACGCTTTTGATTCCCACTAGTAATCCGCCTCTTCTCGCAACATGAAGGTGGCGAAGGGAACCTTTTGCTCCTCGGAGCATCCCAAGACATCAAATATCTTGGTGATCTGCTTTATCCATGCTTCAGCCTTAAGTGGTTTTGGCTCTCCAATAAACTCCGGTGGTCCCAGCTCCTTGAACTATTTAGCGGTAATCGTCCGAGAGTTTCCAGTGTTTCCACCTACATTTTGGACAAGAGCCGCTCTTGCCTGATGTTGCATGAATTGCATAAAGCCTCTGAACATTCCATCATTCATCATTTGGTCAGTGTTGTTGTTTGCATAAGGATTGTCGCCTTCCTGATGCACATTATTCTGATTGTTGATCTGTGGAGACTCAACAGTTTCTTGTGCTCCATTGCTATTCTCAATATTCTCAGATGCCATTTTAAAATGCTACCACAAAACAAGGGTCAATTAACATGCAACATATTATCCATATACTCTGACCAACAAATTAAATACCAAATAAACTTAGGTAGGTCATACTAGCGAAGGAATTCCCCGTCTCTCCCCTCCTAGTTCTAGTCTCACATCTTAGTCAGGGATCATATCCCTAAGCTTTGATACCAACTGTGATGCCCCAAAATAGGTATACATCATCTATTCTGAGTCGTCAAATACATGGTACATAATACAAATACAACTTAATTATACAACTGTCGTGTAAAGTATGACAAAACATAAGCTGTGAGTTTTAATACAAATATTGTCGTATAGACAATATACAAACTCAAATTCAATAATATTACATTTATTTTCCACTATTTCACTAAATAGTGAGGACTACTAATGCTATCATCCGGGTCTCAGAACTCGCTCCCCGACTAGTCCCTCGCTTCGCTCTCATTTCCTCAAGAGAACAATAAAAGTAAATGGGTGAGCTCAACTAGCCCAAAGAGGAAATATTATGACTAAGATAATGCATAATATATTATCGTTAGCCTTCAACAAAGTTAAACCGATACAATATAACAACCATCAAGTTTAACTCAGCAATGAACAAGCAATCCATTAAAAGAGTCATGTAGAGAATAAAATCTACTATCTTTTATGATTTAGAAGGTTTTTCATCACTTTTATCGCCGGGACTCAAATTTTAATAAATAATCCACATCATCGAATCACCCCCGCACTTTTACTACGCCAAGGATATTCTTTAGTATCACGACCACAATTATCCATGAACTACGGGCCAAGAATATTTGTGTATTCAATAATGGTCATGATCATGCCAACAATCGTCCCATCAATGCACTACGGGCCAATGAGGACTTTTACCACATCATTTGTAACATTACTATTATGATTACAATCAAATCATCTCTCGGTCATAATCATACCAAGTCCATCTATGCACTACAGTGCCACAGATGACTTTCAACAAAATATAAACATGAGGATGATGACAATGATATAAGAATTCAATAAAAAAGTTCAAGAATTATTTTATCCAGAAATCAATAACGCCCAAATTGTCAACATGATATCTTTTTTTATGGAGTAAAATTCAAGAATGCTTAGAAGAATATTTCAATGAAAGATACTGGATGAAGCGCAAATATCAAGGATATTCCACTAATTTCATAGAGTATAGAAGTCAAAACTTTAACCAACCGAGTATAACAAGGAATGGAATAACAAAAGAAATCACCAGTGCATGATAATCACATACGCAAGTTATTCCAATGTAATAATAAATAACGGAATCAGTCCCAAAGAAAACGCATGTAGAGAGATATTCCAATGTAATAATAAAGACCGACCGTCCAAATAAAGAAACGCATGTATATGATATTCCAACAGTATAATAAAGATTTTAAACCAAGTCCCAGAGAACGCACAAACAGGATGTTCCAACATAATGATAAATAATGGAACTAGGTCCCAAGTAAATGCAATCGATGCATGTGATGTTCCAATGTAATGATAAAGAATGGAATAATGTAAGAATTTCACCAGGTATAGGGTAGCTCACAGATACAAAAGTTATTCCAATGTAATAATAAAGAATGGAATAACAGGAGTTCTCTTCATGGATAAGAAAGAAATAATACTCCCTACCTTAGAAAAACTGGATACTGGAATAGTGAGGTAGCATACTTCTCTTTTTCTTTCTATAATTTCTCTCTATAATAATCGCTCTAAAGCTTTTGTGAATTGGTGAGATATGAAGGAAGAATGAGCTTCTATTTATAGAAAAATATAGTTTCGATAATTGCACGTTTTGGGCCTTGAAAAATTACAGTACTATACCTCCAACTTTTCCTTTATTTTTAATCTAGTCATGGAAGTATTATCAAACTTGCACCACCTCCCCTAATAGTAAATAAGGTGATTCAATAGTAAATTATGTGAATCAATAGTTCTAGACATGTGAAAATACGAATTACAGTATAGTACCTCCATCTATACCTCCATTTTTAACTTAGTCATGCAAGTATTATCAATCTTGCACAAACTCCCCTAATAGTAACACGAATGTGAAACAATAGTATACACATGTGAACAAATAGTTATAATCATGTGAAATAATAGCAATCAATTGCTCATTTATCCGGTTAAAGACCCGATTGGTCAATATAACCTCCAGACATCAATTATTATCGAAATAATTGTCGATTTTCACTAACACAAATAATTCCAACATAATGAAACCATTTTTATCAAAAATATAAATTTTGAAATTTTGAAGTTTGTCTTTTCCCAAAAAAGTCAACTGTTGACTTTTTGACCAAATAGTGAATTCTGGAAAATTTTGTGTTTATAGACTATTTTTACTAATTTCATCGTTCCGACTCAAATATCACGTGACGCGCCTCCAAATTAAACTCCGAACACAACTTCAATTTTAATAACATTCATCATTAATATTATAACTCACAATATTTATCAACCAAAATCGCTCCTGGAAAGAGGGGGCTTTCCAATAAGGATTTCTCCCTATCAAGCACAAATTAGGTGACCAAACCTCTCTCGATGTAACTTCTAGACATTGTAAATATTGCAATTTAATAATATGAATAACTTTATAGTCTCAATTATTGATTTAATAAAATAACATATTATGCAGATGATACTATGACAATAATCAAATAAATAATATGAGAGATATGATGAAGCAATTACTGTAGCAATAATTGAGTATAACTGAGTGACTTCTCACATAAGCATCAATAATCAATACCGTGTGCTACTATGCAACCACGCGTATTACTATACTTTTACTACTGGGTAGTTTAACAGTTAACGGTAAAACTTCCGCCGTTATTTTCATAAAGTATTTTTGTCGTTTTCTCAATCCGACAATAATTCCGTTGTGGTGGTCCACCAATGATTGTGCCGTTGTACGAATATTCCCTGTTAAAACGAATATTCCCCGTCCAATCGAAAATTATATAACAACTTGCGTACTTTGCAAAATTTGTAAATATTACCCACAACTATAACATTATATCAAATCTACACCATAATATTCAAAAATATATTTCGAGAAAATTTAATCTTTATTCAAAAAGTTGGGGTCTTACATACATAGCCTTCGAATTAGGGTTTCAAATCAAATAGGGTTTAATTATAATTTAAATATTAGGATTTCTAGAAATTAATATTTCTAAATATAAATTAGGGTTTACCTAATTAATCATATAATATACATTAATAACACAATTATTTAACAGTCTCGAACTCATACTTGAGTTTCAAATTAGGGTTTTCGAATTTAGTAATTAGGGTTTCTAATTAATTAGGTTTTCTAAGTATAATTAGGGTTTTACCTAATTACTTTAAATTCTAAAATACACGACATAATTCACATAACACAGTTACAACACAGTCTCAAATTTCCCATTTGAATTTCCCAATAGGGTGAAACAAATTAATGCTAGGATTTTGTCATGACACAACATAATTGAGCCACCATTATCTGACCACACATATACAGTACATATTTATATTACTGAAAAATCAAAATATAATTAATATTATATTATTATTCTCATCCCTTGATAAAAATCTAAAATTAGGATTTAGATTCCATATCTGATTTACCTTGCATAAACAGTTTTATTAATTAAGTTAAAATACTTAGCTTAATAATCCGAGCTAAAATTCATACAAATAAATAATAATTAAAATAATCATTCCTTATATTATTTAAATAATATAATATCATATTTTCTTTGAAAAAAAAATAAATAATAAAAACATTTCTATAATAAAATTAATTACTATAAAAATATAATTTATAATGAACATTAATTCTAAAATAGAATTATCTGTAAACATTCAGGCAATAAACATATTTTTATTTATTAAATATTTACATATAACTTATTTTGTACAAATCCTCATCCTTAAAAAAAAAAAACGCAAAATTTCTGATTTAATTATATAGAAAATATCGGGTTGTTACAGCTTGTCCTCAAGCAAAAACACAAAACAATAATGCAATGCAACTAATCTACATGCCTACAAATCCATCAGTATTGACAGAAACAAGTCTATTCAATCGGCCTTAGAAAAATCAAGTAAACACGATAATACATCATATCAGAACTCATCAGTAACTTCTCAATCAATCATCAAATCTTAGACTGTTATCACGAAAATAGTGCGTGTGTGCTCCACAACAATGTTAACTAATATAAAATCAAATTTAACACATAACAAGTCTCTTCGAAGGCATCATACAGTGTAAACTCAAGAAATCCAAAAATAAGCTAGATCCAACTAAAATCAAATAATTACCAATATCGCGGGTCAACTTGGGATACTTATGCTTTATTTTTCATCTACGGGGGCTTTTTGCTCTTATTTCCCGTTTTATTCATGTTTTTTCTTTTGGTTTACATACACATAGCTATGCAATGTCTTATTCCCTTAGGCTTTTCAATGCTATCTTAACGAGCTTTCGACCAACGACTCCCAGACCATTAAGACCTTAGGGTGCTAGGTGTAAAGACAATCCCCTCGGGCTTACTTACTCAAGTAACAAAGGCCACAAAACTAGACAAGCACGCCACAGTGTTTATTCATACCTTTTCTTTTTCTTTTTCTCTTTTTTTTCCCTTTTTTTTCTTTTTTTTATAGCTTATATACCCCAAATATTCCCCCAAACTTAGGTTCTTGTCTAACTTTAGCCATCACTATTTATTCTTGTCATTCTTTCATTCCAACTAGCATTATCCTTTAGAATCCCATTATGTATCAATTTAAACTCAATCAATCAACAAGTTGTTTTTACTGTGCTATCCTTATTATACCAGTTTCAAACAGAAAAAGACTCAATTCATAACAAGAAATCACATCAAAGCTCTAATAGTCAGTACTATACTTATTACCCAATTCTAATCTCATCATTGGCCAAAACAAACTGTAAACTATCTAACAACTGGATTCATGCAAATGAACATAACAACTAACTAATTTTTATTTTATTTTTTTAATTTTTTTAAGATAGTGAATGCAAAAACTAAATGTAACTATATGAACTATAATGTAAATAACTAACTATATGCAATACGACACAAAAATGCCCCCAAACATAAACTAGACATTGTGCTCAATGGCTGAAATAGAAAAAAGTAAAGTAGATGACTTCCATGAAAATATAGCAATCCTCCTCCTTGTCTGCTAAGTTTGGAGAATAGATTAGGCACATGAAAGAAATTGGACACCACACTTGAATTTGACTTGAATAACCTTTTCATAATCTTTTGCCTGTCCATTGAACCTCCAATACCTACACTAAAGAGAGACAACATGGATTAAAATAACACTTGGATTGGTAAGAGAACTTAATAAGCAAATTAATTCCTATCTACTAAATAAGCTAGTAAAGCAAATAAATAGAAAAATTCTTGGGTTGCCTCCCAGTTAGCGCTTGAATTATAGTCTTTCAGCCTGACTTTGTCTGGTCAACGCTATCCAATTCCTCTTCGATAGTTAAGGAATCCTCCATCCATCAGTAGCAAATAATCCTTTGGGAGGTTCCCAAAAGTGATGGCCATAACATCAAAGTCACCTAGCATGCTCTGACTCGGTATAATCTCCATGAAGAAGGGCAAATGACTAGGTGCTATCTCCATTGTGTTTGTGATCATATGTGGGCATGGAAGTGTGTCAAACACAATGGGCTCTTCGTTTATCTTCTCTTTCTCTTCCCACCACGGCTTCATTGTTGCACTAGCTCTCATGTCATAAAGAGCCTTGCCGACGACATGGCTACCAAGTGGGCATGATTTTGCAAATTTAACCGGATCCTTGAACTTTGGTGAAGAAGGCACTTGGGGTATAAATAACATAGGCTCATCATCGTTGGTACCCACAGTTAGTTCTTTGCTGACCTTATTTTCATTATCCCCACTTGTCTCCTTTTTTTCAACATTTCGTGTCTCATCAAGTTGTAGATTTGGCTCGGGCACTTCATCAACCTCGGAATCCTTAACACCAATTGTTTTGAGGATAGTTGTTCAAGGCTTTGGGCTTTTGATCCATCTGGTTCTGTATATTCTGAATTGATTTCTCTTGATTCTGAATTGATCGCTCTTGATTAATCCTCCTCTCCTCACATGATGCTACGAACTTTGACAATAATTCCCCCAGCCTTGAATTTTCTGTTTCAGTCTCGGAAGCCATATATTGAGGACCAATGTTTGAAGTAATGTTGAGTTGTTCCATCTGGTTCTGAAAATTGAAGCTCGATATTTCTTGACTCATCATCCTCTTCTCTTGGTCTGCTATGCCCTTCAATATTACATCAATCAGATTTGGCTTTTCTTCTTGTGGCAATGGAGGTGGACATGAAAATTTCGGTGTGTATGATTGATTTGGAGCATAGTATTGGTCTTCATAATTGTAGCTCCATGACGAAACCGGGTGATACCCCCAAACTTGATGATAATTAGCATATGTATAATCATTGAGGTATTGACCACCGTGTTGTCTCGGCCCAAAACTAACGGTGCATTGATGACTCGGATGATTACCAGCACAATAATTGCAAGTAACCGCCATACTTTGACGACGTTGTGCTGCAAAAGCGTCCAACCTCCTCGAAAGTGTCTCAATCTGTGCTGATAATGCAGAAAGTGTCGCGGGTCCATCAATCTCTGCTCCCCTTGGCTGAGTCATTCTTGTATACGGCAATTGATAATTAAATTCCGCCATTGTATCTGAAAAGAAAGAAAAATAGGAAGAGAATTAAAAAAGAAAAAAATGTTTAAATTAGGACTAATTTGATTGAAGCTAATATTGGCAAAAATATATTAACCAATTCCCTGGCAACGGCGCCAAAAACTTGTTGGGTAAAATCTAATTACGCACAACACACAAGTATACGTGGTCAACAAGTAATAAAGTGAAAGTAGAGTATCGTTCCCACGAGGAATTATTTAATAAAAATTACCATGTACTAACCCGTAACAAACTCAATCTTATTTAAACGAATGAATTTCAAATTATATAAATTAAATTATTTAATTACACTAATTCTAATTACCACTAATTAAAAATCAAATTACGGAGATTTAAAATCACAACTGCACTTATTGCTTCATTTAAGTTAACACACTTCTCATCAATTATTCTCTATCATGAATTGTTAATCAAGAACACTAAAGCAGATAAAACCATCTCTCGATGCATAATACCCATACTCACTTAAATCCACAGATGATAGAATTAAGCAAGACACCCTAATTAACTAATCCACTATATCTCTATGTGAATTACAATTAAAAAAGATTTAAAGCACAAGTTCTCTATAAGATTACATGCGATGTTAGGTATATCTCTATCCTAGACATAAATTATGTATTCCAACGACATGCAGAAAACACAATCACATGATATTATGATCAAATCTAAATCTATACTTCATCTCTTGAGTTCATATAGATTATCATGATAATTGATGGCCAATCAATTAAACAATTAAGTCCAAATCACAATAGACAATCCTCACGATAGAACATAATAATTAATAGCGAAGCATATTAAAATAAACTACACAATAAGATCCATTGTAATCTCAAACAAAGAATTAGTTCATTGAGTTAAAACTAAGAATCCACAATTGAATAATCATTAAAAGATAAAGATAGAAGAAGATAAGAAGATAGGATCTATTGTCTGTCGATTTGATGCTCCCTCCTTGCTCCTACTTTGAATCTTCAATGGTCTCCAAGTTGCTTCATTCTCCAAAACTCCCAAGAACTAGTGTTTTGATCTAATTTACTCTAATCTAATCTAATGGAATCCTCTATCTCGTCTCTAATATCCCCTAATCCTTGTGATTCTCCTCCTTTTATAAGTCTCTTCATATGTCTTTAAGTCCTCTTGGAAGTCCTTGTGTCAATCGGATCAAAACAATCCTTTTCGGACTCAAATTGGACCAAAATTCGCATTTTCACGCATTGTCTGGGCATACCCCCACCCCGGCGGGGGTCTAGGCTTGTTTTGGTCCTGCCCCAATGGGCTAGGGGCCTGTCTTGTGACTTGCATGCCCACCCCGGCGGTAGTTTTGTGAAGGAAAATTTTCTGCTCTGACGTCCTTTGGGAAAACGGCCATAACTTTTGATCTGGGAAGCGTTACGAGGCCTGCCACCTATTAAATCGAAGATATCGATGAGATCTACAACTTTCACTCTTTATGATTTTAGAAATAATAGACGGATGAAGGCCGAAATTGGGCTGGAAGTGACTGCTATGCAAATGGCCACCCAAAACAGTGACGTTCGACGTCCGTTGGTACAAATATCATAACTCTTGCATCCGAACTCCAATTGGAATGATTTAAGATGTTTCAGAAAGCTAAGAAGAAGCTCTTCAATGTAATCCAAGTTCAAAACCAAGAACATGAAATAAACATAAAAGAACAAACGATGTCCGGATTGTTTTTTTTTGCGTTTGTATACCAATTCTTTGCGATTTCAAATCCCAAGCATATAATCTACAAAACGAACACAAAATGCATGAAAAGTAACTAAGAAACATGAGATTAAGCAAATAATTCAAGTAACAGATACTGGATAAGTAGGTATAAAACCTACTTATCACCATTCTTTCACTGTTCTCTTCAGAAAATGAGAATATAGCTGGGACGAGTCGGGGAATTGATTGACGGTCCAGATGGTTGTTTTAGTAGTCCTCACTATTTTATAAAATAGTGTGACAATAAATGTAATGAGGACTCCATTAAGTGTGGATATTGTCTAGATGACAATATTCTTATTAAAAACTCTTAGATTATGTTTTGTCGTATTTTACACAACTGTTGTATAATTAAGTTGTATTTGAATTTTGTACCATGTATTTGGCGACTCAAGATGGGTGATGTATACCTATTTTGGGGGCATCAAATTTTTTTTGTATCTTTAGTCTTCTTTTGAGGACATATGAAATATGTTTCTTCTTAAAAAAAGATTAATGATTGGTCAAATATGACATGTGCAATTTTTTTTTCATTTACATTGTGCTGAGTACGTAATATCCTAGTCATATTTATTAAGAGAAGTTTATAAACTTGTGAGATGGGTGTGTATTTTAAATAGGATATTGTTTGTTAGAATTTGAGCCTAAATTAATGTGGTGTGGTTAATTATTTTTAATGATTCCATATATTAATGTGTTCTACTCTATGAGTAGATTAAATTAAGTATTTGAAGGCTCACATTCATGGAGTAATGAATGAAATATTAACTCCAAAAGATCACACTTGTAAATGATAAATGATAATAAATACATGTGGGAAAAAGACAAGTCCCACATAGGTTAAGAATTAAAATTTTAATTTATTTATATACAAAAAAATTGCTCTTGGGTTTGGGCCCCAAGGGACACCCCACTTTTGTAGAAGAGAAAGGACCTAGCTAAGACTTGGTTCGAACCCACACGTGCGCACCGCTGCCGCCCGACTGACCTGGCTAAGGGTCGTGGGTCTGGGTTCTTGTATATAATTTTTTAGACAAAATTTATTTATTTATTTCTATTATCAAAACTGTGTCGTTTTGATAAACTGTATTTATTATATTGTCAACGTCGAGATTTTTATTTGTCCCTTTTCTGTTCTTGTCTTTTGGTGTTCTCATGTTAGGTGAGATTTATTTGAAAAAACAAGTTGTGAAAAGGTCCAACATGTATATGTCGACGAGCTGACTGTGAGAGTCGCCAGTTGGTTTTTTAAATGGTTGTACCAACACAACCGACAAAAGATTTGCACATTGACCCAGTGATGTGACACTGCTTAACGGGTCTGTGAAATCGGGATTCGTTAGGGTCCGGGGACTTGGTTATGCGGAGGGAAGGTGTTAGGCACCCCCTGACATCCGTGTTGCCACGATGATCGCCACTTGTTAATTAAATTGCTATATGAATGTGTGTGTGTGTGTTTGTGTGGATCAATGTACAATTATCTGGAAGTAGTGCTATGCCTCGTTCGCACCTATATACAAAGGGTTCGTATTTTTGTATAAAAATTCAGTTTTAACAAGATATATCAATGATGTTTTGTAAAAAAAATGTTTTTCAAACCCTTGTGCTCAATAGTAATTGAGGCCTTTGATACTTCCATTTTTTTAAATGTTCGGCTTGATTGCTTTTATTTTCGAGATGCAAAGCATCTTCGAGAAAATAATATACATAGCAGTGCTAAACTCCTTATTGGCATGCGAGCCGTCTAAGGAAATTCAAACACCGTGAATAATTTACAAAATTTGTTACAATTTGAAAATGTCCATCACGAGAACCAATCTAGATTCGAAAAATCAAATCAGTGATCACATGATTCCTAGGCTCACATGATGCATGAATTTATATGAAAGTCATGGCGATTATATATATATATATATATAAACGATCACCACAATAAAGCACCTCCGTGAGGGATCGAAAATGTAAATAAAGCAATAAAGCGATCAACCGCCTCGAAGTAAACTCCAGGCGGGAAAAAATGTATATATATATATATATGTAAGTTTTAAACGCATAGGATATATATCGATCCCACTCAATTAAATCAACTCGAGGATATATATATATATATATATATATATATATATATATATATATATATATATATATATATATATGTGTGTGTGTGTGTGTGTGTGTGTGTGTGTGTGTGTGTGTGTGTGTGTGACATCCCCAAAATAGGTATACATCACCTATTCTCGAGTCACAAATACATGATGCATGTAATACAAATACAACTTAATTATACAACCGTCGTGTAAAGTACGACAAAACATAAGTCGTGAGTTTTAATACAAATATTGTCGTCTAGACAATATACAAACTCAAATTCAATATTATTACATTTATTTTCCACTATTTCACTGAATAGTGAGGACTACTAATGCTATCATCTGGTCCGTCACTCCGTTCCCCGACTAGTCCCTGCTACGTTTTCATTTCCTGAAGGGAACAATAAAAGTAAAAGGGTGAGCTCAACTAGCCCAGTAGGAAATATTATGACTAAGATAATGCAGAATATATTATCGTTGGCCTTCAACAGTGTTAAACTGATACAATATAACAACCATCAAGTTTAACTGCAGCGGAACAAGCAATCCATTAAAAGAGTCAAGTAGAGAATAAAAAGGTTTTTCATCACTTTTATCGCTGGGACTCAGCTTAATAAATAATCAACATCATCGAATCACCCTTGCACTACGACCAAGGATATTCTTTAGTATCACGACACAATTATCCATGCACTACGAGCCAAGAATATTTGTGTATTCAATAATGGTCATGATCATGCCAACAACTGTCCATTAATGCACTATGGGCCAATGAGGACTTTTACCACATCATTTGTAACATTACAGTTATGATTACACCGAATCACCTATGGTCATAATGATACCAAGTCCATCTATTCACTACAGGCCACAGATGACTTTGAATAAAATATAAATAGGAGGATGATGACAATGATATAAGAATTCAATAAAACAAGTTCAAGAATTATTTTATCCAGGAATCAATAACGTCCAAATTGTCAACATGATACTGCTTTGTGGAGTAAAATTCAAGAATACTCAGAAGAATATTTCAATGAAAGATACTGGATGAAGCGCAAATATCAAGGATATTCCACTAATTTCATGGAGTATAGAAGTCAAAACTTTAACCAACTGAGTATAACAAGGAATGGAATAACAAAAGAAATCACCAGGCATGCGATAGACCGCACAGGCAGGTTATTCCAATAGAATAATAAATAACGGAATCAGTCCCACAGAAACGCATGCACAAGATATTCCAACATAATAATAAAGCGGAATCAGTCCGACGTAAAAGCGCATGATGTGGATATTCCAACGAATAATAATAAAGACGGAACCAATTCCCAAGCATAGAAACGCATGTGACATGATGTTCCAATAGAATGATAAATAATGGAACTAGGTCCGGCGTAAATGCACAGACAGGATGTTCCAATAGAATGATAAAGAATGGAATAACAGAAGAATTTGACCAAGTATAGGGTAGCCCACGTATACAGGTTATTCCAACAGAATAATAAAGAATGGAATAACAGAAGTTCTCTTCATGGATAAGAAAGAAATAATACTCCCTACCTTAGAAAAAAGCTGATAATTGGAATAGTGAGGTAGCAGACTTCTCTTCTTCTTTCTATAATTTCTCTCTATAATAATTGCTCTAAAGCTTTTGTGAATTGGTGAGAAATGAAGGAAGAATGAGCTTCTATTTATAGAAAATTATATTTTCGATAACTACACATTTTGGGGCTCGAAAAATTACAGTACAATACCTCCAACTTTTCCTTTATTTTTAATTTAGTCATGGAAGTATTATCAAACTTGCACCACCTCCCCTAATAGTAAATAATGTGATTCAATAGTAAATTATGTGAATCAATAGTTCTAGACATGTGAAAATATAAATTACAGTATAGTACCTCCATCTATACCTCCATTTTTAACTTAGTCATGCAAGTATTATCAATCTTGCACCAACTCCCCTAATAGTAACAAGAATGTGAAACAATAGTATACACATGTGAACACATAGTTATAATCAATGAAATAATAGCAATCAATTGCTCATTTATCCTGGTTAAAATTCGATTGGTCAATATAAACCTCCAGGACATCAATTATTATCGAAATAATTGTCGATTTTCACTAACACAAATAATTCAAACACAATGAAACCATTTTTATCAAAAATATAAATTTTGAAATTTCGAAGTTTGACTTTTCTCGAAAAAGCCAACTGTTGACTTTTTGACCAAATAGTGAATTCCGAAAAATTTTGTGTTTATAGACTATTTTCACTAATTTCATCGTTTCAGACTCAAATATCACGTCCGCATCTCCAAATTCAACTCCGAACACAACTTCAATTTTAATAACATTCATGATTAATATTATAACTCACAATATTTATCAACTTTAATGGTTCCCAGAAAGAGGGGCTTTCAATAAGGATTTCTCCATATTGGCGCGCAATTAGGTGACCAAACCTCTCCTTGACAGATCTTCTAGACATTGTAAATATTGTAATTTAATAATATGAATAACTTTGTCGTCTCATTTATTGATTTAATAAAATAACATATTATGCAGATGATACTATGACAATAATGAAATCAATAATATGAGAGATATGATGCAACAATTCTTTAGTAATAATTGAGTATAACCGGAGTGACTTCTCACGTAAGCATCAATAATCAATACCGTGTAATGCTACTATGCAACCACGCCATATTCTTTATACTTTTACTAACGGGTAGTTCAACGATTAACGGTAAAACTTTTGCCGTTATTTTCATAAAGTATTTTTGTCGCTTTCTCAATCCGGCTGATAATTCCGTTATGGGGTCCACCAATGATTGTGCCATTGTATGAAATATTCCCCGTTAAAACGAATATTCCCCACCAATCGAATATTATATAGCTACTTGTGTACTTTTGCAAAATTTGTAAATATTACCCTCAACTATAACATTATATCAAATCCACACCGTAATATTACAAAATATATTTCGAGAAAATTTAATCTTTATTTAAAAAGTTGGGGTCTTACAATATATGTATAAAAGCGGTAACGCATTCTATATATATATATATATATATATATATATATATATATATATATATATATATATATATATATATATATATATATATATATATATATATATATATATATAAGAACGCCTTTCCGGATGTAAAATCCAAGCTCATCGAACAAATTTCGACAACAGTTTATATATAAGTATATATATACAAAAGAAATAAATGCTCCGGATATAAAATCCAGGCTCAATCGAGTCATAACTCGATAATGTTAGTATATATATATATTAATTACAAAAAGAAATAAAAGCCACAGATCAAAGTCTGGGCATACATACGTAACATGACTCTCAACGTGAAGAACTGTGTGTGCACAGTAGTGGAGAAAGGCTTTAGAAAATATAAGAAGGCTTATAATGGACTGCCAAAGAAGACTTCAATAACTTTAAATTGATGAACACTCGGCTCCCGCGGGTAAAAAATTGCAAAGTATAAGCTTACAAGTGTTTAGAAATGAGAAAGCACTCATATTATAGTGTGTAAATAACAAAATTGGACTGGGCTTTCTCGACTTTTCTCTTCTTAAAATGGCTGCCCCAAGCCCTCAATTTATAAAAGGGGAGCCATGAAGTGTACTTACTGAGATCGCAGATGCACCGCTTTACTACCACAGGTGCCCCGGGCTCTCACGGGTCCATTGTCTCAAAATGCGTGCGCATGCAATGTGTTATCTGGTCGAACTTTTAGAACTTCAATCCAGGCATCTGATCGAGGTGTATAAGACCTTTTATGGCATGCTATTGTCGAGAGCTACATAATGACATGGGATTAGAGGTTATACGAAGTCAGGAAGATGGGACCATGCCCTTGGTCTTCAAGCTTCAAATTCTATCTGGTGTGATGTCTTGTGTAGTAGTCACTCGAGATTGGAGCTCCTTGGTTCTTGTAGGACATTTCAGTGTAGAATGCATGTTTGAATGTTGTTGAGATGGTGCAATGTGGGATCGAGATGGAAAATGACAGTTTTACCCGTCACCGGAGTTATCTCTGGTTTGAGCTATTTTAGCGGTTGTTGCTCAGGGTTATCTCTAAGATTGGACTGCTACAAGTGTTGACCATCCTCAAGGTTGTCTCTGAGGTGTGCCTGACCTCCCGGGGTTATCTCCGGGCTTGGGGAATGAGTTTCTCGGGGCTATCGCCGAGTGTTGAAGTTGACCGCGGGGAGCGGAAAAGAGCATTTCTGGGGTTATCTCCGGAACTACAACTGCATTCCTTGAGGTTATCTCCGAGGTTTGTTTTGAAGATCCAGGGGTTGTCTCCGGGATTGGGACTGAATATCTCAGGGTTGTCTCCGAGATGGCAAATTTCTCCGGTGTTGTCTCTAGAACTGTAACTGCATTCCTCGGGGTTATCTCCGAGGTTAAAACTGAAGATCCCGGGGTTGTCTCCGGGACTGTGATGGAATAGCTCAGGGTTTTCTCTGAGATGGCAAAGAGATAGTATCCCGGGGTTGTCTTCGCGACTGAGTTGAGCTGTCCTCCAGGGTTATCTCTGAAGGATGACTCTACCCTCCTTCAATGTTAGTAACAGGAATGCAAAAATTTCGAGTGTCTACAGATGCCCCTCTTTATCATATTCATGCAGTGTAACTTCATGGATAGGATAAAGAATACTAGACACTTGAAATGTAACATATATTCATGATGCAATGTACTGCAGCATGATGCAAATGTATAATGCATGTATTTTGTTGGACCGTTTTCCAACGGGATATGATGACCGTTATCCCCATAACTTGTGATGGGGACTGGAGTTATCACTGATAACTCTGACGAACTGCTTGGATGTGTTCTCCAAAGTTCTGAGGAACTTTAAGGTTGTTGACGTTGGGGTTATCACCAAAGTCCTTAATCCTTGGTACATATTTTCCACCATAGATGTTCCTCTCATGTGCAAGAGACTCTGTGGGGGATGTACTTTGTCTTTTGAGGATGTGTATAACATATTTCATCATCGGTCCTCCCCGATGAGGATACTCTTTGATAAGTGGGTTTTATACCAGCGAATCGGTTCCTAATTCAAGCTTAAAAGGTGTTAATTCCTTGTTTTTATTGTTTATTTTTACTTGTTTAGCTTTGTTTTATGTTTAGGATTGGTGGAGTGGCATTTGGATAAAAAGGGTGTAATGAAGGTGCAATGTGGTAAGAAATTGAGCAAGCAAAGGAGAAAAACAAAGTTATTAGCAGAAGCCATGCCGCCACGAAGGCTGGGGGTCAGAGTTTGAAGTTAGTGTACTAGGCAGCCAAGGCGGTGTACTGCAAGCGAGAGTAGTCTCCTAGTTGGTTTCAAATATAGCAAGGACGTAAGTTTAAGTAATTGGAATAGTTTAGGACTCATATTGGCGTGGAATTTCAATCAGAATGTGTGTCTTAAAGATATATCTGACATCAAATAACAAGATTGAGAGATATACAATAGAAGACAATTAACAGAGCTAGAAGACAAATTTTTGGAGCAAGCATTGGATAAAAGATAATTGAAGGATTTTCGTATCAGTTGCAGATTGGACTAAAGAGAAGGGTGATTCTGGATTTATTATTTTCTTTTAGTTTATATTTATTATGACGCCCCCAAAATTGGTATACATCACCTATTCTGAGTCGCCAAATACATGGTACAAAATTCAAATACAACTTAATTATACAACAGTCGTGTAAAATACGACTAAACATATGCTGTGAGTTTTAATACAAATATTGTCATCTAGACAATATACAAACTCAATGGGGTGCTCATTACATTTATTATCACACTATTTCATAGAATAGTGAGGACTACTAATGCTACTATTATCTGGACCATCACTTTGTTCCCTGACTAGTCCCTGCTACGTTCTCATTTCCTGAAGAGAACAATGAAAGCAAAAGGGTGAGATCAACTAGCCCAGTAAGAAATATTATGACTAAGATAATGTAGAATAAATTATCATTAGCCTTCAACAGTGTTAAACTAATAAAATATAACAAACATCAAGTTTAACTGCAGCGGAACAAGCAATCCATTAGAAGAGTCAAGTAGAGAATAAAATCTACTATCTTCTATGATTTAAAAGGTTTTTCCTGACTTTTATCGCTGAGACTCAGCTTAATAAATAATCCACATCATCCCTGCACTATGACCAAGGATATTCATTAGTATTACAACCACAAATTATCCATGCACCACAACCAAGGATATTCGTGTATTCATCAATGGTCATGATCATGCCAACAACTGTCCATCAATGCACTATGGGTCAATGAGGACTTTATCCACATCATTTGTAATATTACGGTCATGATTACACCGAATAATCTCTGGTCATAATCATACCAAGTCCATCTATGCACTACAGGCCACAGATGACTTTCAACATAATATAAGCATGAGGATGATGACAATGATATAAGAATTCGATAAAAGAAGTTCAAGAATTAATTTATCCAGAAACTAATAATGTCCAAATTGTCAACATGATACTTTTTTGTAGAGTAACACTCAAGAATGCTCAGAAGAATATTTCCATGAAAAGATACTGGATGAAGCGCAAATATCAAGGATATTCCACTAATTTCATGGAGTATAGAAGTCAAAACTTTAACCAACTGAGTATAATAAAGAATGGAATAACAAAAGAAATCACCAGGCATGCGATAGACCGCACATACAGGTTATTCCAACAGAATAATAAATAATGGAACCAGGTCATGCGTAAATGCACAGACATGATATTCTAATAAAATAATAAATAATGGAATAACAGAAGAATTTCACCAAGTATAGGGTATCCCGCGTATACAGGTTATTCCAATAGAATAATAAAAAATGGAATAACAAAAGAATTTCACCAATAAGAAAGAAGGAATACCCCTAACGAGTACAACAAATAATATCCCTTACCGTAAAAGAAGAGTATTTTGACTGGTAGGGCGAGGATATACTCAAAGAAAACTTGCACTACGCTCAAAGCTTTCTTAAACTCTAAAGAAATACGCTCAAGATTATAGAAGAAGAACTCTCTATATAGTTTCTCTCTAGAGTTTCAGTGAATTCGTAAGAAATAATGAAGGAATGAGCTTCTATTTATAGAAAAATGGAATGCATAGTAACTAATTCATGAACGGTCCAGATTGATTTACTTTAAACGGACGGTCCAGATTGGTTTACAATAAAATATAATATATTCTATTTATAATCTAATAAAATGATTAACTTTATAAAAGTATTCTATTTTATATAAAAAGATTTTACTATGTAAACACTATGCAGGCGCTATGCAAACACTATGCATAATAAAATATAATATATTCTAATTATTGTCTAATAAAACAGATAACTTTATAAAAGTATTCTGTTTTATATAAAAAACTTTTCTGTTTTATTACATTAATAATACTAATAAAACAAAACTCATCATCATTATTATAATTCACAATATTAATCGACCGAATGTCGCTCCCGGTGAAAGAGGGGCTTTCCAATAAGGATTTCTCCCCAATGGCGCGCAATTAGGTGACCAAACCTCTCATTGACAGAACTTCTAGACATCGCTAATATTACAAATAATAATATTAATAACTTTGTCATCTTAATTATTGATTATAAAATATTGAAAATAATTGAATTAAATAACGTGAGATACTACGCGCGTGAATTATCAGAATAATAATTGAACAAAACCGAGTGACTTCTCACGTAAGCATCAATAATCAATACCGTGGTGCTACTCGCGGCAACTACGCCATTCATCGTAATTTTAACACCGGTGTTTCAACAGCTTAACGGTAAAACTTCCGCCGTTATTTTCATAAAGTATTTTTGTCGCTTTCTCAATCAAATGAATAATTCCGCTAGGGTCCACCAATGATTGTGCCGTTGTACGAATATTCCCTGTTAAAACGAATATTCCCCAACCAATCGAATATTATATAACAACTTCATGTACTTTGCAAAATTTATAAATATTACCCACAACTATAACATTATATCAAATTCATTCCATAATATTCAAAAATGATATTTATAGAAAATTCATCTTTATTCATAAAAGTTGGGGTCTTACAACCTCCCCTTCTTATGAAATTTCGCCCTCGAAATTGGGGTACATACCTGGTATGTCGAAGAGGTAAGGATACCTTGATTTCATTTCAGATTCTAACTCCCAAGTCATTTCCCCAACATCGTGGTTTCTCCACAAAACTTTGACTTGAGGTATAACCTTGGAGTGTAGAATATGTTCCTTCTTATCAAAGATTTGAACAAGAACCTCTTCATACGTAAAATCTTCCGCTATTTCGTCCGGTTCTAACTCATTAATGTGGTTCAGGTCTTCCACATATTTACGTAACATGGATATGTGAAAAACATTATGAACACGAGACATACTTGGGGGTAAAGCGAGTCTATAGGCCACAGTTCCTACTCGATCGAGGATTAAAAATGGGTTGATGAATCGAGGATTGAGCTTTCCTCTCTTTCCAAATCTCGTAACTCCTTTCCATGGAGCAACACGTAACAACACATGATCTCTTATATCGAATTCCACGTCCTTTCGATTAAGATCAGCATAACTCTTTTGTCGATCTTGTGAGGTTTTTATACGTTGTCGGATCGTTTGAATATTTTTCGTAGTCATATGTACCAACTCCGGTCCCAACAACGTTGCTTCACCCACCTCATCCCAGCATACTGGAGAACGACACTTTCTTCCATACAACGCCTCAAATGGAGCCACGCCAATACTTGCTTGATAACTGTTGTTGTAGGAAAACTCCACCTGGTAAGAACTTATCCCAACTTCCCTTGAAGTCAAGGACACAGAGTCTTAATAAATCTTTAAGAGTTTGAATAATCTTCTCCGACTGCCCGTCTGTCTGAGGATGATATGCCGAGCTAAATCGTAAATCTGTGATCATAGCTTTCTGTAAACTAACCCAAAATCGTGAAGTGAATCTTGGGTCTCGATAAAAAACTATGGATACTGGCATACCATGTAGTCTTACAATCTCGTTTATGTAAATATGAGCAAGACATTCAAGTGTATAAGTTTCTCGTATCGGTAATAAATGAGCAGACTTGGTCAATCTAACAACAATAGCCCAAATCGCATCTATACCTTCAGAAACCTTAGGAAGACCGGTAACGAAATCCATGGTAATGTGCTCCCACTTCCATTCTGGAATTTCAAGTGGTTGCAATGGACCTTTTGGTACTTGATGCTCCACTTTAACTCGTTGACATGTTAGACACCTTAAGATAAACAACGCTATCTCTCTCTTCATATTGCTCCACCAAAATGTATGACGAATATCATGATACATTTTGGTACTCCCAGGATGGATTGCAAACGGTGTGTTGTGCGGCTCCATCATGATTTTATACTTTAAATTAGGGTCGCTAGGAACACAAAGTCTGGAGTTGACTCGAAGTATTCCTTCTTCATCGATTCTTGCTTCCGGCATAACACCTTCTTGCAATTTCTTCCTCATACGCATCACCTCCAGGTCTGTAGCTTGAGCAGCTTTAACTTTATCAATTAAAGTTGGTTCTACTCGTATATTCTCCATCATCACATGGGTCCCTGGAGTCTTTAACTCTATCTTCATACTTTTCAAGTCACACAAAAATGGGCCTTTGTGTTGACAATATCGCACTCGTACTTGCATATGATCTTCTATTCAATGCGTCAGCTACCACGTTCATTTTTCTAGGATGGTATTGGATGGTATGATCATAATCTTTCAATAGTTCAAGCCAACGTCGTTGTTGCATGTTGAGTTCCTTTTGAGTGAAGAAATATTTGAGGCTTTTATAATCCGTAAAGATCTCCACCTTCTCCCCATACAAGTAATGCCTCCAAATTTTAAGTACGAAGATAACATCTGCTAACTCTAGGTCATGAGTAGGATAATTCCTCTCATATTCTTTGAGTTGTCTTGAGGCATAGGCTATGACTTTCCCATGTTGCATGAGAACACATCCCAACCCTTTGCCCGAAGCATCACTGTAGATGACAATTCCCTCCGAGCCAAATGGTATTTTCAGAACAGGTGCTGAAATGAGTCTCCTATTGAGTTCTTGAAAACTCTTCTCACATTCTTCGCTCCAACCAAACTTTGTATCTTTCCGAGTCAGCTGAGTTAATGGAGTAGCTATTCGAGAAAATCCTTCCACGAATCTCCGATAATAACTAGCTAAGCCGAGAAAGCTATGTACTTTGGTCACTGATTTAGGTTGCTCCCAGCTTTGAATTGCTTTAATCTTTGCCGGGTCAACAGATATTCCATGACTTGATACTATGTGCCCAAGGAATGCTACTTCCTCAAGCCAGAACTCACATTTCTTCAACTTGGCATAAAGCTTGTATTCACGAAGCTTTTGGAGTGTCAGCCTCAAGTGTTGCTCATGATCTTCATGACTTTTGGAATAAATAAGGATGCCATCAATAAAGACGACCACAAAGTGATCCAAATATTCCTTGAATACTCGGTTCATCATATACATGAAGTCAGCATGAGCATTAGTCAATCCAAAAGATATGACTAGGAATTCATAATGCCCGTACCGAGTTCTGAAAGCCGTGTTTAGAATGTCATCGGTTCTGATCTTCAATTGGTGATATCCGGAATGAATATCAATCTTTGAAAAGAATTTGGCTCCTTGCAACTGGTCAAACAGGTCATCAATACGTGGCAGTGGGTACCTATTTTTGATGGTGACATGATTCAACTCCCAGTAATCAATACAAAGTCGCATACTCCCATCTTTCTTCTTCACGAATAGAACAGGAGCACCCCAAGAAGACGTACAAGGACGAATGAAACCAATGTCTAACAATTCTTTCAATTTGGTCTTTAACTCCTGAAGTTCAATAGGAGCCATTCGATATGGGGCTTTGGAAATGGGTTTTGTACCGGGTTCAAGGTCGATACAAAATTCAATTTCACGCTTTGGGGGTAGGCCAGGAAGTTCTTCAGGGAATACATCAGGGAATTTATTAACAATAGAAATATCATTCAAAATTGACGTATTTTTTTTAGATCCGTGACATGAGCTAAGAAAAAGCTTGGCATCCATTTTTCAATAAACGAATTGCTTTATGGCTTGAGATGACCGTGATTGATTTTAATGGTTTGGTCGCTTGAATTCGCATAATAGGTTGATTAGAAATATGAAAGCTAACAACCTTACGAAAATAATCAATTTTAGCATGATGAGTAGTTAACCAATCATTCCCTAGAATCACATCAAATGCAAGTATTTTCAATTAAATAAGATCGACAGGTAATGTGAGTGTACTGATTTGAACCAAACATGACTTATAAACAGTGGATGTAATGAAAGTTTCTCCCAACAGAGTTTCCACAGATAAGTCAAAGTCTAATTTCTCCGAAGTCAAATTTAATCGGAGCGCAAGTAGGAGAAATAAAAGAATGGGTAGAACCGGTATCAAATAAAGTATAGACTTAGCTAGAGTTTATGATAAGCTTACCCGTGATGACCTCATTTGGGTTCCTTGCTTTCTGGGAGATCACAAAAAATGCTCTCCCTTGCACTACCGGCTTTGACTTTTCTGGGACGGCCATTGGTGCCTCCATCCTGGCTGAACTTGTCTTCGGTGAACGACAAAATCGGGCTAAGTGACCTTCTCTTCCACAATTATAACATGCTTTGGATGACATCACGCAGTTTGGACTGATGTGTCCCTCCTCTCCGCATTTGAAGCATATGATAGGTGGTCGTTCTCATTCCTTAACAACGGGTGCTGGTGCTGACGTCTTTCCATCATTGTTGAATCTCCTCTTCTTGAAATGTCCATTTTTATTGTTTTGGCCCTAATTACCACTGAAGTGGTTACCACTTTTGGCCTGTTGATTCCCTCCACGCTTGTTGTCACCGCTTCGATGACTGCTCTCACTGGTATTATCATTTTGCTTGCTGCTCTCTTTTGGTTGCATTGACTCGTTATCGCGCTCTACTAACTGAGCCCTATTTACAACATCTGAATACAAAAATAGTTTATGAGAAATAAGATGTTGACGTATCTCTGGCTGTAAACCTCTTAAAAACCTTCGCGTCATTCTCTCTTCATTATCCACCAAGTGGGACACAAACCGATTCAACTCGGCAAACTTAGCTTCGTACTGTGACACGGTCATATTATTCTGCTCCAACTTGATGAACTCTACCTCTTTTATGTGACAAATACTTTCGGGAAAGTACTTGTCGTTGAATAATTCTTGGAACTTCTCCCAAGACATCTTCAAGTCATGACGGGTTGAGTACGCTTTACCGATTCCCACCAAAGAATCCGCTCTCCTCGCAACATAAAGGCGTGAAAGGGAACCTTTTGCTCCTCGGAGCATCCCAAGACATCAAATATCTTGGTGATATGCTTTATCCATGCTTCCGCCTTAAGTGGTTTTGGCTCTCCAATAAACTCCGGTGGTCCCAGCTCCTTGAACTGTTTGACGGTGACCGTCCGAGAGTTTCCAGTGTTTCCACCTAAATTTTGGACAGGAGCCGCTCTCGCCTGCTGCTGCATGAATTGCATAAAGCCTCTGAACATTCCATCATTCATCATTTGGTCAGTGTTGTTGTTTGCATGAGGATTATTGTGACGCCCCCAAAATAGGTATACATCACCTATTCTGAGTCGTCAAATACATGGTACATAATACAAATACAACTTAATTATATAACTGTCGTGTAAAGTACAACAAAACATAAGCTGTGAGTTTTAATACAAATATTGTCATCTAGACAATATACAAACTCAAATTCAATATTATTACATTTATTTTCCACTATTTCAATTGAATAGTGAGAACTACTAATGCTATCATCCGTCCGGTCACCCGCTCCCCGACTAGTCCCTCGCTACGTTCTCATTTCCTCAAGAGAACAATAAAAGTAAAAGGGTGAGCTCAAATAGCCCAAGAGGAAATATTATGACTAAGATAATGCGAAATATATTATCGTTAGCCTTCAACAAAGGTTAAACCGATACAATATAACAATCATCAAGTTTAACTGCTGCGGTACAAAGCAATCCATTAAAAGAGTCAAGTAGAGAATAAAATCTACTATCTTTTATGATTTAAAAGGTTTTCATCACTTTTATTCTTTGAGTCTCACTTAATAAATAATCCACATCATCGAATCACCCCACATTACTATGGCCAAGATATTCTTTAGTATCACGACCACAATTATCTATGCACTACGGGCCAAGAATATTTGTGTATTCAATAATGGTCATGATCATGCCAACAATCGTCCCATCAATGCACTACGGGCCAATGAGGACTTTTACCACATCATTTGTAACATTACGGTCATGATTACACCAAATAATCCTCGTCATAATCATACCAAGTCCATCTATGCACTCACAGCCACGATGACTTTCAACATAATATAAACTTGAGGATGATGACAATGATATAAGAATTCAATAAAACAAGTTCAAGAATTAATTTTTCCAAGAACTACTAATGTCCAAATTTTCAACATGATACTGCTTTGTAGAGTAAAATTCAAGAATGATCAGAAGAATATTTCCATGAAAAGATACTAGATGAAGCGCAAATATCAATGATATTCTACTAATTTCATGGAGTATAGAAGTCAAAACTTTAACCAACTGAGTATAACAAGGAATGGAATAACAAAAGAAATCACCAGGCATGTGATAGACCGCACAGGCAGGTTATTCCAACAGAATAATAAATAACGGAATCAGTCCCAAGAAACGCATGCATAAAGATATTCCAACATAATAATAAAGATTTTAATCGGTCCCACAGAAAACGCATGCATGTGATATATTCCAACAGAATAATAAAGATTTTAACCAGTCCCAAGCGAAACGCATGCATATACATGATGTTCCAATAGAATGATAAATAATGGAACTAGGTCCCATAAATAAATGCACGACAGGATGTTCCAATAGAATGATAAAGAATGGAATAATGAAGAATTTGACCAAGTATAGGGTAGCCCACGATACAAAAGTTATTCCAATGTAATAAAGAATGGAATAATGTAAGTTCTCTTCATGGATAAGAAAGAAATAATACTCCCTACCTTAGAAAAAGCGGATAATCGGAATAGTGAGGTAGCGAGACTTCTCTTCTTCTTTCTATAATTTCTCTCTATAATAATCGCTTCTAAAGCTTTTTTGAATTGGTGAGAAATGAAGGAAGAATGAGCTTCTATTTATAGAAAAATATAGTTTCGATAATTGCACGTTTTGGAGCTCGAAAAATTACAGTACAATACCACAAAGTTTTCCTTTATTTTTAATTTAGTCATGGAAGTATTATCAAACTTGCACCACCTCCCCTAATAGTAAATAATGTTATTCAATAGTAAATTATGTGAATAAATAGTTCTAGACATGTGAAAATACGAATTACAGTATAATACCTCAATCTATACCTCCATTTTTAACTTAGTCATGAAAGTATTATCAATCTCGCACCAACTCCCCTAATAGTAACAAGAATGTGAAGCAATAGTATACACATATGAACAAATAGTTATAATTATGTGAAATAATAGCAATCAATTGCTCATTTATCCGGTTAAATACCTGATTGATCAATATAACCTCCAGACATCAATTATTATCGAAATAATTGTCGATTTTTACTAACACAAATAATTCTAACACAATGAAACCATTTTTTATAAAAAATATAATTTTTGAAATTTCGAAGTTTGACTTTTTCTGAAAAAGTCAACTGTTGACTTTTTGACCAAATAGTGAATTCGAAAATTTTGTGTTTATAGACTATTTTTACTAATTTTATCGTTCCTGGACTCAAATATCACGCCTCAAGGCTCTCCAAATTCAACTCCTAACACAACTTCAATTTTAATAACATTCATCATTAATATTATAACTCACAATATTTATCAACCGTGTCGTTCCCAAAAAGAGGGGCTTTCGAATAAGGATTTCTCCCTATCAAGCGCCATGATTAGGTGACCAAACCTCTCCTCGATGTAACTTCTAGACATTGTAAATATTGCAATTTAATAATATGAATAACTTTGTCGTCTCAATTATTGATTTAATAAAATAACATATTATGCAGATGATACTATGACAATAATCAAATCAATAATATGAGAGATATGATGCAGCAATTACTGTAGCAATAATTGAGTATAACTGAGTGACTTCTCGCGTAAGCATCAATAATCAATATCGTGTGCTACTATGTAACCACGCGTATTACTGTACTTTTACTACCGGGTAGTTCAACAGTTAACGGTAAAACTTCTGCCGTTATTTTCATAAAGTATTTTTGTCATTTTCTCAATCCGACAATAATTCCGTTGTGGGGGTCCACCAATGATTGTGCCGTTGTACGAATATTCCTTGTTAAAACGAATATTCCCCGACCAATCGAATATTATATGACAACTTACGTACTTTGCAAAATTTGTAAATATTACCCACAACTATAACATTATATCAAATCCACACCATAATATTCAAAAATATATTTCGAGAAAATTTAGTCTTTATTCAAAAAGTTGGGGTCTTACAATTATTGCCTTCCTGATGCACATTATCCTAATTATTGATATGTGGTGAATCAACGGTCTCTTGTGTTCTATTGCTATTCTCAACATTCTCGGATGTCATTTTCAGATACTGCCACAAAATAAAGGTTAATTGACATGTAACATATTATCCCTATATTATGACCGACCAATTAAATACCAAATAAACTTAGGTAGGTCATACTAGCGAAGGAATTCCCTGTCTCTCCCCTCCTAGTTCAATTTTCACATCTTAGCCAGGGATAATATCCCTAAGCTTTGATACCAACTGTGACGCCCCCAAAATCGGTATACATCACCTATTCTGAGTCGCCAAATACATGGTACAAAATTCAAATACAACTTAATTATACAACAGTTGTGTAAAATACGACTAAACATATGCTGTGAGTTTTAATACAAATATTGTCATCTAGACAATATACGAACTTAATGGGGTCCTCATTAGATTTATTATCACACTATTTCATGGAATAGTGAGAACTACTAATGCTATTATCTGGACCATCACTCTGTTCCTCGACTAGTCCCTGCTACGTTCTCATTTCCTGAAGAGAACAATGAAAGCAAAAGGGTGAGCTCAACTAGCCCAGTAAGAAATATTATGACTAAGATAATGCAGAATAAATTATCATTAGCCTTCAACAGTGTTAAACTGATAAAATATAACAAACATCAAGTTTAACTGCAACGGAACAAGCAATCCATTAGAAGAGTCAAGTAGAGAATAAAATCTACTATCTTCTATGATTTAAAAGGTTTTTCATGACTTTTATCGCTGAGACTTAGCTTAATAAATAATCCACACCATCCCTGCACTACGGCCAAGGATATTCATTAGTATTACAACCACAAATTATCCATGCACCACAACCAAGGATATTCGTGTATTCATCAATGGTCATGATCATGCCAACAACTGTCCATCAATGCACTACGGGTCAATGAGGACTTTTTCCACATCATTTGTAACATTACGGTCATGATTACACCAAATAATCCCTGGTCATAATCATACCAATTCCATCTATGCACTACATGCCACAGATGATTTTCAACATAATATAAACATGAGGATCATGACAATAATATAAGAATTCAATAAAACAAGTTCAAGAATTAATTTATCCAGGAACTAATAATGTCCAAATTGTCAACATGATACTTCTTTGTAGAGTAACACTCAAGAATGCTCAGAAGAATATTTCCATGAAAAGATACTGGATGGAGCGCAAATATCAAGGATATTCCACTAATTTCATGGAGTATAGAAGTCAAAACTTTAACCAACTGAGTATAATAAAGAATGGAATAACAAAAGAAATCACCAGGCATGCGATAGACCGCACATACAAAAGTTATTCCAATGTAATAATAAATAATGGAACCAGTCATGCGTATAAACGCAAAATCGGATAGTGATATTCTAATAAAATAATAAATAATGGAATAATGTAAGAATTTCACCAAGTATAGGGTATCCAGCAGATACAAAAGTTATTCCAATGTAATAATAAAGAATGGAATAACAAAAGAATTTCACCAATAAGAAAGAAGGAATACCCCTAACGAGTACAACAAATAATATCCCTTACCGTAAAAGAAGAGTATTTTGACTGGTAGGTCGATGATATACTCAAAGAAAACTTGCACTATGCTCAAAGCTTTCTTAAACTCTAAAGAAATACGCTCAAGATTATAAAAGAAGAACTCTCTCTATAGTTTCTCTCTCTAGAGTTTCAGTGAATTCGTAAGAAATAATGAAGGAATGAGCTTCTATTTATAGAAGAATGGATCTGATAGTAACTAATTCATGAACGGTCAGATTGATTTACTTTAAACAGACGGTCCGCATTGGTTTACAATAAAATATAATATATTCTATTTATAATCTAATAAAACAAATAACTTTATAAAAGTATTCTATTTTATATAAAAAGATTTTACTATACAAATACTATGCAGGCACTATGCAAACACTATGCATAATAAAATATAATATATTCTAATTATTGTCTAATAAAATGTATAACTTTATAAATGTATTCTCGCTTTATAAAAAAAAGATTTTACTATTAGTCTAATAAAACGAATAACTTTATAAAAGTATTATGTTTTATATAAAAAGCTTTTCTGTTTTATTACATTAATAATACTAATAAAACAAAACTCATCATCATTATTATATTTCACAATATTAATCGACCAGGTCATTCCTAGGAAAGAAGGGGCTTTCAATAAGGATTTCTCCCCATCATGCCGCAAATTAGGTGACCAAACCTCTCCTCGATGTAACTTCTAGACATCGTTAATATCGCAAATAATAATATTAATAACTTTGTTATCTCAATTATTGATTATAAAATATTGACAATAATTGAATTAAATAACGTGAGATACTATGCAGCAATTACTGTAACAATAATTGAACAAAACTAAGTGACTTCTCACGTAAGCATAAATAATCAATACCGTGTGCATCGCGTAAACTACGCCAGACATCGTATTTTTAACACCGTGTGTTTTAACAGCTTAATCAGTAAAATTTCCGCCGTTATTTTCATAAAGTATTTTTGTCGTTTTCTCAATCCGACAATAATTCCGTTGTGGGGTCCACCAATGATTGTGTCGTTGTATGAATATTCCCTGTTAAAATGAATATTCCCCGACCAATCGAATATTATATAACAACTTGCGTACTTTGCAAAATTTATAAATATTACCCACAACTATAACATTATATCAAATTCATTCCATAATATTCAAAAATGATATTTATAGAAAATTCATATTTATTCATAAAAGTCGGGGTCTTACATTTATAATTTGAAGGACGATATCTTTAATTTATTCAGTTTTTATTTCATTGATGATGAACTAAATCACTTTTTAGGCTTATAACGGATCTTTAAGTGGAACAATGGTTATGTAATCTTTAATTTTCAGTTTAATAAGCTATTCCTCAGTTTATCTATAACAATTTATGCTTGAATTTATGAATTTCCTGATCAACAATTCTTTATGGACTTGTATGGATTCGAGAGAGGAATTACGAGTCTAGACTTAGTTAATATAGCATGTGTTCTTAAATTCTGTGAATGAGCAGAATCTTGATGAATGTTAGGGTAGAGATATGCTTAACATCACATGTAATCAAATAGAGAACTTGAACTTAAACCTTTTTTGATTGTAATTCATATAGAGATATAATGAGTTAGTTAATTAAGGTGTTTAACTTAATTCTATCTAAATTGTGGATTTAGGTTAATATGGTGTTAGTGCATTGAGATGTGGCTAATTCTACTTTAGTGTTCTTGATTAATAAACTGGGATAATGGTTTAAACTAGAATAAAGTGTAATAATCATAGTGAAGCTTAGGGTGAAGTTGTAAGCCTAATTCTCCATTATTTGTTTAAAAAATTAAGTTTTTATATTTGTTGATTGTTTGGTACTTTTAATAATTTTAGTTTTTAATAATTTTAATCATTAAATTTGATAGTTTAATAAAATTGGGATTAATAGGAAACTGATAATTGTGAGGTTAAAATTCATACTAATTTCTCTGTGGGAACGATACTCTACTTACTATTATATTACTTGTTGACCACATATACTTGCGTGTTGTGCGTAATTAGATTTTACCCAATAAGTTTTTAGCGCCGTAGCCGGAGATATTTAGTATAGATTTTAATATTTTGTGATATCAGTTTAATTAGTCCAGTTTTACTTCAACATTTTTTCTTTTTGTTTTGTTAGTTCTTATTTCAGGTTTTTGAAGATGGTTTATGCAAACTCGATCCAAAAATCTAGACTTGCTTCCTTTTGAGGACGACATTGAGAGACGGTTTCAAAGGCTAAGTAAGTGGATTAAGGAAATAAGAGAAGACTTCAAAAATTTTGAAATTATGGTGTGGATTTGATATAATGTTATAGTTGTGGGTAATATTTACAAATTTTATAAAGTACGCAAGTTGTTATATAATATTCGATTGGTCGGGGAATATTCGTTTTAACAGGGAATATTCGTTTTAACAGGGAATATTCGTACAACGGCACAATCATTGATGGACCCCCACAACGGAATTATTGTCGGATTGAGAAAACGATAAAAATACTTTATGAAAATAACGGCGGAAGTTTTACCGTTAACTGTTGAACTATCCGGTAGTAAAAGTACAGTAATACACGTGGTTGCATAGTAGCACACGGTATTGATTATTGATGCTTACGTGAGAAGTCACTCATGTAAGACCCCAACTTTTTATAAATAAAGATTTAATTTCCTCTATTTATCATTTTGAAATAGTAAGGGTTGATTTGATTAATGTGGTTAGTTATGGGTAAAATGCCCAAATATTTTAAATAAGCAAGTGGTTATAAAATACTCATTTTTATCAGAGAATATTCGTTTGGTCGTGGAATATTCTTGTTTGTCAGAATATTCGCATTTACTGCCAGCAGCCTTTTTGTGGGCACCATAACGAAAAATGATTGGATGAAGAAAACGACAAGTATAAGTTGTTTATAAATAACTGGTAGCTTGTTATTCAAGCTATTATCTTGAATACCCTATGGTTAAAATACAAGAATACTGCGTTGTTGTCAGACAAAGAAGACACTCAGTATTGCACCAATTATTGATTCTTACGTAAGAAGGCACTACTCAATAACCACACATGAGTTACTATTCGGATATTTTATTTTATTGATTCAATAATTGTCTGCGTTGATATTTTATATTACTGTTATTTCAATAATTGTCACTACACAATATTTTTTATTATAGAAGCAATAATTCATATTATCTTAATAATATTATTAGAAAACATTATTGGCAATGTCTAGAAAGTTCTGTCTAAGGAGAGGTTTGGTCACCTAATCAAGCCACCAAGAAGGAGAAATTCTTATTGAAAAGCCCCTCTTTTCTCGAACTACCGATTGTCGATCTTGTGATTCTGTAATATTATTTATGAACAATTAATTATTGATTTATATGATGAGAAAAATATTGATTTTATGTGGATATAGATGGAGAAAATTTTTAAAGTGACAATTGTTGAAAATCGATATTTTATCTTTTCTGATAAAATAATATTATATTATATTATATTATTATAATAGAATAATGATGATATTTTTTTACAATGAATGTGGGATATATGAGTATATGAGGAGGAAGAGTATTTTTGTTGCATTAAAAGATTAACACATATTTTGTGTGTCGGTGGACCCCATTTCTTGACTGAAATTTGATTATTGCCTGTAAAATTGTCCGTATGTGGATTTCAGTCAATTTCTATTTATAATTTGGAAAACCTTTCTTCTTCAAAGTTGTAGAGAATTGAATTTCCTATAAAAAATCGCGAGATTTGAATTTTCTGATAAAAGGGCTATTTATTATGAATTATTGAAGTTTTGAAGTTCCGAAATAATTGATTTTTGGAAGTTTTATTTATTTATATCAACAAAAACGTTTTTGGTGGGCTCATTTTGTTGTTAAACATGTGGGATTCCAAAGATTCAAAGGTTAGGCGTAGGAATATATATATATATATATATATATATATATTATTATTATATTAAATTTTCTGCTTTGGTGTTCTAAGCAATTTCCTATAAATAGGGTGCTTAGGTTAGAATTGAAAATCACACCAGAAACTAAAGCTTTCTCTCTCTTTCTCTCTCTATAATATCAAACGTATTTTGTGAGTATTTTAGTACTTTGAGTATTGCTATACGGTGCAAGTTCTTTCAGCACTATATCCAGTATTCCAGTCAAAAGTACTGTTTTTGTAATGTAAGAGATATTATTTTTTTAAAAATGATATTATTTCTTCAATATCATTATGCCAAAATATTGGTTGGAAATTTTTATCAAATTTAGAATTTTTTCATGTCGGGGTTACTATTCATAAGTTACTATTCATGAGTTACTATTCACGAGTTACTATTTATGAGTTACTATTCACGAGTTACTATTCACGAGTACTATTCACGAAGCATGATGATTTTTTTTTGTGAAATTTCTATCTTTTAGTGTCGGAGTCACTATTCACGTATACAGCATTATTCACGTATATGGCACTATTCACGAATACGGCACTATTCACAAAAAAAATTAAATTTTCATTTTTCGTCCAAAATATCTATTATGGATACTAGCTTTGATTGTATCCATGTTTTGATCATTTTTGAATTTTACTTCACTATGATTATTTATGAAGTATTTTTGAACTCGGTTTGGTTAAAGTAAGAATCCTTAATATTTATTCTTTTGTTTCACTGGATTCGTTTTCTTTAAAATATTTTTCATCATCCTCAGTCCTAAATGATGATATAATTGAATATCTTTGTCCTGCAGTGCAAAGATTAATGATTTTATGATGAATATCTTTGGCCCGTAGTGCAAAGATGAATAGGTGTTTAGATGAACATGATCAACTGGTGAATATCTTTGGCCTGTAGTGCAAAGATGAATATTTGATTTATGATGTATATTGATTGATGTTACAGGGATAAAATATCGATGATGGACTTTTAAATTCATAGATGATAGTAGATTTCATTCTCTACTTAACTCTTCTAATGAATTGTTGTTTCATTAGCAGCTTGTTGATCTAAAACCTCATTATCTATTGTATTCTATCAGATTTTTCCCTGTTGAAGACTAAGGATAATTTGTTGTACATTATCTTAGTCAAAATATTCTTTACTGGGCTAGTTGAGCTCACCCTTTTCCTTTTTGTTCTATTTTTCTTCTCAGGAGACGAGAATATAGCCGGAACTAGTCGGGGTGTGGAGTAATGGTTCAAGACGGTTGTTTTAGTAGTCCTCACTATTTTGTAAAATAGTGTATTAATAATTGCAATGAGGACTTATTTGAGTGTGGATATTGTCTAGAAGACAATATTTGTATTTAAACTCACAGTTTATGTGTTGTCGTATTTTGCACGACAATTGTATTAATGAAGTTGTAGTTGTTTACGTACCATGTATTTTTGGCGACTCGGAATGGGTGATGTATACCTATTTTGGGGGCGTCACAGTTGGTATCATAGCTTAGGGATATGATCTCTTGCGGAGATCGGGGAATAGAACTTGGAGGGGAGAGACGAGTAAATCCTTCACTAGTGTGTCCTACCTAAGCTTATTTGTTGGTCGGTCATAATATAGGGGTTTTATGTGATTTGCTAATTTGTTTAATTAACCCTTGTTTTATGGCAGTATTTAAGAATGTCGACTGAGAATGTTAACAGTGGAGTAAATGAGACCGTGGAGACACCTTTGCTCTCCAACGAGGAGAACGTGCAACAGGCTGACAATGTTCCTCCTGTGAACAACACCACTGAGCAGATGATGAACGATGGTATGTTTAGGAACTTTCTAGAATTCATGCAAAACCAAACGAGAAAGACTACTGTTCAAAATGCAGGTGGAAACACTGACAACTCACGAATGGTCACCGCTAAGCAGTTCAAGGAGTTGGGACCACCAGAGATTTTGGGAAAGCCAGAACCACTTACGGCAGAGACGTGGATAAAGAAGATCACAAAGATATTTGATGTCATGGGATGCTTAGGGGAGAAAAAGGTTCCTTTCGCCACTTTCATGTTACGACGAGAGGCAGATTATTGGTGGGAATCCGTAAAGTGTACTCAGCCTACCGCACTGAAGATGTCTTGGGAGAAGTTCCAAGAATTGTTCAACGACAAGTACTTTCCCGAAAGTATTCGTCACATGAAGGAGGTAGAGTTCATCAAGCTGGAGCAAAACAATATGAACGTGTCGCAAGACGGCTAAGTTTGCTTAAGTTGTCTCGATTTGCATCCCATTTGGTTGATAATGAGGAGAGAATGACATGAATGTTTCTGCGAAGTTTGAAACCCAAAATATGTCAATACCTCATTTCTCACAAACTTTGCTTATATTCAGATGTTGTGAATAGGGCTCAGTTATTGGAGTGCGATAATGAGTCAGCTCAACTGAAGAATAATGACCAACAACTCGATGATAATCGTACCAGTGGCGACGGTCATCGGAACAATGATAACCATCTTGGAGGAAATTATCATGCTAGAAATGGTAACCACTTCAGTGGTAATCATGGCCAAGATAATAGAAGAAATAATTCAAGTGGAAGTTTCAAAAAGAGAAGATTTAACAATGACGAAAGACGTTCAAGCACCAACACCAAAGAACGAATTTTAGAGGAGGAGAAAGACCGCCAGCTTAGATGCTACTGAGATCACGAGAGAAGAGGGACACATAAGTCCAAACTGTTCACAGCCTTCCAAAGTATGTTATAATTGTGGAAAAGAAGGTCATATCGCTCGAGATTGTACGGTAGCGAAAAGTCAAAGTCAAAAGGCTGTCCTAAAAAAGTCAAAGTCAACGGTTCCTAGAAGAGCGTTTTTCGTGACTGGTCAGAATGCGAGGAACCCGAACGAAGTTAGCACGGGTTAGTTAATTATAAATTCTTACGACGTTTATACCTTATTAGATACCGGTTCTACCCATTCAGTTATCTCTCCTGCTTATACTCAATGTTTAAACTTGACTCCGGAGAAAATTAGACTTTGACTTATCTGTTGAAACTCCGTTATGAGAAACTTTTGTTACATCCACTGTTTATAAATCTTGTTTGATCCAAGTTGGCACCATCACATTACCTGTTGACCTTATTTCTTTAAAGATACTTGCTTTTGATGTGATTTTGGGGATTGATTGATTAACTACTCGTCATGCCAAAATTAATTGCTTTCGTAAGGTTGTTAGTTTTCATATTCCTAAGCAACCTGTTATTCGAATTCAAAAAACCAAACCATTGAAGTCAAACACTTTCATATCAAGCCATAAAGTCATTCATTTATTGAAAAATGGATGTCAAGTTTTCTTACCCCAAGTTATGGACTTGAACAAAAATACGTCAGATTTGAATGATATTTCTATTGTTAACAAATTTCCTGATGTATTTCCTGAAGAATTTCTTGGCGTACTCCCAAAGTGTGATATTAAATTTTGTATCGACTTTGAACCCGATACAAAACCCATTTCTAAAATCTCATGGCTCCTATTGAACTTCAGGAGTTAAAAATTCAAACTGTAGAAGTTTGTACCCGAGCCTTTATCTGGTGACTTCTTTTGTGGAATGCACCGAAGCCAGACTCTCCATAGGGGATGCCATATTTGTGTGATAGTAAACTGATACGTGTCATTGTGACGTGCTATCCAAGGTTGGGATATGAGTCACAGTTGAGAACAACCTAAGTCAGTAATCGAAATACGTAGCTTTCTAGGCTTAGTTGGTTATTATCGGAGATTCGTGGAAAGATTTTCTCGAATCGCTACTCCATTAACTCAGCTGACTTATAGAGATACAAAATTCGAATGGAGCAAGAAATATGAAAAGAGCTTCCAAGAACTCAACATGCGGAAACGACGTTGGCTCGAATTGTTGAAAAATTACGACCATACCATTAACATGGTAGCTGACGCGTTGAGTTAAAGATCGTATGCGTTTACGAGTGCGATATTGTTAACACAAAGACCTATTTCGTATGACTTACAGAAGATGGACATAGAGTTACAGATTCCAAGAACCTGCGAATATACGATTAGAATCGACTTTAATCGATAAATTTAAAGATGCTCAAGCTACAGACTTGGAGTTGATGAATATGAAGAAGAAGATGCAAGAAGTCGTTATTCCAAAGGCGAGAATCGGCGATGTGAGGAAAGCTCAAACCTTCGATTTATTAGCCCATTTGAAATCCTCGATTGAATAGGAACTGTGGCCTATAAACACATTTTACCGCCAAGTATGACGCTTGTTCATAACGTTTTTTACGTATCGATGTTACGTAAATATGTGAACGACCTGAACCACATTATTGAGTTAGAACCAGACAAGATAGCGGAAGATTTAACGTCACGAGGAGGTACCAGTCAAGATCTTGGATAGGAAGGATCATGTCCCTACATGACGCCAATTTCGAGGATGAAATTTCATAAGGAGGGGAGGTTGTAAGACCCTAACTTTTTATAAATAAAGATTTAATTTCCTCTATTTATCATTTTGAAATAGTAAGGGTTGATTTGATTAATGTGGTTAGTTATGGGTAAAATGCGCAAATATTTTAAATAAGCAAGTGGTTATAAAATACTCATTTTTGTCGGAGAATATTCGTTTGATCGTGGAATATTCTTGCTGTCGGGGAATATTCGTACGACGGTGCAGTCTTTTGTGGGCCCCATAATGGAAAGTGATTGGATGAAGAAAACTACAAGTATAAGTTGTTTATAAATAATGGCGTAGTTGTTACCGTTAATACT
Source organism: Panax ginseng (assembly GCA_020205605.1). NCBI lineage: Eukaryota > Viridiplantae > Streptophyta > Magnoliopsida > Apiales > Araliaceae > Panax > Panax ginseng. Next base: position 71,132,267 of record CM035136.1, read on the forward strand.
GTTGGAATACCCGGTGGTTAAAACACGAAGTCTACGCGTTGTTACGACATGCTTACGCTATTGCACCAATTATTGATTCTTACGTAAGAAGGCACTACTCAATAACCATTACGATGAGTTACATTACGTATTTTATTTTATTGATTCAATAATTGTTGCGTTGATATTTTATATTACTTGTTGTTTCAATAATTGTCACTACACGATTATTTTCCATTATCGAGGCAATAATTAATATTATCCTAATAATATTATTAGAAAACATTATTGGCAATGTCTAGAAAGTTCTGCATCTAAGGAGAGGTTTGGTCACCTAATTGCTGGCCAAGAAGGAGAAATTCTTATTGAAAGCCCCTCTTTCCTGGGAACTACCGTCACAAGATCTTGTGATTCTCGTAATATTATTTGTGAACAATTAATTATTGATTTATATGATGAGGAAAATATTGATTTTATGTGGATATAGATGGAGAAAATTTTAAAGTGACAATTGTTGAAAATCGATATTTTATCTTTTACGATAAAATAATATTTTATTATATTATTATAATAGAATAATGATGATATTTTTTACAATGAATGTGGGATATATGAGTATATGAGGAGGAAGAGTATTTTTGTTGCATTAAATGATTAACACATGTTTTGTGTGTCGGTGGACCCCATTTCTTGACTGAAATTTGATTATAACCTGTAAAATCGTCCGTATATGGATTTCGGTCAATTTCTGTTTTGAATTTGGAAAACCTTTCTTCTTCAAAGTTGTGGAGAATTGAATTTCCTATATAAAGTCGGGAGATTTGAATTTTTTGATAAAAGGGCTATTTATTATGAATTATTGAAGTTCTAAAGTTCCGAAATAATTGATTTTTGGAAGTTTTATTTATTTATATCATCAAAAACGTTTTTGGTGGGCTCATTTTGTTGTTAAACATGTGGGATTCCAGCATTCAAAGGTTGGCGTAGGAATATATATATATATAATATATTATTATTATATTAAATTTTCTGCTTTGGTGTTCTAAGCAATTTTCTATAAATAGGGTGCTTAGGTTAGAATTGAAAATCACACCAGAAACTAAAGTTTTCTCTCTTTTTCTCTCTATAATATCGAACGTATTTTGTGAGTATTTTAGTACTTTGAGTATTGCTATACGGTGCAAGTTCTTTCAACACTATATCAAGTATTCCAGTCAGAAGTACTATTTTTGCAAGGTAAGGGATATTATTTTTTTTAAAATGATATTATTTCTTCAATATCATTATGCCTCAATATTGGTTGGAACTTTTTATCAAATTTAGAACTTTTTTATGTCGGGGTTACTATTTATGAGTTACTATTCATGAGTTACTATTCACGAGTTACTATTCATGAGTTACTATTCACGAGTTACTATTCATGAGTACTATTCACGAAGCATGATGATTTTTTTTGTGAAATTTCTATCTTTTAGTGTCGGAGTCACTATTCACGTATACGACACTATTCACGTATATGGCACTATTCACGAATACGGCACTATTCACAAAAAAATTAAAATTTCATTTTTCGTCCAAAATATCTATTATGGATACTAGCTTTGATTGTATCCATGTTTTGATCATTCTTGAATTTTACTTCACTATGATTATTTATGAAGTATTTTTGAACTCGGTTTGGTTAAAGTACGAATCCTTAATATTTATTCTTTTGTTTCACTGGATTCGTTTTCTTTAAAATATTTTTCATCATCCTCACCCTAAATGATGATATAACCCGAATATCTTTGGCTTTAGTAGTGCAAATATGAATGATTTTATGATGAATATCTTTGGCCGTAGTGCAAAGATGAACAGTGTTTAGATGAACATGACCAATCGGTGAATATCTTTGGCTTCAGAGTACAAAGATGAATATTTAATTTATGATGTATATTGATTGATGTTACAGGATAAAATATCGATGATGGACTTTTAAATTCATAGATGATAGTAGATTTCATTCTCTACTTAACTCTTCTAATGAATTGTTGTTTCCGCTGCAGTTGTTGATCTAAAACTTGTTGTCAATTGTATTCTATCAGATTTTCCCTGTTGAAGACTAAGGATAATCTTTTGTACATTATCTTAGTCATAATATTCTTTACTGGGCTAGTTGAGCTAACCCTTTTCCTTTTTGTTCTATTTTTCTTCTCAGGAGACGAGAATATAGCGGGAACTAGTCGGGGTGTGGAGTAATGGTTCAAGACGGTTGTTTTAGTAGTCCTCACTATTTTGTAAAATAGTGTATCAATAATTGTAATGAGGACTTATTTGAGTGTTGATATTGTCTAGAAGACAATATTTGTATTTAAACTCACAGTTTATGTGTTGTCGTATTTTGCACGACAATTGTATTAATGAAGTTGTAGTTGTTTCTATACCATGTATTTAGCGACTCAGAATGGGTGATGTATACCTATTTTGGGGGCGTCACAACTCAGTTATACTCAATTATTGCTACAGTAATTGCTGCATCATATCTATCATATTATTGATTCAATTATTGTCACAGTATCATCTGCATAAAATGTTTTTTATTAAATCAATACTTGAGATGACAAAGTTATTCATATTATAAATTTCAATATTTACAATGTCTAGAAGTTCTGTCAATGAGAGGTTTGGTCACCTAATTGCGCGCCAATAGGGAGAAATCCTTATTGGAAAGCCCCCTCTTTCCTGGGAACGACCTAGTTGATAAATATTGTGAGTTAAAATATTAATGATGAATGTTATTCGGAGTTGAATTTGGAGACGCGGACGTGATATTTGAGTCCAGAACAACGAAATTAGTAGAAATAGTCTATAAACACAAAATTTTTCGGGATTCACTATTTGGTCAAAAAGTCAACAGTTGACTTTTTCGGGAAAAGTAAAACTTCGAAATTTCAAAATTTATATTTTTGATAAAAATAGTTTCATTATGTTGGAATTGTTTGTGTTAGTGAAAATCGACATTTATTCCGATGATAATTGATGTCTAGGGGTTATATTGATAAATCGGAAAATTTATCGGATAAATGAGCAATTAATTGCTACTAATTCACATGCTTATATAACTATTTGTTCACAAATGTGTACTATTGAATCACATTATTTACTATTAAGGGAGTTGGTGCAAGATTGATAATACTTGCATGACTAAGTTAAAATGGGGGTATAGATGGAGGTACTATACTGTAATTCGTATTTTTTACATGATTATACTATTGATTCACATAATTGAACTATTGATTCACATTATTTACTATTAGGGGAGTTGGTGCAAGATTGATAATACTTGCAGGACTAAATTAAAAATAAAAGAAAAGTTGGAGGTATTGTACTATAATTTTTTGAGCCCCAAAACGTGCAATTATCAAAACTATATTTTCCTATAAATAGAAGCTCATTCTTCCTTCATTTCTCACCAATTCACAAAAGCTTTAGAGCGATTATTATAGAGAGAAATTATAGAGAGAAAGAAGAAGAGAAGTCTGCTACCTCACTATTCCAGTATCCAGTTTTTTCCAATGTAGGGAGTATTATTTCTTTCGTATCTATGAAGAGAACTTCTGTTATTCCATTCTTTATTATTCTGTTGGAATAACCTGTTTACGGGGGCTACCTTATACTTGGTGAAATTCTTCATTGTTCCATTCTTTATCATTCACATTTGGAACATCTTGTCTCATATGCTTCTACGTCGGACTGGTCCCGCCTTTATTATTATTCCGCTTGGAATATCATGTCTTTGCGTTTCTACGCCTGGACTGATTCCGTTATTTATTATTACTGTTGGAATAACTCACTTTGCTGTGCTTGATCTATCGCATGCCCGGTGATTTCTTTTTTGTTATTCAATTCCTTATTATACTCGGGTTGGTTAAAGTTTTGACTTCTATACTCCATGAAATTAGTGGAATATCCTTGATATTTAAGCTTCATCCAAAGATCTTTTATGGAAATATTCTTCTGAGCATTCTTGAATTTTACTCTACAAAGCAGTATCATGTTGACAATTTGGACGTTATTAGTTCCTGGATAAAATAATTCTTGAACTTATTTTATTGAATTCTTATATCATTGTCATCATCCTCATGTTTATATTTTGTTGAAAGTCATCTGTGGCCTATAGTGCATAGATGGACTTGGTATGATTATGACCAGGGATTATTTGGTGTAATTATGACCGTCATGTTACAAATGATGTGGTAAAAGTCCTCATTGGCCCGTAGTGCATTGATGGACAGTTGTTGGCATGATCATAACCATTAATGAATACACAAATATTCTTAGCCCGTAGTGCATGGATAATTGTGGTCGTGATACTAAAGAATATCCTTGGTAGAAAAGTGTGGGTGATTCGATGATGTGGATTATTTATTAAGCTGAATCCTAGCGATAAAAGTGATGAAAAAACTTCTAAATCATAAAAGATAGTAGATTTTATTCTCTACTTGACTCATTTAAAGGATTTCTTGTTACGCTGCAGTTAAACTTGATGGTTGTTATATTGTATCAGTTTAACACTGTTGAAGGCTAACGATAATATATTCTGCATTATCTTAGTCATAATATTTCCTACTGGGCTAGTTGAGCTCACCCTTTTACTTTTATTGTTCTCTTCAGGAAATGAGAACGTAGCAGTGACTAGTCGGGGAACGGAGTGACGGACCAGATGATAGCATTAGTAGTCCTCACTATTCTGTGAAATAGTGTGATAATAATTGTAATGAGGACTCCTTTTGAGTTTGTATAATTTCTAGTAGACAATATTTGTATTCAAACTCACAGCTTATGTTTTGTCGTATTGTACACGACAGTTGTATTATTAAGTTGTATTTGAATTCTGTACCATGTATCTGGCGACTCAAGATGGGTGATGTATACCTAATTTTGGGGGGTCACAGAAACCCACAATCACATGCCAATATATTTAGGTGTAAATCTACAATTCTTCTGTCGATATCATGTAGATTACCAAAATCATCACTAATGTCTTAGCAAGAATCATTAAGCACAAATATATCAATCCAAATCATATGGTTCCAACCAAAGAGATAAAATACAGTCAATTTAAATAACAAAGGGTTCCATTATAACCTTAGAGCAAATATTCAGTTCATAGCTATTAAACCGAATACAAGTAGCAATAAAGACAACATTTATGGATTACAATAATAGAGAAAATAAATGGATAAGAAGAAACTCTGTCAAAGCTCCTTCAGTCTCCAATTAATCCGCTCCTATCAAGCTTTCCAATCCGTGTCGCTCATAGCACTTGTGCTCCAAAGAAAATACAAACTTTTCCCATCAACTAAGATCTAGAGAGAGAAAATACAAAAGAAAACTAAATTAAGCTAAAACTACTAGATTATATGTTATAGGATGTCTGATGTTTGATTGCAGTGCCTCCCCTCTATTATATACGCCTTCTCCTTCTTTTTCTAGGTCAAAATCACTTGGTATCTGCCTGGGCACTGGAGCTCGCGTTGTGGCGTGAGCAATAGCTCTATGGTTGGCGTTGCGGTGCCACATTAGTATGAAAAACACGGAGCTCGCACTGCAGCGCGAGTCCAAGAACGGGCAATGGTCTTCATGCGCCATGGTGACATCAATAGGACAAGGGGTCAAGGCCACAGAAACTTAAGCTCTTGGCTTTGGCACCACCACTGGACATATATAAACTTTGGCTATTTTGTCCCTGAAAGCATGGAAAAGACCTAGAAATCCCTGCATTGCATCAGTTAAGTGCGATAACACTATAATCATAAAGAATCATACAAAGTCTATGAGAATAGGAAACTATTTAAGTCATAAAGGATCCGATTCGCGGGTATAAATCCCACTCATCAAGTATAAGCTTGAGTTTGAATGAGAGGATAAAGTTGGGGTGATAAAGGTGAATGATGAAAACGAGGAGGGGGAATTCCTCCAATGAGATGTGTGGTCATAACATTGAGTTATAAAAGAAGATCGAGAAATTAGAAGGTCTAGCCGTAAAGCACCAAGCCACGTTAGCACAAGAAGATGTCACGACTCAAGACCTTACTGCACCATTTACAGATGTAGAGTGAATATTAGCTCAGTAAGAACGATCAGAATATTAAAGAGGATAGTTATTAGCTGGGAATGAGATTACAGAAATGACTGGGGAGGAAAGAATTCAAAAAAAGCGCACGAGAGTGAAGACGCATGGGTGAAGGCTTCTAAATGCATAGATCGTGTTGAAGACAAGTCAAAGAGCGCTAAGCGAATGATGAAACTTAGAATTTAATCTTCCAATCTCCTGACGATTCGTATCGTGGAGCAAGAGCGCAATGAAGTTGTACAACGTGGAATGTTCTTGTAGATTGCAAGAAAAATAATAAGATGATATATAAATTATAATGAAAATTAATAGATGTGGATCCAACTTTTGAATTAAATAGGGGATGTGATGAAGTAATCCTAGAATTTTATTATTTCAGGATAAATAATATAAATAGCAGCGAGGCTATTTTGTTATGTGTGGTATAATAAATGAATAAATTATTATCATTGTTTATTAAGAAATATTATGTGTTATCTATAAGTGGTTAAGATAAGTTTGAAAATGTTAATGTGTGGATGAAGGATGATCTAATAGTTCAAGTTTTAAACAGTAAAATGCCACCTAGAAGAAGACAACAATGTGAACAGAGCCCCAAGGAAAATGCATACAATAGGGAAGCTAACACAAATCCAGTGCCACAATTGGTGAATTTGCTGGTGGGAGCACTAGAAAATCAACTGAATTTCTGGCTATATAATCAAATCTAGATATTCCAACCAAATTCATTTACAACAGGGTTGGAGAGAATGATTGATGTAGACGGGGAAGGTAATACGATGGCATACAATCAAGAACAGAGGGGAAAGAAGAGTGAAAATGATAAAGTGGGTGATAGTCATACCGGTAACGCTCGGAAAAGAAAATGGGACAATAATATTAACGCTGAAAATTAGCAAGGGAAGGAAAAGAAGAAGGTGGAGGGGTGTAGCAACTGCGAAAAGAAACATATAGGTGTTTGTTTGAGGGGAAAAAGGGTGTGCTTTAATTGTGGATCGAAGGATCACATTGCACCAAAATGTTAAAGATCGAGGAAGAGAATCTGCTTCATGTGTGGATCGAAGGAGCACTTGGCTCGAGGTTGCCCAAAGAAAGCGGTAGAAAAAGCAAGTGGGAGCAAAGGGGGTAGTGGCAAACTGATTATTGTAGAGTCAACTTCGTCGTGTCGACCAACTGAACAATCATCCAACATGAAGATCTAGAACGCAATGCAAGGTATGGTTCCGATCAGTTATCTATACGGCTGCGTGTTATTTAATTTAACCGCCACTTGTTAATTTATGCTTGATGAATTTATTTAGAAACTAGATTCTCTTCGGGAAGAATTAGACTATTCCCTAAAAAAATTAGAAAGTGTGAATAGTGATTCCTTTTAAGTTGATGTATAAAATTGTCGTGTTGGTATTAAAGGCCACGTAATGGATTTATTTCCGATTTGATTTATGAAACTCTAAAGTGGTTAAACCAGGTGATGATGAGTTATTGTCAAAGAAAGTGCATAAATCTTAAGACTCTGAGGAAGTCAAGAAGTTATTTAGAAAATATTGCTAATTGTTAGCTAACTTAACGAGAAAATCGATGGAATTTATATGGACAGGAAATTATAGAGTGAATTTTCAATAATTGAAGAAGAATTTAGTATGTCACATATGTTGTCTCTACTAGATAGTACAGAAAACTTTTTGTTGTATAGCGACACATCATACAATGTATTAGGCAGTGTGTTTAGGCAGAACGACAGGGTCATTTCTTACGCACCGCGTTAGTTAAAATTTTATGAGAAAGGGTGTCCGACTATCGATTCAGAGTAGAGGTATTAGTGGTTTCTTTGAGGATTTAGAGGTGTTATTGTTGGGTAGTAATGTGAGATATAAACATACCATAAGTGTCTAAAGTATATCCTCTCACAGAGATATTTAAGCATGTGTTTAAAGTGATAGTTAAAGTTGTTCTAGGATTATGACTACAAAATCCTAAATGAATGTGGTTGCCGACGTCTTAAGAAAAAAAATAGTAGTTATTTTGTTTACTGTGCAGGATGGGTTCATAATAGAAATGACTAATCTGTGGTAGGAGGTAAGATATATGAAAAAGTCAGAGGAGAAGCTATTCAGGTGGGAAACCGTACAACTTTGTTGGATAGAGTAAAGGAAGAGTAGATCCAAGATAAATGTGTCAAATTAAAAATCGATACTGAGGGATAGTTGAAATTAGAAGGAAGAAACTAGGTTTCGCTAGTACCAAGAATTGAAAATGAAGTTTTGTATAAAATTTATATATTTAATCAACTAGGAAGCACAAAATTATATATATAGCCTTCGATACTGCTATTGGTGGCAAGATGTGGCGATATATATTTGGTATGTCAAAGATAGTATATTACATATTGAGCAGTGTGTGGAGTTATGTCTTAATGAAATTGTTTCAAGACACAATGTTTCTGTGTTAATTGTGTCCATCCGAGATTCACGATTTACATTGAATTTTCAAAAGGGTTTGCAAGAATGTGTGGAACGCAATTAGAAATAAGTATGTCGTATTGTTTGTAAATCGATTGCCAAAGTAAAAAGAAATCCAGACATCGGAAGGCGTGCTAAGCGCACGAGAAGTTTTCGATAATGTCATATGAGGAATCCGCATTGAGCAAGTTATGGATAAGTTAGAAATAATTTAGGAGTGAGGTAATGTTAGGTGGGTTTATTTTTACCGAGGACTCATATGGTGACTAAGTCGTACCAACTTTTGTATGGGTAGAGGTTTTGTGCATATACTTGGTTTATCACATTGATAATCATTGAAATATCGGTATCGTGCTATCAAGGTATATGTGGTGGAAAGGTGATTCTTTTCTTATGTATATATTTGATAGTTAGAAGTTTTTAAGATTAAGTTAGATGGTTTTGAGGTAGCCTTACCTCTATAGTTAGAGCGCATTCGTAATGTTTTTCATTTTGCGGTGAGATGATCGAACAAGCTCGACTGTAATCATGTGACAAAGTACAAACCGTTATGGTTGTACTACTAGGAAATTTCTATTCAGGTAGTCGACTAGAAAGAGCATGTGCACATGAATGAGTTAAAACCTTTTGTGAAGAGGCTACGTGGGTATGTTTAATGATGAAGAATTACCATGTATTTATTTTGTCGATTCTTGATTAGGGGACATAATCTTTTTAAGGAGGGAAGAATGTGAGGATTTGATTGTTTGAGTTGTGATTCTAGGGACAAAATCCTTGTAAGGAGGGAATGATGTAACAATCCAAGATTTTATTTGTAATTTAAAATATTTATTAAATTAAATAAATATTTTATTGATGAAGTTGTTGTTTTGTAATTTAAAATATTTCTTAAATTAAATGAATATGTGATTTTTGTTAGTAAATATTTATAAATTATATTTATTAGATAATATTCTAAATTAATTTAATTTATAGTTATTATATTGTAAGATAACATGAGATGTTATATTGTTGTTGTGATGTGATAAATTAAGATTGTATATTAAATTATTAAATAAAATTTTAATAAAGTTATAATTTTGTTATGTTTGTTTAAGTGGAGTATTTATTTAAAATATAGTATGTATAATTATTTTATTTGATTAATGTTGGATATGGAAATTCAAATAAATAATATGTAATTATAAATTATAAACTAAGTTGTTTATTGAAAACAAATTAAAGTAGTTTAATTTAGTTTTTGCCAAACAAGGCTTAATATATTAATTCTTTAAAATTTAAAGGGTTTTTGCCAAACAAGCCTTATGGCTTTTAGGATTTCTAGTTTTTGAAATTAAATAAAATAAATAATATAAATAAAACAAATAAAATAATAAATATAATATATTTATATTATATTCGTTGGTGTGTAACTGTCATTAGACTTAAGTCGGCGTATTAAGAATATCAGTTTATTTCCTGCGCTGGCTATCAGTTGATTTTTGGCTTAGCTCTTGTTTATACGCATTCTTGTTTGCAAAGCTTGAGAGTATTGAGAGAGGATTGAGAGGAAACCTGAGAATTTCATAGCGACGATTCCAGTGAGTTTAACAAGGATTGAAAGCAAATTAAAGGTATTGTTTTTACACAACATTAGTATCATGTATATATATGTATATGTATATATGAGGCTACGGAAAACTTTTATATAATCTGTCAATTTCAAATTTGTTGAATTGTTGCTGTACAATGGGATTACTTGTGATTATATGAGTTTATAATGATTGGAGGTTGTGTTTAAATGAGGAATTCATGCTAATTACAGTTAATAGTAGAAAAATTTTGTCAGTATATATATGTTTTCATGTGTAGCTATGTAAGCATCAATTCTAGTGGCTAATTTGTATATGAAGGTATAAATTGAAGCTTGTATATGTTAATTCATTGAGATACGAACATAACGTAATTTTAATGAGATGATTTGATCATGTATTGAATTAACAGTGATGATTTTTAGGATGAATGTCAAGAAAATTGAGTTTTTATGCAAAACATAAAAATTGAGAAATTAAAATAGTTTTAGTTGTTGATAAATTGTGCTAAGTGGTTGTAAATGTTAGCAAACATGTTTATGATAGTTGTATATTTATTTTACTTGTTGATATTACTGTCTATTGGGTGAAATTTGTGTTTGTTGAGCTAAAGTCACCATCATTCATTAGCCTTCTCTCCTTGTTCGTCTTGAACACTTGAAATTAGTGTGCCGTAGTGCAGATTGCCAAGCCTTTGTATGGCAGCATGCTACCATACCTACAGTTTAAGATTCTAACTTCTCATTCTATCTTGCAGACTTGGGGAAATATCATGGCATGGTCTAAAATTATGTTAGCATTTTAAATGTGTGATGTTAAGGTTAACATAACATAGTGAATTGTGGTTAGTAAGTTCAAAGTTGCAAAAATGATTAGTTAATCGAGAACGTGTTATGTGATGACTTAGTTTATATAATGAATGTTAGTTAAGTGTTGTGATGATTAACACTTGGAAATTCTGAAATGTAAATGGTAGCATAAGACTTGTGTTAAAATAACAAGTTTAGCTAGTAATGCGTTTTATATTGAAAGGTGAATATTAGTATGTCTAATAGATATTGTGATCGCACTAAAATGTGTAGGATATTGGAGTACGTGAATTATAATTCTATAGCTTACGCAAGAGGTAAGTTCCCTAACCTTTGCTACTTTATTATTCAGCAAGGTTACTTTTCACTGTTATATCATACTTATGCAGATTCTTTATCTCTAACCTCTTGTTTAACGATTTATTGACATACGAATTCTTCAACTCTAATTTATTGTTGAAGCAAGCTAGTTAATCTCTATTTCCTTATTTCAAACGAGATTACTTTGGTTATTCAAAGTCTGTAATGTTGTTTATTCAGCTACTAATAACTGTTGTTTGATCTTCGTTCTCCAATGTTATTATACTATCCTACATTATTGTACTGAACTCTAAGTTGTGTAGCGATTTTTTACCAATTCAACTAATCCTTAGTTGATGAATGTTCTAAACTCTAAATTACCCTTGAAGTAAACTCAAACCAAACTTCCTTTGGTTTGCATATGTACTCACACAAATTTTGAAAGCATGTTGTCGATGATAACATTTGTTCAATTTAGAAATTGTTAATACTCTAGTTCTTATTGATTCATCGATATACCTTGTTCATGAAGATATTATAATCAAACTCTTGAATAGTTATTTGTTTCTATCTGATTCAACTAGTACTTGGTTGATGAGCATTCTAAAGATCTAGAATTCTTTGAAGTTAATTCCCAACCAAACTTCATTTGGTTCTAACACGATGATCGGTTTGAGATGAACAACCCTATTATTAGGGATTATTTTAGAAATACGTAATAGCGTTAAAATGTTTGCTAAATACATAGTACAAAAAGGTGATCACCTCAAGTACTAATGATGGTCCATATAGTCATTTAGGTATTAAAGGTTACTGATGAAAAACACCGTTAACCTAGGGGCGAAGATGATGATTATAGTCTTTTAGACTGTTAAAGGTTATAGTAGAAATACTTGAAACCTAGAGTATAGTTCATGGTCTTGTGACCCTCAGTGTATTCTTTGATGTTGATATCTATTGTTATTATAATGTTCATTATTCCTTTGAACTCATAGTTGTTGAATTAAAGTTTGTTGTCCCGGTAAGAATACTTTACCTCTAAAAACTCAGTTAACTGTCATTCATAAACCGTTATTGTATATCATCCTTCTTGTGGGCAATTGTTTGCTCACTCTTGCACAAAACAATGCAGATGAAGTTAAGAAGTTTGAAGAGCTTTCTACAAGTAAGGACAATGACAAAGTGCTTAATTAGATTTCTCAAGCAAGGGCAAGGATAAAGTACTTGATTAGACGACAACGTTTAATTTATCTTTTCATTTATGAAGCTTATGTAATAGAATTAATTATGATCATGTTTTAATTTTTCGCTGATGAGTGTAATAAAGGTTAAATGACCTGAGATTTATCTTGAGATTTTGTAACCCTTAATGGGAGATTTATTATTTAAGCTTTTGAGTTTAATTATATCCTTTGTTTATGTGTAGTTAGTTATGATTTAATTGGACAGTGAACACCAAATTTGTGGAATTGAAGTACCCGAATTTGGGGGTGTCACAAATTCTCTATTAATCCTAATTCTATTAAACTATTCAATTCAATGGTTTAAAATTATAGAAACTAAATTAATAAATAAATAAACTATCACTAAACAATCACAAATATCAAAATCCAGAATTTCAAACAATTGATGGAGAATTCGACTTATAATTTCACCCTAAGCTTCACTCTGATTTCTACACCTTTATTCCAATTCAATTCACTATCCCAATTTATTAATCAAGAACACGAATGTAGTACTAGCCACCTCTCGATGCACTAATACCGTATTAACTTAAATCCACAATTTAGATAGAAACAAGTTAAACACCTTAATAAACCAACTCACTATATCTCTATGTGAACTAAAATTAAAGAAGGTTTAAGATTAATTTCTCTATCTGATTACATGCGATGTCAAGCATATCTCCACCTTAACATTAATCAAGAATATGCTATTCACAAAATTCATAAACACATGCTATATTAACTACTGTCTAAATTTGAATATCCTCTCTAGATTCCATACAATTCAACAAAGAACTGTTGATCATGCAATACATAAATTCACGCTCAAATTAACATAGATAAACTGGAAATACTTTATTGAACTGGAAATCAAAGCTACAAAATCATTGTTTCACCTAAGGATCCATCATAAGCCTAAAAAGTGAATTAGTTCATAATGAATGAAATAAAAACTGAATACTTTAAAGAAAACATCCTTGCAATTACAATTAAAAGACTAAGGAGAAGAATAGTGATGAACACCCTTCACATAGCCTAGAATTGCAATTGTCCCGAAAATCTCTTCAAAATACTCATCCAAAGCTTGCTATCAAAATCTGGAAATTATCCTCGTAATATGCCTTTTGTGTTCCTCTGATTTGTTGTTAGTTGAGTAATATATGTATCCCATAGTGTCCCAGCTGAAAACCCTTGTCAAAAAGAGTCCATGCGCCACACCAAGTCTCAAATCCATGTCCCAAATAGAGTTCCAATCAAGCCGAGAGACTCTCTGAACTTGACACCCACTTCCGGAAAAGGGTACAAAAAAAAACATGCATCCCGCGTGGCTAGTCCATTGTAAGTTGAGTTTGCTTATTTCATGTATTTTTCCAAACTTGCTCCAAAAGACATCCTTTCTTCACCACTTGCCACAACAACCACCCTACATATAAAAGAACAAGAAACGAGTAAAAAACGAACACGAAAACAAGAAAGTAACAACGAATTAAGCTTGAAATGAACATCGATTCGTGGATATAAAATCCACTTATCAACCATCTTATCCCCCAGAATTTCAGAATCAACAACAACAACCAGCTCAACATCAAGAGAGGAAATCAGATTTAGAGGAGTTGTTATCAAAGTATATAACAAGCAACGTAGCAGCCATGAAAAACCAAGCAATCGCCATGAAATCGCAAGAAATAGCCATCAAGAATTTAGAAAATCAGATGGGACAGATAGCTTTTGCATTGAATAACAGGCCTCAATGAACATTACCAAGTGATACAGAGAAAAATCTGAAAGGTAATCACGAGTGATGTCAGACAATTATGTTGAGAAGTGGAAAATAACTTGAGGGTCAGAAAACAGAAAAGTTCTTCAAGCAGTGTTTTATTGGCCTATATTATTTAAAGATGCATGAATGTCATTCGTCTGTATACGGGGGACATTACAGAAGTGAGAGAACAACATCGAAATTTCTTCAAGCAGAGTTTTATTGGCCTATATTGTTTAAAGATGCCCACCAGTTCGTAAAAAGTTGTGATAGATGTCAAAGGGTGGGAAACATATCGAAAAGGAATGAGATGCCACTACAAACAATCTTTGAAGTTGAGATTTTTGATGTATGTGGCATGGATTTTATGGGGCCATTCCCTTCCTCGTTCAATAATCAGTACATCTTGCTTGCAGTTGACTATGTATCGAAATGGGTTGAAGCCATAGCACTCCCAACAAATGATGCCAAGGTGGTTCTTAAATTCTTACACAAGAATATTTTTACAAGATTTGGCACGCCAAGAGATATTATAAGTGATGAAGGTAATCACTTCTACAAAAAATCATTTACAGCTCTCTTGGCAAAATATGGGGTCAACCATGAGGTGGCAAACACATATCATCCCCAAACAAGTGGGCAAGAAGAGGTCTCAAACATGGAGGTTAAGAGAATCTTAGAAAAGGAGGTAAACCCGAATAGAAAGGACTGGTCTCTCAGATTGGATGATGCATTATGGGTCTACCAGACTGCGTACAAAATACCAATTGGTATGTCACCATATCAATTGGTCTACAGGAAAGCATGTCACCTGCCTGTAGAGTTACAACACAAAGCCTACTGGGAAATTCAGAAACTTAACTTCGATCAAACAGCTATGGGCGAAAAGAGACTACTTTAGTTAAATGAGCTCGATGAATTTTGGCTTCAGTCTTACGAAAACTCTAAGTTATACAAAGAAAAGGTCAAGAAATGGCACGACCAGAAAATCATGCATAGAACATTCGAACTGGGGCAATCAGTACTACTGTTCAACTAAAGGTTGAGGTTGTTCTCAGGAAAGCTAAAATCAAGGTGGTCATACCCCCAAACTTAAACATTTGCTTGTCCTCAAGCAAAAACACAAAACAACAATGCTATGCAATGCAATTAATCTACATGCCTATGAATCCAACAGTGATGACAGAAATAAGTCTATTCAACCGGCCTTAGAGAAATCAAGTAAACATAATAATACATCATATCAAAACAAATCATTAACTTCCCAACCAATCATCAAATCTTAGACTGTTATCACTAATATAGTGCGTGTGTGCTCCACAATAATGTTAACTGATATAAAATCAAATTTAACACATAACAAGTCTCTTCGAAGGCATCATACAGTGTAAACTCAAGAAATCCAAAAACAAGCTAGATCTAACTAAAATCACACATTTACTAATATCGAGGGTCAACATGGGATACTTATGCTTTATTTTTCATCCACGTGGGCTTTTTGATCTTATTTCCTGTATTATTCATTTTTTTTCTTTTGGTTTATATACACATATCTATGCAATGTCTTATTCCCTTAGGCTTTTCAATGCTACCTTAACGAGCTTTCGACCAATGACTCCTAAACCATTAAGACCTTAAGGCGCTAGGTGTAAAGACAATCCCCTCGGACTTACTTACTCAAGTAACAAAGGCCACAAAACTAGACAAGCACGCCACGACGTTTATTCATATTTTTCTTCTCTTTTTTTCCCCTCTTTTTTCTTTCTTTTTTTAGCTTATATACCCCAAATATTCCCCTAAACTTAGGTTATTGTCTAACTTTAGTCATCATTACTTATTCTTATCATTCTTTCATTCAAACTAGCATTATCCTTTAGAATCCCATTATGTATCAATTTACACTCAATCAATCAACAAGTTGTTTTTACTGTGTTATCCTTATTATACTAGTTTCAAACAGAAAAAGACTCAATTCAGAACAAGAAATCACATCAAAGCTCTAATAGTCAGTACTATACTTGTCAACCCAATTCCAATCTCATCATTGGCCAAAACAAATCAGAATATCAAGCAATTTGGACTAATGCAAGATGTACTAAATGCTATATAAACATAGTAAACTAACTACTAATTTTTCCATTTTCAATTTTTTTTATTTCAAGAAACTGAATGCAAAAACTAAATGTAACTATACTAACTACAATGTAAATAACTAACTATATGCAATACTACACTAAAATGCCCCCCAAACTTAAACTATACATTGTCCTCAATGGCTGAAATAGAAAAAAGTAAAGCAGAGGACTTCCTTAAAAATATAGCAATCCTCCTCCTTGTCCGCTAAGTTTGAAGAATAAGTTAGGCACATGGAACAAATTGGGCACCACACTTGAATTTGACTTGAATAACCTTTTCATAATCTTTTGCCTGTCCATTGAACCTCCAATACCTACAATGAAGAGAGACAACATGGATTAGAATAGCACTTTGGATTGGTAAGAGAACTTAATAAGAAAATTAATTCTATCTACTAAATAAACTAGTAAAGTATATAAATATAAAAAATTCCTGAATTGCCTCTCAGTTAGCACTTGAATTACAGTCTTTCAGCCTGACTTTGTCTGGTCAACGCTATCCAATTCCTCTTCGATAATTGAGGAACCCTTCATCCATCAGAAATAATATAGCTTTTGGTAGGTTCCCATTTGTGATGGACAATGCATCAAAGTCACCTAGCATGCTCTGATTCGGTATGATCTCAATCAAGAACGTCCCACAACTAGGTGTTTTCTCCATTGTGTATGTGATCACTTTGGGGCATGGAAGCTTGTCACACATAATGGGCTCTTTGTCTATCTTCTCTTTCTCGTCCCACCATGGATTCAAAATTATACTCGCTCTTATGTCATCAAGAGCTTCGCTGACGACATGACTACCAAGTGAGCATGATTTTTTAAATCTAACTGACTCTTTGATCTTTGGTGGAGACCCATTTAGATCTTCGTCAACCTCTATTTCATTATCCCCAATTGTCTCTACATTTTTGATATCTTGTGGCTCATCCAGTCGCAGATTTGGTTCGGGTTCACTGTCAATTTCGTCATCCATATCATAAAGCCAAGTGTTTGGAGGAAGGTTGCTTACGGATTTGGTCATTTGCTCTATTTGATCCGCAAGATTTTAAATTGACCTCGTTTGATTACTCATCTTCTCCTCATCTGCTATGAACTTGGACAATAATTCCCCCAACCTTAAATTTTCTGTTTTAGTCTGGGAAGCCATGTATTGAAGACCATTGGTTGAGGTGTTGACGAGTTGTTCCATCCGATTATTAAAATTTTGGGTTGACATCTCTTGGCTAATCCTCATCTCCTCTAGGTCTGCTATGCCCTTCAATATTACATCCATCAGATTTGGCTTTTCTTCTTGTGGAAATTGAGGTGGACATGAAAATTCCGGTGTGTATGATGGATTTATAGCGTAATATTGGTCATCATTATTGTAGCTCCATGAAAAATTCGGGTGATACCCCCAATCTTGGTGATAGTTATGATCAATATAGTTGTTGAGGTAATCGCCACTATATTCTACTATTTCAAAACTGATGGTGCATTGATGACTTTGATGGTTGCCAGCACAATAGTCACACGTAACTGCCATCCTTCGACTCCTTTGGGCTGCAATAACGTTTAATGTCCTTAAAAGTTCTTCAATCTGTACTGATATTGTGGAAAATGCATTATGACCATCAATCCCTATTTCCCTTGGTTGAGTCATGTTTGCCATCCTTCGACTCCGTTAGGCTGCGATAACCTCCAACGTCTTCGAATTTGCCTCAATTTGTACTAACTCTTCACAAAATGTATTGAGTCCATCAATCCCTATTTCCCTTAGTTAAGTCATGTTCGTGTATGGCCATTGATACACAAAGTCATCCATGGTACCTGAAAAGAGAGAAATATAGGAAGACTTAAAAATAAAAATAAAAATGTTTAAATTAAGACTAATTAGATTGAAATTAATATTGGTAAATAATTATTAAATTAATTCCCCAGCAACGGCGCCAAAAACCTTTTGAATAAAATCTAATTATGCACAACATGCAAGTATACATGGTCAACAAGTAATAAAGTGAAAGTAGAGTATCGTTCTCACGAGGAATTATTTAATAAAAATCACCAAGTATTGACCCGTAACCAACTCAATCTTATTTAAATGAATGAATTTCAATTTATAAGTAAACTAATTCTAATTACCACTAGTTAAATTAAGATTATAGAGATTTAAGATCACAACTTCACTTATTGCTTCATTTAAGTTAACACACTTCTCATCAATTATTCTTTATCCTGAATTGTTAATCAAGAACACTAAAGTAGATAAAACTACCTCTCGATGCATAATACCCATACTCATTTAAATCCACAGATGATAGAATTAAGAAAGACACCCTAATTAACTAATCCACTATATCTTTATGTGAATTACAATTAAAAAGGATTTAAAGCACAAGTTCTCTATAAGATTACATATGGCGTAAATGCATATCTCTATCTTAAACACGAATCATGAATTCCATCTATGCAGAAATCACAAACACATGCTATCATGATAAGATCTAAATCAATATTACATCTCTCGAGTTCATATAGATTATCACGGTAATTGTTAGCTAGACAATTAAGTAATTAAGTCCAAATCACAATAGACAATCCTCACGATGGAACATAATAATTGATAGTGAAACATATTAAAATAAACTACATAATAAGATCCATTGTAATCTTAAACAAAGAATTAGTTCATGATTATTGAATTAAAAATAAGAATCCATAATTGAATAAACAATAAAAGACAAAGATAGAAGAAGATGAGAAGATAGAATCTATTGTCTATAGATTTGATGCTCTCTCCTTGCTCCTACTTTGAATCTTCAATGGTCTCCAAGTTGCTTCAATCTTCAAATCTCATAAGAATTAGAGTTTTGGTCCTAATCTACTCTAATCTAATCTCCTGGAATTCTCTCTAATCTAATCTCTATATCCTCTCTTTTATGCCTCTGATCATGTATTTATAGGTTACAAGTCTAATTTTTAGCTTATGAGCAAACCCAATCCAACTTGGAGTCAAAAAGGTATCAAAATTCAACCCAAAATGCGTCAAAAACATGTTACGCCTGCGTACCCCACCACAGGTGGGGTTTTCTTCTAAAAATCTCATACTGGTGGCTATAGCACTTTTTTTGCTTGTTTGGTACCCCGCCTTGGGTGGGGATTTTCCTTAGTAAAGCCATCCGTGAGTATCGATTCTATTCTTTGTGTCCTCTGGTAAAACGGCCATAACATTTGATCTGGGAAGAGTTACAAGGCACGCCACCTATCAAATCGAAGATATCAACGAGATCTACAACTTTAATTCTTCAAGAATTGAGTAATAACGGACGAAGGAAGGTCGAAATTGGGCTGGAAGTGACTACTATGCAAATGGCCACCCAAAACAGTGAAGTTGAACGTCCGTTGGTACAAAGATCATAACTCTTGCATCCGAACTCTGATTGGAATGATTCAAGATATTTTAGAAAGCTAAGAAGAAGCTCTACAATATACTCCAAGTTCTAAGCCAGGAACATGAAATAAACATGAAAGCCCAAATGATTTCTGAATTACTTTTCTTTGCGATTTCATACCAATTCTTTATGATTTCATACCAATAGTCGCTCACATAACTCCCAAGATTATAATCTACAAAATGAACACAAAATGCATAAAAAGTAACTAAGAAACATGAGATTAAGTAACTAATTCAAGTAACAGATACCGGATAAGTAGGTATAAAACCTACTTATCAGTTGGGTCCATTTACCATTAAAAGAGTTTTCTCACATGGTGCTGTTGAACTCTACAGTAGGAATCCATTGGAAACGTTCAAGGTTAACGGTCAAAGGCTAACTCATTATTGGGGTGGCGATTCAAACATGGATGTCATAGCAATCACATTAGCCGACGTACCATAAACAGGGAGTAGTTAGGCTGAACGACTTAAAATCAAGCGCTAATTGGGAGGTAACCCAATCGTACTTTTATACTTCGTATTTTTATTCATATTCATCAAATTATAGTTTAGAATAATTAATAATATAGAATTAGTTCATTAACTATTTCGTTAAGTTGCATTTTCTAGATAATCTTATCACCATGCTTAAAATTGCTCAATATCTACTCATAGTTATGTTTGATGGTATTTCAGGAACATAACATGATAATGGATTGGAGTCGAAGGGAAGAAATAAGCAAAATAGAGTCCAATTGCAGATCACTAGCTTGTAGAAGTGAGCCCCTCTAACTTATTACCCCGTCAGGCGGAGTCTCCATATCTCATTAATAGTGTGCATGCACGCCAGGGCAGGCTTATAAGGCACAATACCCCTTGAGTGAGTCCTGAATATGAACCAATTTGATTTGGCAGTTACATCACGTTTACATTACTTCTATTTCTTCCTCAATTGAAACCCCACTGCCATACATCGTCGACCCATTCTCCACCCACGTTTTGGCAACTACATCTCCATCACTCCACCACATTACAATACTTGCCCACTACTTCACCCCATAACCTTGTACATTATATCATCTCTATAAAAGCTTCCTCTCATAACCCAAGACAAACACATACATTCCAACCAAGTCAGAGAGTCAAGGGTTAGAGTTTGAGAGAAATTTTTCAGTCAATTTAGAGATACACTGTGAATGAGTAAGTTGTTTTCCAATTCTTCACTTTCAATCACCATAGTTGAAGCCAAATCACAAAGTTTGGGGGTATTACTCATCTTGCACACCAAGTGTTCGATAATTTTCTTGAGTGAAGTTTGGAGGCATTCGTTGTTGAAGTTCACCAATTCTAATTTAAAGGCATATAGACCCACATCAAAAAAGCAATGTGGAGAGAGTTCCGGGGCCACACCACCTGTATGGACATTTGACCGGTGAAAATTCATAAGTGTCGCCGCCGCCGACCGTTAAGACTACATGGTGATAAAAGCACTCACACCGGAGCGGGGATTGGCACGGGACCATGTCGATGGTGAAATGATTCAACAAATATATCAAAAGGGTTGGAATAAATTCACGGAAGAGCCCAAGGCTGCAGTTGTGAGTGTGGTCAAAGAATTCTACGCTAACGCCACAAATTAGGCCCGTTTCAACGCTTTTGTGAGGGGTGGGTTAGTTCCTTTCAGTGGCGACACCATTAACATATACTACCAATTACGAGTGCCTAGACATTCCCAGTACGCTCAATTATGTGAAAATGATCCTAATTTTGAGGTTATTCTGAAGGACATGACTAAGCTGGGTACAACATGGATTAAAGGTCGAAAAGGAGGCACTATTTTTTCACAGTAAGGATCTCAGCAGGTATGGGAAGATATGGTACGCATTCCTGTGTTCCAAGCTATTTCCATCCACAAACACGTCCGATGTGACCAAAGAGAAGGCACTACTTTTATATGCGATTGTGCAAGATTTCATCATCAACATAAGGGCTATAATCAGTTTTTCAATTCGACGATGCTTACGAGGACATTTCTCGGGCGGCTTGCCACACCCATCACTCATTTGTGGGTTGTGTAGGAAAGCGAGAGTTAGATGGTCCGATGATGAGACCACCCAGCTGCAGCTTCAGACACTAGATTCAAGAATGATTGCGCAGTATGCGGTGTGGGCAGGGGGCGAGTGACATCCTAGGGGATTTGACTTTGTATTTCCATTAGCCTCGGAAGATGAGGCTGATGCTGAAGACACCTCGAATGAGGACAAGAAAATGGGCGAGCAAGGAACAGAGGCGACACCACAACCAGAAATCATATCTAGCCCTCAGTTCCTCAACCTTCAACGACAAGTGGATTAGCACAACAAGGAGGCACGGAGAGAAATGTGGAGACTTGCAGCGAGGCAGGACCACATGTTTGAGGCTATGAATATATCTTTCGCCTCATTAAATACGACACTCAAGAGCTTCAATCCCAATGCCCAATTCCCATACCAGCAGCCAGCTCCAATGCCAAGGTTCCCACCTAGTGATTTCGATGAAGAACAACCACCACCAACCCAGGCTTAGGCGATTACAAGGAAGTCCTCATACATTCATTGCTTTATCTATACAATGAAGACATTATAGTTTTCAAGTTTGGGGGATTTAGTTTAATTTTTATGTTTGCATGTTTAATGTCATTAGTTAGGTTTGTATATGTTATTTCATGTTTAGTTTTAGGATTATTAAATGTTTGCATTCATGTAGTCATGTAGTTGCATAGTATCTTAGGATTGTAAATAGTCTAGTTTGCAATCATGTTATGTTTACCACATATATATAAAATAAAATAATAATAATAAATAAAATAAAAAATCATTTAGTTAAGCATTGTGTTATATTGCATATGTCCAGCATTGTAGTTCATTTTATTTTGACCAATGATGAGATTGGGATTAAGTAGACAAATACAACATCCAATATTAGAACTATGATGTAATTTTGAGTTATGAATTGAATCGTTTGCATGTTTGACATCGGTATAAAAAGGTTGGCACGTCAATAACACTTATGTGGACTGATTAGTTCAAATTTGATACACAAGGATTTTCTAAAGGAATATGCTAGTTAAAATGAAAGATCGACAAGGATAGGTAGTAAAGACGATGAATTAGACAAGAACCTAAGTTTGGGAGAAAAAGTGGGGTATATAAGCTTCAGAAAAAAAAAATGTCTGGTTGAGTCTGGTTGGTGGAGTGGCATTTGGATAAAAAGGGTCGAATTAAGGTGCAATGTGGCAAGAAATTGAGCAAGCAAAGGAGAAAAACAAAGTCATTAGCAGAAGCCATGCCATGCACGGGCGCGAGCATTTTAAACTAACACCCCCCTCGAGTGGGGAAGTCGAGTTAGAAGTCGATGTACTAGCTTGCACGACGAATACTTTACAAGGCTAACCCGTAGGAAAAGTAAATGCAGAGCAATGTAGTTTCCTAGTTAGCTTCAAACATAGCAAGGACATAAGTTTAAGTAATTGGAATTGTTTGGGACTCATATTGGTGTGGAATTTCAATCAGAATA
Organism: Panax ginseng; assembly: GCA_020205605.1. Taxonomy (NCBI): domain Eukaryota; kingdom Viridiplantae; phylum Streptophyta; class Magnoliopsida; order Apiales; family Araliaceae; genus Panax; species Panax ginseng. The sequence goes on from CM035136.1 coordinate 71,155,590, forward strand.
AGTGTCTTAGAGATATACCTGACATCAAATAACAAGATTAAGAGATCTACAACAGAAGGCAATTAACAGAGCTAGAAGACAGATTTTTGGAGTAAGCATTGGATAGAAGATAATTGAAGGATTTTAGTATCAGCTGCAGATTGGACTAAAGAGAAGGGTGGTTCTGGATTTATTCTTTTCTTTTAGTTTATATTTGTAATTTGAAGGATGATATGTTTAATTTATTCAGTTTTTATTTCATTGATGATGAACTAAATCACTTTTTAGGCTTATAACGGATCTTTAAATGGAATAAGGTTATGTTATCTTTAATTTTCAGTTTAAAAAGCTATTCCTCAGTTTATCTATAATAATTTATGCTTGAATTTATGAATTGTCTGATCAACAATTCTTTGTGGACTTGTATGGATTCGAGAGAGGAATTCCGAGTCTAGACTTAGTTAATATAGCATGTGTTCTTGAATTCTGTGAATGAGCAAAATCTTGATGAATGTTATGGTAGAGATATGCTTAACATCGCATGTAATCGAATAAAGAACTTGAACTTAAACCTTCTTTGATTGTAATTCACATAGAGATATAGTGAGTTAGTTATTTAAGGTGTTTAACTTAATTCTATCTAAATTGTGGATTTAGGTTAATATGGTGTTAGTGCATTGAGAGGTGGCTAATTATACTTTAGTGTTCTTGATTAATAAACTGGGATAGTGGTTTAAACTGGAATAAAGTGTAATAGTCATAGTGAAGCTTAGGGTGAAGTTGTAAGCCTAATTCTCCATTATTTGTTTAAAAATTTAGTTTTTATATTTATTGATTGTTTGGTACTTTTAATAATTGTAGTTTTTAATAATTTTAATCATTAAATTGGATAGTTTAATAAAATTGGGATTAATATGAAGGTAATTATGAGGTTGAAATTCATACTAATTTCTCGGTGGGAACGATACTCTACTTACTATTATATTACTTGTTGACCACGTATACTTGCGCGTTGTGTGTAATTAGATTTTACCCATCACTCTTCCCTGGTTTGTATCGCCAAGTCTTTCCAGTGTTCTGTTGGAGTTACTACCAACAGTTTGTGTTTGTTAGGATTTCCTGACCCTCGTTAAAATGTACATCAACAGCTAAAAATCCCTGCTGGGGATAACGTCAAGGTTGCTTGACCTTCGTCGACATGTGCATCAACGACTGAAATCATCGGATGGCTTCCGATGCTTCGATGGATTTACTTGCCATCAGTTGAGTGTTATCAAGGTTGCTTGACCTTCGTCGACATGTGCCTTAACAGCTAAATTATATGAAGTTCCCGCAAGGGGGAGAAGTGTTTTGGAGTTGCAACCCCAAACTGACGGCATCAGACCTTCGTGAGGTATTACCGAATGTAGTTTGCAACAATTATGATCATTGATATAGTAAGCCTATGTTTGGGAGAATGCCAATGAGTGCCACGTAGCCCTGTAATTTGGTCTCTGAAAACCAGGATTTCAGGCTAGTCCGCTCAATCGCGTAGCATCTTTTTTCTTGATTTGACTTTTTTAGCTTGTGAGAACTCCTTTGCAACTCAAATTGGACCGAGCCGGAGGGGTTGGTGCCACCTAGGGTACACCTACGACCAGCCATGGGTGGCCTTTAAGGCAGATGTGGTTTTCACAAGTCATTTTCAAGTTCCGCCGCACAGGAAATCTGAGAGCTCTTCTTAAGATCTGCTGAGTTCGGGCGTCTTTCTACAAAATCTGTCACCGTACAAGTGTTCTACAATGTCCTGGTAACGTATGCATGTCTTCTTTTCCAGTTTCTATCCGTTGGAAAATGTCTTATCATATGAAATGCGTCTAAACACATAGTAGTGAATATGCATGCTCATATGTCTTGATAAAAAATATTCAACATAGTAAATGTTAGTATTAAACTATGCTGAATATAATGATGTTAAAAAAATTTGACTTTTGAAACAATCAAATTAGTACCTTTTTCTGTTATTTCTTATCCTATTTGAGGACAAATGAGCAAAGGTAATAAAGCAAAGTAATCCTGGTAATTAGGCTACCATTATGGATTGTGAATTTGTCATGTTCATGCATTATAGGATGTTTATGACTGTGGGTAGGAGTGTTACTGAATGGCCACCTAGTCATGCCTATGTGCATGTGGGTAGTCTTATTTACAAAGGAGACTCTGGTATAATTTTCCAAAAGTCTAGGCATTGAGTAGACACACATTTTTAACTCTACCGTAGGCGTATGTTAAAGTAATGCGTGCATGCATATAGTCATAAAATGCATTTGAGAAGCTCCAGGTTAGAATTTACCACACCTTTCTGAGATGATTTGGAGACTTGTGTCCAGATATATATGGATCTGGATCAGGCGAATAGTTCCCGCAGGATCACTTCAGGTGTGTGGAGGAGGGCTTCTGAAGTGCCTCGACCCATTCATTCAGACAGCCTCATTGTTTGGCAGAGGATGTGATTCATCCTATCCGGGTTGATGTACCGGATGTCGAGGATGAGGAGGAGGAGGATGTACAGGTAGCGGCTCCAGCTCCTGCTACTAATGTTCCCCGTAGGGATCTTCCAGGCATTCAGGTGGCTATTCCAAATCTTCTAGGTGATTTAAGTCACCACCCCTCAGTTTACTTGCATGCAAATGAGGTAAAAGCTTGGTTTGATCTTCTTTTTTCCTATTGAGGAGGACCAAGGATTTTTACATTGATTTGCACGTGATGTAGGTTCCCGGCTTTACCCAGCCTTGAGGGAACTGGTTCAGCATAAATTCCCTGTATTAGGCTCTGCATCCAGATTATCGAGGTATTGTACATGGTTGGGCTTTGGGGCATTCTTTTCCATTATTCCATGTCGTTGTCCCTAAGGTTACCTCAGGGCATTGTCTAAGCGCTGGTTTCACCAAACTCAGTCTCTCCATTTATTGGATTATGAGGTGATGATGACGCCGATGGATTGGCAGTTTATCACCGATATGGAGTTTGGAAGGGCGCCAGTGCCATGTACGGTGAACATTACCCCGACTGCCGTTAGATCCTTATTAGGAGTTCTGGTTGAGGCGCTCAAGGGCAGGACCGTCCGTACGGGTCCTTTGAGCGTAGATGTTATGAGTGGGCTGTTGAGTGAGCCCATACCCGCTGATGTGAGAGTCAGGGATCGCATTCTTTGGCGATTATTCCTGGTTATTATCAGGGGTTGTTTCATAGCAGACAACTCTTCCACGTTATCATTCGCTTTGATTAGCGCCACTCGGGAGGTGGACCGTATTAGAGAGTATGATTGGGGCTCCTACACCTTTGCCTATTTCCTCAAGGGAATGCGCATGCGTTCGCAGGGCTTGACCGAGGCTTGGCTAGGATTTTACCCGTTTCTGCTGGTGAGTATTTCTTTTTTGATTTCCCATGTACAGGTTAAGAGTGTTCACTGACAACATATGATTTTCCTTGTGTTTGCAGTTTTGAGCCTATGAGAGGCTTCCATGTTTGTGTCCTGTGAGTGTGTTAGGTTTAGATACCTATCCACGAGGATAGCGATGGCATCACTCCATTTTGGCGGAGGTTCTTGTAGCTGAAGGTTTCACCCATTGTCGCTTACAGTTGGAGTTGTTAATAACTGAGGTCATCACTTGGGTTCCCTACTCTGGGGAACATTTGACCATTGGATTTGAGGACGGATTCCCGACTGGTGTTGAGCACATGATATCCACCTGTAGGATTCCTCTCTTCATAGATGGAGGATGAGAGCTCTATTTAGGAGAAAATGCTATTATGAGAACCACATGAGAGATTCATATACCGATCTTGCCTCCTGCCAGGCGTTATTGGCCTGTGTTGTAGTCGTCCGTCGATGACATCCCATTGATGGGTATTGACGGCTACACTTTATTAGAGGGGTCACATACTCAGGATACGTTCTATCACTGGTGGTCCCTTCGTACCATCTGAGCCCAGACCCGCGCCACTCAGTTTATGAGGGATATAGTTCTTGGATCCGTGATGATGACGGATTGGCTAACCTGTGTCTGAAATCCGACTCATTTGACACATATTGCCAGTTTGACCAGGCAGTTGGACCGAGCACATTTTTTCATTCGGTACTTGGGCAGAGATCCTTCAGAGGCAGATACTTTTGATCCTTCCAGCTCAGGCACTGGCCCCTTAGGTGACCTATATGGATTTGCCGGTGCGAATCCTCCACTGTATAGGCCTGACATCCCTGTTGATAGGGATCTAGTGACTCAAGAGGAGTTACATCAGGTGGACAAGATTGATGATATAGATATTGACACCATTGTCTTCTTCTGATGTGTATTCTCGTTATCTCTTTTGATAGGCCTCTATTAGATATTGGGTGGTTGTGCCCCATTCCCGCTATATCTTTTGATAGGCCTCTATTAGTAGTAGGGCGTCTATGCCCCATTTCCCTTTATTTTTAGCTGTACAGAGATGATGTACGTAGATGATGAGCACATCGTCACTATGCAGATGGTTATAGATCTGTTAGCTTGCGTAGAGACCCTTGTACAGGAGATTACAGTGCTACCTCGTTCTTCTAAGAGGGATGCTATGTTAGACTTGATAGCTCGCATATACACTGATTTGTAGATGGCTTGTATTTTCCTGCACATACTAGCTTAGCCATTTTATCATGTACAGTTTACATTGTATATATCAAACAACATTATATATAGTAGGAAAACATATTTTGATCACTTCCCTTTTAGCTATGCATTGCTACTTTCTTGATATTTTCATGTTTCTTCAGGGCTTATGATCTCGATGTATTCTGAACTCCTCCTTGATGGATGGACATTGAAATATCTTAGGATCTTTTAGAATGGATCATTAATCTGTGTGTATCCCCTACCTTCTTTGGTGTCTTGGGACTGGTTTTTGTATGTAGATGTGGAGAGGAATGTGGCTTTCCTCTCTGAGGTTGACCGCACCACAGATGGTCGCCAGTACTCCTATTTAAGAAGAGCCCAATTAGTTCCATCTCTTATGGATTGGTGTTTCTCTTTGAGGAATCAACCGCAGCTTAGATGGTCGCCGAATCTCCCATTTACATGGGGAGGTCAAGTAGTTCCATCCCTTTGGTCTGAAGTCGATGAAATGTGGTGGATTGAAGGATGATCCTAGTACCGTTTGACAAGTTTTTGTGTTTTGGTAGGGGGTTAGACCGAACTATGAATGGTTTCCTATGTACTCTTGTTGAAGAGGAGATCAGGTCTGGTGTAAGAGGTTCAACGCTGTAAATGGAAAAGGGTGTAGAGATGTGTTTTTGTTTTTGTTTTAGTAGTGAGAAGGGTGTAGAAAATGTTTTTGTTGTTTTTGTTTTATTGCGACCGGACCATATAAAATATGGCTACCTATATACTCCCGTGTATTGGGGAGATCAGGTCGGCGTAGTTCACCCCATGTTCAGGACGGTTTGCAACCAATGAAAAGTTTGATCCCATGTTCAGGACAAACTGCGAGGGAGAAAGTTTAATCCCATGTACAGGACCAACTTTAGGTGTAAAAAGTCTTATCCCTAGTGGGGTAAAACTGCGGGTGTTAAAGGTTCAATCCCTGGTGAGATAACCGAAGTTGAGTAAGGGTTCAAAACAAGGTTGAGAGAGGGATATGGCGATCCAAAACTAGGCTGCTGGTTAGAAAAGTGTGTTTGTCCCTGATGGGGCAGATGAGTGTGAAGAGAAGTTATATGTAGTAAAGGGTTAAAAAACCTAAAATGACTGGGGATCTGATGATCCAAAACCATGATGTTTTCTTGATGGTGACCTCAGAATAGTACCGTTTCACGGTGTCCGAGTTGATAAGATGTGCAAATTCATCGCTGTCCATTTCCTGTAATCTAAGAGCACCTCCGGTCAATACCTCCTTCGAAATAAACGGGCCTTCCCAGTTCGAGGCAAGTTTTCCTTTAGACTGATCTTGGTTGTCCATGATCTTTTTCAACACCAAGTCGTGTTGTTTAAACTGCCGTAACCAGACTTTTCTATTGTAGGACATGGCGATCCTTTGTTGATATAACTGACCGTGGAAGATTGCAGCGGTTCGCCTTTTGTCTATTAAAGACAATTGGTGATACCTATCTTATACCCATTGGTCTTCATCCAGTTGAGCGTCTATCAACACTCTAAGGAATTCCATTTCCACTTCTATGGGGAGCACTGCTTCCATCCCATAGGTTAATGCGTAGGGGGTTGCCCCAGTAGAAGTGCGCATTGATGTTCTGTAGGCTAACAGAGTCAGAGGAAACAAGTCAGACCATCCTTTATGGTTGGCAGACATCTTTTGCATGATCTTCTTGATGTTTTTGTTAGCCGCTTCAACAACACCATTCATTTTTAGACGGTAAATGACGGAGTTGAGATGTTTGATGTGGAATTTACTGCACAACTCCTCCATCATTTGTTTTTGAGGTTCTTAGCATTGTCTGATACAATTACCTCTAGTTGTCCATATCGACAAATGACATTGTTTCTGATGACTTCTTTGGTAACCCTAGGGAAGGAGGCTGTTTTTACCCACTTGGTGAAGTAGTCGATCATGGTGAAGATAAACCAATGCCCATTACTGGCTTTGGGCTCGATGGGTCCGATCACGTCCATTCCTCACATTGAGAAGGGCCAAGGCGAACTCATATTGTGGAGCTTCCTCGGAGGGGCGTGGATAATATTCCCATGAATTTGGCACTAATAACATCTCCTGACGCGATCCTCATAGTCAACCTTGAGAGAGAGCCAGTAATGCCCTATTTGGAGGATCATTTTAACAAGTAGAGGGCCGCTCATGTGTGGGCCACATACTCCACCATGGATCTCATCCATGAGCCTCTGAGCTTAGTCCTTGTCAAGACATCTAAGGAGACCTAATCCTGCATCTCTTTTGTAGAGTGCATCTCCGCTTAGGTAGAATTTCATAGCAAGTCGATGGATTTGCCTTCTTTCAGTAGGGCTTGCCTCAACGGGTGTAGATCCATCTTGCAAGTACTCCTTGATATGCTGATACCAAGGGTGTTGGATGGGAGGTAACTCATCCGATAATTCTCCAATGTAATTCCCATAGGCTGGAGCCTTTTGTTGGGCAAATGTGATGGTTGGCATGTTTTCCTTGTCAGGTATGTAGACCAAGGAGGCCAAGGTTGCTAGTGCATCCGTAAAATCATTCCTATTCCGAAGAATGTGGAGGAAAGATATTTCTTTAAACTCTGAAGTCATCTGTTGAACCTGCCGATGGTAAGGCAATAAGTGTAAACCTTTGGTGTGATAGATTCTCGTGGTTTATCTGATTACCAACTTAGAATCTCTAAAGACAATTAACCGTCTGATGCCCATTGATTGAGCAAGTTTTAGCCCCATGATATAGCCTTCATAGTCAGCTGTGTTGTTGGTGTTGGCAAACTGCAATTTGACGGTGACGGGATACTTCTCCCCCATAATAGATACCAGAACTGCCTCAGCTCCATAACCTTCCATGTTTATTGCTCCATCAAAATACATCTTCCATGTTTGGTGTGTATCGTACTGATGGTGTTGCTGAACTGTCATTACCCCTTCATCGGGGAAGTATGTTTCCAAAGGTTTGAAATCCCTTGAAGGTGCAGCGACCAGTTGATCTGTAATTCCTTGTCCTTTAATGGACTTTTGCGTCACATAAACGATATCAAATTGTTGTAGGATCAACTGCCATCTGGACAGTCGGTAATTCAACATGGGTTTACTGAACACGTACTTGAGAGGATCCACGTGGGATATGAGATGGGTTGTGTGACCATGGAGGTAATGTTGTAACCTCATGGAAGCCCATGCTAAAGTACACCCAGTCTTCTTAATCAGAGTTTACTTATGTTCACTGCTGCTGAATCTTTTGGTGAGGTAGTAGATAGCTCGCTCTTGGCCTCTATCGTCTTTCTGTCCCAACATGCAGCCCATGTCATTGTCATTAATGGATAGGTACATGAACAGGGGAACATCATCCCTGGGAGGTACCAAAACAAGAGCTTTGACTAGCTCCTCTTTGATTGTAAGGAAGGCCTTCTGGAAATCATCATTCCACTTCATGGAGGAGTTCTTCCTTAACAACTTGAAAATAGGCTCACAGGTTGCTCTAAGTTGGGAGATGAATCTGCTAATGAAGTTGATTCTTCCCAACAATCCCCGTATGTCCTTCTTTTTCTAAGGAATAGGCATTTCCGTGATGGCCTGGATTTTTGTGGGATCCTGCTCAATCCCTTGTGGCTGACTAGGAATCCTAGTAACTTGCCTGATTTAATGCCAAAGGCGCACTTGGCTGGATTCAACTTCAAGTTGTACTTATACAACCTATTGAAGAGCTTTCTGAGATGGTCTAAGTGGTCTTCCTCCCCTCGGGACTTGACAATGATGTCATCCACGTAGATCTCTATCTCCTTATGCATTAAATTGTGGAAAAGAGTGATCATTGTGAGACCCCAGATTTTATGAAAAAATATTTAATTTTCTCGAAATAATTTTTTTAATATTATGGTGTGGATTTGATATAATGTTATAGTTCAGGATAGTATTTATAAAATTTGCAAAGTATGCAAGTTGTTATATAATATTTAATTGGTCGGGAAATATTCGTTTTATCAGCGAATATTCTTACAACGGCACAATCATTGGTGGACCCCGCAACGAAAGTATTATCGTACTTAGAAAACGACAAAATTATCTTTCTATAAAAATAACGGCAAAAGTGTTACCGTTAAAACTGTTAAACTACACGGTAGTAAAAGTACAGTAATACGCATGGTTGCATAGTAGCACATGGTATTTATTATTGATGCTTACACGATAAGTCACTCAGTTATACTCAATTATTGCTACAGTAATTGCTGCATCATATCTCTCGTATTATTGATTCAATTATTGTTACAGTGTCATCTGTATAATATGTTATATTATTAAATCAATAATTGAGACGACAAAGTTATTCATATTATTATTTGCAATATTGACAATGTCTAGAAGTTCTGTCAAGGAGAGGTTTGGTCACCTAATTGCGGGCCAATAAGGAGAAATCCTTATCGGAAAGCCCCCTCTTTCCTGGGAATGACCTGGTTGTTAAATATTGATGATGAATAAGTTCGTGTTGATTAAAGATGAATTTTATAGTTCTATTGTGTTGGAATTATTTGTGTTAGTGAAAATCGACATTTATTTCGATAATAATTGATGTCTGGAGGTTATATTGTTCAATCGGGTATTCGGGGCACTTTTTCGTGTCAGAGTACTATTCACGAATTACTATTCATGAGTTACTATTCATGAGTTACTATTCACGAGTTATAATTCATGAGTTACTATTCATGAGTTACTATTCACATGGTACTATTCACCCGTAAGATATATTTCTTTTCGGTCCAAATCATTTTTGGGTATAATATTACTCCATGAGGAGATGTGCTAATTTTTCAGACCGTTGGTTGAAGATATAATAGTAAATCAATATGGACCGCTTGTGGAAAGTTTTAATAGTAAATCATTATGGATCGCTGGTTTAAAATTTTAATAGTAAACCAATATAGACCGTCCGTTTAAAAGTAAATCAATATGGACCGTTCATGAAATAGTTATTATTCAGTCCATTCTCCTATAAATAGAAGCTCATTCCTTCATTATTTCTTACGAATTCACTGAAACTCTAGAGAGAGAAACTATAGAGAGAGAATAAAAGTATTCTGCTACTTCACTACTCCAATATCCAGTTTATTCTAAGGTAGGGGATATTAATTGTTGTACTCGTAAGGGGTATTCTTTCTTTCTTATTCCTGAAGAGAACTTATGTTATTCCATTCTTTATTATTCTGCTGGAATAACCTGTATACGCGGGATACCCTATAATTGATGAAATTCTTCTGTTATTACATTCTTTATTATTATGTTGGAATAACTTTGTCTGCAAAGTAATCTTTGCATACATGGTGAAATTCTTACATTTATTACATTCTTATTATTCTCATTATAATAACTTTGCTTATGCGAAGTACTTAGCGATAATGGTGAAATTCTTCTAATATTCCGTTCTTTATTATTCGCTTCGGAATATCCTCATCTCATGCGTTCGTCGGACCGGGTTCCATTATTTATTATTCGTTTAAATATCCTCACATGCAAGCGCGTTTACGCCGGACCGGTTCCATTATTTATTATTTTATCGGAATATCCTATCTGTGTGTTTACGCCGGACCTGGTTCCATTATTTATTATTCTGTTGGGAATAACTTGTTTGTGCAGTCTATCGCACGCATGGTGAATCCTTCTGTTATTCCATTCTTTATTATTACATTGGAATAACTTTTATACATGTGGATTACCACATGCATGGTGAATGATCCTTCGTATTCATTCCTTATTAAATTATGGAAATGATCTGTCTACGTGGATTACCACATGGAGGGCGAAAATCCATTTGCAGTTTCATATATTCTATTATACTCAGTTCGTTAAAGCTTTGGCTTCTATAAACCTGAAATTAGTGGAATATCCTTGATATTTGCGCTTCATCCAGTATCTTTTCATGGAAATATTCTTCTGAGCATTCTTGAATTTTACTCCAGAAAGCAGTATCATGTTGACAATTTGGATGTTATTGAGTTTAGGATAAATTAACTTATAAATCTTTAAAATTTATTCTTGAACTTGTTTTATTGAATTGTCATCATCCTCATGCTTATATTATGTTAAAAGTCATCTTTGGCTTACGTGCATAGATGGACTTGGTATGATTATGACCAGGGATTATTTGGTATAATCATGACCGTAATATGACGAATGATGTGGTAAAAGTCCTCAGTGGCCTGTAGTGCATTGATGGACAGTTGTTGGAATGATTATGACCAGGGATTATTCGATATAGTCATGACCATTGATGATTACATGAATATCCTTGGCCGTAGAGCAGGTATGATTCGATTGTATATATTAAGCTAAGTCTCAGCGATAAAGTTGATGAAAAACTTTTTAAATCATAGAAGATAGTAGATTTTATTCTCTACTTGACTCTTCTAATGGATTGTTTGTTCCACTGCAGTTAAACTTGATGTTTATTATATTTTATCAGTTTAACACCGTTGAAGGATAATGATAATTTATTCTACATTATCTTAGTCATAATATTTCTTACTGGGCTAGTTGAGCTAACCCTTTCTTTCACTGTTCTATTCAGAAAATGAGAACGTAGTTGGGACTAGTCGGAGAACAGAGTGATGGTCCTAGATGGTGCATTAGTAGTCCTCACTATTCTGTGAAATAGTGTGATAATAAATATAATGAGGACCTCATTGAGTTTGTATATTGTCTAGATGACAATATTTGTATTAAAACTCACATCATACGTTTAGTCATATTTTACATGACTGTTGTGTAATTAAGTTGTATTTGAATTCAGTACCTTGTATTTGGCGACCTAAGATGGGTGATGTATACCTGTTTTGGGGGCGTCACAGTTGGTATCAAAGCTTAGGGATATGATCCCTGACTGAGATGTGAGACAAAAACTAGGAGGGGAGAGATAGGGAATTCCTTCGCTAGTATGACCTATCTATGTTTATTTGGCATTTAATTGGTCGGTCAGAGTATATGGATAATATATGACATGTTAATTAACCCTTGTTTTGTGGCAGTGTTTGAAAATGGCATCTGAAAATGCTGAGATAAGCAATGAAGCACATGAGACCATTGAGTTAGCTCAACCAAAAGGTAACGAGCAACAACACGATAATAATCATACCGGTGGCAACGCCCATCGGAACAATGATAACCATTGTGGGGGAAATTATCATGCCAAGAATGGTAACCACTTCGGTGGTAATCATGACCAAGATAATAGAAGTGGAAATTTCAAGAAGAGAAGGTCATTTAGCTCGATTTTGTTATATAGTGAAGTCAAGTCCAGCTAGGACGGTGACACCAAAGGCGGATACGGACAAAACAAAGTCGGTGGTTTCAGGAAGAACATTTTTTGTGACTTCTCAAAAAGCGAGTGACCCGAACGAAGTTAGCACGGGTTAGTTAATTATAAATTTTTGCGAAGTCTATACTTTATTAGATACCGGTTCTACCTATTCTTTTATCTCTCTTTCTTGCGCTCAACGTTTAAATTTGACTCTAGAGAAGTTAGACTTTGACTTATCGGTTGAAACTCTATTAGGAGAAACCTTCATTACATGTGATATCCAAGTCTTGGATGAGAGTCACAGTTTGAATGATATTTCTATTGTTAATAAATTTCCTGACGTATTATTGAAGACTTCTTAGCCTACCCCTAGGACGTGAAATTGAATTTTGTATTGACCCCAGTACAAAACCCATTTCTAAAACCCTTAAATATTTGTTCAACTAAAACGAACGTGTAATGTGCCAAAGACGTTGGCTCGAGCTGTTGAAGATTACGATTGTACCATTCAATATCATCGTGGAAGAGCGAACGTGGTAGCTGACGCGTTGAGTAGAAGATCGTATGCGTTTATGAGTGCGATGTTGTTAACACAAAGACCCATTTCGTATAACTTACAAATGATGAATAGAGTTAAAGACTCTAGGGTCCCACGTGAAGATAACGAATATACGAGTAGAATCGACTTTAATCGATAAAGTTAAAGTCGTGCAAGCTACATACTCAGAGCTGATAAATGTGAAGAAGAAGGTTCAAGAGGGCGTTATTCTACAAACAAGAATCGATGAAGAGAGGAAATCTCAAACCTCGATTTTATTGTCCCATTTGAAATCCTTCATCTAGTAGGAAATGTGGCATATAAACTCATCTTACCGCCAAGTATGTCGCGTGTTCATAACATTTTTTTCACGTATCGATGTTACGTAAATATGTGGATGACCTGAATCACGTTATTAAATTAGAACTAGACGAGATAGCAGAAGATTTAACGTATGAAAAGCTACGTGTTAAAATCTTGGACAAGAAGGATCGTATTCAACACTTAAAGAATTTCAAGTGAAGTCAAGATACCTTCACCTCTTCAGCATACCAGGTACGAACGTAAATTTTGAGGGCAAAATTCCATAAGGAGGGGAGATTGTGAGACCCCAGATTTTATGAATAAATATTTAATTTTCTCGAAATAAAATTTTTTAATATTATGGTGTGGATTTGATATAATGTTATAGTTGTGGATAATATTTATAAATTTTACAAAGTATGCAAGTTGTTATATAATATTCGATTGGTCGGGAAATATTCGTTTTATCAGGGAATATTCGTACAACGGCACAATCATTGGTGGACCCCGCAACGGAAGTATTGTCGTAGTTAGAAAACGATAAAATTATCTTTCTATAAAAATAACGGCGAAAGTGTTACCCGTTAAAACTGTTGAACTACTTCATTAGTAAAAATATAAAGATGTCTGGCGTGGTTGCATAGTAGCACACTGTATTGATTATTGATGCTTACGTGATAAGTCACTCAGTTATACTCAATTGTTACTACATTAATTGCTGCATCATATCTCTCATATTATTGATTCAATTATTGTTATAGTATCATCTGCATAATATGTTATATTATTAATTCAATAATTGAGACAGCAAAGTTATTCATATTATTATTTGCAATATTGACAATGTCTAGAAGTTTCGTCAAGGAGAGGTTTGATCACCTAATTGCGCGCGCTAATAAGGAGAAATCCTTATCTAAAGCCCCTCTTTTCCGGGGAACGACCGGTTTGTTAAATATTGTAAATTATAATAGTAATTATGAATAAGTTCGTGTTGATTAAAGATGAATTTTATAGTTCCATTGTGTTGGAATTATTTTAGTCAGTGGAAATTGACATTTATTTCGATAATAATTGATCTCTGGAGGTTATATTGTTCAATCGGGTATTCGGGGCACTTTTCGTGTCGGAGTACTATTCACGAGTTACTATTAATGAGTTACTATTCATGAGTTACTATTCACGAGTTACTATTCATGAGTTACTATTCACGAGTTACTATTCACGGGGTACTATTCACCCGTAAGATATATTTCTTTTCGGTCCAAATCATTTTTTGGTACAATATTATTCCATGAGGAGATATGCTAATTTTTCAGACCGTTGGTTGAAGATATAATAGTAAATCAATATGGACTGCTGGTGGAAAGTTTTAATAGTAAATCAATATGGATCGCTGGTTTAAAATTTTAATAGTACACCAATATAAACCGTCCGTTTAAAAGTAAATCAATCTGGATCGTTCATGAATTAGTTACTATTCAGTCTATTCTCCTATAAATAGAAGCTCATTCCTTCATTATTTCTTACGAATTCACTGAAACTCTAGAGAGAGAAACTATAGAGAGAAAGAAGAAAAGTGTTCTGCTACTTCACTACTCCAATATTCAGTTTCTTCTAAGGTAGGGGATATTAATTGTTGTACTCGTAAGGGGTATTCTTTTTTCTTATTCATGACTAGAACTTCTGTTATTCCATTCTTTATTATTCTATTGGAATAACCTGTATACGCGAGATACTCTATACTTAGTGAAATTCTTCTGTTATTACATTCTTTATTATTGTAAGACCCCGAATTATTTTTTTTTTATAAATAAAATGAAATTTCCTTTATTTATTATTTTGAAATAGTAAGGGTTGATTTGATTAATGTGGTTAGTTATGGGTAAAATGCACAAATTTTACAAAATAAACAAGTGGTTATAAAATATTCATTGTTGTCGGGGAATATTCGTTTGGTCGTGGAATATTCGTACTGTCGGGGAATATTTGTACGACGGCGCAGCCATGTGTGGGCCCCATAACGGAAAGCGATTGGAGGAAGAAAACGACAAATATAAGTTGTTTAAAAATAACGTCGTAGTTGTTACCATTAACACTGTTGGGTTACCTGGTGGTTAAAATACAGTAATATGCGTGGTTGCAAAGATGCATTACTGCAGTATTGCACAATATTGTTGAATTATTGATCCTTACGTGAAGGCACTACTCAATAATTGTTACAGTGAGTTACTTTATTCAATATTATATTGATTCAATAATTGTCAACGTTGATATTTTGTATCGCTGTTGTTTCAATAATTGTCATTACACAGTATTTTCCATTATCAAATCAATAATTCATATTATTTGAATAATATTATCAGATAACATTATTGGCAATGTCTAGAAAGTTCTGTCTAAGGAGAGGTTTGGTCACCTAATTGCGCGCCAGTAAGGAGAAATCCTTATTGGAAAGCCCCCTCTTTCCTGGGAACGGCCTGGTTGTCAGTACTGTGATTCTGTAATATTATTTTTAAAATAATTAATTATTGATTATTATGATAAAGAAAATATTTATTTTATGTGGATATAGATGGAGAAAATTTTTAATGTGACAATTGTTGAAAATTAATATTTTATCTTTTTCTGATAAAATAATTTATTTAAATATATTATTTTAATAATATATTAACGGTGATATTTTTACAATGAATGTGGGATATATGAGTATATGAGGAGGTAGAGTATTTTGTGGCATTAAATGTTTAACACATGTTTTGTGTGTTTGGTGGATACAATTCTTGACCAAAAAATTGATTATAGTATCGTAAAATCGCTCATTTATGGATTTTATAATTTACATTTGGAATTTGGAAACACTTCCTCTCGCAAAAGTTGTAGAGAATTGAATTTCCTATAAAAATTGCAAGATTCAATTTTTCTGACAAAAGGGCTATTTATCATGAATTATTGAAGTTCCGGAGTTCAAATAATTGATTTTTGGAAGTTTTAATTATTTTATATAAGAAAACGTTTTTGTGGTTGTTGGCACATGGGTGGTGATGTTTTTGACCAAAGAAGGCATGCTAGAGTTTTCAAAACATGTGGGTAGGAATTTTGAATAAATAATAATATATTTTATTAATTTAGTCTCCTTTTAGCGTTAACATTTTCCTATAAATAGAGGGCTAAATTAGAATTGAAAATCACACGAAACTAAGTTTTCTCTCTTTCTCTCTATATTATCGAAATTATTCTTATGAGTATACTTTGAGTGTTGCTATACTACGGTGCGAAGTTTACACAAGACTATACCGAAATTCAATCAAGAAATGCGGTTATTTTGAGGTAAGGGATGTTATTTCTTTCGCAAATAATATTATTTTCTTCAATATCATTATGCCAAAATCTTTGTTGAACTTTTTATCAAATTTGGAACTTTTTCATGTCGGGGTTACTATTCATGAGTTACTATTCACGAGTTACTATTCATGAGTTACTATTCACGAGTTACTATTCACGAGTACTATTCACGAAGCGTGAAGATGTTTTTTTTGAAATTTCTATCTTTTTGTGTCGGGATTACTATTCACGTATACGGCACTATTCACGAATACGGCACTATTCACCGAAAAAAATGAAATTTTTTTTTGTCCAAGATGTCTATTTTGGCTACTATCTTTGATTGTATCCATGTTTTGATCGTTATTTTTTAGTTCTGCTTCAAAATCGTTTATTATGAAGTATTATCGATCTTGGATAAACTGTTGTACGAATCCCTAATATTTGTCCTTCTATCTCACTGGATTCGTTCTTAAAAATATTTTTCATCATCCTCGGTCCTTAATGGTGATACTTGATGAATATCTTTGGCCTGTAGTGCAAAGATGAACAATTAATTGATGAATATCTTTGGCCATAGAGTGCAAAGATGAGCAGTGTTGAGATGAACATGACCAATCGGTGATTTAAATGAATATCTTTGGCTTGTAGTAGTGCAAAGATGAATATTAATTGTTATTACAGGATAAAATATTGATGATGGACTTTTAAACCTTAGAAGATGTAGAATTCTTTCTCTACGTGACTCTTCTAATGGATTGTTGTTTCACCGCATTTGTTGATCTAAAACTTGTTGTCTATTGTATTCTATTAGATTTTTCCTGTTGAAGACTAACGATAATTTGTTGTATATTATCTTAGTCATAATATTCTTTTACTATGCTAGTTGAGCTCACCCTTTTCCTTGTTGTTCCATTTTCTTCTCGGGAGGTGAGAACATAAGCGAGGATCGAGTCGGGGTATGGAATGAAGGTTCTAGAGAGAGTTGTTTAGTAGTCCTCACCATTTTGTAAAATAATGTATCAATAATTATGATGGGGATTTATTTGCGTATGGATATTGTCTGCAGACGACAATATCTCGTATTTAAACTCACAAGATGCATTGTCGTATTTCACACGACATTTGTATTATTGAAGTTGTAGTTATTTCACTATGTATTTTGGCGACTCGGAATGGGTTGGGTGGAATGGACCTATTTTGGGGCGTCACAATTATTATGTTGGAATAACTTTGTATGCAAAGTAATCGCATACATGGTGAAATTCTTACATTATTACATTCTTATTATTCTCATTAGAATAACTTTGTTTATCTGAGTACCGCATACATGGTGAAATTCTTCTAATATTCATTCTTTATTATTTTGTCGGAATATCCTCATGCGTGTGTTTAGGCTTTACCTTGTTCCATTATTTATTATTACGTAAGAATATCCTGTCTTTAGTTCTGCCGGACTTCGTTCCATTATTTATTATTCTCGCAAGGAATATCCTATCTCGTGTGTTTACGCTTGGACTGGTTCCATTATTTATTATTCCGTTTGGAATAACTTTGTTTCTGCAAATCTATCGCATGCGCATGGTGAATCCTTCATTATTCTATTCTTTATTATTCTGTTGGAATAACCTGTCTATGTGGATTACCACATGCATGGTGAATGATCCTTCATATTCATTCCTTATTAAATTTTGGAAATGATCTGTGTACGTGAATTACCGCATGGCGGACGAAAATCCATTTGCTGTTTCATATATTCTATTATACTCAATTGATTAAAGCTTTGGTGTGAGAACCCGAGAATTTTGGATATTTTTAAAATTTTTATTTATTTATTTAAGGTTCAAAATTTGAACCTAGGCAGAAAATAAGTGTATGCGTTTGATATTTTTAAGAATGAATTTTTAGGATTTCAAAATTATGTGAATGATTTAGGTGAATTATTCAGGATTAAGTGTTTATGTGAATATGTTCTGCGTATATGGGTACAGTATGTGGTTAAGGGTCAATGGTTGACTAGATAAATGATATCTGTAACAAACCCTAAGTATATATTAAGAACGTCAACGTTCGGTCAGAAAATCCTAGTGATTGACAAGAAACCCTAGAAACCGGTTTTGAAAACCCTAATTTCAGTTCCGGGAATCCGAAACCCTAATTCGGAAATCGAAACCCTAAATCGGGAACTTAATGGCGTAAGTGTAAATAATTATAGGATTAATTAGGGTTAATCTTAACAAATTGGGTACAAAATCCTAATTCCAAATTTAAAACCCTAATTACGGATTTATAACCCTAATTTATAATTGGGGAAAATCTAATTATTAATTTAATAATTGTAATGTTAATTAGGATATATTAATTCTAATTTTAAAGTTAAGCAATTAGAAAACCCTAATCTAATTACGAAAATCTAATTTCTATTATAGAAAAATTAATTTTTATATTAGAAACCCTAATTAGTGGTTTATAAACCCTAATGACCATTTTGACCCTAATTGCTTAATTAGCGATTTTAATTAGGAAATACTAATCCTAATTAGAGAAATTTAAATTATGATTAATAATTTTAATATAATTAGAAAATTATAATTATAATTAACAAATATTAATTTTCAATTTTGAAAACCTAATTTGGAAATTTTAGAAATTTAAATTGTAAACCCTAAAATTTCTCAAACCCTAAAACCCTAACCAAACCCTAAACCCTAAGGGTTTGGCCAATTGTCTAAAATACCATTAAAATTAATTGCTAAATGACTATACTACCCTTATTGCATAATTGAAGATTGCTTGTAGATCTAGCCTAAATAAGTTGGTGAACCAACCCTAATACTAGCTTATGACTTATTGGTCCAGAAATCAGCAGCAACTCAGCCACCTAGCACCAATTAGATTCATGCATCAAGAAATATAAGAGATTAAAGTTCACTTTATTTCTCATTTGCTCCCAAGACTCTCTCTCTCTAGAAATTCGGGAGTTAAAGTGAGAAAGTGTGAGAAACCAAACCATGATCAAGCTTTAGCAATCCAATAACAGATCCAAGAGTCAGAAATCAAAAATCAAGGCTCAAAGTGGTATGAACCCTAAAATTCGAAATCCCTGGATCTTATGTTGGATGTTGTAATTTGTTGTTTAGAACAGTGTTAGAAGATGTCATTTAGTGACCCAGATCCATAACATCAAAGTGCACGAAATAGCATTTTTCAAAAATTTGGAAAAGTAGAAATAAATGGTCTGACAGTTATATGTCAGGGCCTCTAGATCTTTATGTGTTATATGTTTTGTGTGTTTTATGTTTTGGATTTGTTCTCTGACATGAGAAGAGTAGACTGGAAGTGGAATCACATCCATACCATGTCTAGATCTCAAGATATAGGTGGTCAAACATGGTTGACCGAGCATGGAAAACCCAGATTTTTCCAGGAACGTCTGCCAAGCTTTTTAAGGTCTCTGATTTTGCTGTGGTTTAATTTTTGGGCCACGTTGTTGTTTGTATGTTGTTTTATGTCATTTCTACTACATATATAAGCTTTTAGATCACCCAAATGAGTAACAGAATCAAAGTTATACCAGGTCAAACCTGGGTTGACCGGTTATCTTAAGGAGAAATCTGGGAACAAGAACACAAGTGTGTCAGGTAGTTTGACCAGCTAATATTTGTTATTTTGGATGTTGTTGTGGAGATATGATGGTATATACTTGTAGTCTGACATAACGACTATAGAATGAAATCTTAACATCACATGAAACATGACTGGAACATGTATAAAATTAAGCTACAAGGTGGTCGCTCGAATTGACTGGGAATTTGGGAAACCCAGAAAGAACCCAGCATCCTCTGACATGTCGTTTGATAGCTTAGATCTCTCCGTGGTGTTATGTTTTGGTCATGTAATCAGTTTGTAGTTGTAGTATTACATTTATACTACAACAGTAACACTTTAGCAAACCCTAAAATCATCAGGAACCTAGATAAAAGCACAGTCAAACCAACCACCTTAGTTTCTGACATGAATGCTCAAGAACAGCTGAAGAACACTTATAGCGACGGTTTTGTTGCTATATGGCCCTTTAGCGACGGTTTTATTAATTTTCAATTTCTAATTTCCAGAAATTAATTAATAAATCGAAATAAATAGATTTTAATTATTAAAAATACTAAATAAATTCCGAAAAATTACTTTAAATTCTGAAAAATAGTTTTTAATTATTTTGAGTATATGTCATAAATATTTAATATTTTTGGAATATAAATGGTATTTAATTATAATATTAAATAAATTATTTAAAAATAATTTTAATTCATGAAAAATCATGAAAAATTATATTATGATATTAGAAAATATTTTAAGTTATTTTTGATGACTTTTAATATTTTTGTGATGAAATTCATTAATTAATCAATATTGATGATAATTAGTTTATTTAATAACTATATTAAATAAATTAAGAAAAAATGGAATTAATACTTTATAAATTATATAAAATGATTTAAGTGCTATAAAATATTTTAAGTTGTAAAATATAACTTTTGATATTTTGTCATGAAAATATTAATATTTTAATATTAAAAGCAATTATCGGATAATGAGTTTAATTGTTTAAAAATCATATAAATGTGATTTTAAAGTATTAAAAATACTTGGTTATATTATAAATATATTATAATATTATGACATGTATTTTATTAATATGTGATAATAAATAAATATTAATGATAATAGAATATTGTGGTATTTAATTTATGTAAATATGTTTTAATGATTGAAAAATCAAGATATATAGTAATAATTATTTAAAAATTATTACGAGCTTGCGAAAAATATTTCGACTGATATTAAAATTATCTGAGTTAATTGTTAAGTGTTTAATGCAGATTTTAATTGAACTTAAACTCGTGAATTGTCCGACTAGACCGTCGGGATGACAATTTTATGTCAGGTTCAACTCATACTGTAAAAGTTTGACTTGATACCGAGTCTTATGTGTGTTATAGACTGATAGGGTTATGTGTTATGTGTTTAGGTTATTCTGTGTATGTATATATATATATATATATATATATATATATATATATATATATATATTATAGTATTATATTATGATGATATTATTCTAATATTGGGGATCTATATACTAATATTAGGTCTTCTGATAAGGCGATATAAATTGCGTGAGCGGTAATCAATCAGTTCGAGTAAGTTTGTATTTACTTAACTCTACTAAGAGTTGTTTTATTCTTGATAAGCTTATCGTTAATCATTGGCGATTGTCATGTATAATTGTACTCTGTATATATTGCATGTATAAGTCGTGTATGAAAGGTGATCACCTTCATTACCAGGTTGGTTCGGATATATTTGTTCATGTAAAATACTTGTTCAATCATAAATTTGTTCCTCGCTAGTTCACACTTATATTGTTGAATTATAGCCAGCTTATTATTCAAACTCTTTCAATCATGATATATCGTTATATTGTTGAACTTAAACTTGCTGGGCAATCCTTATGCACACCCTTGCTATATCATGATAAAACATTGCAGATTAAGGCGAATAATACGCTTGGATACAAGGAAAGGTCCAAGATGGGTTCAGCTTTAGTAGTAGACGTCGATAGAGATTTGTAATAGTTGTATAATAATAATGTTATGTGTTAAATAAATTATAAATGTGATTAAGTTAAGGTTACTCGACCTTGGGGATTATGTGTAAGTTTAATGTATAAAAAATTTATGTTTATATCTTCCGCAAATATAGTAATAGTTGTATAGAATGATCGAACAGGATCCGCGGTGATTCGGGGTCCCCACAGTTGGTATCAGAGCTGTTGGTTATGAAGCTTAGGTTGGAATACCTGAGACCAATAACCGCAGTGATTAGAATAAGAACTAACTCAAATAGAGTTAGTTGTTCGGCAAGATTCAAAGACGAATCTCGGCGAGTTATAAGATACAGAGTTCCCTAACTCTGATAATAAAGTTGAACTGTAGTGAGAAATAGATAGAGTCTAAAAGACTAAAAGTGTAGTGATAAAAGATCGTAAAACAAAACGATCAAAGTATAGAAATAAATCGTGACATATACGATGAGATCACTCCGTGATCTGATAAAGTGATAGCAGAGATAGAATCAATCTGATGATTGAAAGTAGTATGCAAACAAGCCAATCATGTATGATGATAAAGCACATACTTTGTAATCAATCTTATTTATTTATTAATAAAAGAATTATTTATTAAAGGAATTTATTATCTACATGGTGTTGTTTTAATAATATGTGATAAACCCATAGTTTTAAGCAATGCTTTTAGAATCATGATGAAATCATGCTAATAAGATCTAAATTCTTAGATAGCTTAAAACTAAAATGTTCCTAATCAATGGATTACTAAAAAGGAGATTAGTGAATCCGGATAGATTGGTATGTATGTTGCTTGCTCATTGGATGAGGATGATTGGTCTCATGATCATTTGTGTGGAGACACTAAAGCAAGTATGTTGGTGCTTATTAGAGAATAAGTTCACTGAACGTGACTCGCTAAGAAATACCTAATGGAGTTTTACTTGTCTGTCAATAGGAATTCCTGTAGTGATAGTAGTACAAATGATCCTTAGACTTGAGATCATCATAGTATCTTATATATAATGAATTACACTTTGACTTATTCCTTAAGACTCTTAGAGTATATCACAAGGTATGCTTGGGTGTAATAAGTTATATATGAAGGTAGTGAATGATCAATAAAGAATCTACCACTTCTAGTAAAAGAAGAGAAATGTCATATGTGATTCGATAAATGACTACCCAGGAACCCTTGGCCAAGGTGGAATGAAATTAGAAAGTAGTTTCTAATTTACATTCATTAGGAGTTGTGTCTTTAGGAATCGAAGTACATATAATTAAATAAAATAAGACTTGATAGTAATTCTATGTCTTATATTTAATTGGGACATTGTATGGTGGAAGGATTGAATTGTACGGTAACTATTAACTCAAAGGTTCTTTTATGATTAATGTTGAAATCTATATTATCTGAAAAGTCGTTGATCGCTAGGGAGACTTATCCCTATTGTAGAATAAATATTATTTATTTAAATAAATTAATCATTTTATTTATTTATTTAAATAAGATTAGAATTGTTCTAATTGATTTATTCACAACCGGTTTAATATGGAGAACCTAAAGGGTCACACCATAAAAGGAAGAATAATTATTTAAGAAGTTAATGGCATAATCGTAATAATATGTTAAGTATATTTAATTTAATCTATGGTGATAAAATATATTAAATAGCTTAATATTTATTATTTAATATTTTAGAAATATTAAATATAAATTAATAAGAGGAGTCTTATTAATATTATTACAATTATTATTATTTTAATTTCTAAAATGGTTTAGGAATTAATTTAATATAAGTACTCTCATTTATTTCTAATAGGATTAGGAGGAAAAATTAGTTAAAGGAGTTTGATTAATTATCCCTAATAAGATTAGGGAGTCTATTTAATTAAAAGAGTTTAATCAAATAAATAATACCTTATTTTAATTAAATAGAGTTACCTGATATCTTTATAAGAGGAGTCTTATATCAGATATCAGATATACGTAATTCCAATAGTTGGAGAATACGCCCTTTTTTCTATAGAGATAGGAAAAATTAGGGTTTAAGCCAATACACCCTTTTTCTTGAAAATTCTTCTTCCTTGATGGATCACCTCTAGAGGCCACACACTTGGGTGACTAACATTGATCAAAAGAAGAAATCTACCCGGAGATTCAAGGAGATCGTGGAGAAGTAGGAGTTGAACTCGTACCTGTGGAAGCTCGTATCTACAAGGGTATGATTTCATAACCTCTTGTTCTTCGTTTTAATTAATAATATGCATAAAGGATGATCCGGGTAAATGATTTGTGAAAAATTTTAAATTCTGATTTTATCATGCTTCCGCTATTTTTGCAATTTGATTGATACTTTGATTTTTACAAAACCTAACAGTGATATCATGAGCCAAACTTTATGCGAATTATTAATTATTTTGATTCTATATATGTATGAGTATGTATTTAGAATAATTTATTGGGTATAATTTGTTATATAAAATTAATTTTTATGAAAAACAAAATCTGTTTGCGATTTTTTAAAGGGATTCGCGATTTTATTATTTATTTTTTCGCTGAGTCCATCCGTGGCCTATTTTTGATTATATATATATATATATATATATATATATATATATATATATATATATAATCTGATTACCTGAAGCATATCCTTTTCCTTTTTTTTTTTCAAACTTTACTTACAGGATTTTGCTGCAGGATTTTGCTATTCTTGATTTGCGTGATAAGTACTAATATATATATATATATATATATATATATATATATATTACCATGGCAATTGGCACTTGTCCATGATGACTTTTCAAGTTCCTGGGGCTTCACGTGGAATAGGAATAGTATTATATATATAATAGTTATATATATAATAATCTTAATAATTTTATAATTAAAATAAAAAAGTTTATTTTAATTTTGAAATTTGATTTCATGTAACATAATATTGCCCATTAAATGATACTCATATATATATAGAATGATTTTATTTATTGATACATATAATGATATGTATGATAATAAATGTGATTGATTATAGACTATTGACCAATGTGATTGGATTTATTTTGGTTGGATGTTTATATGAATGAGTTTTATTAAATGAGGTCTGCGTACCTTGTCTTTTCTGGTTTTTTTCTTGATGTAAATTCTATCTTTCTCCTATATACTTCCCCTTGACTGCTGATCAAAGTTTCTATTTAAATTAAATAGTTTATGTAATAGGATTAATCAAATTTTTTTTGAAGAACTGCAGAACAAGGAGCAAGGAGCGTTCGAAGACCCGTTTGTAATGGAGCTCGGGTTTAAATGTAATAGTTATATTTAAATATTTATTTTTGCACCCTAGGGTTTGACCTTTTGGTTCACTTGATGGCTCTAGTGAACCAAACTAGAATAAAAATCCATAATCAATCCGGGTAGAATATAATATTCTATATGTGCATGCTAGTATTATATATATTATATATTATGCAAACATGCTTCGCATGTTTAATAATATGACGCGTATTTTATATATATATTTGCATGCGCGCTAAACAAGATGAGACAAATAATGATAAATCCCTCAAAAATTTTATATATTAAGTCTTAAGCGTTCAAAGATATTTAGAATATCGAACGTCGCCTTCTAGCATGATAAAATTAATAGAGTATTAAATATTTAATATGAGTTTGTTGTGTCACCACAAGGCAAGTATTAAGTATTTAAGATGTTAATTTATCACATTTGATGCATATAAAGAAAATTGAACAATATTGTTTTGTTGTGTCACCACAATGACATTAATTTTTTTTTTAAATATATGGAAGTGCTAGGTTGGACTTAACTTAGACAAATTTGATTCGGATGTGCCACCACTTGATCAAAATAATCTAAAAGGCAAAACATAAGGAGTTACAGGATGATGTAATTGACAAGGAGTTGTCTATTTATTTATTTATATATAGTTTGTTGTGTCACCACAAGGCTATATATATTTAAAATGAGATCCTTATTCTCACTAGCAAAAAACTTTAATTAGATTTTGCCGAACTATATAAATGAGGGTAATATAGTTTGAAGAAAATAGTGGGAGATACCAATATAAAATAAGACCTAATTTATTTTGGTAATTAATTAAATCAATGTTTGCTAAAATATTGTCTTTTTACATGCAAAATTTTAAAAATGTCACATTCACTAATTTCACTACGTAGCATACTTGATGCTAACAAACCCGATTTGACCAAACTACAGGACCGTTAAGGAATCTGAGAATTGTTCTCACTTCTTTGAAAAAGATTTCTTATGTCCTAAATTACCTGCACTGCGCAAAAGTTGCAGAGACAGCCTCTAAGGAAGAGATTGCTACTTTTAAACAGTAGCAAGATGATGCATCTGTGGCTCAATGCATCATGCTCGCATCCATGATTAACGAGCTTCAGCGTCAGCATGAAAACATGGATGCTCCTACTATGCTACTGCACCTTCGAGAGTTGTATGGTGAGCAAAGTAGGACTACTAGATATGAAATATCTAAGGAGCTCTTTCGATCTCGGATGACCGAGGGCACTAACGTTGAGACTCATGTCTTAAAGATGATCAATCTGATTGAACATCTTGGACAACTTGGGTTCGTCATGGATGGGGAGTTGAGTCAAGATTTGATCTTGCAGTCACTCTCTGACACCTTCTCACAATTTGTTGTGAATTTTCACATGAATAAGTTGGACGTCAGCTTGCCTGAGTTACTTAACATGTTGAAAACTGTTGAAGGTCACTTCCCATCCAAGCAGAACCATGTCTTACTAGTGGATGATTCTTCCAAGAAAAGGAAGAGGCCCAAGGTATCTTCTGAAAAGAAAAAATCCAAGAAGGCTAAGGGAAAGGCGAAAATGAAGGATCAAAAGAAACCTGATCCAGCTAGGAAAGGAATTTGCTTCCATTGCAATAAGCCGGGTCACTGGAAGAGGAATTGCAAGGATTATCTTGCGGAACAAAAGAAGAAGAAGCTTAGAGAAGCTTCGAATCCTAATCAAGGTTTGTTTATGATTGAAGTTAATTTTTCTGAAAGTCAATCTTCTACTTGGGTATTGGATACCGGCTGTGGTTTTCACATATGTAATAATATCTCAGGACCGGTCGAAGTAGAAAGTCGAAAGAGGATGAGGTCGCCCCACGAGTGGGAAATGGAGCAAAGGTTCTTTGCATTAATGTAGGGACTTATTGTTTAACACTTGCTTACGGGCAAGTTCATTAATTTAAATAATTGTTATTTTGTTCCAAATATCATTAGAAATATTATTTCTATCTCTGTATTGGATATGGATGGTTTTAATATTATAATAAAGAACAACAGTTGTTCTATTTACAATGATAATGTTTTATATGGTGTTGGTAATTTGCGAAATGGACTTTATATACTTGACTTGCATGAAAATATACTTCAAATTGAACAAACTAAGAAAAGGAAAAGAGATGATGTTAATTATACCTTCATGTGGCACTGTAGACTCGGTCATATTAATGAAACAAGTTTATCCAAGTTGCACAAAGATGGGCTCCTAGAGCTATCGGATTATGAATCATATCCAACTTGTGAATCTTTTCTCATAGGCAAAATGACTAAATCTCCTTTTAGTGGAAAAGGAGACAGAGTTACAGAGTTGTTAGCGTTGGTACACACAGATGTATGTGGACCTATGACAACGACTGCACGAGGAGGGTATTCTTATTTTATTACATTCACCGACGATCACTCAAGGTTTGGATATGTGTATTTAATGAAATACAAATCTGAATCATTTGAAAAGTTTAAAGAGTTCAGAAGTGAAGTAGAAAAGCAAACTGGTAAGAGTATTAAGATTCTTCAATCTGATCGAGGAAGAGAATACTTAAGTGGTGAATTTCTTAATTGCCTCAAAGAAAATGGTATAATCTCACAATGGACTCCACTAGGGACGCCACAGATGAATGGTGTATCTGAAAGGAGAAATCAAATATTTTTGGACATGGTTCGATCCATGATGAGCTTTACCGACCTTCCAGTTTCCTTATGGGGATATGCCCTAGAATCGGCTGTATACCTACTTAACAAGGTACCTACAAAATCCGTCCCCACGACCCTATATGAGTTATGGACAGGGAGGAAACCAAATCTTAAGCATGTTAAGACTTGGGGTTGTCCAGCTTATGTTAAAAAGTTTGAAAACGATTAGTTACAGACTAGATCTGACAAATGTAGATTTGTGGGATACCCTAAAGAAACATTGGGGTATTATTTCTATCATCCAACTGATCAAAAGGTGTTTGTTGAGAAACATGTTGCCTTCTTGGAAAAGGAGTTTATCCTTGAAGGGGTCAGTGGGAGTAAGATATATCTTAAAGAGGTTCAAGAACCATAAAATGCTACAGATCAAAGTGAGGTACCTAACCAAGTAGAGATTCCTTCTATACCACACCCTATTCGTAAATCTGGAAGAGTACCAAAGATACCTGATAGGTATGGACTTGTCATAGAGGATGACGATGAGGTACGCATCATAGTTGATGATGATCCATTGAATTATGAACAGGCTATGAGTAGTAAAGACTCAGAGAAGTGGCAAGAAGCCATGAAATCTGAGATGGACTCTATGTATGAAAACCAAGTATGGACTTTGGTTTCACCACCTGAAGGCATTAAGCCTATTGGGTGTAAATGGGTCTTTAAAAGAAAGACTGGAGCAGACGGTAAGGTATAGACCTATAAGGCCCGACTGGTCGCAAAAGGTTTCAAACAAAGACAAGGAGTTGACTATGACGAAACCTTCTCACCAGTAGCAATGCTCAAGTCCATTCGGATTTTGCTTGCGATTGCAGCTTACCATGACTACGAAATCTGGCAGATGGACGTGAAAATGGCCTTCCTCAATGGGAAACTTGAGGAGGATGTGTATATGACACAGCCAGAGGGATTTGTTTCAAAGGTTGGAACAAATCAAGTCTATAAGCTACAACGATCCATTTATGGATTGAAGCAAGCTTCTCGTAGGTGGAACATCCGTTTTGATGAGACAATCAAAGAGTTTGATTTTATCAAAAATGAGGATGAACCATGTGTGTACAAGAAGGTTAGTGGGAGCGCTGTTTCATTCCTCGTATTATATGTTGATGATATATTACTGATAGGGAATGATATTCCTATGCTACAATCAATTAAAATCTGGTTATCTAAACACTTATCCATGAAGGACTTGGGAGAAGCATCCTATATTTTGGGGATAAAGATCTATAGAGATAGATCTAAAAGGATGCTTGGCTTGTCCCAAGGAACGTACATTGACTCGATGCTAAAAAGGTTTAGCATGGAAGATTCCCATAAAAGTCGTTGATCGCTAAGGAGGCTTATCCCTATTGTAGAATAAATATTATTTATTTAAATAAATTAATCGTTTTATTTATTTATTTAAATAAGATTAGAATTTTTCTAATTGATTTATTCACAACCGGTTTAATATGGAGAACCTAAAGGGTCACACCATAAAAGGAAGAATAATTATTTAAGGAGTTAATGGCATAATCGTAATAATATGTTAAGTATATTTAATTTAATCTATGGTGATAAAATATATTAAATAACTTAATATTTATTATTTAATATTTTAGAAATATTAAATATAAATTAATAAGAGGAGTCTTATTAATATTATTACAATTATTATTATTTTAATTTCTAAAATGGTTTAGGAATTAATTTAATATAAGTACTCTCATTTATTCCTAATAGGATTAGGAGGGAAAATTAGTTAAAGGAGTTTGATTAATTATCCCTAATAAGATTAGGGAGCCCATTTAATTAAAAGAGTTTAATTAAATAAATAATGCCTTATTTTAATTAAATAGGGTTACCTGATATCTTTATAAGAGGAGTCTTATATCAGATATCAGATATACGTAATTCTAATAGTTGGAGAGTACGCCCCTTTTTCTATAGAGATAGGAAAAATTAGGGTTTGAGCCAATACACCCTTCTTCTTGAAAATTCTTTTTCCTTGGTGGATCACCTCTAGAGGCCACACACTTGGGTGGCTAACATTGATCAAAGGAAGGAATCTACCCGAAGATTCAAGGAGATCGCAGAGAAGTAGGAGTTGAACTCGTACCTGTAGAAGCTCGTATCTACAAGGTTATAATTTCATATCTTCTTGTTCTTCGTTTTAATTAATAATATGCATAAAGGATGATCCGGGTAAATGGTTTGTGAAAAAATTTAAAATCTAATTTTATCATGCTTCCGCTATTTTTGCAATTTGATTGCTACTTTGATTTTCACAAAACCTAACATGAAAAGTTAACAACAACGATTGTTGTGTCAGTTGTACTATGAATTGGTACAAATTCAGGAAAGGATTATGAATACGAGTTAAATGAAATTCGTATTGATAAGGGGATTAGGATTAAGTGGGGATTATGAAATGTTTGTGTCGCGCTATTTGCTATATGCGTGTTAAGAGGGTGATTCCTTTCTCATGTGTATAACATATAGATAGGTCATACGTAGAGGATATAAGGTTAAGTACGAGTTCTTAAAACTCATACTTATGTGACATACTTGACTCATAGTTATATGAAATGTTTATGAACCCCTCAGCGAACAGATGCCAAAGGTCAGACTAGGAAAGTTCTCAAACTCATATGATTGTGGTAATTTATGGACTCATACGTGTGGTTTGACGAACTGGGTATAGTCGTGTGTAAACAGAATATTGAGGATTATAGGAACAGATAGATTGTTATGCAAATGATTATTAGTGGAGACATAAGTTTTCTGAAACTCCTAGCTATGCTAGACTTTGAAATGATTGACATCAAGCTAAATACGCACTATGTGCTTTAAAAAAAAATGTAGACTCGTAATCATTTTTGAAACAGTTTAAAGTATAGTCTATGCTACTTATTTCAGCTAGACGCAAATGATTTGAAATATCAAAATAAATTTTATTTATCACTCATGTACCATGTAACCTGGTGCAGAGATGATAAAAATTTGATGGAGTTGTAAATACAGGAATACTTAGTGTGAATTTGATCTAAAATCATTATTTCATTATTGTATGATGTGTTATGACAAAGTCATACAATGACGGTATCCTCAAACGGACTGTTAATACAGTACGACATCATGACGTCACTCTCAAAAATATTTTTAAAAATTTTAATTTGCCAACGGGGTTTGGCTACACTTAAATAATTTGATTAAATTGAATTATTGGTATGAGTCTATGCTATTTGATTCAGCTAGACAAACATTTATGAAAACTCTAAGTGTTCATTGAAAGAAATTTCCCGAACCAAATTATTTTGGTGTGGAATCCAATAAGACTGAGGTAGAATTTTGTGCCTATGGCAGTGAAGAGAAACAGAGTCGACCAGCAGTACTTAATAAGTACACGACATACTGGATTAATTACCCACTATGTCCGTAAGTTATGATGGTTTGTGGATGAATTTCCTATAACCTTTGCGAAAATGACAGACAATAGTCTGTAAAACCCCTCAGCAAAATTTGAAAATTTTTACTCTTGTGAGTGGTGTATTGGGTAGCATGTGATGTTGTGTATGTATGGTGTAAGCAATATGGTGTAAGGAGTAAGGTAAATTTCGGGGACGAAATTTTTAGAAGAAGGGGTGAATGTGACAACCCGAAAATTTTGGATATTTTTAAAATTTTTATTTATTTATTTAAGGTTCAAAATTTGAACCTAGACAGAAAATAAGTGTTTGAGTTTGATATTTTTAAGAATGAATTTTGAGGATTTCAAAATTCTGTGAAGGATTTAGGTGAATTATTCAGGATTAAGTGTTTATGTGAATATGTTCTGCGTATATGGGTACAATATGTGGTTAAGGGTCAAGGGTTGACCGGATAAACGATATCTGTAACAAACCCTAAGTATATATTAAGAACGTCAACGTTCGGTCAGAAAACCGTAGTGATTGACAAGAAACCCTAGAAACCGGTTCTGAAATCCCTAATTTTAGTTCCGAAAATCCGAAACCCTAATTCGAAAATCGAAACCCTAAATCGAAAACTTAATGGCGTAAGTGTAAATAATTATAGGATTAATTAGGGTTAATCTTAACAAATTGGTTACAAAATCCTAATTCCAAATTTGAAACCCTAATTACGGATTTATAACCCTAATTTATAATTGGGGAAAATCTAATTATTAATTTAATAATTGTAATGTTAATTAGGATATATTTATTCTAATTTTAAAGTTAAGTAATTAGAAAACCCTAATCTAATTACGAAAATCTAATTTCTATTTTAGAAAAATTAATTTTTATACTAGAAACCCTAATTAGTGGTTTATAAACCCTAATGACCATTTCTTAATTAGCGATTTTAATTAGGAAATACTAATCCTAATTAGAGAGATTTAAATTATGATTAATAAATTTTAATATAATTAGAAAATTATAATTATAATTAAGAAATATTAATTTTCACTTTTGAAAACTAATTTGGAAATTTTAGAAATTTAAATTGCAAGCCCTAAAATTTCTCAAACCCCAAACCCTAACCAAACCCTAAACCCTAAGGGTTTGGCCAATTGTCTAAAATACCATTAAAATTAATTGCTAAATGACTATACTACCCTTATTGCATAATTGAAGATTGCTTGTAGATCTAGCCCTAAATAAGTTGGTGAACCAACCCTAATACTAGCTTATGACTTATTGGTCCAGAAATCAGCAGCAACTCAGCCACCTAGCACCAATTAGATTCATGCATCAAGAAATATAAGAGATTAAAGTTCACTTTATTTCTCATTTGCTCCCAAGACTCTCTCTCTCTAGAAATTCGGGAGTTAAAGTGAGAAAGTGTGAGAAACCAAACCATGATCAAGCTTTAGCAATCCAATAACAGATCCAAGAGTCAGAAATCAAAAATCAAGGCTCAAAGTGGTATGAACCCTAAAATTCGAAATCCTTGGATCTTATGTTGGATGTTGTAATTTGTTGTTTAGAACAGTATTAGAAGATGTCATTTAGTGACCCAGATCCATAACATCAAAGTGCACGAAATATCATTTTTCAAAAATTTGGAAAAGTAGAAATAAATGGTATTTCATTAATATTTGATAATAAATAAATATTAATGATAATAGAATATTGTGGTATTTAATTTATGTAAATACGTTTTAGTGATTAAAAAATCAAGATAAATAGTAATAATTATTTAAAAATTATTACGAGGTTGCGAAAAATATTTTGACTGATATTAAAATTATCTGAGTTAATTGTTAAGTGTTTAATGCAGAGTTTAATTGAACTTAAACTCGTGAATTGTCCGACTAGACCGTCGGGATGACAATTTTATGTCAGGTTCAACTCATACTGTAAAAGTTTGACTTGATACCGAGTCTTATGTGTGTTATAGACTGATAGGGTAATGTGTTATGTGTTTAGGTTATTCTGTGTATGTATATATATATATATATATATATATATTATAGTATTATATTATGATGATATTATTCTAATATTGGAGATCTATATACTAATATTAGGTCTTCGGATAAGGCGATAAAAATTGCGTAGCGGTAATCAACGGTTCAGGCAAGTTTGTATTTACTTAACTCTACTAAGAGTTGTTTCATTCGGATAAGCTTATCGTTAATCATTGATGATTGCCATGTATAATTGTACTCTTACATATTGCATGTATAAGTCAGGTATGAAAGGCTGATCACCTTCATTACCAGTTGGTTCAGATATATTTGTTCATGTAAAATACTTGTTCAATCATAAATTTGTTCCTGCTAGTTCACACTTATATTGTTGAATTATAGCCAGCTTATTATTCAAACTCTTTCAATCATGATATATCGTTATATAGTTGAACTTAAACTTTCTGGGCAATCCTTAAGCTCACCCTTGCTATATCATGATAAAACATTGCAGATTAAGGCGAATACGTCGGATACAAGGAAAGGTCCAGGACAGTTCCAGCTTTAATAGACGCGTGCAGTAGATTTGTAATAGTTGTATAATAATAATGTTATGTGTTAAATAAGTTATGAATGTGATTAAGTTAAGGTTACTCGAATTTGGGGATTATGTGTAAGTTTAATGTATAAACAATTTATGTTTATATCTTTCGCAAATATAGTAATAGTTATATAGAATGATCGAACCGGATCCGCCGTGATTCGGGACCTCGGATTCAGGGTCGTCACATTTGGCTTCTATACTCCATGAAATTAGTGGAATATCCTTGATATTTACGCTTCATCCAATATCTTTTCATGGAAATATTCTTCTGAGCATTCTTGAATTTTACTCCACAAAGCAGTATCATGTTGACAATTTGGACGTTATTGAGTTCAAGATAAATTAACTTATAAATCTTTAAAATTTATTCTTGAACTTGTTTTATTGAATTGTCATCATCCTCATGCTTATATTATGTTAAAGGTCATCTTTGGCTTACGTACATAGATGGACTTGGTATGATTATGACCAGGGATTATTCGGTATAATCATGACCGTAATGTGATGAATGATGCGGTAAAAGTCCTTAGTGGCCTGTAGTGCATTGATGGACAGTTATTGGTATGATTATGACCAGGGATTATTTGGTATAGTCATGACCATTGATGATTACATGAATATCCTTGGCCGTAGAGCAGGGATGATTTAATTTTATTTATTAAGCTGAGTCTCAGAAATAAAATTGATGAAAAACTTTTTAAATCATAGAAGATAGTAGATTTTATTCTCTACTTGACTCTTCTAATGGATTACTTGTTCCGCTGCAATTAAACTTGATGTTTATTATATTTTATCAGTTTAACACCGTTGAAGGCTAATGATAATTTATTCTGTATTATCTTAGTCATAATATTTCTTACTGGGCTAGTTGAGCTCACCCTTTCTTTCACTGTTCTCTTCAGAAAATGAGAACGTAGCTGGGACTAGTCGGGAAATAGAGTGATGGTCCTAGATGGTGCATTAGTAGTCCTCAATATTCTGTGAAATAGTGTGATAATAAATGTGATGAGGACCCCATTGAGTTTGTATATTGTCTAGATGACAATATTTGTATTAAAACTCACAACAAATGTTTAGTCGTATTTTACACGACTGTTGTATAATTAAGTTGTATTTAAATTCAGTATCTTGTATCTGGCGACCCAAGATGGGTGATGTATACCTGTTTTGGGGGCGTCACAATCATGGCTCGCTGGTAAGTAGCTCTGGAATTGATGAGGCCGAAAGACAACTGTCTATAGCAAAAGGTTCCCCAAGGAGTGATGAATGCAGTTTTCTCACGATCCTCTTCAACAACCATGATATGATGGTACCCCGCGAAGCAATTAGCAAAGGAGTACATGTCGTATTGAGTAGTATTATCAATAAGAATGTGGATAAATGGCACGGGTTTTAATCGCCTGAGCTTCTGCCTGACTGTCTTGAATCCCTCTTCGATGGGGAGGTGATGAATGACAATGTCAGTGGAAAAACCCACCATGTCTTCATGAGACCATGTAAACACATCCTGGAATTGGGTTAATAGTATAACCATGTCATTCCTTTGGTTTGGAGTGAGGTTTGTACCAATCTGGATTAGTTTAGGGCTTTCTGAGGTTCCAAGATTGAATGAAGTGGTTTGATCAAGGTTTGATTTGGGTTTGTCTTTGACCCATTCTTTGATCTCCTGAGGTATCTCAATGTCCTCTTGTATTTCTATCAAGTCTGGGTCCAGCTTTTCATCAAAGTTACAATCCTTGTGGAGAAAAGGCACCTCATCAGCAAGTATAGGCATATCTAAATTCACAGTCCTGAAACAAAATACGATTTCACTTAATATATAAAACTGTTCAATCATACAAAGTGTTAGCATGTACTGTCAAAATAAATGCTAATACTGTACAGAAAAGTAAGCAGCTATGGTTATCTATAGGGCAGATGGAGTGATAAGTGGGTTTTATACCTACTTATTGGATCTCAATTCACGCGAACTATGCCCATCTCAAGTACATTTTAGTTTGTTTTTAGTTGCATTTCATAATATTTTGCAATGCATGCACTGAGAACTCCTTTGGTGCAAAAGTGCAGGAATTGACATGAGCTTAAAGTTGGTTGGTGGAGGTGAGGCTAATGGAGGTTTGAGGATCAAGTTGAACAAAGAAACCAAGCATTGGTGGACAATTGAACTAGAGCAGTATGACAAGGATGAGCAGCATGATAGAATCAGAAGTAGCAGCAGAACCAGAATCCAAATTGCAGAAGCCGCGCGACTACACAGGCCAATACTCGCATGCCCGCCTGATCACCCGGATTGGACAAACTCTACACACGCGCGCCCGCGCGAAGAATACAAAGGGGAAGCATGCGCCCACACGCGACATCTTAGGCTGATGATCTGTTTTATTTTAATTTTTAAATTAAAAGAGTTGTAGTTGGTTAAAACAATTCTGGTTGGTACTAGACGTATTATTCATTAGTTTTTATGTGTTTTTGATGAGAGAACTAGGGTTTACACACTTTGAGAGATTTCCATTGGAGAGCCAAGCATAGCATCATTATTCTCTACTTCTTCTTTGGAATTCAGTCATTGTGGATGCTTTAGTTTTATGTTGCTGGATATTATTGAGGATTTGAACGTTACATTCGGTTTATAAACATCAATTGGGTGTGATCGATTCTCTCTCCTCCCTTTCAATTGCTTATTTATTTTCCATGCGTTGCTTTGATCCCGTAATGGCTTTTGGTTCAGTCATGAACTAACTCTATTATGAGATTCTAACAGAGTTTAATATGTAGTCTAATTTATGGCCTGATTGCTGGACTGTTTTGCGTATTATAAGGACTTTCTATCATGGTTGATTTGCATGCATGAATGATTGATCACCATTCGTTTTAGGTACTTGTATGGAATTGAAAGATAACATGTGATTATGGTTGTAATCATGATAGCATACGTATATGAGGTTGTTTTGCTTAGCTTTGTATTTCGTGAATCAAATAGACATATACTATTCTATCGTATGAGTTAAATAAGGGTTTGTGCTTAAATTCAATATTGCTACAATCTCATATATAAATATAGTGTGATTAGTGTTATTGATGATTACATGGTGTCTATTGCATGTGGATGTTATGTAAGTAGGTCATGATACATTAAAAAATGGTTATATCTATATTACTGCTCTTGGCTACTTTTCTGTGATACGTGAACAATCTTGCATGATGGTTGTAATTAGATGAACTGTTAAATGAAGTTAGGATCCCATTATCTCCAGATTTGATTTATTACATTATTATTCTTATTTTAGTTATTATTTGCGTTTAGAGTAATTCACAATTATAAGCATTAGTTTAAGCATATAAAAAAAGTGATTTAGTTGATGCATAATAGTTTAATTTAGACAACTTTCTCTGTGGATCGATACTCGACTTACTCTGTATTGCTTGTTGACACATGTATGCTTGCATGAGTTAGAGCTCTTTTGTTAAACTAAAAAAAAGGCAACAGGGAGTTTCTGCCAGTTTTACCCTTGTCGACCAATGAAAGGAGTGCTGCTCCAATTGTCAAGGGTGAAGCCCTGATGGACTGTAATGATGAAGGGGCTATCATCGCCCTCCTTCTCTCGAATGATGACCATTATGTCTGGGCAATCATCGTCTGGGGCGTTTCTATTTGTGTGATCATCATTGACGATGATGTGTATGTTTGACATCATCCTGGCGATGTCTTATTTACGTCTCTGTTCATTTTCTTACACTTTGGGATTTGGAACCAAGACTTCTTTCCCCTTGACTGGTATCAGTTTAGGAAATAACATAGCCATTACATGGGAATGCACCTTTACCGGAGACCGTACATGCTCAGGAACCGTAGGTGGAGATAATCGCCGTATGGCTGAAGCTAAAGTAATCTATTTTTGCTTATGAGGATTCCTGCGACTTGAACTAGCAGTATAGCCTAGTCAAGCTGTCTCTGTTTGATTGGGAACTTGAATTGGGCGCTTAATGCCCTGATGATCTGGGCGCATAAATTTTTATGCGCACGCGGTCATCCAATCCCGAATTAACACCTGCCCAGGACAACATAAATGGGAGAGGTTGGAAATCGAGAGTGCGTAGAAATCTACAATTAGAGTTGGAAGTTATTACATCTAATATGGCAGCCGAGGGAGAAGGAGAAGAGCAAAGAGAGGAGCATAGAGATCTGAGAGAATATTCCATGCCTAATATTAATGGAGTACAATCTAGCATAGTCAGACCAGCGATATCAGCTAATACTTTCGAGATAAAAACGGGCACTATTCAAATGGTGCAGAATACGGTTCAGTTTGGGGGTGCCACTACAGATGATCCGAATGAAAACCTGTTGAGTTTTGTTGAGATATTTGACACGTTCAGATATAACGGGGTGACGGAGGATGCTATCAGACTTAGGCTATTTCCGTTCTCATTGAGGGATAAAACGAGAAGTTGGCTTCATTCTTTGCCAACAGGATCTATAACTACATTGGAGGACTTAGCACAGAAGTTCTTAGCCAAGTTTTTCCCAATGGCTAAGACTGCGAAAATGAGGACAACAATTTCTCAGTTCGAGCAACAACAGGGTGAATCCTTATATGAGGCCTGGGAGAGATACAAAGAGATGTAACGTAAGTTTCTGCACCATGGTATGCTAGATTGGATGGTGATCAACACATTCTATAATGGATTGGGATGGCAGTCTTGGCCGATTGTAGATGCGACTGCAGGAGGAGCATTATGGGCAAAGAGTTATGAGGAAGCCTATAACCTTATCGAGACGATGGCAGCAAATGATTTTCAAAATCCTACATCTCGAATGCCACAACCCAAAGTTGCAGGTTTATTGGAAGTGGATGCTATTACTTAGTTGTCGGCACAGATGGCAGCTATGGTGAAGAAAATAGATTCAATAGCCGAGAGAAAAGCGAAAACAGTTGCCTTTGTATGTGAGATCTGTGCAGGATCACACTCCACAGATCAATGTGCTATCAGCTCGGAGTCGGTACAGTATGTGGGAAATTACAGGAAAGACCAAGGACAGTTTCAGAACACATATAACCCCAACAACCGTCATCATCCAAACTTCAGTTGGTTAAATAACCAAGGGCATCAGCAAAATCAGTTTCAGCCGAATCAACAATTTCAGTCACAGCCATCTCAACCACAGTTTACACCAAAACCACCGTTTCCACCGGGATTTTCTCATCAACAACAACATCATACTCCATCTGCACCTCAGCAAGAAAAGAAATCAAAAATGGAGGAGATGATGTTGAAGTACATGGAAAACGGAGGTCATGATTAAAAGCCAAGCAGTTGCTATTAAAAATCTAGAAACTCAGATGGGGAAAATGGCAAACATGCTTAATAACAGGCCCCAGGGTTCATTGCCAAGTAATACGGAAGAAAATCTACGAAGAGACGGGAAGGAACAGTGTTAAGCGATTACATTTTGGTATGGGAAAAATATTGTAGGAACTAAGCATCGCGCGCCCGCGCCTGATTTACAAGGGGATGTCGCGCGGCCGCGCGAGGAGAAAACTGTGACTGCTAAGAAAGAAAATCTGGAGTACAACATAAAGAGAATGATAAAGCAGGTTCAGTTGAGAAGCCTAGGAGTTCAGTACCAATAGTTCACTCTCTAGTTCCGTATCCGCAGAGATTGAATAAGCAGAGGGAAGATAAGCAGTTTAGCAAATTTTTGGAGGTCTTTAAGAAGCTGCAAATCAACATACCTTTCGCTGAGGCATTGGAACAGATATCAAGTTATGCAAAGTTTATGAAGGGTATATTGTCAAGGAAGAGGAGATTAGATGAGTTTGACATAGTGGCCTTGACAGAGAATGCACGGTCAAAGGTTTCTTGGTAAAACTACCTCCAAAGCTGAAAGATCCGGGAAGTTTCACAATTCCATGCACGATTGGAAAGATGAACTTTAATAAATGTTTGTGTGATCTTGGGGCAAGTATCAATCTGATGCCCTTGTCAGTGTTTAATCAGTTGGGATTGCCGGCTCCAAGGCCGACAAATATTTCTTTGACTGGTAGTGATGATCCATCACGTATCCATGGGGAATTGTTGAAGATGTATTGGTGAAAGTGGACAAGTTTATCTTTCCGGCTGACTTCATCATTTTGGATTATGAGGAAGATAAAAGTAT
This sequence comes from Panax ginseng, assembly GCA_020205605.1. Classification (NCBI taxonomy): domain Eukaryota; kingdom Viridiplantae; phylum Streptophyta; class Magnoliopsida; order Apiales; family Araliaceae; genus Panax; species Panax ginseng. Next base: position 71,195,489 of record CM035136.1, read on the forward strand.
ACCAATCATACTGGGGAAACCATTCTTAGCCACATAAAGGACTTTGATAGATGTGCAGAAAGGGGAACTCATGATGTGTGTACATGATTAAGAGGTCACTTTTAATGTCTTCAAAGCAATGAAGTTCCCAACAGATGAAGAAGAATGTTTCAGAGTTGATTTGGTGTACCGTATATTAGATGATGAGGTTGAGAGTCTGGTGGATTATGAACCATTGAAGAGTGTCATTGCTGAAAAGTCAGAATTGGAGGATGAGGAATTCGTCAAACTTGAGCAATATCTGGATACCACTCCACAATTCAGAAAATTCAGAACACCTGTCGAGCCATTGACAAAAGCTGGAGAAACATCGGTAAAATTAAAGCCATCTCTTGAGACACCTCCAGAACTTTAATTAAAACCACTTCCAGATCATCTCAGGTAAGCATTTTTAAATAAAGATTCAAAGCTACCTGTGATTATTTGTGCTGCACTAACATCTTTTTAGGAAGAAAAATTGCTACGAGTGCTTAGAGAATTCAAATAAGCTATTGGATGGACCATAACAGATATCAAAGGGACCAGACCTTCTTTTTGTATGCATAAGATCCTGTTAGAAGATGATAATAAGTCGTCGATGGAACAACAAAGAAGGCTTAATCTGATAATGAAAGAAGTGGTCAAGAAAGAGGTACTGAAATGGTTAGATGCAGGCATAATCTATCCGATTTTAGACAGCTCATGGGTGAGCCCAGTGCAGTGTGTACTGAAGAAGGGTGGTATGACCGTGGTTTCAAATGAGAATAATGAACTAATTCCGACACGAATAGTAATGGGGTGGAGAGTCTGCATGGACTACCGCAGGCTCAACAAAACTACAAGGAAAGATCATTTTCCACTATCATTTATTGATCAGATGTTGGACAGATTAGCAGGTCATGAGTACTATTACCTTCTGGACGGATATTCAGGATATAATCAGATTATGATATCTCCATAAGACCAGGAAAAGACTACCTTCACATGTCCATACGGCACTTTTGCTTTTAGAAGGATGTCTTTTGGGTTGTGAAATGCTCCGGCCACCTTTCAGAGATGTATGATAGCTATATTTTCAGACATGGTGGAATAGAATGTGGAGGTATTTATGGATGATTTCTCAGTCTTCGGGGACTCGTTTGAGTTATGCCTTGAAAATTTGGTAATGGTTTTGAAGAGGTGTGTCGTATCTAGTGCTGAACTGGGAAAAGTGCCACTTCATGGTACAAGAAGGAATCATACTAGGACACCAGGTTTCAAAGAAGGGACTCAAGGTGGATAGGGCTAAGCTGGAAACTATTGAGAAATTACCACCACCTACTTCAATAAAAGGTGTTCGCAGTTTTCTGGAACTTGCAGGTTTCTACCGCAGATTCATCAGGGACTTCTCCAAGATAACTAAACCACTATGCAGTTTATTGGAGGAGGATGCGCAGTTTAATTTTGATGAGGCTTGCGTGTCAGCATTTGAGCACTTAAAAGGGAAATTAACATCAGCACCAATTATTACTGCAACAGATTGGGATTTTCCATTTGAGCTTATGTGTGATGCCAGTGATTACGCCGTAGGGGCTGCTTTGGGGCAGAGGAAAGAGAATATGTTTCATGTGATTTATTATGCCAGCAAGACCCTTACAGATGCACAGTTGAACTACACCACCATAGAGAAAGAGTTATTGGCAGTGGTGTACGCCTTTGATAAATTTCGAGCATATCTAATTGGCACAAAGGTGATAGTGTATACGGATCAGGCGGCAATTCGACATTTAGTGGTAAAGAAGGATGCAAAGCCCCGGTTGATCAGATGGATTTTATTACTGCATGAATTTGATTTGGAGATCAAGGATAGAAAGGGCACTAAAAACCAAGTGGCGGACCACTTATCTCGACTTGAGAATCCGGAAAGGGAGGCAGATGACAAAGTTGTAATTAATGAATCCTTTCAGATGAGCAATTATTTGTGGTGAAAGGGGAAGTGCCATGGTTTGCAGACTATGCGAACTATTTGGTGAGTAAGATGATACCTTATGACTTGGTGGGTTATCAAAAGAAAATATTTCTGCATGATGTCAAATGGTTTATATGGGATGAGCCATACTTGTTTAAACAGTGTGCTAATCAAATGATAAGAAGGTCTATCCCGTATAGCGAGACCAAGGGGATTTTGCAGGATTGTCATTCTTTGGTGTATAGAGGTCACTATGGTGGAGAGCGAACATCGGCTAGAGTACTACAAGCAGGATTCTACTGGCCGACAATTTTCAAGGATGCCTATAGTTTCGTCCAGCGGTGCGATAGATGTCAGAGAGTGGGGAACATCTCAAAAAGAAATGAAATGTCGTTAAATACGATCCTCGAAGTAGAAATTTTCGATGTGTGGGGGATTGATTTTATGGGACCTTTTGTTTCTTCCTGCGAAAATTTCTACATCTTGCTCGCAGAGAATTATGTGTCAAAATGGGTAGAAGTGGCAGCTCTTCCGACAAATGATGCCAAGGTAGTCCTCAGGTTTTTACACAGAAGTATCTTCACAAGATTTGGGACTCCAAGGGCCATCATCGAAGGATTGGCGCGTCATTTCGCAAATCGCAATTCTACGCCTTTGTTGGCTAAGTATGAGGTGAACCATCGAATTGCTACAGCTTATCACCCACAAACGAATGGCCAGGCTGAAGTGTCAAATTGAGAAGTCAAAAAGAATTCGTGAAAAAGTTGTGAATCCCACGAGGAAGGATTGGTCGTTAAAGTTGGATGATGCAGTATGGGCATATAGGACTGCATACAAAACTCCGTTGGGTATGTCACCTTTTCAGCTCGTGTATGGAAAAGCCTGTCACCTTCCTATAAAGCTAGAGCATAAGGCATATTGGGCGATTCAGAAGCTAAATTTTGATTTGAAAGCTGCAGGGGAGAAACGCCTTCTCCAACTCAATGTGTTTGATGAATTCAGATTAGAGACATATGAGAATTCAAAGCTATACAAGGAGAAGGTGAAGAAATGGCATGACCGAAAGATCATTGAGAGAACATTCAAACTGGGACAAAGAGTTTTGCTTTTTAACTCCAGACTTAAACTTTTTCCCGGGAAGCTGAAATCAAGATGGTCAGAGCCATTTACAATGAAGACTATCTTCCCACATAGTGCGATAGAAGTGTTCGATAAATTCCCGGATCAACCATTTAAGGTGAATGAACAGCGATTGAAGCATTACTTTGGTGGCGAGGTGGAAAGACAACAAGTCACCACAATTCTTTCCTCGACCTGAGATTCAGAGACAGTCAAGCTAATTGACTATAACTTAGCTCTTGATGGGAGGCAACCCATTATTTCTATCTCTATTTTCTTTTTATTTATTCAGTTTAAGTTATTTTTATTAGCGCATTTTCATTCTTAGTTAGGATAGTGTGAATTGCATAATTATCATAGTAACTGATATTGAATAGGAGTATGTTTGTGCATTGCATTGAAATGAGGGTGACAAAATAGACACTCATGTTTATTTAGTAAATCATGCTTTGATAGTGTCTATTGGTAATATTGTAGGTGTATTGGATTGCATGCATTACTGTCTTGCAGTACTGGAGATGAAAATTGTAACAACCCGATATTTTCTATACAAATAAATTAGAAATTTTGAGTATAATTTTTTTTATTTTAAATATGGGGAATATGTGCCAAGATAATGTGTATGTATTTATGTGATATATTTATTACATGAATGATTTTAAATATTTTATTTTAAAATTTTTATTGTTATAAACTATATTATTATAATAATTAATTTTATAGTAGAAATGTTTTTATTAAATATTTTCCATGAAAATATAATCATATATTATTTATATTTTGATTTTTAGTGCTATAATTATATACTTATTGTATGTGGACTGACAATGATTGGTTAATAATGGTGTATTATGTCAAACCCAAGTTTTACTATGGGAAACCCTAATTTGAAACTCAATTATGAGTTTAAGACTATTATATAACTGTGTTATATGATTTTTTTAATTGATTAGGTCAACCCTAATTAACATTTAGATTTATTAATTTCTTAAAATCCTATTTATTAATTATAAACCCTAATTGCTAGATTAGCAAGGATAATTATAATTATTATATAATACCATAATGTTCATATATCATTAGAACCCTAATCAAATTAAGAAAAACATAATTATAAATTTTAAGAACTAATTTTATTTTATTTTAAACCCTAAATGAAAGCTTCATAACCTAATTATACATTAGGTGAGACAACTATATAACCTAAGGGTTATGGTAATAAGGAAAGATTAGTATTTAATATGTATACTAACTTATGTGGATAATCTCGTTATTTCAAGTGACTAATAATTTTAAAGCTATTTCTAGTAAACCTAATTAGGTTATGAGCTAAAGTCACATGTATAAGTAATTAAATTTTATAAGATTGGGAATGGAAACCCTAAATGAACAATTTGGGTAACATGTATTAAAATTGTTAGACTATGTTCATTGCATGGCCCAAAAAAATTAAAGGAGAAGCCCAAAAGAAATAAAATGCAAGCCCAAACTTAGTCCACTTGATTAAGGGTATTTTAGACCTTTGATTTATCTAATTTATGCATTAAAATAAAGGCTAAATGAAGGAATTAGTGGGAATATATATATAGCTGGCCCCATTAGGCCTTTTAAGGTAACAAATTATGCTAAGCAATGTCCATAAGTAGAAGTCTTACACACAAGTACATGTGTGACAATCTCCCATTGGTTGCAAATCTATTAAGCACCTTTAATCACATGATTAGGCAAATTGAAGAGATAAGGTGTAGTCTTTTATCCATGGGACAATAAAAGTATGGGGGATAATAGTAAATCACTCATTCATTTGCTAGATCATTTTCATTTCTCTTATTCTCCTTCTTCTTCTTTTTCTCCGAAGCTAGCAACATACAAGAGAGAGAGAGAGAGAGAGAGTTTCGATTTTGTGTGTGAGAGAGAGAGAGAGGTGTGAAAGTTGCTTAATGCACCCTAAGATTATACATTACTTTTGCAGATCAAGAAGGATATCAAATAAAACTAGGTGAGGTTCTCATCCATTTTTTTTTCTTATTCTTCTTTTATTTTGTGTTATAGCATGATTTGTTGGAGATATGGATTAATACTCAAGATACCCTAGTTCTACATATTATCATGTATGGAACTAAGTATCTTGAGTGTTAGATCAAAGGTATAGAGGAAGAAAATGAGCATATGTTCTCCAAGGGGTGAAAACCTTTTTTTTCTTCCAGTAAATTTTGTGTAACTCAAGTTTTACAACTTGGATTTGTGATATATCAAAGGGGGGGGGGGTGCTAGATACATGAGTTATCTAGTAAACCCAAGTGGTAGAACACAAATGTAGCAAGTATTGAAGCCATGAGGGCTGTTTTCCCCAAAACAGTCAACTTAGAAAGTCAAAGTTTCAAAACTCTAAAAAGCTACTGTCCCATTTTTCTTAAGGCTGTTTTGTTCAGTTGCAAGTCTTTTAAAAATCTGGAAAATATCACAGAGGTACCTTAAGAAGTTATCTACGTAGGAAAAAAACTGAGCGCTGCTTCGATTTATAGGTTGTGTAATAATGACTATTTCAGTAAATGACTCCCAAATATTAACACTCAAATTTCTCACTTGTATATACACCGGAAAATTTCAAATGTTTACTGACGAGTTCATATATGTTATGAGAGTATACCACGAAAATGTCAGATTTTTCTGAGCAAACCTCGATTTATGAAAAATGAAGCAAGATCCGGGTGTTTTAGGCACTTTAATATTAGTAAATCATTTTCTAAAATTCCGGAAAAATTTGTTGATCATGGTTGGGTCATATCTTTGTCCAAATCCGTAAAATGAGAATATTTGAAATCGGTTTGCCATTTTCCTAAAATGATTAAGTTATGAATAAAAGGAAATAAATAGTTAAATGATGTCTTAAATAAGAAAAATATTGTAAGACCTCAACTTTTTGAATAAAGATTAAATTTTCTCGAAATATATTTTTGAATATTATGGTGTGGATTTGATATAATGTTATAGTTGTGGGTAATATTTATAAATTTTGCAAAGTACGCAAGTTGTTATATAATATTCGATTGGTGGGGAATATTCGTTTTAACATGGAATATTCGCATATCCAAGACAATCATTGGTGGACCCCCACAACGGAATTATTGTCGGATTGAGAAAACGACAAAAAATACTTTATGAAAATAACGGCGGAAGTTTTACCGTTAACTGTTGAACTACCCGGTAGTAAAAGTACAGTAATACAAAGATGTACTGCTGGGTTGCATAGTAGCACACATTATTGATTATTGATGCTTACATGAGAAGTCACTCAGTTATACTCTATTATTGCTATAGTAATTGCTGCATCATATCTCTCATATTATTGATTTGATTATTGTCATAGTATCATCTGCATAATATGTTATTTTATTAAATCAATAATTGAGACGACAAAGTTATTCATATTATTAAATTGCAATATTTACATTGTCTAGAAGTTCTGTCAATGAGAGGTTTGGTCACCTAATTGTGCGCCAATAGGGAGAAATCCTTATTGGAAAGCCCCCTCTTTCTCGGAGCGACTTGGTTGATAAATATTGTGAGTTATAATATTAATGATGAATGTTATTAAAATTGAAGTTGTGTTCGGAGTTGAATTTGGAGACTTGAACGTGATATTTGAGTCCTAATGATGAAATTAGTAAAAAATAGTCTAAAAACAAAAAAATTTTCAATTCACTATTTGGGGTATAAAAGTCAACAGTTGACTTTTTTGGAAAAAGTCAAACTTCAAAATTTCAAAATTTATATTTTTGATAAAAATGGTTTCATTGTGTTGGAATTATTTGTGTTAGTGAAAATCGACAATTATTTCGATAATAATTGATGTCTGGAGGTTATATTGACCAATCGGGTATTTAACCGGATAAATGAGCAATTGATTGCTATTATTTCATATGATTATAACTATTTGTTCACATATGTATACTATTGTTTCACATTCTTGTTACTATTAGGGGAGTTGGTGCAAGATTGATAATACTTGTATGACTAAGTTAAAAATGGAGGTATAGATGTAGGTACTATACTGTAATTCGTATTTTCACATGTCTAGAACTATTGATTCATATAATTTACTATTGAATCATAGTATTTACTATTAGGGGAGGTGGTGCAAATTTGATAATACTTCCATGACTAAATTAAAAATAAAGGAAAAGTTGGAGGTATTGTACTGTATTTTTTCGAGCCCCAAAACGTGAAATTATCGAAACTATATTTTTCTATAAATAGAAGCTCATTCTTCCTTCATTTCTCACCAATTCACAAAAGCTTTAGAGCGATAATTATAGAGAGAAATTATAGAAAGAAGAAGAGAAGTCTGCTACCTCACTATTCCAGTATCCAGTTTTTCTAAAGTAAGGAGTATTATTTCTTTCTTATCCATGAAGAGAACTTCTTTTATTCCATTCTTTATTATTCTGTTGGAATAACTTGTATACACGGGCTACCCTATACTTGGTGAAATTCTTCTGTTATTCCATTCTTTATCATTCTGTTGGAACATCCTGCCTATGCGTTTACGCCGGACCTGGTTCCATTATTTATCATCCTGTTGGAACATCCTGTCTGTGCATTCTACACCGGACCTGGTTCCAACTTTATTATTCTGTTGGAATATCTCGTCTGTGCGTTTTACGATGGAACTGATTCCGTCTTTATTATTCTGTTAGAATATCCTGTCTGTGCGTTTTACGCCGGACCTGATTCCGTTATTTAGTATTCTGTTGGAATAACCTGCCTGTGCGGTCTATCGCATGCTTGGTGATTTCTTTTGTTATTCCATTCCTTGTTATACTCAGTTGGTTAAAGTTTTGACTTCTATACTCTATTAACTTAATGGAATATCCTTGATATTTGCGTTTCATCTAGTATCTTTCATTGAAATATTCTTCTGAGCATTTTTGAATTTTACTCCACAAAGCAGTATCATGTTGACAATTTAGACGTTATTGATTACTGGATAAAATAATTCTTGAACTTGTTTTATTGAATTCTTATATCATTGTCATCATCCTCATGTTTATATTTTGTTGAAAGTCATCTGTGGCCTGTAGTGCATAGATGGACTTGCTATGATTATGACCAGAGATGATTCGGTGTAATCATAACCGTAATGTTACAAATGATGTGGTAAAAGTCCTCATTGGACCGTAGTGAATTGATGGACAGTTGTTGGCATGATCATGACCATTATTGAATACACATATATTCTTGGCCCGTAGTGCATGGATAATTGTGGTCGTGATACTAAAGAATATTCTTGGCCGTAGTGCAGGGGTGATTCAATGATGTGGATTATTTATTAAGCTGAGTCTCAGCGATAAAAGTGATGAAAAACCTTATAAATCATAAAAGATAGTAGATTTTATTCTCTACTTGACTCTTTTAATGGATTGCTTGTTCCGATGCAGTTAAACTTGATGGTTGTTATATTGTATCAGTTTAACACAGTTGAAGGCTAACGATAATATATTCTGCATTATCTTAGTCATAATATTTCCTACTGGGCTAGTTGGGCTCACCCTTTTACTTTTATTGTTCTCTTGAGAAATGAGAGCGTAGCGAGGACTAGTCGGGAGAGCGGAGTGACGGACGGATAATAGCATTAGTAGTCCTCACTATTCAGTGAAATAGTGGAAAATAAATGTAATAATATTGAATTTGAGTTTGTATATTGTCTAGACGACAATATTTGTATTAAAACTCACATCTTATGTTTTGTCGTACTTTACACGACAGTTGTATAATTAAGTTGTATTTGTATTCTGTACCATGTATTTGACGACTCAGAATAGGTGATGTAGACCTATTTTGGGGGCATCATAGTTGGTATCAAAGCTTAGGGATATGATCCTTGGCTAAGATGTGAGACTAGAACTAGGAGGGGAGAGACGGGGAATTCCTTCGCTAGTATGATAGTATGACCTACCTAAGTTTATTTGGTAATTAATTGGTTGGTCAGAGTATATGGATAATATGTTGCATGTCAATTGACCCTTGTTTTGTGGTAGTTTTTTAAAATGGCATCCGAGAATATTGAGAATAGCAATGGAGCACAAGAAACCGTTGAGTCTCCACAGATCAACAATCAGAATAATGTGCATCAGGAATGCGACAATCCTCATGCAAACAACAACACTAACCAAATGATGAATAATGGAATGTTCAGAGGCTTTATGCAATTCATGCAACATCAGGCGAGAGCGGCTCCTGTCCAAAATGTAGGTGGAAACACTGAAAATAGTTAAGGAGTTGGGACCACCGGAGTTTATTGGAGAGCCAAAACCACTTAAGGCTGAAGCATGGATAAAGCAGATCACCAAGATATTTGATGTCTTGGGATGCTCCGAGGAGCAAAAGGTTCTCTTCACCACCTTCATGTTGCGTGAAGAGGCAGATTACTGGTGGAAATCTGTAAAATGTACCCAGCCTGACGCACTTAAGATGTCTTGGGAGAAGTTCCAAGAGCTATTCAACAACAAGTACTTTTCTGAAAGTATTCGGCACATGAAGGAGGTGGAGTTTATCAAGTTGGAACAAAATAATATGATCGTGTCGCAATACGAGGCTAAATTTGCGGAGGATAAATGTACCCAGCCTGACGCACTCAAGATGTCTTGGGAAAAGTTCCAAGAGCTATTCAACGACAGGTACTTTCCCGAAAGTATTCATCACATGAAGGAGGTGGAGTTTATCAAGTTGGAACAAAACAATATGACCGTGTCGCAATACGAATGGTTGTGCGCCACGACCCTGATTTATACTTTAAATCAGGGTCGTTAGGAACACAAAGTCTGGAGTTGACTCGAAGTATTCCTTCCTCATCGATTCTTCCTTCTGACATAGCACCTTCTTGCACTTTCTTCTTCATACGCATTAGCTCCAGGTCTGTAGCTTGAATAGCTTTAACTTTATCGATTAAAGTCGGTTCTACTCGTATTTTTGCCATCATCATGTGGGTCCCTGAAGTCTTTAACTCTATCTCCATCATTTGCAAGTCATACAAAATGGGTCTTTGCGTTGACAATATCGCACTCGTACTTGCATATGATCTTCTACTCAACGCGTCAGCTACCACGTACGCTTTTCCAGTATGGTATTGGATGGTATGATCATAATCTTTCAATAATTCAAGCCAACGTCGTTGTTGCATGTTGAGTTCCTTTTGAGTGAAGAAATATTTGAGGCTTTTATAATCCGTAAAGATTTCCACTTTCTCCCCATACAATCTTGCCTCAAATTTGAAGTCTGAAAAGCGCCAACCGCTAACTCTAGATCATGAGTAGGATAATTCCTCTCATATTCTTTGAGTTGCCATGAGGCATAGGCTATGACTTTCCCATGTTACATGAGAACACATCCTAACCCTTTTCCCGAAGCATCAGTTTAGATGACAAATCGCTCTGAGCCAGATGGTATTGTCAGAACAGGTGCTGAAATGAGTCTCTTCTTGAGTTCTTGAAAACTCTTCTCACATTCCACGCTCCAACCGAATTTTGTATCTTTTTGAGTCAGTTGAGTTAATGGAGTAGCGATTCGAGAAAACCCTTCTACAAATCTCCGATAATAACCAGCTAAGCCGAGAAAGCTACATACTCCGGTCACTGATTTAGGTTGCTCCCAGCTTTCAATTGCTTCAATCTTTGCCGGGTCAACATATATCCCATGATTTGATATCACGTGCCCAAGGAATGCAACTTCCTCAAGCCAGAACACACATTTCTTCAACTTGGCATATAGCTTGTTTTCACGAAGCTTTTGGAGTATCAGCCTCAAGTGTTGCTCATGATCTTCACGGCTTTTGGAATATATGAGGATGTCATCAATAAAGACGACCACAAAATGATCCAAATATTCCTTGAATACTCGGTTCATCATATCCATGAAGGCAACAGGAGCATTAGTCAATCTAAAGGACATGACTAGGAATTCATAATGCCCGTACCGAGTTCTGAAAGCCCTCTTTGGAATGTCATCGGTTCTAATCTTCAATTGATGATATCCGAACGCGAGATCAATCATGAAAAGAATTTGGCGTCTTGCAACCGGGTCAAACAGTCATCAATACGTGGCAATGGGTACCTATTTTTGATGGTGACATGATTCAACTCCCGATAATCAATACAAAGTCGCATACTCCCATCTTTCTTTTTCACGAATAGAACAGGAGCACCCCAAGGAGACGTACTAGGACGAATGAAACCGATGTCTAACAATTCCTGCAATTGGGTCTTTAACTCCTCAAGTTCAATAGGAGCCATTCGATATGCGGCTTTGGAATTGGGGTTTGTACCGGGTTCAAGGTCGATAAAAAATTCAATTTCACGCTCTGGGAGTAGGCCAGGAAGTTCTTCAGGGAATACGTCAGGAAATTTATTAACAACAGAAATATCATTCAAAACTGACGTGTTTTTTTTAAAATCCGTGACATAAGCTAAGAAAGCTTGACATCCGTTTTTCAATAAACGAATAGCTTTATGGCTTAAGATGACCGTGATTGATTTTAATGGTTTGGTCGCTTGAATTCGCATAATAGGTTTATTAGGAATATGAAAGCGAACAACCTTACGAAAACAATCAATTTTAGCATGATAAGTAGTTAACCAATCAATCCCTAGAATCACGTCAAATGCAAGTATTTTTAAGGAGATAAGATCGACAGGTAACGTGCGGTTACCGATTTTCATCAAACAAGACTTATAAACAGTGGATGTAATGAAGGTTTCTCCTAATGGAGTTTCAACAGATAAGTCAAAGTCTAATTTCTCCTGAGTCAAATTTAAACGCGTTGGTAAGTAGGAGAAATAAAAGAATGGGTAGAACCCAGGTATCAAATAAGGTATAGACTTCACTAGAGTTTATGATAAGCTTACACGTGATAACCTCGTTAGGGTTCCTTACTTTCACGGGAGGTCACAACAAACGCTCTCCTTGCACTACTAAACTTTGGCTTTTACGGGACTGACCTTTGGTGCCTCCATCCTAGTTGAACTTACCTTCGGTGAACGACAAAATCGAGCTAAGTGACCTTCCTTCCACAATTATAACATGCTTTGGACTGACATCGCAGCTTTGGTGATGTGTCCCTCCCTCGCATTTGAAGCATATGATAGGTGGTCGTTCTCCTTCCTTGACAACGGGTGTTGGTGCTGACGTCTTTCCATCATTGTTGAATCTCCTCTTCTTGAAATGTCCATTCTTATTGTCTTGGCTATGATTACCACCGAAGTGGTTACCATTTCTAGCATGTCGATTCCCTCCACGCTTGTTGTCACCATTTCGATGACTGTTACCACTGGTATTTTCATGCTGCCGGCTGCTTTCCCTTGGTTGTGTTGACTCGTTACCACATTCCAATAACTGAGCCATATTTACAACATCTGAGTACAAACAGAGTTTATGAGAAATAAAATATTGACGTATCTCCGGTTTCAAACCTCTTAAAAACATTCCAGTCATTCGTTCCTCATTATCGACCAAATGGGATGCAAACCGGGATAACTCCGCAAATTTAGCCTCATATTGCGACACAGTCATATTGTTTTGTTCCAACTTGATAAACTCCACCTCCTTCATGTGACGAATACTTTTGGGAAAGTACTTGTCGTTGAATAGCTCTTGGAACTTCTCCCAAGACATCTTGAGTGCGTCAGGCTGGGTACATTTAGCCACCGCAAATTTAGCCTCGTATTGCGACATGGTCATATTGTTTTGTTCCAACAGAATAATAAAGACGGATCCAGGTCCGGCGTAGAACGCATACGAACATGATGTTCAATGAATGATAAATAATGGAACCAGTCCCATGAACGCTTGCAGACGTGATATTCAACGTAATGATAAAGAATGGAATAACATAAGAATTTCACCAAGTATAGGGTAGCTCAGCAGATATCTGAGTTATTCCAACGAATAATAATAAAGAATGGAATAACAGAAGTTCTCTTCATGGATAAGAAAGAAATAATACTCCCTACCTTAGAAAAACTGGATACTAGAATAGTGAGGTAGCAGACTTCTCTTCTTCTTTCTATAATATTTCTCTATAATAATCGCTCTAAAGTTTTTGTGAATTGGTGAGAAATGAAGGAAGAATGAGCTTCTATTCATAGAAAAATATAGTTTTCGATAATTGCGCGTTTTGGGGCTCGAAAAAATTATAAATCTACATACCTCCAACTTTTCCTTTATTTTTAATTTAGTCATGGAAGTATTATCAAATTTGCACCACCTCCCCTAATAGTAAATACTATGATTCAATAGTAAATTATGTGAATCAATAGTTCTAGACATGTGAAAATACGAATTACAGTATAGTACCTCCTTCTATACCTCCATTTTTAACTTAGTCATGCAAGTATTATCAATCTTGCACCAACTCCCCTAATAGTAACTAGAATGTGAAACAATAGTATACATATGTGAACAAATAGTTATAATCATATGAAATAATAGCAATCAGTTGCTCATTTATCCGGTTAAATATCCGATTGGTCAATATAACCTCCAGACATCAATTATTATCGAAATAATTGTCGATTTTCACTAACACAAATAATTCCAACACAATGAAACCATTTTTATCAAAAATATAAATTTTGAAATTTCAAAGTTTGACTTTTTTCAAAAAAGTCAACTGTTGACTTATTGACCAAATAGTGAATTCCGAAAATTTTTGTGTTTATAGACTATTTTTACTAATTTCATCGTTCCGGACTCAAATATCACGTTCGCGTCTCCAAATTCAACTCCGAACACAACTTCAATTTTAATAACATTCATCATTAATATTATAACTCACAATATTTATCAACCAGGTAGTTCCCAAGAAAGAGGGGGTTTTCCAATAAGGATTTCTCCCTATTGGCGCACAATTAGGTGACCAAGCCTCTCCTTGACAGAACTTCTAGACAATGTAAATATTGCAATTTAATAATATGAATAACTTTGTCGTCTCAATTATTGATTTAATAAAATAACATATTATGCAGATGATATTATGACAATAATCAAATCAATAATATGAGAGATATGATGCAACAATTATTGTAGCAATAATTGAGTATAACTGAGTGACTTCTCACGTAAGCATCAATAATCAATACCGTGTGCTACTATGCAACCACAGCGATCTTTCAGACTTTTACTACTAGGGTAGTTCAACAGATTAACGGTAAAACTTCCGCCGTTATTTTCATAAAAATATTTTTATGTCGTTTTCTCAATCCGAATAATAATTCCGTTAATGAGGGGTCCACCAATGATTGTGCCGTTGTATGAATATTCCCTGTTAAAACGAATATTTCCCGACCAATCGAATATTATATAGCAACTTGCGTACTTTACAAAATTTGTAAATATTACCCACAACTATAACATTATATCAAATCCACACCATAATATTCAAAAATATATTTCGAGAAAGTTTAATCTTTATTAAAAAAGTTGGGGTCTTACAATACTTTTATTCATAACTTAATCATTTTTAGGAAAAATAGCAAACTGATTCCAAATATTCTCATTTTCTGGATTTGGACAGTATATGACCCAACCATGATCCCCAAATTTTTCTGGAATTTTAGAAAATGATTTACTAATTTTAAAGTGCCTAAAACACCCGGATCTTGCTTCATTTTTCATAAATCGAGGTTTGCTCAGAAAAATCTGACATTTTCAGGGTATACTCTCATAACATATATGAACCTACTGTAAACATTTCAGAATTTTCCAGTGTATACACAGTGAGAAATTTGACTGTTAATATTTAGGAGTCATTTACGGAAATAGGGATTACACACAACCTATAAATCGAAATGCGTCCGTTCTTTTTCCTACACGTAGATAACTTCTTAAGGTACCTCTGTGATATTTTCCAGATTTTTAAAAGACTTGCAACGAGGACAGTAGCTTTTTAGGGTTTTGAAACAAAATTCGGTTGGAGCATGGAATGTGAGAAGAGTTTTCAAGAACTCAAGAAGAGACTCATTTCAGCACCTGTTCTAACAATACCATCTGGCTCGGAGGGATTTGTCATCTACAATGATGCTTCGGGAAAAGGGTTAGGATGTGTTCTCATGCAACATGGGAAAGTCATAGCCTATGCCTCATGGCAACTCAAAGAATATGAGAGGAATTATCCTACTCATGATCTAGAGTTGGCAGCTGTCGTTTTCGCACTTCAAATTTGGAGGCATTACTTGTATGGGGAGAAAGTAGAAATCTTTACGGATCATAAAAGCCTCATATATTTCTTCACTCAAAAGGAACTCAACATGCGACAACGACGTTGGCTTGAATTGTTGAAAGATTATGATCATACCATCCAATACCATACTGGAAAAGCGAACGTGGTAGCTGAAGCGATGAGTAGAAGATCATATGCAAGTACGAGTGCGATATTGTCAACGCAAAGACCCATTTTGTATGACTTGCAAAGGATGGAGATAGAGTTAAAGACTTCAGGGACCCACATGATGATGGCAAACATACGAGTAGAACCGACTTTAATCGATAAAGTTAAAGCTGCTCAAGCTACAGACCTGGAGCTAATGCGTATGAAGAAGAAAGTGCAAGAAGGTGCTATGTCAGAAGCAAGAATCGATGAGGAAGGAATACTTCGAGTCAACTCCAGACTTTGTGTTCCTAACGACCCTGATTTAAAGTATAAAATCATGATGGAGGCGCACAACACACCGTTTGCAATCCATCCTGGGAGTACCAAAATGTATCGTGATCTTCAACATACATTTTGGTGGAGCAATATGAAGAGAGAGATAGCAGAGTTTATCTCAAGGTGTTTAACTTGTCAACGAGTCAAGTAGCATCAAGTACCAAAAGGTCCATTGCAACCACTTAAAATTCCGTAATGGAAGTGGGAACACATTACTATGGATTTCGTTCTTCGGTCTTCCCAAGGTTTCTCAAGGTATAGATGCAATTTGGGTCATTGTTGATAGATTGACCAAGTCGCACATTTCCTACCTATCTGAGAAACTTATACACTTGAACGTCTTGCTCAAATGCGTTACATAAGCGAGATTGTAAGACTGCATGGTATGCCAATATCCATAGTTTCTGATCGAGACCCAAGATTTACTTCAAGATTTTGGGTTAGTTTACAAAAAGCTATGGGCACGGATTAACCATTTAGCTCGGCATATCATCCTCAGACGGACGGGCAGTCATAGAGGACCATTCAAACTCTTAAAAATCAATTAAGACTCTGTGTCCTTGACTTCAAGGGAAGTTGGGATAAGTTCCTACCATTGGTGGAGTTTTCCTATAACAACAGTTATCAAGCAAGTATTGGCATGGCTCCATTTGAGGCGTTGTATGGAAGAAAGTGTCGTTCTCCAGTATGCTGGGATGAGGTGGGTGAAGCAACATTGTTGGGACCGGAGTTAGTACGTATGACTACAGAAAAGATACAAACGATCCGACAACATATAAAAACCTCACAAGATCGACAAAAGAGTTATGTTGATCTTCATCGAAAGGACGTAGAATTCGATATTGGAGATCATGTGTTGTTACGTGTTGCTCCATGGAAAGGAGTTACAAGATCTGGAAAGAGAGGAAAGCTCAACCCTCGATTCATTGGCCCATTTTTAATCCTCAATCGAGTTGGAACTGTGGCGTATAAACTCGCTTTACCGCCAAGTATGTCTCGTGTTCATAACGTTTTTCACATATCTATGTTACATAAATATGTAAAAGACCCGAACCACATTATTGAATTAGAACCAGACGAGATAGAGGAAGATTTAACTGTTAAAATCTTGGATAAAAAGGATCATATTCTACGCTCCAAGGTTATACCTCAAGTCAAAGTTTTGTGGAGAAACCACAATGTGGAAGAAATGACCTGGGAGTTCGAATCTGAGCTGAAATCAAGATATCCTTACCTCTTCGACATACCAGGTACGCACCCTAATTTCGAGGACGAAATTTCATAAGAAGGGGAGGTTGTAAGACCCCAACTTTTTGAATAAAGATTAAATTTTCTCGAAATATATTTTTGAATATTATGGTGTGGATTTGATATAATGTTATAGTTGTGGATAATATTTACAAATTTTGCAAAGTACGCAAGTTGTTATATAATATTCGATTGGTCTGGAATATTCGTTTTAGTAGAGAATATTAAATGCAACTGGCATAATCATCATTGTGGACCCCACAACGGAATTATTGTCGATTAAGAAAATGACAAAAATACTTTATGAAAATAACGGCGGAAGTTTTACCGTTAACTGTTGAGTTACCCGCTAGTAAAAGTACAGTAATACGTGTGGTTGCATAGTAGCACACGGTATTGATTATTGATGCTTACGTGAGAAGTCATTCAGTTATACTCAATTATTGCTAAAATAATTGCTGCATCATATCTCTCATATTATTGATTTTATTATTGTTAAAGTATCATCTGCATAATATGTTATTTTATTAAATCAATAATTGAGACGACAAAGTTATTCATATTATTAAATTGCAATATTTACATTGTCTAGAAGTTCTGTCAAGGAGAGGTTTGGTCACCTAATTGTGCGCCAATAGGGAGAAATCCTTATTGGAAAGCCCCCTCTTTCCTGGGAACGACTTGGTTGATAAATATTGTGAGTTATAATATTAATGATGAATGTTATTAAAATTGAAGTTGTGTTCGGAGTTGAATTTGGAGACGCGGACGTGATATTTTTGTGTGAGAGAGAGAGAGAGAGGTGTGAAAGTTGCTTAATGCACTCTAAGATTATACATTACTTTTGCAGATCAAGAAGGATAGCAAATAAAACTAGGTGAGGTTCTCATCCATTTTTTTTTCTTATTATTCTTTTATTTTGTGTTATAGCATGATTTGTTGGAGATATGGATTAATACTAAAGATACCCTAGTTCTACATATTATCATGTATGGAACTAAGTATCTTGAGTGTTAGATCAAAGGTATAGAGGAAGAAAATGAGCATATGTTCTCCAAGGGGTGAAAACCTTGTTTTTCTTCCAATAAATTTTGTAAAACTCAAGTTTTACAACTTGGATTTGTGATATGTCATGTCAAGGGGGGTGCTAGATACATGAGTTATCTAGTAAACCCAAGTGGTAGAACACAAATATAGCAAGTATTGAAGCCATGAAATTTTTTTCCCCAAAACAGATCCACTTAGAAAGTCAAAGTTTCAAAACCTAAAAAGCTCATCATCTCCCTGCTTTTCTAAAAATTTGTTTAGATGCGATTTGCAAGTCTTTTAAAAATCTGGAAAATATCACGTAGGTACCTTAAGAAGTTATCTACGTGTAGGAAAAAGAACTGACGCTTTTTATTTATAGGTTGTGTGTAATGGCTATTTAGTAAATGACTCCTAAATATTAACGATCAAATTTCTCACTTTGTATACACCGGAAAATTTCAAATGTTTATGATGAGTTCATATATGTTATGAGAGTATACCTGAAAATGTTAGATTTTTTCTGAGCAAACCTCGATTTATTAAAAATGAAGCAAGATCCGGGTGTTTTAGGCACTTTAAAATTTGTAAATCATTTTCTAAAATTCCAGAAAAATTTGGGGATCATGGTTGGATCATATACTGTCCAAATCCAGAAAATAAGAATATTTGGAATCAGTTTGCTATTTTTCCTAAAAATGATTAAGTTATGAATAAAAGGAAATAAATAGTTAAATAATGTCTTAAATAAGAAAAATATTGTAAGACCCCAACTTTTTGAATAAAGATTAAATTTTCTCGAAATATATTTTTGAATATTATGGTGTGGATTTGATATAATGTTATAGTTGTGGGTAATATTTACAAATTTTGTAAAGTACATGAAGTTCTATATAATATTCGATTGGTCGGGAAATATTCGTTTTAACAGGGAATATTCATACAACGGCACAATCATTGGTGGACCCCCACAACGGAATTATTGTCGGATTGAGAAAACGACAAAAATACTTTATGAAAATAACGGCGGAAGTTTTACCAGTTAATCATTGAACTACTACCGTAGTAAAAGTACGATCTTCTTGCGTGGTTGCATAGTAGCACACGGTATTGATTATTGATGCTTACGTGAGAAGTCACTCAGTTATACTCAATTATTGCTACAATAATTGTTGCATCATATCTCTCATATTATTGATTTGATTATTGTCATAATATCATGCATAATATGTTATTTTATTAAATCAATAATTGAGACGACAAAGTTATTCATATTATTAAATTGCAATATTTACATTGTCTAGAAGTTACATCGAGGAGGCTTGGTCACCTAATTGTGCATGATAGGGAGAAATCCTTATTGGAAAACCCCTCTTTCTTTGGAACTACCTGTGATAAATATTGTGAGTTATAATATTAATGATGAATGTTATTAAAATTGAAGTTGTGTTCGAGTTGAATTTGGAGACGCCGAACGTGATATTTGAGTCCTAACGATGAAATTAGTAAAAATAGTCTATAAACACAAAAATTTTCTAATTCACTATTTGGTCAATAAGTCAACAGTTGACTTTTTTGAAAAAAGTCAAACTTTGAAATTTCAAAATTTATATTTTGATAAAAATGGTTTCATTGTGTTGGAATTATTTGTGTTAGTGAAAATCGACAATTATTTCGATAATAATTGATGTCCGGAGGTTATATTGACCATCCAATATTTAACCTAGGATAAATGAGCAATGATTGCTATTATTTCATATGATTATAACTATTTGTTCACATATGTATACTATTGTTTCACATTCTTGTTACTATTAGGGGAGTTAGTACAAGATTGATAATACTTGCATGACTAAGTTAAAAATAGAGGTATAGATGGAGGTACTTATCTTTGTAATTACATATTTTCATATATCTAGAACTATTGATTCACATAATTTACTATTGAATCATAGTATTTACTATTAGGGGAGGTGGTGCAAATTTGATAATACTTCCATGACTAAATTAAAAATAAAGGAAAAGTTGGAGGTATTGTACTGTAATTTTTTGAGCCCCAAAACGTGCAATTATCAAAACTATATTTTTATATAAATAGAAGCTCATTTTTCCTTCATTTCTCACCAATTCACAAAAACTTTAGAGCGATTATTATAGAGAAATATTATAGAAAGAAGAAGAGAAGTCTGCTACCTCACTATTCTAGTATCCAATTTTTCTAAGGTAGGGAGTATTATTTCTTTCTTATCCATGAAGAGAACTTATGTTATTCCATTCTTTATTATTCTGTTGGAATAACCTGTATACGTGGGCTACCCTATATTTGGTGAAATTCTTATGTTATTCCATTCTTTATCATTCTGTTGGAATATCCTGTCTGTGCGTTTACGCCGGACCTGGTTCCATTATTTATCATTCTGTTGGAACATCATGTCTGTGCATTCTACACCAGGACTGGTTACATCTTTTTATTATTACATTTGGAATATCCATCGGTCGCGCTTTTACGTCGGACTGATTCCGCCTCTTTATTATTACATTGGAATATCCTCAGATATGCGATTCTGTGGGACTGATTCCGTTATTTATTATTCTGTTGGAATAACATGCCTGTGCGGTCTATCGCATGCCTGGTGATTTCTTTTGTTATTCCATTCCTTGTTATACTCAGTTGGTTAAAGTTTTTACTTCTATACTCCATGAAATTAGTGGAATATCCAGTATCTTTCATTGAAATATTCTTCTGAGAATTATTGAATTTTACTCCACAAAGCAGTATCATGTTGACAATTTGAACGTTATTGATTCCTGGATAAAATAATTCTTGAACTTGTTTTATTGAATTCTTATATCATTGTCATCATCCTCATGTTTATATTTTGTTGAAAGTCATCTGTGGCCTGTAGTGCATAGATGGACTTGGTATGATTATGACTAGAGATGATTCGGTGTAATCATAACTGTAATGTTACAAATGATATGGTAAAATTCCTCATTGGCCCGCAGTGCATTGATGGACAGTTGTTGGCATGATCATGACCATTATTGAATACACAAATATTCTTGGGCCATAGTGCATGGATAATTGTGGTCGTGATACTAAAGAATATCCTTGGCGTAGTAAAGTGTAAGTGATTCGATGATGTGGATTATTTATTAAAATTTGAGTCTCGTGATAAAAATGATGAAAAACCTTCTAAATCAGAAAAGATAGTAGATTTTATTCTCTACTTGACTCTTTTAATGGATTGTTTGTTCCGTTGCAGTTAAACTTGATGGTTGTTATATTGTATCAGTTTAACACTGTTGAAGGCTAACGATAATATATTCTGCATTATCTTAGTCATATTATTTTCTACTGTGCTAGTTGAGCTCACCTTTTTACTTTTATTGTTCTCTTCAGAAAATGAGAACGTAGCAGGGACTAGTTGGGGAACGGAGTGACAGACCAGATTATAGCATTAGTAGTCCTCACTATTAAGTGAAATAGTGGAAAATAAATGTAATAATATTGAATTTGAGTTTGTTTATTATCTAGACGACAATATTTGTATTAAAACTCACAGCTTATGTTTTGTCGTACTTTACATGACAGTTGTATAATTAAGTTGTATTTATATTCTGTACCATGTATTGAGACTCAGAATAGGTGATGTATACCTATTTTGGGGGCGTCACAAATATGATTTTAATGCTTGAATACTCATAATATATAATATTATGACTATTTTAGGGTATTTTGGTAATTTATAATAAGAAATATTATTTATGACATTTTATGGATATTAAATAAATGGTTTTATAAATGGTGAACAATTAAAATAAATTGTTTATTGATCTAATAAATTATTAAAATGTTATTATGATATTAATAATATTAGAATATGATATTGTTAAGTAAATAAAAATATTAAGATATAAATTTTATTAAAATATTATTAAATGGTTAATCATATTTGATTTAAAATATTAATAAATGATTAAAGTATTATTAAATAATTAATAATATTAGATTAAAATATTATTAAAAGATTAATAATATTAAATTAAAGTATTATTGGATGATTAAAATATTATTAAGTAAATAATAATATACGAGATTAAATAAAATATTATTAATGTAATAACATTAGTAAAAGAATAAAATATTATTAGATGATCAATAATATTAGTAAATAAATAAAATATTAATACGATTGGTAAATGACTAAAGTATTATTAATTGATTAATGATACTAAAGCATAAGTAAGATATTATTAAAGTAATAATATTAATACATGATTAAAATATTATTAAGAGGATTAATAAAATTAGTAAAATATTAAAATATTATTAAGAGGATTAATAATATTAGTAAAGTATTAGAATATTATTAAGATATTAATAATATTAGTAAACGAATAAAAGTGTTATTAGTGAATTAATAATACTAAGAGGTGAATTAAATATTATCAAGATTAATAATATTAAGTGAATTAAAATATTTTAAGTTATACTTAATGACTTTTAATATTTTAAGAAATAGTACATTAATATCTTAATATTAATGTAAATTATTTAAAAATGATTTTAAATGTTTTAAAAATCATTTAAGGGTAATATAAATGTTTTAAAAATATTTTGAGTTATTATAAATAACTTTAATATTTTGGCAATGGTTTCATTAATAGTTTAATAATAATTAAATGATAATAGAATTGTTTAATACTTAAATCATTTGATAATGATTCTGGTGTTTGAAATTCATGATAAATTATATTAAATGTTTATTAAGTCATTTAAAATGATATGACTGATACTTATAGTTATTGAACTTCGGAATAGAGTCTTAGACTCGATAATTACAAATAAAAAGTTGTTTTTTTGATCGACATATTTCAGAAATTGATTTGGACTTAAATATTTTTGCTGTATTAATGTTTGTTTGTGATGCAATAACTGTTGAACATGTATCCTACCTTTGCATTTTCTTTATGTAATGGACATGAGTAAGAATTTTTCAGAATTATATCATTATTGTACAGATTATTAATCCTATATTATATACGCTCATTGATTATCAAAATGTTAGTATATGGTAATTCAGATATATATTCTGTTTAATAATTTCTATAAATGGTTATACAAGTGTCCCCACTTGGATAATCATTGCATTTAACCACATGTTGATACACCTTTGTTAAATACCCGTATATATATGTTGAATTATAGATTATTGTTGAACAAGATAAAACCTTATTATTATCCAACCGAATTGCTTTGGTTTGGAACCCCGACAAGTATGAACATCCCTTACACGGGAAAACTTTTATGCGCCCAAGGCGGACAGAGTGAACGATCCTATCGTTCTTGCATGCAGTATTGATCAATACAGGGTCCATGGGATGTACACCCTCATGCCCGTAAGTTGTGACGGTTTGCGAATGAAGTTCTGCTAAACCTATTCAAAAATGAAAATAATATTCATAGTATGTCCCCTTAACCCTATATATAGTCAGTACGTAATTTTAAAATTTGAAAGAGGGTTGTTATGTTAATATTATAGGTTC
This sequence comes from Panax ginseng, assembly GCA_020205605.1. Lineage (NCBI taxonomy): Eukaryota > Viridiplantae > Streptophyta > Magnoliopsida > Apiales > Araliaceae > Panax > Panax ginseng. The sequence continues at coordinate 71,219,098 of CM035136.1, forward strand.
GTTACTTACACAACTATTGATTTGTTGTAGAAGGATAGTATAAAGAAAACATTTAAATTCTTTTCAATATATATATATATATATATATATATATATATATATATATATATATATATATATATATATATATATATATATATAATTACTATTACTTGTTGGGCACTCAAATGCTCATCCTTGCTTAATTTAAATGTTTTCACTAAGTGTGAACAAGTAGAAGGCTCGACTAAGAATAAAGGAAAAAGGAAAGGTTGTAGAATGAATTCAATGCCATTTTATGTAATAGTTATCTTTATTAAGACAAGTATGATATATATTACCTATCACGTATTGTGAGGAATGTATTAAAGGTTGCATACATGGGATTTAGTGTAAGACCCCAAATTTTATGAAATAAAAGTATTCAATTTTTCTTATAATTACTATTCAGTAAATGGTTAAATTGATAAAAGTTAAAGTTAAGGGTGAAATATGAATTTTTTTTTCAAAATATGCAAGTGGTTATAAAATATTCATTGTTGTCGGGGAATATTCGTTTAGTCGTGGAATATTCTTTCCGTTCTGGAAATATTCGCATATTAAATGCAGCAGTGCGACCATATGTAGGCCCATAACGTAATAAGCGTCGGGATAAAGAAAACGCCAAATTTGAGTTTTTTATAAATAACTACGTAGTGGTTACCGAATTAACACTTGTTGGAATACCGGTGGTTAAAATACGATGAATACACGTAGTTACGCACAAGATGCTACACCGGTATTGCACAATAATTTTTTTCAATTATTGATTCTTACGTGAGAATGCACTACTCAATAATTGTTACAGTAATTACTGTTCAATATTTTATTTTATTGAATCAATAATTCTTTGCTTTGATATTTTATATTATTGTTGTTTCAATAATTGTCATCAAGACAAGATCTCCATTATCGGATCAATAATTCATATTATTTGAATAATATTATTAGATAACATTATTGGCAATGTCTAGAAAGTTACACAAAGAGAGGTTTGGTCACCTAATTGCGGCTACCATGAGAGAGAAATCCTTATCGGAAAACCCCTCTTTCTGAACCGCCTGGTTGTCATTATTGTGATTACGTAATATTATTTGTGAATAATTAATTATTGATTTATATGATAATGAAATATTTATTTGATGTGGATATGAATGATAGATTTATTTATGTGGTTATAATTGAAGAAATTAATGTTGAGGTATTTTATTAGTATTTTGTTGGATTGGAGGTATTAAAAGATCAAATCAGTGTTCTTACAGCTTTATTGTGTGAGTTATAATTTTTAATTTGATCGTTGGATCGTTGTGATTTTTGGATATGTTATACATATATAAGTTGAGTATATGTTCACAAATTTTGAACCGTTAAAATGAACGAATGATTTGTTATGAATTTTAAGAGGTGATCGATTCGTAAATTAGGTTTATAAATGATTTTGGTGGAAAATTCTAGAAATGGGTGGGACCCACTTTTGGTTGTTGGGGAAGATAGCTGGTTTTTGGTGGGTGGAATAGTAGAAGGTAAAGCCATCAGGTAGCAGGTCAAGTCTGCTTCGGCGTGCTAACATTTTCCTATAAATAGAGGGCTAAGTTAGAATTGAAAATCACACCAGAATTCATAAGTTTTCTCTCTTTTTCTCTCTAGATTATTGAGTGTATTTTGTGAGTATTTAGATACTTGGTGTGTTGCTATTCATCGATGCAAGTTTTTCTTGAAATATATATCCGATATCCAATCGGAAGTCTTTGCTTTCTTTTGAGGTAAGGGATAGTAAGGGATTTTAAGGGTTATTATGTTTTTCAGTTTCGTAATTTTTCCGACCCTCAAAAATTCTGGAAAAATTTAAAATGATAATTTGATGTGTTTTCTTGATTGTGTTCGAAAATGGTGATTTTTGGATGTATAGATTATGAGTTATGAATTTTATGAGAAAAGACTATTTTAAAAGTAAACCCTTATAACTCCTTGTGGTTAACTCCAAAATTGGTGCAATTTTTATTGGGAGTACATGTATATAACATCAATATACTCTGTAAATTTTGGAATTTTTGGACAAAAGTATAATTTATGATAAATGTCTAAATATTCGGCAGTTTTGGCCATGTAAAAAATAATAAATGAATTTTAAAAATTCTGAGAAAAATATATGTTCAATATGGGACTATATTCTGCTAAATCTCAGAATAGAAAATTTGTTTGTACTGATTTGGTATTTTTCATGAAAATGGACTAGTTATGAGTAAATGAATTAAATATGTTATGTGAAATAAGAAAATTGAAAAATAGGATTTTATGGCTTGAGAATCCTATAGGAGGTATATGCAGATTTTTGATGAGGGTTTTGGTTATTGGTGATGAAATCTTATGAGTTTGGCATTTTAGGATGATTAAATGCATTATTTAGTAAAGTGTAAACTATTAAAACAAATTGTTATAAGTTTAAGAAATGTTATTCTTTCAATATCACTATACCGAAATATTGGTATGGATTTTATTGTGGAATTTCTACCTTTTTCATGTCGAAGTTACTATTCACGAGTTACTATTCACTAGTTACTATTCATGGGTACTATTCACGACAAAATTGGTTTATTTTTCTGACCAAATTATCGTTGATTTATGAATCTTACTCTTGAGGTTAAATCTATATGTTGATTATATGATTTTTATTATCTTATATAAAATTTTTATAACCCTAATGATGATATTTCTTTTTGACTTGAGTGTAAAGATGGGTAGATCATTGGTATGACCGTGACTATGGGTTCTCTTTGGCCAGTAGTGCAAAGATGAATTATTAACTGGTATGATCATGACCATTAAATTTATAATTGAATATCTTTACCTTAAGTGCAAAGGTGAATTGATCAACATGGTTATAATTATTGTTTATATAAATTCTGAAATGATTATATATTTATTTGAGATACTAATATATTTGGCCTGTAGTGCAAATATGAACTGTTGATGAATATATTTGGCCTGTAGTGCAAATATGAATTGTTGATGAATATATTTGGCCTGTAGTGCAAATATAAACTGTTGAAGAATATCTTTGGCCTGTAGTGCAAAGATGATCTGTTGTTGAATATATTTGGCTTGTAGTGCAAAGATGGTCTGTTGATGATTATCTTTGGCTGTAGTGCAAAGATGAAATTGTTAGTATGATTATAAACAGGAACTGTGATTTGGTATAACCATTATCTTTGATGTTTCAGGTAAAGATATGTGATGAAAATTATCTTCGTCCTGGATGTGAAGTGGAATTTAGAATTACATTTATGATTATGAGTTATTCATATAATTATGGAAAGGAACTGTTGATTATTGTTACAGGGATAAAACATTGTTAGTGGACTTTTAATGTGGAGAAGATAATAGACTTTATGGTCTATTTGACTCTTCTAATGGATTGCTCGTTCCGCTGCAACTATGGTTGAAAAATTTTATCATCTACCATATGTTTTAAATCTCTGATTTATTACTGTTGAAGGCTATTGATAATTTATTTATCTTTAGTTATGATATTCTTTACTGAGCTAGTTGTGCTCACCCGTCTGTTTCAAAATTCCTTTCAGGTAATACGAGTGTTGCTGGGTCGAGCGGGGGTAACTGGGGAATAGAACGGTGGTCATCTTTTCGTAGTTATATTTGATGAATCCAAATGGGTGAGGCGAACCCAACGTTGGAATGGTGTTTTGCCACTATCGTACAAGATGTCTAATGTCATACAACCTCGTGTCATTATAAGACAGAGTTGTGCACATCCACTTGCTGAGTATATTTACGAGCACTACCTATATAATCTTGGTGTTTGTTTGAAGTATAATTCACGATTAGAGGCAGTGGAGATAATGATATGTCAAGAGAAGACTCACCATTAGAAAGAATATGACAGTAATCTTCTTATTTTTTTGGGGTCTATTAGGTCAACCAAGGATAATTCTGTGGACATATGATATCTATCATAACCTGAAAGCATGGCCTCCCATATACGAACGTTTCCTTGAGCACTTCCCAAAGATTCTAATTTCTAAAACAGTTTTTGACTATACCTTTATGTAGGTATCACTGTGAGGTGTTGTCCACTGATGGGACATTTGTCACATTACGGTTGGGACACGAGTCACAGTTGGTATATATTTGTATCTAAACTCACAGCATATGTGTTGTTGTATTTTGTACGACAATTGTTGTAATAAAGTTGTAGTTATTTTCTGTACCATGTATTTGACGACTCAGAATGGGTTGGATGGAATGGACCTATTTTGGGGTTGTCATAGTTGGTATCAGAGCTTAGGGATATGGTCTTTGGCGGGATCAGGGAATATAACTAGGAGGGGAGAGATGAGTAAATCCTTCGCTAGTGTGTCCTACCTAAGCTTATTTGTTGGTCAGTCATAATATCGGGATATTATGTGATATGTTAATTTGTTTAATTAACCCTTGTTTTATGGCGATTTTGAGAATGGTCACGAGAATGTTAACAATGGAGTGAATGAGACCGTGATGATACCTCTAATCACCAACCAGGATAATGTGATGTCAGGCGAAGAAGGAATTAGAGAAATCTATGTGGTGAGTGAAGAATTGATAGTTGCACCCGAGATGGTCGCAGAGGTAACAGCTGAGAGTGAGGAAGAAGAGGAAGAAGAGGTACCTGAGGAGAATTTATTAGAGGTATTATATGATCAAAATGTAGAATTGCAAAATCGTATTCATGAGTTAGAAGAGCAGGCTGAAGAACGACAGGCGGTCGTGGAGCAAAAGGATGCAACAATTCAAGCTTGTGTTACCCGATATGTGATGCTTGAACAGAAGCATTCTTTGGCAGAGTATAAGATGATAAAGCTGGAATCTGAGCTAAAAGAAGAAAAAACTGAACGAGTAAAAGTGAGTGATGCATGTGGAAAAGCCGCACGACACATTGATATTGTGAAAAGAGATGTCCGATCTAAGAAGGCTAAAATAGATGATATGAATTTCTCTTTTTGGACAGCAATTGGGAGAACCCAACATCGAGTTTTGAATTACCATGTACAGAGCGGTCAACCTAAATTCGTTATGGATCGAAGATTGATGATTCAGATCATGAATCAAGAGTACGACGAAGCAGTTGAGGGTGGAATATGCCCTATAGAAAAGTATATTCCAACGGTAGTTATGACACCAAATGTTGCCCCAGACAAGTCAAAGCCGAGTAGTTCAAGGGATAGCGGTTGTCATGACTTCCCAATAAGTGAGGAACCCAAATGAAGTTATCACGGGAGATGAGCAATGGAGAAATCATGGTGACCGGGGAGATAGAATCTAGAATGAAAGCAAGGTATTCTCAACTTTTCGAAATACTAGGTACGTAAATTTCGGGGACAAAATTTCATAAGGAGGGGAGATTGTAAGACCCCGAATTTTATGAAATAAAAGTATTCAATTTTTCTTATAATTACTATTCAGTAAATGGTTAAATTGATAAAAGTTAAAGTTAAGGGTAATATATGAATTTTTTTTTTTTTCAAAATACATGAAGTGGTTATAAAATATTCATTGTTGTTGTCTGGGAATATTCGTTTAGTCGTAGAATATTCTTTTGTTTGGGAATATTCGCATGCGACGCAGTAAATGACCATTTGTGGGCCCCATAATGTAATAACTATCGGATGAAGAAAATGACAAATTTGAGTTTTTATAAATAACTACGTAGTGGTTACCGCTAACACTCGTAGTAGAATACCGGTGGTTAAAATACTGAATACACGCGTGGTTACAAAGAAGACACCAGATATTGCACAATAATTTTTTCAATTATTGATTCTTACGTGAGAAGGCACTACTCAATAATTGTTACAAAGAATCTCTCGCTCAATATTTTATTTTATTGAATCAATAATTGTCATGCGTTGATATTTTATATTATTGTTGTTTCAATAATTGTCACCGCACGTATCCCCATTATCGGATCAATAATTCATATTATTTGAATAATATTATTAGATAGCATTATTGGCAATGTCTAGAAAGTTCAGTCGAGGAGAGGTTTGGTCACCTAATTGCGCGCCAGTAAGGAGAAATCCTTATCGGAAAGCCCCTCTTTCTAGGAACCGCCTCAGTTGTCATTATTGTGATTACAGAATATTATTTGTAAATAATTAATTATTGATTTATAAGATAATGAAATATTTATTTTATGTGGATATAAATGACGGATTTATTTATGTGGTTATAAATGAAGGAATTAATGTTGAGGTATTTTATAAGTATTTTGTCGGATTGGAGGTATTAAAAGATCAAATCAGTGTTCTTACAGCTTTATTGTGTGAGTTATAATTTTTAATATGACCGTTGGATCGTTGTGATTTTTGGATATGTTATACATATATAAGTTGAGTATATGTTCACAAATTTTGAACCGTTAAAAATGAACGAATGATTTGTTATGAATTTTAAGAGGTGACTGATTCGGAAATTAGGTTTGTAAATGATTTTTGGTGAAAAATTCTAGAAATGGGTGGGCCCCACTTTTGGTTGTTGGGGAAGATGGCTGATTTTTGGTGGGTGGAATAGTAGCAGGTAAAGCCATCAGGTAGCAGGTCAAGTCTGCTTCGACGTGCTAACATTTTCCTATAAATAGAGGGCTAAGTTAGAATTGAAAATCACACCAGAATTCATAAGTTTTCTCTCTTTTTCTCTCTAGATTATTGAGTGTATTTTGTGAGTATTTAGATACTTGGTGTGTTGCTATTCATCGAAGGCAAGTTTTCTTGAAATCATATCCTCCGATATCCAAATGTAAGTGTCATTTTTTTGAGGTAAGGGATAGTAAGGGATTTTAAGGGTTATTATGTTTTTCAGTTTCGTAATTTTTCCGACCCTCAAAAATTCTGAAAAAATTTAAAATGATAATTTGATATGTTTTCTTGATTGTGTTCGAAAATGGTGATTTTTGGATGTATAGATTATGAGTTATGAATTTTATGAGAAAAGACTATTTTAAAAGTAAACCCTTATAACTCCTTGTGGTTAACTCCAAAATTGGTGCAATTTTTATTGGGAGTACATGTATATAACATCAATATACTCTGTAAATTTTGGAATTTTTGGACAAAAGTATAATTTATGATAAATGTCTAAATATTCGGCAGTTTTGGCCATGTAAAAAATAATAAATGAATTTTAAAAATTCTGAGAAAAATATATGTTCAATATGGGACTATATTCTGCTAAATCACATAAAAGAAAATTTGTTTGTACGGATTTGGTATTTTTCATAAAAAATGGGCTAGTTATGAGTAAATGAATTAAATATATTATGTGAAGTTAGAAAATTGGAAAATGGGATTTTATGGCTTGAGAATCCTATATGAGGTATATGCAGATTGTTGATGAGGGTTTTGGTTATTGGTGATGAAATCTTATGAGTTTGGCATTTTAGGATGATTAAACGCATTATTTAGTAAAGTGTAAACTATTAAAATAAATTTTTTATAACTTTAAGAAATGTTATTGTTTCAATATCATTATACCGAAATATTAGTATGGATTTTATTGTGGAATTTCTACCTTTTTCATGTCGAAGTTACTATTCATAAGTTACTATTCACTAGTTACTATTCACGACAAAATTGGCTTCTTTTTCTGACCAAATTATCGTTGATTTATGAATCTTACTCTTGAGATTAAATCTATAAGTTAATTATATTATTTTTATTATCATATATAACATTTTTATAACCCTAATGATGATATTTCTCTTTGACTTGAGTGTAAAGATGGGTAGATTATTGGTATGACCGTGACTATGGGTTCTCTTTGGCCAGTAGTACAAAGATGAATTGTTAACTGGTACGATCATGACCATTGAATTTATAATTGAATATCTTTACCTTAAGTGAAAAGGTGAATTAATCAATATGGTTATAATTATTGTTTATATAAATTCTGAAATGATTATATATTTCTTTGAGATATTAATATATTTGGCATGTAGTACAAATATGAACTGTTGATGAATATATTTGGCCTGTAGTGCAAATATGAACTGTTGAGGAATATCTTTGGCCTGTTGTGCAAAGATGAATTGTTGATGAATATCTTTGGCCCGTAGTGTAAAGATGATATGTTGTTGAATATCTTTGGCCTATAGTGCAAAAATTGTCTGTTGATGATTATCTTTGGCCGTAGTGCAAAGATGAAATTGTTAGTATGATTATAAACAGGAACTGTGATTTGGTATAACCATGATCTTTGATGTTTCAGGTAAAGACATGTGATGAAAATTATCTTCGTCCTGGATGTGAAGTGGAGTTTAGAATTACATTTATGATTATGAGTTATTCATATAATTGTGGAAAGGAACTGTTGATTAATGTTACAGGGATAAAACATTGTTGGTGAACTTTTGATGTGGAGAAGATAATAGACTTTATGGTCTATTTGACTCTTCTAATGGATTGCTCGTTCCGCTGCAACTATGGTTGAAATTTTTTATCATCTACCATATGTTCTAAATCTCTGATTTATTATTGTTGAAGGCTATTGATAATTTATTTATCTTTAGTTATGATATTCTTTACTGAACTAGTTGTGCTCACCCTTCTGTTTCAAAATTCCTTTTAGGTAATCTGAGTGTAATGGGTTCGAGCCGGGTAATGCGGGAAATTGAATTGGGTCATCATTTAGTAGTTATATTTGATGAATCCAATAGGGTGAGGCGAACCCAATGTTAGAAGGGTATTTTGCCACTATCACACAAGATGTCTAATGTCATACAACCTCGTGTCATTATAAGATAGGGTTGTGCACATCCACTTGCTGAGTATATTTACGAGCACTACCTATATAATCTTGGTGTTTGTTTGAAGTATAATTCACGATTAGAGACAGTGGAGATAATGATATGTCAAGAGAAGACTCACCATTGGAAAGAATATAATAGTAATCTTCTTATTTTTCTTTGGGGTGTATTAGGTCAACCAAGGATAATTCTGTGGACATATGATATCTATCATAACCTGGAAGCATGACCTCCCATGTACGAAGGTTTCCTTGAGCACTTCCCAAAGATTCTAATTTCTAAAACAGTTTTTGACTATACCTTTATGTAGGTATCACATTACGGTTGGGACACGAGTCATAGTTGGTATATATTTATATCCAAACTCACAACATATGTGTTGTTGTTTTTTGTATGACAATTGTTGTAATAAAGTTGTAGTTGTTTTCTGTACCATGTATTTGGCGACTTAGAATGGGTTGGATGGAATGAATCTATTTTGGGGTTGTCACATTTAGACATTGATAAATATGTAAATTAAGTTGGTATCTATATTATTGTTATTATTATTAGTATTATTCCGCTCATAAAAATGGTATCGTAAAGCACCGAGTTCGGGTTTCAAGTACCTAGATTTGGGGGCTTTATAAGTTGGTATCCAAGTTGTAGGTTATAAACATTAGGAATGCGAAACCTAGGTTATTCCCATCGTCTTTGAGCAATCCGTATATTCTACTTGCGGTGGATTACGTCTCGAAATGGGTTAAAGCTGCAGCATTACAATCTACTGATGCCAAGGTGGTCCTCAAATTCCTTCAGAAAAACATTTTCACGAGGTTTGGCATGCCAAGAGCAATCATTAGTGATGAAGGTAGTCACTTCTGCAATAAGTCGTTTATAGCTCTTTTGGCTAAGTATTGGGTCAACCACAAGGTGGCGACAGCGTATCACCCTCAAACTAATGGGCAGGCGGAGGTTTCGAATAGAGAAGTTATGAAAATTTTGGAGAAAGTCGTAAATCCAAGTCAGAAAGATTGGTCATTTCGATTGGATGACGCATTATGGGCATACCGGACTGCATATAAAACGTCAATTAAGATGTCACCTTATCAACTCTTGTATGGAAAGGCATGTCACTTACCGGTGGAGCTACAACACAAAGCTTACTGGGCCATACAGAAATTGAATTTTGATCAAGCCACTGTAGGAGAAAAGAGGCTACTCCAACTAAATGAGCTCGACGAATTCCGCCTCCAAGCTTACGAGAATGCCAAGCTATACAAAGAAAAGGTTAAAAGATGGCACAACCAGAAAATTGTGCAACGAACATTCGAGCCGGGCCAATTAGTCCTCTTGTTCAACTCACGGCTGCAATTATTTCCAGGAAAGCTTAAGTCGAGATGGTCGGGACCATTTACTATAAAACGAGTATTTCCTCATGGTGTCGTTGAACTCTATAGTCGTAATCCGTTAGAAACGTTCAAGGTCAATGGTCAACAAATAAAGCATATTGGGTGGCGAGTCGAATTGGGACGCCGACAACATTACCCTCGCCGATACATAGTAAAACAGGGAGTAGTCATGCTGAACGACTTAAAATCAAGCGCTAATTGGGAGGCAACCCAAATTTTCTTTATTTTTCATAGTTCATGTTTAATTTGTTAGGATATAGTTTATGAAGCAGTAGTTAGGTCTTGTCAATTATAAGTTTTGCTAAAAAATATCTCTTAAAAGTACTAAAAATCTCATTAAAACTCCAAGTCGTCATTAATCTAACATATTGCATGTTTTTGGTTTCAGGGGAGGTCCAACGTAAGTCAGAGCAACAATGACTACGAAATGAAGGAAAATCGGAGAATTTTGCATCTCAAAAATTTTTGGCCAAAATTTTTAACAGTGGACATGGACATGCACGTAGGCGTGCTTCTTTGGCCTCAAGACTTCCCGTCAAGCGGGGTCCGTAACCCCTGAAAGAGACGCCTATTTTAAGGCACGACCCTTCCTTTTTTTTCCCACACCCATACACGTATTTTGCTTTCACTCTGCTATCTCCTACCAAACCACTACTACCCAACCCATTACCCACATCACAAACCTCCTCCCCACTACTACTTCCCACAATCTCCACTCCCCAAACATCCCTTCACATATTCTCCCAACCACACCACTTCTATATATATCCCTCCATCTCATCTCTATTTCTTCCCACATTCAAATTTTCGAATTCGACATTTGGAGAGGTTGTTTTTGAGAGCAGATTCTAGTGCGTACTTGGGGCTTCATCTCATCTCTACCATATACACCAATTTCCTAGTTCAAATTTCACAAATTGTGTAACCTACCCCAACCGCACACCAAGTATTTGATAAAGTGCTTGAACCAAGTTTTGGAAAAGGAAGTGTTTACTAGAAAGAGTTCACTGCTGAAATTCAATGGCTTCTCAACCGACACCCAAACGCCAACGGGGGGCGAGTTCAAGCGCCGCTCCACCGCCAACCACCTATGACTGCCGAAAACTTATGAGTGCCGCCGCCGCCGACCATTATAAGTACATGCAATCTAAGGCACTTAAGCTAGAGCGTGGATTGGCCCCCGAGGGGAACGACGGGGAGATGATGTCCCAAATTTACTAAAAGGGGTGGATCAAATTCACCGAACTTTCGACACCCGCCGTGGTTAATATTGTCAAAGAATTCTATGCAAACGCCGAAGACAAAGCTCCTTTCAATGCGTTTATGGGGGTCGAATTGTTCCTTTCAGTGATGATGCCATCAATGCTTACTATCAGTTGCGGGTGCCACGCCATTGTCAGTATGCCCAAATGAGGGATTTTGACCCGGATTATGAGGAGGTTATTAAAAATATGACTAAGCCGGGTACATCTTGGACCAAAGGTAGGAAAGGAGGAACGGTGTTCAATAGCAAGGACTTAAGCCGGTATGGAAAGATATGGTACGCATTTTTATGTGAGAAATTGCTTCCGTCCCAACACACTTCGGACGTCACCAAAGAGAAGCCGTTACTGTTATACGTCATTGTTCAAGATTTCATTATCGACGTCGTGGCCAGCATCAGTTTCTCCATCCGCCGGTGCTTACGTGGAAATTTTTCGGGCTGTTTACCACACCATTCACTTATATGTGTGTTATGCCGCAATGCCGGGGTGCGTTATTCTGATGATGAGCCCACTCAACCGCCGCTTGCTTTGCTTGATTCAAGAATGATTGCGCGGTATTTAGTTTGGGGTGGAGGAGAGTCATATCCACGGGGTTTGGGTTTTATTTTTCCATCGGCGTCGGAAGACGAAGTCGATGCCGAAGCTACCTCGAGAGATGAGGATGATACAATGGAAGATCAAGGAACCGAGCAGGTACCGCCGATAAAGGCCATTTCTAGTACTCAGTTCCTTGAGTTCCAGAATCGGATGATTTGATCATAATAAAGGGCAAAGACAATCGAATCGCGCGAATCAGCGATACGCCAAGATCACATGTTTGATGCCATGAATGCATCTTTCGCCTCATTCAACACAACACTCCAAAGTTTCAACTCGGCGGCTCAATTTCCATATCAACCACCCAGTCCATTACCTCGATTTCCTCCTAGTGATTCTGATGAAGAAGAGCACCACCCACCTCCCCAGACTTAGACGATTCCAGGGAAGTCCTGTTGCACTTAATTTTTTATCCAATGAGGGCATTGTATTATTTATGTTTGGGGGAGTTATTTGTCTAGTTGCATGCATGCATTTATTTTTTTATTTTTTTTAAAATTTTTGTTGTCATATATAGTTTTGCATTATAGAATAGGTATTTGCATAGTAGTTAGGATTTTGCATTGTTTTCATATATATATATATACTAAAATAATAATAATAATAATAATAATAATAATAATAATAATAATAATAATAATAAAAAATTAATAATAATAAAAAAATTTAGTTAAATAGTGTATTTGCATATGTCCAACGGTGTCGCATATTACAGTTTATTTTGGCCAATGATGAGATTGTGAGCAAGTTAACCAATATAGTATGGATTATTAAAACTATGATATAATTTCTGTTATGAATCGATTCTTGGACTTGTTTGAAACTGTTATAAAAAAGGTAGCACTAATAACATCTTTGTTGACTGGTCAGTTCAAATTAACACATAAAAAGTTTCTAAAGGATAATGCTAGGGTGAACTAGAAAATGACAAGGATAGGCAGTGAAGGCTTAACTCAGGCAAAAACCTAAGTTTGGGGGAATATATGTTGGATATATAAGCTTGTTGAAAAAAAAAAGAAGAGAAAGAATGAAACATGTTGAGTCTTGTGGTGGGTTGAGGAGAAACACTCCCCATAAACACAAGCGTGAGATGGAGCGTAAAAGGCACTCACCAACCATCTATCAAAAGAAAAAGAAAAGGGAAATAATCACGGGAAAAGAGCAAAAAGCCCCCGTGTAAAAAAAAGAAAGAAAAGAAAGTGTAAGTATCATGCATGTACCCTTGAATTTGGTTGAGTTTAATTGTAGTTGAGTCGTGCCTATCTTTGAGATTTTTAAGTTTGCACTGTATGATTCCTTCTAAGAAGTTGTTTATGTATTGAATTTGGGTCCGTATCAGTTATCTTAGATGTTGATCACACATGCACACTATACCAGTTATAATTGTTCAAGAATTGAGAATTAATATGTAAGTGTGGATTGGTTTTGATAATTTGTATTGTAAAATTGCTTGTTTTCTCTGAGGCTGATGGGATAAGTTAGTTTATGCGATGTTGTTGGATTTTTTTTTAGATATTTAGATTGTTATTCCATTTCATTGCATTGCATAGCATGTAGTTTTTTTTGTGCTCGAGGACTAGCACAGTTTAAGTTTGGGGGATTTTGATAAGTGGATTTTATATACATGAATCGATATTCATTTCAAGTTTAAATTCGTAGTTATCTTCATGTTTTGTGTTCGTTTTTACTTGTTTCATGTTATTTTATGTGTAGGGGGATCATGAATGCTATTGGTGAGGAAATGTGGTCTTTTTAGAGCAAAAGTGGAAAAAAGTTGAGGAAAGAAAAACTTGAAGTCATTAGCCTAGTTTCTTGGCGGTGACTTTTTATTGTCTTTGTACCCCCACGCAGGGGGGGGTCCCGGTCTAGAGTGTCTCGCTCACATTGCAACTTCTGCTGGTGCTCGGTTTGTGGGACTTGAATGATGTGTTTGGACTCTAATAAAAGGGATTTCGGCCAAAAGAGAAAGAGGGCTTGCTATTACATAGAAAAAACAACAATCATACAACAAAAAGGCATTAATTCAAGAGCGATTTCAAGGATTCAAGAGCAAACGTTGGAGGAGTAATTTTTAGAGATTGTCACAACGGTTGCGAATCAAGGCTACGTGGAGGGGTTTTCTTTATTCTTCTTCTCTTTAGTCTTATTTGTAATTGGAAGGATGTTTTCAACAAATTATTCCGTTTTTAATTTATTCGTTATGAACTAATTTACTTATTAGACTTGTGATGGATCCTTGGGTGAAACAATGATTCTATAATTTTGATTTCCAATTCAATAAGATATTTTCAGTTGATTTAAATGATTCAATAGATGAAATTGTAACCTCAAGTCTTCATTATCTAGTCTCACTCTAGGAATAGTTAGGTTTATTTAATTTCAAAGTTTAAATATAAAATATCAAATCATTCGTTTAAATAAGACTGAAATGGTTATGGGCTAGTGCTTGGTGAACTTTATTAGTTAATTCTCCGTGGGAACGATACTTTTCTTACTCTTTATTACTTGTTGACCGTGTATACTTGCACGCATATATTGATCGGTAAAACGACCAACAATAAACTATATTATTATAATAATTAATTTTATAGTAGAAATATTTTTATTAATTATTTTCCATGAAAATATAAGCATATATTATTTATATTTTGATTTTTAGTGCTATAATTATATATTGTATGTATGTGGACTGACAATGATTGGTCAGTTATGGTGTATTATGTCAAACCCTAGTTTTACTGCGGGAAACCAACACTTAGCAATTAACTTAAATAATTTTATTAACAGTTAAAACATTTATTGAAGTCTCGTAATAATTTTAAATAATTATTACTATTTATCATGAATTTTCAATCATTATAATCATATTTAAATAAATTAAATATCACATAATTCTTTTATCATTAATATTTATTTATTATGAAATATTAATGAAATACATATCATAATATTATAATATATTTATAATATCGTAAAGTATTTTTAATACTTTAAAATCACCTTTATATGATTTTTAAACAAATAAATTCATTATCCGATAATTGTTATTAATATTAACATAATAATATTTCCATGACAAAATATCAAAAGTTATATTTTATAACTTAAAATATTTTATATCACTTAAATCATTTTTTATATGATTTATAAAGCATTAATTCTGCTTTTTCATAATTTATTTAATATATTTATTAAATAAATTAATTATCATTAATATGGATAAATTAATGAATTTCATCACAAAATATTAAAAGTCATAAAAAATAACTTAAATATTTTCTTTTACCATAATATAATTTTTCATGTATTAAAATCATTTTTAAATAATTTATTTAATATTGTAATTAAATAAATTAAATACCATTTATATTCCAAAATATTAAATATTTATGAAATATACTCTAAATAATAAAAAACTATTTTTAGAATTTAAAATTATTTTTCAGAATTTATTATGTATTTTTAATAATTAAAAACCATTTTATTCAATTTATTAATTAAAATAATTCATTTTCAGAAATTAAGCGTCGCTATAGGGACTTCTGGCGACGAATCCATCGTTGTTGGTATTCTTGGCCAAACCCAGATCTTCATCGCCAGTTAGCCGGGTGGGTGGTTTGACCGAGTCTACAATTTTGTTGTTCATGATTCTGGGACGTTTAATGAAATAATGTGGTAGTATAGATGTATTACTACAATCTTAAACAAATTACATGGTCAAAATATATCCAAGCCACAATATCCAAGCTTCAGAAACTGTTGAAGTCGTTTCTTCATTTACGGTTTTCCGAAATGAAGAAACGATTAAACCTTACTTTGAAAGAATCGAATCTAAGCGTTTCCGGTTGGATTAATGTGATCTTAAGGTTCCATATTCTAGTACTCATGACAAGGTATAATTATCATGTAATAGAGTAGAAAAAAAACATCACAAACAGTAGATCTAGGCCAGTCAAAGTAGCTCTCATAAAATCGGCTCTTGAAGATTCGGTTACCCGAAATCTCCTTCCTACCAGATTAATCAATGATAGTTTGACCACGATAAATTTGATTATGAGTATGATCGGAGTGATCTAGTGGTTTTACAATGTAGATAACATGTTAGACTACAATATAAAACCAATAACATAACTAAAACACTTAACAGAAGCAAGATCAAGGACTCAGAAAATGTTGTCAGACGAGATCTGGGTTTCTGGGTAGCCCAGAAACTCAGTCTCCATGACCGGTCAACGCATTTTTACTGCCTATAACAAGCGATTGAGACATGATCCAACCCTGTTCGCATTTTCAGATCACAGCCTACATATCATAGAATAAATCTAAAGCACAAAACACACAAAATATCAAACAAATAAAGATCTAGAGGGCCTGACATTCGACTGTCAAGCCACTTTTCATTATTTTTCCAGATTGCAAAAATTTGCTATTTCGTGTACTTTGATGTTATGGATTCACTATATAGCAACCCAGATCATCAAGTGACACCCTAATACATATCTTTAACCAAACAAAAACAACATTTAACATCAGATCTAAGGATTTCTAAAATTAGGGTTTATACCTTTTGAGCTTTGATCCATGATTCTGACTATGATGATCTGTTATATGAAAGCTAAAGTATGATCTTAGCTTAATTTATCTCACTTTCTCACTCTATGTTCCCGAATTTCTAGAGAGAGAAGGTCTTGTATGGGTTTGTAGACTAAAGTGAGTATTATCTCTCTTTCTAATCTTTATAATATTTTGATTCATTGTATTGGTTGACACTAGATGGCTGGAAATTAAATATAAAGCACATGCTAGGCTAGGTTTTGGTCACCAACTCACACTAGAGCAAGTCTTGCAAGTTAAGTCACAATAATGCACTAAAAAGGCATTTAAGTCTTTTTGCATTTAATTTTTATGGTATTTTAGACAATTGGCCAACCCTTAGGGTTTAGGGTTTGGAAAATTTTAGGGTTTAGGGTTTGAAAAATTTTAGAGTTTGTAATTTAATTTCCTAAAATTTCCAATTTAGGTTTTCAAAAATAGAAAATTAATATTTCTAAATTATAATTAGAATTTTCTAATTATATTAAAATTTCATAATCATACTTTAAATCTTAGTAATTAGGATTAGTATTTCCTAATTAAAATCGTTATTTTGGCAATTAGGGTCAAAATCACGGATTAGGGTTTATAACCCAAAGTTAGGGTTTCTAATAGAAAAATAATTTTTCTACTTTAGAAATTAAATTTCGTAATTAGATTAGGGTTTTCTAATTACTTAACTTGAAAATTAGAATTTATATATCCTTATTAACATTAAAAGTATTAAATTAACACTTTCGTTTTTCTTAATTATAAATTAGGGTTTCAAATCCCGAAGTTAGGGTTTTCTAAATTTGAAATTAGGGTTTACTAAATAATTAAGCTTTACCCTAATTAATCCTATAATTATTTATAGTTACGCATTTAAGTTCCCGATTTAGGGTTTCATGCACCGAATTAGGGTTTGGATTTCGGCTCCAATTTAGGGTTTCAAACGAGCTTCTGGGTTTCTTATAATCGCTAGGGTTTTCTAACCGAACGTTAAAGTTCTTAATATATAATTAGGGTTTGTTACAGATATCGTTTATCTGGTCAACCCTTGACCCTTAACCACATATTGTACACATATACACAGAACATATTCACTTATTCCTTAATCCTGAATAATTCACCTAAATCCTTCACAGAATTTTGAAATCCTCAAAATTCTATCTTAAAAATATCAAACGCATACACTAATTTTCTATATAGGTTCTAATTTTGAACCTTAAATCAATAATTAATTTTTTTTTAAAAAAATTCAAAATTCTCGGGTTGTCACAGATACTCCTTTGTTAAACACCCGTATATATATGTTGAATTATAGATTATTGTTGAACAAGATAAACCATTATTATTATCCAACCGAATTGCTTTGGTTTGGAACCCCGACAAGTATGAACATCCCTTATATAGGTAAACTTTTATGCGCCCAAGGCGGACAGAGTGAACGATCCTATCGTTCTTGCATGCAGTATTGATCAATACAGCGTCCATGGGATGTACACCCTCATGCCCGTAAGTTATGACGATTTGCGGATGAAGTTCTGCTAAACCTATTCGAAAATGAAAATAATGTTCATAGTATGTCCCCTTAACCCTATATATAGTTAGTACGTAGCTTTAAAAATTGAAAGAGGGTTGTTATGTTAATATTATCGGTTCAAATTACTTCACAACTATTGATTTGTTGTAGAAGGATAGTATAAAGATAACATTTAAATTCTTTCAGCTTATATATATATATATATATATATATATATAATTACTATTACTTGTTGGGCACTCAAATGCTCATCCTTGCTTAATTTAAATGTTTTCAGCTAAGTGTGAACAAGTAGAAGGCTCGACTAAGAATAATGGGAAAGGAAAGGTTGCAGAATGAATTCAATGCCATTTTATGTAATAGTTATCCTTATTAAGACAAGTATGATATATATTACCTATCACGTATTGTGAGGAATGTATTAAAGGTTGCGTACTTGGGATTTAGACTTTGATAAATATGTAAATTAAGTTGGTATCTATATTATTGTTATTATTATTAGTATTATTCCGCTCATAGAAATGGTATCATAAATCATCGAGTTGGGTTTCAAGTACCTGGATTTGGAGGAACTCATGTTTATTTAGTAAATCATGCTTTGACAATGTCTATTGGTGATATTGCAGGTGTATTGGATTGCATGCATTACTGTCTTGTAGTAATCTTGGAGATGAAAATCGAATAGAATCCGTGGTCATGCATGGCCACGCCTTTGAAAAGCTTGAGAACTTCGCTACCACATTACCATACTGCCGGACATACAAAAAAACACACTTTCATGGCGCCAAAACAAGTCTATAAAAACTCAGCAAGCCGCATGCCGACACCGCTTGAGAATTTTGTTTTAAAAAATAGTTTAAAACGTGTTGTGCCTTATTTGGTCTCTCACTCGACATAACAGAAGCCGCAATCACTTCTTCTCCCACACGCGCACGTCTTTTCATCTCTCAACAGTTACAACTTGAAGCCATCAATCTCTCCTCGACTACCCATAATTCTCTCCACGTTCAAATCTCAGACCCACAATTGATTGCTACTCTATAAAACCTAGGGTTTTCGTTTAGGTTGTGCAGAAATAAGTTTGGGGGGGGGGGGGCATCAATACTCAGTTCGAAATCTTCAGTTTCTCTATCAAAGCAAATGGGTCCAAAGAGAGCACGATCTTCTTCTTCATCATCATCTGCCTCTAGCAGTCAAGGGGAGGATGTGGTCGATCATACCAAATTTCTGAGTTTGGACGCACAAACATAGTACTACAGAATCGTGGCCAAAACGTTTGTAAAGGAAAGGGATCTCAAACCTGAGAGGCAAGATGGTCAGCTATGTGAGATGATTCAAGAGAGGGGATGGCTTGGATTGACTGCCACTCCTATGCCTATTCCGATGAGTATAGTCTAGGAATTCTATGCTAATGCTAAAACCACCATGATCGGTCTATCTATGGTTCGTGTCTTTGAAATAGATTACATACCTCCCGCCATCAGAGTAGTTTTCAGGCTTACTAACACACCACCGACTGGGTCGGCTAATTGGGTAGTAGGTGAACATTTGGAAATGGACTTGGAAATGGTTATTGTCGAGTTGTGCGTTCCAGGCATGAAGTGGACTTATAAAGCCGGCACAAATCAACCTCGCATATTCCCAGCCGCAACCTTAAATCTTTATGCGAAGGCGTGGAATTTGTTTATCTGTGCTAAGCTAGTTTCATCTTCGCATCAGCATGAAATAACAGCAGAGAGGGCAATCATCCTGTGGGGAATAATCATTGGAAAATACATTGATGTGGGCCACCTGATTCACCAAAATATGCTACGTTATTTGCGGGGAAGTACTACAGGGAGTATTCCACACGCGTCGGTTGTGGCTATGTTGTGTGCCCATCAAGGCTGCCATTGGGACGATGAATAGATGTAAAACCCAAGCCAATATATCACGCATGCAACCATTGCAAAATTCGAGGATTGGGCAGGAGGTGCACCACAGCCGCGAGGAAAAGGCTTCATTATCCAGCCCATATTCCCAGAGCCACCACCGCAGCCCTTGCAGACAGATGAGGCAGGCCCATCAACTCAAGAAGTTGCTGCCCCTGGGGATCGCTAGCTCCGAAGGTTGGAGCGTAAGGTTGATGCCATGTATGACAACTTCTCAGCGTTTGCAATGGGTTTGACAAGATCACTTGCAGAGGCTTTTGCACAGCAGGGAACGATGCTTGAGTGGCCACAGTTTGGGACGACAGTGCCATATCCACCACCAGATTCACCACCCGAAGAGGGTGGTGCGACTGAGCACTAGGAGAGTTTTCATTAACCCTATACGTTCATTCATTGGGGCAATGAATATTATAAGTTTGGGGGTATTGGGGTAGTTAGTTGCATATTGTTTTTTCATGATTAGTTTAAAATTGGCATATATATGTGTCAGTATATGTGCATGTTTAGTTTGCAGAAAATTCTTGGTTTTTAGTCATTATTACTCGTGTTAGTATATGTTTCGTGGCATTTTATGTGTCGTGCATGTCTCACAAATTCTAGCTTTATGAAAAATTTGTCTAGCCGATGATGAAAGTTAATTTTGAAGGATTGTGGAGTATTTTGGATAACATGAACTTAGTTATAATGTTTTACATGATGAAATTCATGTTGCTGTTTAGATGCTTTCGGTTTGCACGGACGTGTTCACAATTGCTTGTAGGCATAAGAATGATGTGTTGCATTGTTTAATAGAAAATGTGGTTTTAAAAAGAGAAACATGTGAAACATGGACTTAGACTGTGCAAAAACATTGATATTCAAACTTTGGGAAAACATGGGTATGCTATGTAAAAAAAACGAATAGCAAGAAAGTGGCTAGTCTTATTTCGGGGCCCTAGCTACTTGAGTAAGTACGCCCGTAGGGGTGTCTTAACACCTAGTGCCCTAAGGTCTTTTATGGTCTGGGAGTCATTGGTTGAAAGCTCGCTAAGGGGTAGCAGTTTTTGTCTAATGGAATGAGGCAATGCACAGTCATGGGAAAAAAAGGAAGAGAAAACGAAAAAGAAAAGAAAAATAGCAATAAACAACGCGGGAAAGTGCGAAAATCGCCCTCGTGAGTAGCAATAAAGTAGTTAAGCCCATTGTTGAACCTTAGTTTGTTTTGATATGTTAGAACAGTCTTTGTTGCATAAGTATACATGAGTCTTGATTTAGACTGTAATTTTCTATTTTGAGCAGTTTAACATGTGTATTCTTTGCTCAAATCAAGTTTTGGTGAACACAACACACACACACACAACATCTTTATAGCATATATGAATTATCTGAGTGTATGATATTATGCCTATAGTTTGGTTTGAATTATTATTCTTGAATCTGGATAATTCGCTGAGGCATTTTGGACTGAAATTTTGTTATAGCTGGAACAATGTGAGACTCGTTTGCATCATAATTTAGTTGCATAACATGTAGTTGCATTTTCAGTGTTTATATAATATACATTGCTTGAGGGCAAGCAATAGTTTAAGTTTGGGGGTATTTGATAAGTGGGTTTTATACCTACTTATTGGATCTTAATTCACGCAAACTATGCCCATCTCAAGTATATTTTAGTGTGTTTTTAGTTGCATTTCGTAATATTTTGCATTGCATGCACTGAGAACTCCTTTGGTGCAAAAGTGCAGAAATTGGCATGAGCTTAAAGTTGGTTGGTGGCGGTGAAGCTAATGGAGGTTTCAGGATTGAGTGGAACAAAGAAACCAAGCATTGGTGGACAATTGAACTAGTGCGATTATATGAAGGATGATGCGGCATGATCAATCAATCGAAGCGTGAAGAAAACCGTAATCCAAATCGCAGAAGCCGTATAGGCATAAGGCAGACAACCCTAAAATTCGGATCGTCCAGAATTTAGGTTTAAAGAATTAGTTATTAATAAAACTAATTTTTATTAATACTATTATGTGCTATGTGTTTATTAATCGTTCTATAACCTAGGATGATTATAAGTCAGGAGGATTCTGGCTACGAGATAGATTGAACGAATAAGAATTTTCAAGACAAAAGCAAAAGTTTTCCGGTAACAAAATATTTTCGAGGAAAAAGACGAAATAAGCACTATTCATCCATTTCTGCTCGGAGATTTATTTTGAAATTCCGAGAAGTTATAGATTACGTTTAATTTTGAGACGTGATGGAATATTCAATAATATTTCAGTTATGGCAAAAACGAAGTTTTCGCCTGCGGACTCAAAACCTAGGGTTAGGAAAAGTGAGTTCCGAGAATTTAATGTTTACGTATAATAATTAGGATTATTATGCGTGAGGAATACGAGTATAGCAAGAGGGTTGGAACGATGTATAATACGAATATCGTACGAACTATATACGAAGAAAATACGAGAATGAGATGCGTAGAATACGATTAGTTTTAATGACTAAGTAAAGGATGAGTTAAGTAATGATTAAGTAAACTTAATAGCTAAGTAAAGTGCTTATGCTTAAGGGTTAAGTAAACTTAAAGGTTAAGTAAACTTAAGAGTTAAGCAAACTTAAAGGCTAAGTAGACTTAAGTGTTAAGTAAACTTAAGGAGTAAGTTAACTTAGTCCTTAAGCCATGAATAGTGAGGAGGTTAGGGGGCAGAATGACTAAAATACCCTTGGCCTTAGTTTTCTATAAATAGGAAACTTAAGCACATTTGTTTTGGATTTTGAAAATCCTACAACATTGAGAGAGAGAGAGAGAGAGTTCGGATGGGAGGAGAAGGGAGATGAAAGGCTAGCCTGTGTACAAACTTTGTCCGACGGGAGAAGATTAAAGAAGAACGGTAATCCGGAACCTAGTCTCTTTTAAATTTTCTTTAAGTTTTTATGTTTAAAAACATAACTTAATGAAGATAAGAAGTAGATAAGGTTAGAGATGATTTCATATGGTTGAAATCATAAGAAAATGAAAAAATAAGAATTTAAAGTTTAGTAAATAAATTTCTTAAGGAAGTATAAGATTCGTAATGAATTAGAGCGATCCGAGTGGATTATATAAATAAGTAGGTGAAATAAGTAAGGAATGGTGTTCTATACCATCAAATTCCAATAACAAGTGAAATCATAATCCAAAATATCGATTAAAACGAAGAACGAACGAAGAACACGAAGAACACGCGAAGAACACGAAGAACGTTGTTGATGGACAAATTTAAAACCATCGTAGGATAATTGTTGTTGATGGACAAGTTTAAAACCATCGCGTATAAGTTAGTTGAATATTGCATGGTTAGGATAAGTAGAAACGTTCATGAAGAACGGATTAAAACTTAGCTATAACGAAGTTATGGCGAATATTTCGTAAAAGTCAAACAAGAATTAGAAATTTAGTAAATGAACCCGAACGTGTAGGGTTTCATAAGAAAGTAAGAGAACATAGAAAACATGAGTCGTGGACTCAAGAACGAGCGAGTTCCGAGTTCGGATGACCGAATTACGGACGAACGAACGAAGAGCGTTAAAAACATAAAATGAACAAATGGTGAAAATCAAGCCAATCGAATGGCACGTTAACAGATTTATATTGAATTTCTGCTCAATGGGTATTAAAGTACATAAGATAAGGAAGAGAATGGCTTTGGAACGACCTCGTTCCGAGGTATAACTAAGGAGTTATGAGATCGTGAAGTAATCATCTCAAAATTGATTTAACACTTAGAGAAATTTCTAGGGTTAGGGCTTGGCGCAATGGCTGATCATGTTGTAGAGTGGCGCGACAAATACATCCATAAACTGTTACATTAACTCGCGCCATGGCGCGAGATATAAAGAAGAGAGTGGCGCCGCAGCGCCAGTGTTGAGAAAAAGCCAGAGATGAGCTTTGAACTGCTCAGCTCTTGGGGGGAAATGTAAGGGACGATAAAGAATATAATATTCAACTAATGTAACACTTAATCAAGTGATGTAAACCTTTATTAAAGGTTGAACATATAGATTAAACAAGATTTAATGACAAAGAATTTAATCACGGGATTACGTAACCGATGTCCAGGGACCGTAGTCGCAATGAACGAACGTGAGGGATTGCTATGATTGTGACTCCTTAGACGTTGAGTGACGAGGGTAATGAATAATATTTCGATGTTATGACATGATAATGAGAGATAAGTGTGTAGCGTATAGACGCTGTGAACGCAACGTTGTTGCAATGGACGAGCGGTCTTAGCATACAACGATCAGTATGGCTTCGACACTGAGAACAAGTAATGAACATGGGGTTCATGTAAAGGATAACGAAAATATTAATAGGATATGATTTATCAAGAAAGCCTTAATGAACAGTAATAAGATTAATGAAAGCCGAAGGTGAGTCAGATAAGAATGCTAATCATCTAAGTTGATGAACATATGAGTAAGACATCTCCATATGTTATAAAGCCGTAAATTGGTAAAGGAAGTTAGTCGCGTAAACTTTTATTGCAAGAACGCGAACCCTAAGAAGTAAAGCTAAGTAAACCAATGCGTAAGTTCAATATATGACTAATTGGTGTTTATGTTTTCTCATTTTGTGTTATATAAGAATTGAAATGAACAGTTCGCCGTAAGTTGTAGCTGGGCGTAAGGCATGTTTCCTAACTTCATTCATATTACATGAATGTTAGTTTTTACACTTCTCAGATGTTGTACTTGAGAAGTTCTGTGTATTTACGAATGTGCGATATTTGTACAATGTGGTAGAATGTATGAGGCCTTGAGACACAATTTGAACACTTTGGTGTTTCTATGATATGCATTGTTCTATGATTGAGATGTTCAATACAAGTATGTTCTGTTTATACATGAACCATTCTTGTTAAGTCTGTGCTAATGATTCTAGCCAGATAGGACGTGCATGAAAAAGGTAGAAGAATAAAAGTATTTCAAAGTGAAAGTGCATATTATTTTAAAATGATAGGAATCGAGATTATTTCTATTATTCAAGCTACTTCATAACCTTTGTTCGGTTATAGAAGTTTTAAAGAAATGTTTTAATTTTGAAGTTGTTTGTTCAACTGTTAGGACTTGCTGGGGAATTAAATGCTCATACTTGCTTTAAATGAAAAATAATTTTTAGTGAACAAGGTTAGAAGAACTTAAAGATCCCGTAAAGATCAAGTTGACGGTATCCAGATGAAGTGTCATTCAGAAGGTGACTGAGCGAGAAGATCAAGTGAAGACTTTTATTGTAAAAAGATGAAATTGAATTATAGATTAGTTTAATGAACTATTATGTATCCTTGGTGGTGGATAAAAGTCACTCTTGTAAGATGAAATGAATAATGTATTTATTATTATTTGTAATAAAATAGGTTATAAGGTTTCCAGAACCTGGGATTTGAGAGTGTATGTTATTATATTTCGGTATATAATGATGTATGTTGGATGAAGGATGTACTCGTAACGTACGGAATCCGGGTGTGAAGATAAACCAGATTTCGGGGCGTTACAAGTTGGTATCAGAGCTGATAGGTTATAAACCTTAGGTATGAGTACCTAAGACTATAATCGTAGAGAGAAGGATAAGAAGGTCACCACGTGATCATAATGACTCGTAGTAACAGATGGGTTGTTAAACAATGAATGATTTATAGCTAGTGCTATGAATGAAAGGTACTATGAAGTAGTACGGGGAGAAGAACTTAGATTGAGTTATGAAGGATAATATATGAATTAAAGAAAATTAATATTAAGTAGAGAGAGATTTAGAAGTTGTAAAATTTCAATTCAGGACTCATATCAGCAGCTGAGTTGTATGATTCCTTGTATGGGTGGGGAAATTGTACGTGGTTTTAGAACCACTTGGCTTCTTATGCGATATAGTTGTTAAGTTGAACAATTCTTTGTATGGGCGGAGAATTGTTCTTGGTGTAAGAACCGCATAGCTTCTTATATCGGTCAGTAGCTGAGTTGACCAATTTTCTGTATGGGCAGGGAATTGTGTTTGGTTCTACAATCACTTAGCTTCTGGTAGTGATAATCATTGAAATTGGTCGCGCTATCAATATGTATATGGAGAGAAGGTGAATCTTTTCTCATGTATATACTTGATAGGTAGAGAACGATAAGGTAGGTGCGAGTTCTTGAAACTCATACTTATGGTAAGTTCGTGACTCATAATAATATGGTATGTTTTCGAATGTCTCAGGGAATGGACGCCTATGGTCTGTCTGGATGTTCTTGAACTCATATTATTGTGGAAAGTTCCTGAACTCATAATGTGTGGTAAGTTGATGGATTGTACTAAGGTATAGGAATGTTTAGACTGAAAATGAGTCATTTTCAGTAGGCTTAGAATTAAAGGTGCTAGAGAAGATTAAGTATTGTCGCAGTAAGACAATGAAGTAAGATGGAGAATAGGATATTCCAAGTCATCTAGATATGCTAAGATTTCGAAGTTTATTGATCTCGTGCTGATATGTACATTTTGAAAAGGAAAGGATTGGTTCAACTTTTAGAACCAATGTATTCTAAAAGAGCTATTCTTGATATGTCTATGCTAATTGTTTCGGCTAGACAGAAATTCATTTGAAATATCAAAATGAATTTTATATCATCAGTGCATTTGATGCAAGGATGGTAAAAAGATGGAGTTATTAATGCAGTTGAACCTGGTATTGGACGTGATCTTAGGATCAACAACCCGCTATGGTATGATGTATAATGATGAAGTCACAAACTGACGAAGTCCTCAACGTACTGTGAAAAGTACGGTATCATGACGTCATAAAACGTTTTGATGTATTGCGAAAAGAATTTAAAGAAGTAGTCGATGTCAATTGAATTGACTAGACGAATGTTTCCAGTTGATATCCAAAATTTTTTGGGATGGTCTAAGCTAATTGTTTTGGCGAAGACGAATGGTATGTCATGTTATTAGAAAAATCGAGCTTTCTTTGAGAACTTGTGCCAAACCAAATTGTTTTGGTGTGGAATCTAATGATCAAGTTTGAGGAGAACATGGAAGAGGTAGTTTACTTTCTTTGTGATTGTAAACTGACCGTTAAGGAAGGGCTTACGACGAAATGCTGTTTCACCTAGTAAGAGTTCATGGTCGATTTGACCCCACAGCAAAAGTATGAAACGTTTTAAGAGGAAATTTTATATTCCTCGTTATTCCTTCTGCTTCATGATTCTTGATAGGTTATGGGGGTTAGGAATGAGGGAAAGATAAGAACTCCATTGAAGTGAAGTTGAGAAGAAAGATAGGCTAAAATTTTGAGGACGAAATTCTGTGAAGAAGGGGTGAATGTGATGACCCGGGTAAGGGTGTGGTTTTAAGAAATTCCGAGGACGGAATTTTTATAAGGAGGGAAGAATGTGACAACCCGGAAATTCGGATCGTCTAGAATTTAGGTTTAAAGAATTAGTTATTAATAAAACTAATTTTTATTAATACTATTATGTGCTATGTGTTTATTAATCGTTATATAACCTAGGATGATTATAAGTCAGGAGGATTCTGGCTACGAGATAGATTGAACGAATAAGAATTTTCAAGATGAAAACGAAAGTTTTCCTAGAACAAAATATTTTCTAGGAAAAAAGGCGAAATAGCACTATTATTCATCCGCTTCGCTTTCGAGATTTATTTTGAAATTCGAGAAGTTATAGATTCCGTTTAATTTTTAGACGTGATGGAATATTCAATAATATTTCAGTTATGGAAAAAACGAAGTTTTCGCCTGCGGACTCAAAACCTAGGGTTAGGAAAAGTGAGTTCCGAGAATTTAATGTTTACGTATAATAATTAGGATTATTATGCGTGAGGAATACGAGTATAGCAAGAGGGTTGCTACGACGTATAATACGAATATCGTACGAACTATATACAAAGAAAATACAAAATGAGATGCGTAGAATACGATTAGTTTTAATGGCTAAGTAAAGGATGAGTTAAGTAATGATTAAGTAAACTTAATAACTAAGTAAAGTGCTTATGCTTAAGGGTTAAGTAAACTTAAAGGTTAAGTAAACTTAAAGGTTAAGTAAACTTAAGAGTCAAGCAAGCTTAAAGGCTAAGTAGACGTAAGTGTTAAGTAAACTTAAGGAGTAAGTTAACTTAGTCCTTAAGCCATGAATAATAAGGAGGTTAGGGGCGAAATGACTAAAATACCCCTGGCCTTAGTTTTTTATAAATAGGAAGCTTAAACTCATTTGTTTTGGATTTTGAAAATCCTACAACATTGAGAGAGAGAGAGAGAGAGAGTTTTGATGGGAGGAGAAGGAAGAGGAAAGGCTAGCCCGTGTACAAACTTTGTCCGACGGGAGAAGATTAAAGAAGAACGGTAATCCGGAACCTAGTCTCTTTTAAATTTTCTTTAAGTTTTTATGTTTAAAAATATAACATAATGAAGATAAGAAGTAGATAAGGTTAGAGATGATTTCATATGGTTGAAATCATAAGAAAATGAAGAAATAAGAATTTAAAGTTTAGTAAATAAATTTCTTAAGGAAGTATAAGATTCGTAATGAATTAGAGCGATCCGAGTGGATTTTATTAATAAGTAGGTGAAATAAGTAAGGAATAGTGTTCTATAACATCAAATTCCAATAACAAGTGAAATCATAATCCAAAATATCGATTAAAACGAAGAACGAACGAAGAACACGAAGAACACGCGAAGAACACGACTAACGTTGTTGATGGACAAATTTAAAACCATTGTAGGATAATTTTTGTTGATGGAAAAGTTTAAAACCATCGCGTATAAGTTAGTTGCATATTGCTTGGTTAGGATCGGTAGAAACGTTCATGAAGAACAGATTAAAACTTAGCTATAACGAAGTTATGGCGAATATTTCGTAAAAGTCAAACGAGAATTAGAAAGTTAGTAAATGAACCCGAACGTGTAGGATTTCATAAGAAAGTAAGAGAAGATAGAAAACATGAGTCGTGGACTCAAGAACGAGCGAGTTCCGAGTTCGGATGACCGAATTACGGACGAACGAACGAAGAGCGTTAAAAACATAAAATGAACAAAGGGTGAAAATCAATCCAATCGAATGGCACGTTAACAGATTTATATTGAATTTTTGCTCAATGGGTATTAAAGTACGTAAGATAAGGAAGAGAATGGCTTTGGAACGACCTCGTTCCGAGGTATATTTAAGGAGTTATGAGATCGCAAAGTAAGCATCTCAAAATTGATTTAACAATTAGAGAAATTTCTAGGGTTAGGGCTTGGCCAATGGCTAATACTGCCTTTTGTAGAGTGGCGCTTGACAGCCATGCATCGGGGCCGAAGTTCTAATAACTTGCAGCCACCACTAGAGAGAGATAAAAAAAGAGAGGAAATACAGCCAAATGTTTGAAAAAAAGCCGTAGATGAGCTTTTAACTGCCCAGCTCTGGGGGGAAATATAAGGGACGATAAAGAATATAATATTCAACTAATGTAACACTTAATCAAGTGATGTAAACCTTTATTCAAGGTTGAACATATAGATTAAACCAGATTTAATGACAAAGAATTTAATCACGGGATTACGTAACCGATGTCCAGGGACCGTAGTCGCAATGAACGAACGTGAGGGATTGCTATGATTGTGACTCCTTAGACGTTGAGTGACGAGATAAGTGTGTAGCGTATAGACGCTGTGAATGCAACGTTGTTGCAATGGACGAGCGGTCTTAGCATACAACGATCAATATGGCTTCGACACTGAGAACAAGTAATGAACATGGGGTTCATGTAAAGGATAATGAAAGTATTAATAGGATATGATTTATCAAGAAAGCCTTAATGAACAATAATAAGATTAATGAAAGTCGAAGGTGAGTCAGATAAGAATGCTAATCATCAAAGATAATGAACGTATGAGTAAGACATCTCCATATGTCATAAAGCCGTAAACTGGTAAAGGAAGTTAGTCGCGTAAACTTTTATTGCAAGAACGCGAACCCTAAGAAGTAAAACTAAGTAAACCAATGCGTAAGTTCAATATATGACTAATTGGTGTTTATGTTTTCTCCTTATGTGTTATATAAGAATTGAAATGAACAGTTCGTCGTAAGTTATAGCTGGGCGTAAGGCAAGTTTCCTAACTTCATTCATATTACATGAATGCTAGTTTTTACACTTCTCAGATGTTGTACTTGAGAAGTTCTGTGTATGTGCGAATGTGCGATATTTGTACAATGGGTAGAACGTATGAGGCCTTGAGACACAATTTGAATACTTTGGTGTTTCTATGATATGCATTGTTCTATGATTACGATGTTCAATACTAGTATGTTCTGTTTATACATGAACCGTTCTTGTTAAGTCTATGCTAATGATTCTAGCCGGATAGGATGTGCATGAAAAAGGTAGAAAAATAAAAGTATTTCAAAGTGAAAGTGCATATTATTTTAAAATGATAGGAATCGAGATTATTCCTATTATTCAAGCTACTTCATAACCTTTGTTCGGTTATAGAAGTTCTAAAGAAATGTTTTAATTTTGAAGTTGTTTGTTCAACTGTTAGGACTTGCTGGGGAATTGAATGCTCACACTTGCTTTAAATGAAAAATAATTTTTAGTGAACAAGGTTAGAAGAACTTAAAGATCCCGTAAAGATCAAGTTGACGGTATCCAGATGAAGTGTCATTCAGAAGGTGACTGAGCGAGAAGATCAAGTGAAGACTTTTAAGGTAAAAAGATGAAATTGAATTATAGATTAGTTTACTGAACTATTATGTATCCTTGGTGGTGGATAAAAGTCACTCTTGTAAGATGAAATGAATAATATATTTATTATTATTTGTAATGAAAAAGGTTATAAGGTTTCCAGAACCTGGGATTTGAGAGTGTATGTTATTATATTTCGGTATATAATGATGTATGTTGGATGAAGGATCTACTCAAATGACGTCATTTTAATCCGGGTGTGAAGATAGACCGGATTTCGGGCGCTATATGTATATGACACACAAAGTTAACACTCGCATACCGCTGCGATCACTTTCAGATTGACAGACTTTCTACACACCGCATTCCGATGAAATACAATGGGGAAGCGGCAGCGTCCGCCATCTCGACATCCGAGGTCATGCCGATCTGTTTTATTTTAATTTTTAAATTAAAAGAGTTGTAGTTGGTTAAAACAATTCTACTTGGTACCAGACGTATTATTCATTAGTTTTTACGTGTTTTTGACGAGAGAACCAGGGGTTTACACACTTTGAGATATTTCCATTGGAGAGCCAAGCATATCATCATTATTCTCTACTTCTTCTTTGGAATTCAGTCATTGTGGATGCTTTACTTTTATGTTGCTAGATTTTATTGAGGATTTGAACGTTACGTTCGGTTTATAAACATCAATTGGGTTTGATCGATTCTCTCTTCTCTCTTTCAATTGCTTATTTATTTTCTATGTGTTGCTTTGATCCCATAATGGCTTTTGGTTCAGTCATAAACTAAACTCCATTATGGGATTCTAACGAAGTTTAATATGTAGTCTAACTTATGGCCTGATTGTTAGACTGTTTTGTGTATTATAAGGAATTTCTATCATGGTTGATTTGCATGCATGAATGATTGATCACCATTTGTTTTATGTACTTGTATGGAATTGAAAGATAACATGCGAGTATGGTTGTAATCATGATAGCATGCGTATATGGGGCTATTTTGCTCAGCTTTGTATTTCGTGAATCAGATAGACATATACTGTTTCACCGTAAGAGTTAAATAAGGGTTTGTGCTTAAATTCAATATTGCTACAATCTCACATAGAAATATAGTGCGATTGGTGTTATTGATGATTACATGGTGTCTATTGTATGTGGATGTTATGTAAGTAGGTCATGATACATTGAAAAATGGTTATGTCTATATTAGTGCTCTTGACTACTTTTCTGTGATACGTGAACAATCTTGCATGATGGTTGTAATTAGATGAACTGTTAAATGAAGTTAGGATCCCATTATCTCCAGATTTTATTTATTACATTATTATTCTTATTTTAGTTATTATTTGCGTTTAGAGTAATTCACAATTATAAGCATTAGTTTAAGCATATAAAAAAAGTGATTTAGTTGATGCATAATAGTTTAATTTAGACAACTTTCTCTGTGGATCGATACTCGACATACTCTGTATTGCTTGTTGACACATGTATGCTTGCATGAGTTAGAGCTCTTTTGTTAAACTAAAAAAAGGCAACAGGGAGTTTTTGCCAGTTTTACCCTTGTCGACCAATGAAAGGAGTGCTGCTCCAATTATCAAGGGTGAAGCCCTGATGGACTGTAATGATGGAGGGGCTATCATCGCCCTCCTTCTCTCGAATGATGATGTGTAGGTTTGACATCATCCTGGCGATGTCTTATTTACGTCTCTGTTCCTTTTCTTACACTTTGGGATTTGGAACCAAGACTTTTTTCCCCTTGACTGGTATCAGTTTAGGAAATAACATAGCCATTACATGGGAATGCACCTTTACCGGAGACCGTACATGCTCAGGAACCGTAGGTGGAGATAATCGCCGTATGGCTGAAGCTAAAGTAATCTGTTTTTGCTTATTAGGATTCCTGCGACTTGAACTAGCAGTATAGCCTAGTCAAGCTGTCTCTATTTGATTGGGAACTTGAATTGGGCGCTTAATGCCCTGATGATCTGTGCCCAACCCTTGTCCAGGTTGATAACCCAATGACATCATTTCTTGAGTGGCCGACATTACTTCGGCAGAAATCTGGGGTATGAGAGGTGGCACCCCAACATGATGGTAGTGAGTGGTGCTCACCTCTAGGGTATGAAAACTGTCCAGCTCAACTTCTGAATTACAGCTGATGTGTGGTATGTCACCTTGTTTAGGACATTCCGGGTCAGCATCAACAATGACTAGGCTATTGTTGATAATGTATTTAAGTTGTTGGTGAAGGGTGGAGGGGACGGCTCCAGCCATATGAATCCATGGTCTTCCCAAGATCAGGTTGTATTCCGTATCTATTCTAAGCACATGAAAAGATATGCAGAATGTATACGGACCAATCTTCACTAGCAATTCAATTTCTCTGAAAACATTTTGTTGGGATCCATCAAAAGATTTGATAACCGTATGGCTACTTCGGATCCTATGGAGATTGATGTTCATCTTCACCAGAGTGGCATAAGGATAGATATTCAACGATGATCCTCTGTCTATCAAGACTCCTCCCACCATGTATCCTGAAGACAAAACCGCTATGTGCAACGGCTTTGAGTGACCGGTCCCTTCAGGAGGTATATCGTCATCAGTGAATGATATCACATTGTTGTTAAAAATGTGATCAACCAGATGCTATATATTTCAAAATCCACTGATTTAGGCAAATGGGCCTCTTCTAAAACCCTTAACAAGATCTTCCTGTGTTCTCCGGAAGAGTGAACCAAGTCTAGTATGGAAATTTTATGCGGAACTTCTCTCAAGCTTAAAACCACTTTGGCTTCATTATGGCCCATAGTACGGAGAAATTCTTCCACTTTTTCCATGGGAATCTTCACCTTTGTCTTGATGGTAGGCTTCATCACCCGTTGGGGGAAGATACAGTGGATTATCCTTCGACACTACAATAGTTATGTGAGATGTGGATCTTTCAGCCCCTCCATAATTCCATGGTACCTTTTTTAGGCTGACAACATGATATTGTCGTCTGAACGATAAGATAATGGGTTTTGGCGCAACCACTTGCAAAGGATTATCAACACCTTTGAGTTGAATTGCTTGTATTCTGAGTGGTTTGACAGCCAAATCATCCTCAATGGATATAACTGCTACGACCTCCTTCCATTTTGTAGGAAATGTGTCCCCACTCTCAAGTAACACAGTGTCATCGTCTGCCAGCTGCAGGACACCGCTGTTAATTAAGTTCTGAATAAGGTGGCGGAGTGCCCAACATTCTTCCGTGCTGTGACCACGAGAGTGGGAGTGATACTGACATACTCCATTTGAATTGAACCGCCCTGAACGAGGGTTAATTAGAGGCAACAATGTTGTTCCTTCCTTCATTGATCAGCATTTGAAATATTTCCTCCACTTGTTGGCTAAGGTACGTAAATTCCCTCTTGTTGGAAAAATCCCGGCGGGCCTTGGCATTTGCTCTTTTTAAAATTTTATCCTCTAATGTTTCACGTTTTGGAGATATGATGGAGTATTCATAACAAAATAAAGGAGACTAGCATGCTCCTGGTTGAATAATTGGCGTGTGACTTGGTGTTGATGGACCACCAGTTCTACAAATTGTTTGACTTTCTCACAAAGAGTCTTCATTTTCTGTTCCATTATAAACTGGAACTGTGCAAAATCCCATTTGTCAACACTATCCTTGCTGGTCTGGGAGGATCCACTATTGGATTGGGAAGTCAGACCCTTACTCCAATTAATCATGTTAACCTCATCTTCTTTGTGTTGAGGAAGAGGGTTGTCTTGTACATGGGGTTGGTCGGGTTTAGTCACCACGATCTCACCATTATCAATCAAATCCTGGATCGTATGTTTCAAGGCCCAGCAATCTTGAGTATAATGTCCTGGAGCTCCAACATGATAAGCACATTTTCGACTAGCATTGAAACCCTTCCCATTCAGGTTGACTGGTGGAAGAATATGGGTAATTTTCTTCTGAGTTGTCAGAAGATTGAGAATGTTTTCGAGTGAGTCCCCTAATGGTGTGAACACTCGAGTGCGTCTGAATTCTCCACCTTTTGGCAATGGAGGGTTCGAAGATTGTACTTGAAAGGGGGAGTAATTTCTCCTCTGGATAAGCATATTCTGACTGCCTTTCTGACCTTGAAGTATCAAGGAAACATCCTCCTATTTCTTTTTATGGACCCTCCTGGGGTTGTTTCAATAATTTCCAGACTGGATGTGTTCAGCAACAGCTTTAAGGGCTGTGACGTTTTGAATGTTTGAATTGTGATTTTGGGGACATAATCCTTGTAAGGAGGGAAGGATGTAACGATCCGAAATTTCAAATTGTAATTTAAATATTTATTCAGTTATATAAATATTATTTGAGGTGTTTATTGTTAAATAAATATTTGTTGATGTGATGGTTGATGAATATAAATGATTGGGGAATTTTCTAAATTAAATTAATTTATAATTTAGAGGTTTGTATTATAACATGAGGTGTTATGTTGTTGTGTTAATTTAATAATTTAGATGGTATGTTAAATTATTAAATAAAGTTATAATAAAAATTATAATTTGGTGATATTTGCTAAAATGCTATATTTAATTAAAATATAGTATGTGACTATAATTTTAAACTAAAGTGTTTATTAAAATAAATTAAAAAGGATTTAAATTAGTTTTGTCAAACAAGGCTTAAGTATGATTAATTCTTTAAATTTTAAATGGTTGCCAAACAAGCCTTAGGCGTTTGGGATTTCTAGTTTTTGAAAATAAAATAAAATAAATAATATAAATTAAATAAATAAAATAATATAATTATAATAGATACGTTTATTAGTTGGTAACCTATATATTTAGTATAGTATTATGGCTATATCGGTTTATTGTTTACGCTAAATTAGAGATAGTCTATTGAGAAGGAAAAGAGAAGAGAAGAGAGTCCGAGAATCGAGATGATTAAGAGGAAGCTTGAGGATTTCAAAGCCAATACTAGTGATTTTTAGCAAGAATTATTTTAGTAGTTGAAGGTATGTTCTATAACTTTGATATAATATATGTATATGTATGAGTTCTAAGATAATTTACATGTTCGTGAATTCAAAATTCTAAGTTTACGATTATATAATTGAGTACTTCTAGTTGTATGTGTTTATGATGATTAGAATTTGTGTTTAAACCAGAATAGTATGCTAATTGCATTTGACAGTAGGAGGAAAGTAATGTCAGTATATGCATTCTTTGTATGGCATAGATAAGTACCAATTTGGATGGTCAATTCTTATGAAAAACTGTAAATTTAAACTTGTATTTGGTATTTCATTGAGATACGAGCATAACGTAGTTCGAATAAGATGATTTGATCAAGTAATGCATTCACAATGTTGATTTCTAGAATGAATATCAAAAATGGAGTTTTTGGTTTTAAAATATGCTATTCTAGTATTTAACTTTTCTAGAATTATGGTTTAAGTTGTGTTATGTTAGTATTTGTATGCTTGGTGAAGTTTATGTGTAATTTTCATAAGTTATATATGTTAATTGGTGTTAAAAATTAAGAATAGTAGCTTGGTTTTGTTTCTGGTTATGGGTGTTCAGAATTAGCGCCCCAAATACCAAATTTCACTACTCGACATCAAAGTTCGAGCCCCAAATACCAAAATGGGCCAAGAGTCGCTCACTTCCAAATACCGAACTCATACCGATGTTGGTATCAAGTCCGCCGCCATTGATCCATCGGCAGTGTTACTGATCCAGGCCATGGCTACCGAAAAGTTGTCTGAGTTGGGTAATTTTGACCTCCTGTAGTAAAATGGCCATAACGTTTGCATAAGAACTCCGATTGCGGATATTCAAGATGATTCGGAACGAGAACGAATAGGCCTATAACTTTTATTCTTTAAGGTTTCCAATTTGAAATCGTTATGAAGGGTCAAAATGGTCATCTTTAGGACTGTTATGTATTTGGAGCCAATCGGAGGGCGTCGGGATGCGCGAATGCAAGTGTAACCCTTTGTGTATTAGTATAACTTAATGATAATACGTTAGACATGTAATAGGATGTTATATCAAGTTGTTAATATGTATGTGGTGCAATTACATGATCACTTAAGTAGTTGTAATAAATCTAAAATGTAATGAAAGGATGCGATGTTGTTTAAACTTAAACTTAGTTAGTAGCTTTACTAAAACTAAGAAAGCATCTCATGAAGGTAATGTTAGTGTAACTAATGTGTATTGTCAATACATATGGTATTTGTAGGACTTGGGGTGAACGTGAGTAGTGATTGTTTAACTTACGCACGAGGAAAATTCCCTAACCTTTGCTAATTTATTATTCAACAAGGTTACTTTTCACTGTTATGTTATACTTATGCAAATTCTCTATTTCTAATCTCTTGTTTAACGATTTATTGTCATGCAAGTTCTTTAACCCTCATTTATTGTTGAGCAAGTTAGTTAATCTTCATCTCTTTATTCAAAGTTTGTATTATTATTGTAAGAAGTGTGTTTATTCAGCTACTAATAACTATTGTTTGGCCTTCGTTCTTCAATATCATTGTACTATCTTAAGTTATTGTACCGAACTCTAAGTTGCTTAGCAATTCTTTACCAATTCAACTAATCCTTAGTTGATGAATGTTCCAAACTCTAAATTACCCTTGAAGTCTACCCAAACCAAACTTCTTTTGGTTTGTTTATGTACTCACACAACTTTGAAAGCATGTTGTCAATGATAACATTTGTTCAACTTAGAAATTGTTAATACTCTAGCCTTATTGATTCATCGATATACCTTGTTCATGAAGATATTATAATCAAACCCTTGAATAGTTATTGGTTCCTATCTGATTCAACCAATACTTAGTTGATGAGCGTTCTAAAAATCTAGACTTCCTTTGAAGTTAATTCCCAACCAAACTTCCTTTGGTTCGGAACCTGATAATCTAACCTGAGATGAACAACCCTATATCAGGGGATTATTTTAGAGCTACGCAATAACGTTAAAATGTTTTCGCAATATTTAGTACAAAGGGCTGATCACCTGGAGTACGGAATGATGGTCCATATATTCGTTTAGATTGTTAAAGGTTAAAGTAAAAATACTTGAAAACCTAGAATAGAGTTCGTGGTCTTGTGACCCTCAGTGTTTTCTTTGATGTTGATATCTATTGTTAACTTAAACGTTCATTATTCCTTTGAACTCATAGTTGTTGAATTAAAGTTTATTTTTCCGGTAAGAATACTATACCATTGAAAGCTCGGTTAATTGTCATTCATAAAATGTTATTTTATATTATCCTTCTTGTGGGCAATTGTTTGCTCACTCTTGGACAAAACAATGCGTATGAAGTTACTGAAGTTTGAAAAGCTTTCAAGCAAGCAAGGCAAGGACAAAGTGCTTGATTAGACAACAACGCTTAATTTATATTTTATTTATGAAGCTTATGTAATAGATTTAATTATGATTATGTTTTAGTTTTCCGCTGATGATTGTAATAAAGGTTAGATGACCTGGGATTTATTTGAGATTATGTAACCCTTTGGTGGGAGATTTATTGTTTAAGCTTTTGAGTTTACTTATATCCTTTGTTTATGGGTAGTTAGTTATGATTTAATTGGACAGTGAACACCAAATCTGTGGGATTGAGGTGCCCAAATTTGGGGGTGTCACAAGGGCAGCTAGGTCTTGAATCTTTCCTTACTTCAATCCCATCTCAGCCATCTCCCCATGTCTAATAATTTCAGAGAATGGTTTGCCAATACCTGCTAAAACTCTCTCATAGAAAGGTGCTTCTTGTATGTCTATGAAGGTCATCACCATCTCAGACTCATTCATAGAGGGAACAACTTGAGCAGCAAGTCGCCTCCACCTTTGAGCATACTCTCTGAAAGATTCATTGGTTTATTTCCTGACTTTAGTAATTTGGTACCGGTCAGGGGCCATCTGAGACTGGAAGCTGTACTGACTAAGGAAGGCATGAGCTAGCTCCTCCCAGCTATGGATCTTGGAGTTGTCTAATCTGGTATACTATGACCGGGCTTCTCCAGTCAGACTTTTTTGGAATAGCTGCATTCTGAGCTTCTCATCCTCGGCATAAGATTCAAGTTCTCCTGTGACGACCCCAAAATAGGTCCATTCCATCCAACCCATTCTGAGTCGCCAAATACATGGTATAGAAAACAACTACAACTTTATTAATACAATTGTCGTGCAAGATACGACAACACTTAAACTGTGAGTTTAAATACAAATATATACCAACTGTGACTCATGTCCCAACCGTGGACAATACCTCATAATGACACCTTACATAAAGGTATAGTCGAAAACCGTTTTAGAAATTAGAACCTTTGGGAAGTGCTCAAGGAAACCTTCGTACATGGGAGGCCATGCGTCCAGGTTATGATAGATATCATATGCCCATAAAATTATTCTTGGTTGACCCAATAGACCACAAAGAAAAACGAGAAGATTACTATCATATTCTTCCCAATGGTGAGTCTTCTCTTGACATATTATTATCTCCACTGTCTCTAATTGGGTATTATACTCCAAACAAACACCAAGATTATATAGGTAGTGCTTGTAAATATATTCAGCAAGTGGATGAGCACAATCCTGTCTTATGATGACACGAGATGGTATGTCATTAGACATCTTGTATGATAGTGGCAAAACACCCTTCCAACATTGAGTTCGCCTCACCCTAGTTGATTCACCAAATATAACTACTAAATGATGACCACCGTTCTATTCCCCTGTTATCCCCCGCTCGACCCAGCTACACTTTTATTACCTGAAAGGAATTGTGAAGCAAAAGGGTGAGCATAACTAGCTCAGTAAAGAATATCATGACTAAAGATAAATAAATTATCAATAATCTTCATCAGTAATAAATCAGAGATTTAGAACATATGGTAGATGATAAAACTTTTCAACCATAGTTACAGCGGAACGAGCAATCCATTAGAAGAGTCAAATAGATCATAAAGTCTAGTATCTTCACCATGTTAAAAGCCCACCAACAATGTTTTATCCCTGTAACATCAATCAACAATTCCTGTCCATAATCATATGTATAACTCATAATCGTAATTGTGGTTCTAAATTCCTCTTCGTATCCAAAACGAAGATAATTTTTATCACCCGTCTTTACCTGAAACATCAAAGATCATGGTTATACCAAATCACAATTCATGTTCATAATCATACTAATAAATCCATCTTTGCACTACGGGCCAAAGATATTCATTAACAGTTCATCTTTGCACTACAGGCCAAAGATATTCAACAATATGTCATCTTTGCATTACAGGCCAAAGATATTCAACAACATGTAATCTTTGCACTACGGGCCAAAGATATTCATCAACAGTTCATATTTGCACTACAGGCCAAATATATTAATATCTCAAAGAAATATATAATCATTTCAGAATTTATATAAACAATAATTATAACCATGTTGATCTATTCACCTTTGCACTTAAGCTAAAGATATTCAATTATAAATTCAATGGTCATGATCATACCACCACAATTCAACTTTTCACTATCGCCAAAGAGAACCCTAGTCATGATCATACCAATAATCTACCCATCTTTACACTCCAAAGAAAAGAGAATTTCAACATCGGGGTTATAAAAATATTATATATTATAATAAAATCAATATAATCAATATATAATTTTAATCTCCATAGTAATATTCATAAATCAACTATAATTTAGTTAGAAAAAGAAACCAATTTTGTAGTGAATAGTACCCGTGAATAGTAACTCATGAATAGTAACTCGTGAATAGTAACTCATGAATAGTAACCCGT
Source organism: Panax ginseng (assembly GCA_020205605.1). Classification (NCBI taxonomy): domain Eukaryota; kingdom Viridiplantae; phylum Streptophyta; class Magnoliopsida; order Apiales; family Araliaceae; genus Panax; species Panax ginseng. The sequence continues at coordinate 71,259,699 of CM035136.1, forward strand.
CCTGAATAGTAACTCATGAATAGTAAATCGTGAATATTAACTCGTGAATAGTAACTCATGAATAGTAACTCGTGAATAGTAACTCATGAATAGTAACCCCGACATGAAAAAGTTTCAAATTTGATAAAAAGATCAAACCAATATTTCAACATAATGATATTGAAGAAATAATATCACTTACGAAGAAAATAACATCCCTTTCAATCCCTTAAAATCCCTTACAATCCCGTACCTCGAAAGAGTAGTACTGGAATATCGGATATAACGCTGAACGAACTTGCACCGTATAGCAACACTCAAAGTACTAAAATACTCATAAAATACGCTCGATATTATAGAGAGAGAAAGAGAGAAATCTTTAGTTTCTGGTGTGATTTTCAATTCTAACCTAAGCACCCTATTTATAGTAAAATGCTTAGAACACCAAAGCAGAAAATTTAATAAAATATTATATTTATAAAAAAATTCATACGTCTCCTTTGAATTCAGAATCCAGCATGTTTAACAACCCACTAATTATTAAAAAACGTTTTTCTTAATTAAAACAATTAAAACTTCCAAAAATCAATTATTCTGGAAATTCGGAACTTCAATAATTCATAATAAATAACTCTTTTATCAAAAAATTCGAATCTTGCGACTTTTTATAGGAAATTCAATTCTCTACAACTTTGCAGAATAAAGTTTTTTCCAAATTCCAAACAAAAATTGACCGAAATCCACAAACGGACGATTTTACAAGCTATAATCAAATTTTAGTCAAGAAATGGGGTCCACCGACACACAAAATATGTGTTAATCATTTAATGCAACAAAAATACTCTTTCTCCTCATATACTCATATATCCCACATTCATTGTAAAAATATCATCATTATTATATTATAATAATATAATAAAATATTATTTTATCAGAAAAGATAAAATATCAATTTTCAACAATTGTCACTTTAAAAATTTTCTCCATCTATATCCTCATAAAATGAATATTTTCCTCATCATATAAATCAATTATTAATTATTCACAAATAATATTACAGAATAACAATAATGACAACCAGCAGCAGCCTTGTGGAAAGAGGGGCTTCCAATAAGAATTTCTCCTTACTAGCGCGCAATTAGGTGACCAAACCTCTCTTTAGACAAAACTTTCTAGACATTGCCAATAATGTTATATAATAATATTATTCAGATAATATGAATTATTGCTTCGATAATGGAAAATATTGTGTAGTGACAATGATTAAAACAACAGTAATATAAAATATCAACGCAGCAATTATTGAATCAATAAAATATTGAACAGTAATTACTGTAACAATTATTGAGTAGTGCCTTCTTACATAAGAATCAATAATTCAACAATACTGTGTAAACTCCAGTGCTACGCGGCAACAACGCCAGACATTTTACATACCCACCGGTATTCCAACAAATGTTAATTCAGAATTATTACGCTGCTATTATTTATAAAAACTCAAATTTGTCATTTTCTTCATCCGATAGTTATCCGTTATGGGGCCCATAAATGGTTGGACTGGCCGCATTTAATATTCCCCAATGTAAAGAATATTCCACGACCAAATAAATATTCCCCGACGTAAAGAATATTTTATAACCACTTGCATATTTTGAAAAAAAAATTCATATATCACCCTTAACTTTAACTTTTATCAATTTAACCATTTACAGAATTGTAATTATAAGAAAAATTGAATACTTTTATTTCATAAAATTCGGGGTCTTACATCTCCGATGAATACCTTCAAATGAGTGTAAGGATCTCTTAACCCGTCATACTTTTCAAAGTCAAGAGTCTTGAACTTCTCTGGATAATGCACACCAAGGAATATACAAAGGTTAGCATATGAAACACTCCCATGTGTTCCAATCCCGTTGATAGAACAAATGGTTTCTTCATTTGAAGGACTTTCTTTCTGTTATCACCGGTGTTTAGATCTTCTTTGAGATGGGTGGTATCGTGGATATTGTTGGTTTTATCCAACTGAGAATCAGATATGGGAGCTTCTTTGTCCGTACCTTGTGTTCCTCCATGTGCAGAGGATTCTATATGTATGGGTATCCTTGTACCCTGGGTAGATTGGTGTAGTTCTTTAAGAAGAACAACCAAATCTGTGATTTGTTTACGTAATTCGTCAAATTTTTCACGAGAGACAGGATTAGGATTAGTCAGGTCAGATGAAGACATAATTGGTTATAGGCTTGTGGCCTTTTTTGACTTTGAATGGGTAATAGGTCCAATTATTTCCCTGCAAAAACCTGACGTAGTTTAGTTTTAGGGAATGTATAAATGTTTACCTGCTATGATATATCCATTTTATGAATATTATCTTGCAAAACGGATGTTAGCTATTTGTATGACAGGATAACATGTTAAACTTTTAAATATGTATGTACACATATTTTGTGACGCCCCCAAAATTAAGTATACATCACCCACCTTGAGTCGCCAGATACATGGTACAGAATTCAAATACAACTTAATAATACAACTGTCGTGTACAATACGACAAAGCATAAATTGTGCGTTTGAATACAAATATTGCCTACTAGAGAGTATACAAACTCAAAAGGAGTCCTCATTATAATTATTATCACACTATTTCACATAATAGGTAGGCCTACTAATGCACCATCTAGGACCATCACTCTGTTTCCCGACTAGTCCCAGCTACGTTCTCATTTCCTGAAGAGAATAGTGAAAGAAAGGGTGAGCTCAACTAGCCCAGTAAGAAATATTATGACTAAGATAATGCAGAATAAATTATCATTAGCCTTAAACAACGTTAAACTAATACAATATAACAAACATCAAGTTTAACTGCAGCGGAACAAGCAATCCATTAAAAGAGTCAAGTAGAGAATAAAATCTACTATCTTTTATGATTTAAAAGGTTTTTCATCTCTTTTATCGCTGAGACTCAGCTTAATAAAAAATCCACATCATCAAATCACCCCTGCACTACGGCTAAGGATATTCTTTAGTATCACGACCATAAATTATCCATGCACTACGGCTAAAGATAATCATGTTTTCATCAACGGTCCTGATCATGCCATAAAACAATTCATCTTTGCACTATGGCCAAAGAGAATCCATAGCCATAATCATACCAAAAACTGTCCATCAATGCACTACGGGCCAATGAAGACTTTTTCCATATTATTTGTAACATTACGGTTATGATTATACCGAATAATCCCTGGTCATAATCATACCAAGTCCATCTATGCACTACAGGCCACATATGACTTTCAACATAATATAAGCATGAGGATGATGACAATGATATAAGAATTCAATAAAACAAGTTCAAGAATTAATTTATCCAGGAACTAATAACGTCCACATTGTCAACATGATACTTCTTTATAGAGTAAAATTCAAGAATGCTCAGAAGAATATTTTCATGAAAAGATACTGGATGAAACGCAAATATCAAGGATATTCCACTAATTTCATGGAGTATAGAAGTCAATGTTTTAACCAACTGAGTATAATAAAGAATGTAATAACAAAAGAAATTACCATGTATTCGGTACTTCGCATAGACAGGTTATTCCAACAAAATAATAATTAACGGAACCAAGTCATGCTTAAAGCACAGACATGATATTCCAACATAATAATAAAGAATGGAATAATAACAGAAATCACCATGCATGCGGTACTTCACATAGATAGGTTATTCCAACAAAATACTAATAAAGGTCCGGCGTAAAACGCACAGATAGGATATTCCAACAGAATAATAATAAAGACGGAACCAAGTCCGATGTAAAACTCACAGATAAGATATTACAACAGAATAATAATAAAGACAAAACCAGGTCCGGCGTAAAACGCATAGACATGATATTCCAACAGAATAATAAAGAATGAAATAAAAGAAGAATTTCACCAAGTATAGGGTATCCCGCGTATACAGGTTATTCCAACAGAATAATAAAGAATAAAATAACAGAAGTTCTTTTCATGAATAAGAAAGAAAGAATACCCCTTATGAGTACAACAAATAATATTCCCTACCTTAGAAAGAAGAGTACTGGATATATAAGTAGTGAAGTAGCAGAACACTTTTCTTCTTTCTCTATAGTTTCTCTCTAGAGTTTCAAAGGAATTCGTAAGAAATAATGAATGAATGAGCTTCTATTTATAGAAAAATGGACTACATAGTAACTAACTCATGAACGGTCCAGATTGAGTTACTTTAATCTGACGGTCCATATTTAAAGCAAAATCTTTTAAATAAAATATAATATATTCTATTTATAATCTAATAAAATGAATAACTTTATAGAAGATTTTACTATGCAAACACTATGTAGACACTATACAAACACTATGCATAATAAAATATAATATATTCTAATTATTGTCTAATAAAACAGATAACTTTATAAAAGCATTCTGTTTTATATAAAAAGATTTTACTATGCAAAAAACTCTGTAGGCACTATGCAAACACTATGCATAATAGAATATAATATATTCTATTTATAGAATAACTTTATAAAAGTATTCTGTTTTATTACATTAATAATACCAATAAAACAAAACTGAGTGACTTATCACATAAGTATCAATAATCAATATCATGTGCTACTATGCAATCACACGTATTACTGTACTTTTACTACCGAGTAGTTCAACATTATTAACGGTAAAACTTCTGTCGTTATTTTTAATAAAATATTTTTGTCGTTTTCTCAATCCGACAATAATTCCTTTCATGTGGTCCACTAATGATTGTACTGTCCGCATTTAATATTCCCCACTAAAAGAATATTCCCCGACCAATCGAATATTATATAACCACTTGCTTACTTTGCAAAATTTATAAATACTACCCATAACTATAACATTATATCAAATCCACACCATAATATTCAAAAAATTATTTCGAGAAAATTAAATATTTATTCATAAAATCTGGGGTCTCACAATCTACCCTCCTTATGGAATTTTTCCCTCGAAATTTACGTACGTACCTGCTATGCCGAAGAGGTGAGGATCCCTTGACTTCATTTCAGATTCTAATTCTTGAGGTATAACCTTTGAGTGTTGAATACGATCCTTCTTATCCAAGATTTTAACATGTATCTCCTCATACGTTAAATCTTCTGCTATATCGTTTAGTTCTAATTTACTAATCTGGTTCGGGTCGTCCACATATTTACGTAACATCGATACGTAAAAAAAACGTTCTGAACACGCAACATACTTGGCGGTAAAACGAGTCTATAGGCCACAGTTTCTACTTCATCGAGGATTTCAAATGGGCCAATTAAATCGAGGGTTGAGATTTCCTCTCTTCGTCGATTCTTGCTTCTAGAATATCGCCCTCTTGAACTGTCTTCTTCACATTCATCAGCTCTGAGTATGTAGCTTGAACGACTTTAACTTTATCGTTTAAAGTCGATTCTACTCGGATATTCGTTATCTTCATGTGGGTCCCTAGAGTCTTTAACTCTATCTTCATCACTTGTAAGTTATACGAAATGAGTCTTTGTGTTAACAACATCGCACTCTTAAACGCATCCGATCTTCTACTCAACACGTCAGCTACCACATTCGCTTTCCCAGAATGGTATTGAATGGTATTTATCGTAATCTTCAATGTACCGAGTCAACGTCTTGGGCATGTTATACGCTCGCTTTAGTTGAAGAAATATTTGAGGGTTTTAGAAATGGGTTTTGTACCGGGGTCAATACAAAATTGATTTCACGCCTAGGGTAGGCTAAGAAGACTTCAAGAATACGTCAGAAATTTATTAATAATAGAAATATCATTCAAAGTCGCGACCCTCATCAAAGACTTGGATAGTACGTCACATTGATACCTATCAACTTGCCATCGCTATTCACGACGTCGCCACGTAAAGTCCGGCTTTGCAGCATTCCACTCAAGGAAGTCAACAACGAAAGGACCGGGGCTCTTTACTTATGGCTTGATATGACAATGATTGACTTTAGTGGTTTGGTTACTTGAATTCGCATAACAGGTTGGTTAGGAAATGAAAACTAACAACCTTACGAAAAGTATGATGAGTAGTTAACCAATCGATTCCTAAAATCACATCAAAGGCAAGTATTTTCAAAGAGATAATGTGACAACCCGGAAAATCGGATTGTCCAGAATTTAAGTTTAAAGAATTAGTTATTAATAAAATAAATTTTTATTAATACTATTATGTGCTATATGTTTATTAATCGTTCTATAACCTAGAATGATTATTAATCTGGAGGATTCTGGCTACGAGCTAGATTGAACGAGTAAGAATTTTCAAGTCGAAAATAAAATATTTCCGGGAACAAAAATATTTTCGGGGAAAAAGACGAAACAAGCACTATTCACTCATTTCTGCTCGGAGTTTTATTTTGAAATTTCAAGAAGTTATTGATTTCGTGAAATCTTGAGACGTGATGGAATATTCAATAATATTTCAGTTATGGCAAAAACGAAGTTTTCGCCTGCGGACTCAAAACCTAAGGGTTAGGAAAAGTGAGTTCATGAATGTAATGAGTAACGATAATAACTAGGGTTATTATGCGTGAGAAATACGAGTATGATACGAAAGTTATTATATGAGTATAGAAAAGAATAGTACGACGTATAATACTTAATATCGTCTTTGTTTAAATATAAAGAGAATACGAAAATACGAGAATACGAGAAAGGAATGCGTAGAATACGATAAGTCTTAATGGACTTAGTGTTCATAGACTTTTGTAGAATCCAATTGGACTTGGATTATGTCAAGCCCAATGATTTGTGAAGTTAAGCCCAAGTTAGGCCCAAAAAAGAATTAGGATTAAGCCCGATCCAAAGAAATTAACCATGGATCGAACCCACGAGTCACCGGATGGGTAAAACCCATGAGGCGACCCACGGGATGACCCATGGGCATAAGAAGGCCATTTGGTCACCAAGTAAGGTGGTGACCAAGTAAACTTGGTGGCTAAGTTGAAGAGGAGGTGGAATAGTAACTTTAGGGCTTAAATGACTATTTTGCCCCTAGCTTTGGTTTTCTATAAATAAAACCTAGAATTTCATTTTCTAGGATTTTGAAAATCCTAAACTTGAGAGAGATAGAGAGAGCTCTGGTTGGGAGAGGAAGAGGAAGAGCGTGAGCATGAATGCTCGGATCAAAAGTGATCGTGAAATAGAAAAGCTAGCGAATCATGACTTTGTATAACTGAAGAGAAACAAAGAAGAACTGTAATCCTAACACTAGTTCTTCAAAATTTTCTTTAAGTTATTATGTTCAAAAACATAACTTAATGAAGATAAGAAGTAGATTATGTTAGAAATGATTTCATATGGTTGAAATCGTAAGAAAATGAAGAAATAAAAATAAGAAATTTAGTTTATAAATTTCTTAAGCAAATATAAGATTCGTGAGGATTTTGAAGCGATCCGAATGAATATTATGAACGAGTAGGTGAATTAAGTAAGGAATGATGTTCTATAACATCAAATTCCAAGAAAAGTGAAATCGTAATCCAAAATATCGATTTAAATGAAGAACGAACGAAGACCACGAAGAACACGCCAAGAACACTAAGAACGTTGTTGATGGACAAATTTAAAACCATCGTAGTATAATTGTTGTTGATGGACAAGTTTAAAACCATTACATTATAAGTTAGATGCTCATTGCTTGGTTGGAACTTTAGAAACGTTCATTAAGAACAGATTAAAACTTAGCTATAACGAAGTTATAGCAAAAAGTTCGTAAAAGACGAGCGAGAATTTGAAAGTTAGTAAATGAACCCGAACGTGTAGGGTTTCATAAAAATGTAAGAGAACATAGAAAACGTGAGTCGTGGACTCAAGAATGAACGAATTCCGAGTTCGGATGACTGAATTATAGACGAACGAATGAAGAACGTTAAAAATGTTAAAATGAACGAAGAGCGAAGATTAAGCCAATTAAATGGAATGTTAACGAATTCAGAATGCATTTCTGTCTGTGGGTAATCGAAGTACGTAAGATAAGGAAGAAAATGGCTTTGGAACGATCTCGTTCCGAGTTATAACGAAGAAGTTATGAGATTTCGAAATCAGGGTCTCAAGCTTGTAAAAGACTTAGAAAAATTTTCTAGGTTTCATGCTCAACGCCAGAAGCGCGAAGTTGTGAGGCCTAGCCAAAGCACAACTAAATAAAGGTCCGAGCACACTGCAAGAGTTCACCGCAGCGCCAACCGTAGTACAATTTGTAGGCGCAGCATTTCCATGTACAAAGATAAAAATCTTCTCGAGGTCTTGCAAGGCAGCATGCTGCCCACTAAGTAAGGACTCGCACCGCAACGCCAGTTCGTGAAGAGAGGAGAGAGAAGTAGGTCGCGCCGCAACGCGATAGGAAAGGAAGGGCACGACACCGCAGCGCCGGTGCAGAGAAATGCCCAGAAATGAGATTTTTAGTTCTCAGTTACTGGAGGATGTGCAAGGAAGAAGTATGAACATGTAGTTCACATTATGTAACATCCAATCAAGTGTATTAAACCTTTAAAGAAGGTTGAACGAAAAGATTAAACGAGATTAAAAAGACAAAGAATAAAGGTGCGGGTTACGAAATCGATATCCGTAAACCGTAGTCACGATGAACGAACGTGAGAGATTACTGTGATTGTGATTCCTTGGACGTTGAGTGATGAAGGTAATGAATAACATTCCAATGTTATGTCATGGTAATAAGAGATAAGTGTAAAGTGTTTAGACGCTGTGAACGCAACATTGTTGCGATGAACGATCGGTATTAGCATACAGCGAACCGTATGGCTTTGACATTAAGAAAGAATAATGAACATGGGGTTCATGGGATGGATAACGATTGAAAGTAATTAAAACCTTGAGTAAAGGTTGAATGAGAGGTTAAGAGATGAGAAACATGAACGTTGAATACGTAAACGATCCTCGTAAATCGTATTCACGTCGGACGAACGTTCTAAGTATACCCTGGTTGTATGACTTAGACGTTGACAAAGGTAGTAAGTAAGATACAAATGGTATCAAGAGAGCCGTAGCGAACGGTAATAAGATTACTAAAAGCCGAATATAAGTCGGATGAGAATGTTAGGATTAAATGTAAGCGTTGAAAACTTTAACCGATGTGAAGGTTGAGTGTACGCAAATATTAAACGAGTAGAACCTACACCCCGTGTATGGTTTAACCGTAAGATAGTGAAGACTATTGATTAAACCTGTGAACGGTGAAGAAGCTGAATTAGAGAGGTATGTATAACGTAAAAGAAGCCGAGTTAATGTTTATAACTTGGATGACGCTCTGAGTCGAATGAACTGGACGTTGTAAGATAAGAATAAGGTAACGTAAAATGCTTAACGCTATAAATGCGTAGAATGAATATGAAATGATCGTTCTGAGTATACAAAAGACTCTATGACTTAGACGATGATGAATGAATCTTGAGGTATGGCATTTAGTTGCCAGAAAGCCGTAAGGAATAAGAAGTTGACTTAATGAACATTATAGTTTAATGGTTCGTATAAGTTAAGATAAGTTTAGGTTGGGGTACAATCGTAACTTTGATAGTTGACATATGGGAGCTGGGCTAAACAATTCCTTCAGAAAGCGAAGATATTTACAAAACTGGCAATCAATCTAACTCACTGTGTGGGCAGTGTAGATGAGACGAGAACTTGTTTGTTGGTTGTTTGTGGGAAACCACTCAGAGTACCATATGGACTACTAGCAGAGAAGCGATGTACGCTGTTTCCTAGAAAAGTTATAAGAAGAAGGTAAGAATGTAAATCATCAAAGATGATGAACGTTTTGAGTAAGACATCCCCGTATGTCATAAAGCCGTAAAGCGGTAAAGAAAGTTGGTCGCATAAACTTAGTTGTAAGAATGTGAACCTTAAGAAGTAAATTTAAGTAAACTAATGCGTAAGTCAAGTATATGACTAATTGGTGTATTTGTTATTTCTTTATGTGTTATAGGGATTGGAATGAGCAGTTCAGCGTAAGCTATAGCTGTGCGTAAGGCAAATTTCCTAACTTCATTCATATTTTAAATGAATGCTAGTTTCTAAAACTTCTCAAATGTTGAACTTGAGAAGTTCTGTCTATGTGCGAATGTGTGATATTTGTACAAGGTGGTAGAACGTATAAGTCGTTGTGCCACAATGTGAACACTTCGGTGTTTCTGTGAGATGAACTGTTCTATGTTTGAACTGTTCAATAAAAGAATGTTCTGTTTATACATGAACCGTTATTGTTAAGTCTGTGCTATTGATTCTAGCAAGACAAGATGTGTATAAAAGAGAATAGAGAATGAAAGTATTTCAAAGTGAATATGACTAATGTTTTAAGATGATAGGAATCAAGACTATTCCTATTATTCAAGCTGCTTCGTAACCTTGTTCGGTTATTAAAGTTTGAAAAGAATGTTTAAATTCTTGAAGTTGTTTGTTTAATTGTTATGACTTGCTGGGCAATTGTATGCACACACTTGCTTTAAATGAAAAACATTTTCAGCGAATGATGTTAGAAGAACTTAAGGATCCAGTTTAGATCAAGCTGACAGTATCCAGATGAGGTGTTATTCAGAATGTGAATGAGTGAGAAGATCAAGTGAAGACTTGTAATGTAGAAAGAAGAAAATTAAACTATAGACTAGTTTAATGAACTGTATGTATCCTTGGTGGCGGATAAAAGTCAATCTTGTAAGATGAAAGGAATAATGTAATTATCATTATTTGTAATGAGGAAGGTTATAAGGTTTTAGAACCTGGGAATTCAGAATGTATGTTATTATATTTCAGTATATAATGATGTTTGTTGGATGAATGATGTACTCGTGACGTACGGAATTCGAGTGTGAAAATAGATCAGATTTCGGGGCGTTACAGGTTGGTATCAGAGCTATAGGTTATAACTTTTAGGTATGTGTATCTAAGACTATAATCGTAGAGAGAAGGATAAGAAAATTGTTGAGTAAATGATTATGGAAGAAGATCACCACGTGATCATAGTAAATCGTAGAGACGAGCTGTTAAACGATGAATGATTTATAGCTGATGCTATGAATGAGTGGTGCTATAAAGTAGTACGGTGAAGAAGAACTCAGATTGAGTTGTAAAGAATAGCATACGAATTAAAGAAAATTCGTATTAAGTAAAGAGAAATGTAGAAGTTGTAAGATTTCAATTGAGGACTCATGTGATGGCTAAGTTGTATGAATCTTTGTATGGGCAGAGGTTTGTGCTTGGTGTAACAACTACTCAGTTTATTACAGTGATACTCATTGGAATTGGTCGCGCTATTAAGATGTATATGACGAGAAGGTGAATCTTTTCTCATGTATATACTTGATAGGTAGAGAACGATAATGTAGGTGCGAGTTCTTGAAACTCATACTTATGGTACGTTCGTGACTCATAATAGTATGGTATGTTTTTGAATGTTTCAGCGAATGGACGCCAATGGTCTGTCTGGATGTTCTTAAACTCATACTATTGTGGAAAGTTCCTGAACTCATAATGTGTGGTAAGTTGATGGACTGTACTAAGGTATATGAATGTTTAGACTAAAAACAAAGTATTTTCAGTAGACTTAGCATTGAAGGTGCTGGAGAAGATTAAGTATTGTCGCAGAAAGACAATGAAGGAAGATGGAGAATAAGATATTCCAAATCCTCTAGCTATGCTAGATTTCAAAGTTTATTCAAATCGTGCTGAATTGTACATTTTGAAAAAGAAAATAATTTGTTCAACTTTTGGAACCAATAGATTTTAAAAGAGCTATGCTTTGTATGTCTATTCCAATTGCTTCGGCTAGACAAAAATTGATTTAAAATATCAAAATGAATTTTATATTATCTGTGCATTTGATGCAATGATGGTAAAAAGATGGAGTTGTTAATGCAATTGAACCTGGTGGGATGTGATCTTAGGATCAGCAAACCACTATGGTAAGATGTATAATGACGAAGTCATAAACCATGAAGTCCTCAATGTCTTCGTGAAGAGTACTCAGATCATGACGTCATGAAACGTTTTGAAAAGAATTTAAAGAAGTAGTCGATGTCAAGTGAGTTGACTAGACAAATGTTTCAAGAGATATCCAAAATTTTTGGTACTAAGTCTGAGGTCAACATACCCTGAAATGGGGTTATACGATAGGCTGATCACCTACGTATGGAAGAGGTAGTTTACCTTCTTTGTGATTGAAAACTTACCGTGTAAGAAAGGTTTACTACGAGAGAATCATTTTAACCTTGTAAGAGTTCATAGTCAATTTGACCCTCAAAGAAAAGAATGAAATGTTTTAAAGGAATCTTTATATTCCTAGTTATTCCTTTTGCTTCATGATTCTTGATAGGTTATGGAGGTTAGGAATGATGGAAAGATAAGAACTTCTTTGAAGAGAAATTGAGAAGAAGGGTAAGCTAAAATTTCGAGGATGAAATTCTTTGAAGAAGGGGAGAATCTGAGGACCCGGGTAAGGGTTTGGTTTTAAGAAATTCCGAGGACAAAATTTTTTTAAAGAGGGAAGAATGTGACAACCCGGAAAATCGGATTGTCCAGAATTTAAGTTTAAAGAATTAGTTATTAATAAAATAAATTTTTATTAATATTATTATGTGATATGTGTTTATTAATCGTTCTATAACCTAGAATGATTATTAATCGAGAGGATTCTTGCTACGAGCTAGATTGAACGAGTAAGAATTTTCAAGACGAAAATAAAATATTTCCGGGAACAAAAATATTTCCGGGGAAAAAGACGAAATAGGCACTATTCACCCATTTCTGCTTGGAGATTTATTTTGAAATTCCGAGAAGTTATTGATTTCGTGAAATCTTGAGACGTGATGGAATATTCAATAATATTTCAGTTATGGAAAAAACGAAGTTTTCGCCTGCGGACTCATAAGGGTTAGGAAAAGTGAGTTCCGTGAATGTAATGAGTACGTATAATAACTAGGGTTATTATGCGTGAGAAATACGAGTATGATACGAGTTATTATACGAGTATATAAAGAAGAATAGTACGACGTATAATATGAATATCGTACGAGTTAAATATAAAGAGAATACAAAAATACGAGAAAGGAATGCATAGAATACGATAAGTCTTAATGGACTTAGTGTTCATAGACTTTTGTAGAATCCAATTGGACTTGGATTATGTCAAGCCCAATGATATGTGAAGTTAAGCCCAAGTTAGGCCCAAGAAGAATTAGGATTAAGCCCGATCCAAAGAAATTAACCGCGGATCGAACCGATGAGTCACCGGATGGGTAAAACCCATGGGGCAGCCCATGGGGATGACCCATGGGCATAAGGGGCGGCCATTTGGTCACCAAGTAAGGGTGGTGACCAAGTAAACTTGGTGGCTAAGTTGAAGAGGAGGTGGGAATAGTAACTTTAGGGGCGAAATGACTATTTTGCCCCTAGCTTTGGTTTTCTATAAATAGAAACCTAGAATTTCATTTTCTAGGATTTTTGAAAATCCTAAACTTGAGAGAGATAGAGAGAGCTCGGTTGGGAGAGGAAGAGGAAGAGCGTGAGCATGAATGCTCGGATCAAAAGTGATCGTGAAATAGAAAAGCTAGCGAATCGCCGACTTTGTATAACGGAAGAGAAACAAAGAAGAACGGTAATCCGAACACTAGTTCTTCTAAATTTTCTTTAAGTTTTTATGTTCAAAAACATAACTTAATGAAGATAAGAAGTAGATTAAGTTAGAAATGATTTCATATGGTTGAAATCGTAAGAAAATGAAGAAATAAAAATAAGAAATTTAGTTTATAAATTTCTTAAGCAAGTATAAGATTCGTGAGGATTTTGAGCGATCCGAATGAATATTATGAACGAGTAGGTGAATTAAGTAAGGAATGATGTTCTATAACATCAAATTCCAAGAAAAAGTGAAATCGTAATCCAAAATATCGATTTAAATGAAGAACGAACGAAGACCACGAAGAACACGCGAAGAACACTAAGAACGTTGTTGATGGACAAATTTAAAACCATCGTAGTATAATTGTTGTTGATGGACAAGTTTAAAACCATTGCGTATAAGTTAGATGCTCATTGCTTGGTTCGGAACTTTAGAAACGTTCATTAAGAACAGATTAAAACTTAGCTATAACGAAGTTATAGCAAAAAGTTCGTAAAAGACGAGCGAGAATTTGAAAGTTAGTAAATGAACCCGAACGTGTAGGGTTTCATAAAAATGTAAGAGAACATAGAAAACGTGAGTCGTGGACTCAAGAATGAACGAATTCCGAGTTCGGATGACTGAATTATAGACGAACGAATGAAGAACGTTAAAAATGTTAAAATGAACGAAGAGCGAAGATTAAGCCAATTAAATGGAATGTTAACGAATTCAGAATGCATTTCTGTCTGTGGGTAATCGAAGTACGTAAGATAAGGAAGAAAATGGCTTTGGAAATCGATCTCGCCCGAAAGTTATAACGAAGAAGTTATGAGATTTCAAATCGTGGTCTCAAGCTTGTAAAAGACTTAGAAAAATTTTCTAGGTTTCATGCTCAACGCCAGAAGCATGAAGTTGTGCCTTGAGGCCGGCGCCTTGTGCGCAGTATGGTGTCAAAACAGCACACTGCAAGAGTTCACCGCAGCGCCAACCGTAGTACAATTTGTGGAAATGCCGCATGACTCATGCATCTGATCTAAAAATCTTACGAGTGCGGCAGCCATGCAAGCACCACTAAGTAAGGACTCGCACCGCAACGCCAGCTCGTGAAGAGAGGAGAGAGAAGTAGGTCGCGCCGCAACGCGATAGGAAAGGAAGGGCACGACACCGCAGCGCCGGTGCAGAGCAATGCCCAGAAATGAGATTTTTAGTTCTCAGTTACTTGAGGATGTGCAAGAAAGAAGTATGAACATGTAGTTCATGTAATGTAACATCCAATTAAGTGTATTAAACCTTTAATGAAGGTTGAACGGAAAGATTAAACGAGATTAAAAAGACAAAGAATGTAGGTGCGGGTTACGGAACCGATATTCGGAAACTGTAGTCACGATGTACGAACGTGAAAGATTACTGTGATTGTGATTCCTTAGACGTTGAGTGACGAAGGTAATGAATAACATTCCGATGTTATGTCATGGTAATAAGAGATAAGTGTAAAGCGTATAGATGTTGTGAACGCAACGTTGTTGTGATGAACGATCGGTCTTAGCATACAGCGAACCGTATGGCTTTGACATTAAGAAAGAATAATGAACATGGGGTTCATGGGATGGATAACGATTGAAAGTAATTAAAACCTTGAGTAAAGGTTGAATGAGAGGTTAAGAGATGAGCAACATGAACGTTGAATACGTAAACGATCCTCGTAAATCGTATTCACGTCGGACCTAACGCTCTAAGTATACCCCGTTGTATGACTTAGACGCTGACAAAGGTAGTAAATAAGATACGAATGGTATCAAGAGAGCCGTAGCGAACGGTAATAAGATTACAGAAAGCCGAATATAAGTCGGATGAGAATGTTAGAATGAAATGTAAGCGTTGAACACTTTAACCGACGTGATGGTTGAGTGTACGCAAATATTAAACGGGTAGAACCTACACCTCGTGTATGGTTTGGCCGTAGGATAGCGAAGACTATTGATTAAACCTTTGAACGGTGAAGAAGCTGAATTAGAGAGTTATGTATAACGTAAAAGAAGCCGAGTTAATGTTTATAACTTGGATGACGCTCCGAGTCGAATGAACCGGACGTTGTAAGATAAGAATAAGGTAACGTAAAATGCTTAACGCTATAAATACGTAGAATGAATATGAAATGATCGTTCTGAGTATACAAAAGACTGTATGACTTAGACGATGATGAATGAATCCTGAGGTATGGCATTTAGTTACCAGAAAGCCGTAAGGAATAAGAAGTTGACTTAATGAACTTTATAGTTTAATGATTCATATAAGTTAAGATAAGTTTAGGTTGGGGTATAATCTTAACTTTGATAGTTGACATATAGGAGTTGGGCTAAACAATTCCTTTAGAGAGCGAAGGTATATACAAAACTGGCAACCGATCTAACTCACTGTGTGGGCAGTGCAGATGAGACGGGAACTTGTTTGTTGGTTGTTTGTAGGAAACCACTCAGAGTACCATATGGACTACTAGCAGAGAAGCGATGTACGATGTGTCCTAGAAAAGGTATAAGAAGAAGGTAAGAATGTAAATCATCAAAGATGATGAACGTTTTGAGTAAGACATCCCCGTATGTCATAAAGACGTAAAGCGGTAAAGAAAGTTGGTCGCGTAAACTTAGTTGTAAGAACGCGAACCTTAAGAAGTAAAGTTAAGTAAACCAATGCGTAAGTCAAGTATATGACTAATTGGTGTATTTGTTATTTCCTTATGTGTTATAGGGATTGGAATGAGCGATTCAAATAAGTCGTAGCTATCGTAAAGCAAGTTTCCTAACTTCATTCATATTTTAAATGAATGCTAGTTTCTAAAACTTCTCAGATGTTGAACTTGAGAAGTTCTGTCTATGTGCGAATGTGTGATATTTGTACAAAGTGGTAGAACGTATGAGTCGTTGTGCCACAATGTGAACATTTCGGTGTTTCTGTGAGATGAACTGTTCTATGTTTGAGCTGTTCAATAAAAGAATGTTCTGTTTATACATGAACCGTTATTGTTAAGTCTGTGCTATTGATTCTAGCCAGACAAGATGTGTATGAAAGAGAATAGGGAATGAAATTATTTCAAAGTGAATATGACTAATGTTTTAAGATGATAGGAATCAAGACTATTCCTATTATTCAAGCTGCTTCGTAACCTTGTTCGGTTATTGAAGTCTGAAAAGAATGTTTAAATTCTTGAAGTTGTTTGTTTAATTGTTATGACTTGCTGGACAATTGTATGCGCACACTTGCTTTAAATGAAAAACATTTTCAGCGAACGATGTTAGAAGAACTTAAGGATCCCGTTTAGATCAAGCTGACGGTATCCAGATGAGGTGTTATTCAGAATGTGAATGAGTGAGAAGATCAAGTGAAGACTTGTAATGTAGAAAGAAAAAAATTAAACTATAGACTAGTTTAATGAACTGTATGTATCCTTGGTGGCGGATAAAAGTCACTCTTGTAAGATGAAAGGAATAATGTAATTATCATTATTTGTAATGAAGAAGGTTATAAGGTTTTAGAACCTGGGAATTCAGAATGTATGTTATTATATTTCAGTATATAATGATGTATGTTGGATGAATGATGTACTCGTGACGTTGGGAATCCGGGTGTGAAGAAAGACCGGATTTCGGGGCATTACAGATAAGATTGACAGGTAACGTGAAAGTGACAATTTGAATTAAACAAGATTTATAAATAGTGGATGTAATGAAGGTTTCTACCAACTGAGTTTCAACAGATAAATCAAAATATAGCTGCTTCGGAGTTAAATTCAAACATTGAACACAACTAGGTGAAATAAAAGAGTGGGTAGAACTGGTATGTAATAAGGTATAAACTTCGCAAGAGTTTATCATTAACTTACCCGTAATAACTTCGTTCGGGTTCCTCGACAAACGCTCTCACTTAAACTACTGGATTAGACTTTGCTATAGGGTACATTCCACCCTTAAGTGCTTCGTCCCATTCCTGATCCATGATTTGAATCATTATTCTCTGAACCATTTCAAATTGGGGTTGACCGCTATGCACAGGGTAATTCTGAATTCGATGTTGGATTCTCCCAATTGTTGTCCAAAAAGCAAAATCCATTTCATCTATTTTGGCTTTATTGGATCGGACGTCTTTTTCTACAATATCTACGCGTCGTGCGGCTTTTACCCATGCATCATCTATTCTCCTTCGTTCGGTTGTTTCTTCTTTCATCGAACTTTGATCATCGCATTCTCGATTCCAAATCTAATATCTTATACTCGCCCAAAGAGTGCTTCATTCAAGCATCGCATTTGTCTGGGTAACACAATTTTGAATGGTTGCATCTCTTTGCTCCACGAGCGCCTGCCGTTCTTCAGCCTGCTCTTCTAACTCATGAACACGATTTTGTAATTCTAAGTTTCGATCATAAAATTCGTCTAACCAATTCTCCTCAGGTTCCTCTTCTTCCTCTTCTTCATCACTCTCAGCTGCTACCTCTGCAACTAGCTCGGGTGCAACTATTAGTTCTTCATTCACCACGTAGATATCTCTAATTTGATCTTCGTTTGACACAAAATAGTGAGGACTACTAATGCACCATCTAGGACCATCACTATGTTTTCCGACTAGTCCCAGCTACGTTCTCATTTCCTGAAGAGAACAGTGAAAGAAAGGGTGAGCTCAACTAGCCTAGTAAGAAATATTATGACTAAGATAATGCAGAATAAATTATCATTAGCCTTAAATAGTGTTAAACTGATACAATATAACAAACATCAAGTTTACTAGAGGTACCTTGAGAAGTTATGTACATTCAGGAAAAAGAACGGACACGTTTCGAGTTATATATTGTGCGTAATGACTATTTCCGTAAAGGACTCCAAAATATTAACCTTTGAATGTCTCACTGTGTATACACTGGAAAATCCTGAAAGTTTTACAGTAGCTTCATATATGTTAAGAGAGCATACCCTGAAAATTTCAGATTTGTCTGAGCAAAACTCAATTTATGAAAAATGGGGCAAGGTCCGAGTGTTTTAGACACTTTAAAAATAGTAAATCATTTTCTAAAATTCCAGAAAGTTTTGGGGATCATTTTTGGTTCATATCTTTGTCAAATCCGGAAGATGGAAATTTTTGAAATCGGTTTGCTATTTTCCTCAAAATGATTAAGTTATGAATAAAAAAAATAAATAGTTAAACGATGTCTTTAATTAGAAAAATGTGATTTTTGTGCTTGAATACTCAGAATATGGAATATCATGACTATCTTAGGGCATTTTGATAATTTACAATGATAAATATTATTTATGACCTTTTATGGATATTAAATAAAAGGTTAATAAAGGATGAACAATTAGAATAAATTGTTTAATAATTTAATAAGTCATTGAAATATTATTATAATATTAGGAGATGATATTGTTATGTAAATAAAAATATTAAGATTAAAATTTCGTTAAAATATTATTAAATAATTAATAATATTAGATTAAGATATTAATCTTAAATTAAAATATTATTAAAAGATTAATAATATTAGATTAAAGAATTATTATTAAATAATTAAAACATTATTAAATACTAATATTCGAGATTAAATAAAATGTAATAACATTAGTAAATGAATAAAATATTATTAAATGATTAATAATATTAGTGAGTGAATGAAAGTATTATTAGTGAACCAATAATACTAGAAGGTGAATTAAATATTATCTAGGTTAATAATATTATGTGACTTAAAGGTAGTCGTTAATTAATGGTAACACTATCTAGACAGGATAATATTTATAAGAACTAAATGTAATATACAATATCTATGTGATTACATAATCTAATGTTATACTATGACTAATTGAAAGATTAACTATAGGTCTCTCAAAGGAAGATAATATAACTGCATAGTGGATATAAATTAATTGCGTGGCCCGTAATCTATGCATTTGAGGCAAGTTTCCTAACTCAAACTCGAGTTATTATTTTCAAAGCATGTTAGTGAATAATTATTGATGATTATTCACGTCTATATTGATTATTGAAATTCGCACTTTGTGCAATTGAATTCCGTTCTATTGCTATTGAACTGTGAATTAAATTAAAGTTCTTTATTTATGAACTGTTTATGAAATAGATCTATGCTAATTGTATCAGCTAGATCAAGCATGTCTAAATTTGTTAATTCAAATGTGTTTTAAATAGCTGTTCTTATTAAATTGATATGATAAGAACTCTTGAATGAGAAAATGACGAATTTGATTAAGGCATGATATCAATGCCGGATTATTAAGTGTTTATGCATAAATCACGAGGTATGAAAGGCTAATCCCCTTGAATACCAAAACTTATTAAGAGGTCCAGTTTAAATCACTGAGCACCTTGGCAAATTTTCATGGTTATTCAAAACCACTCAGTTCATGTTATTCAATTATCGAATATTCAATTGTTGATTATTAATTCATGTTCCTTCACAATCTTATACTATTGTTGAACATTGAACGCAATATTTCTTTCTAAGTCATGATATATCTCCCTTGTATATAAACTTGCGAAGCAAATTAGTTGCTTACTCTTACTATATCATGACATCTATTTCAGTTAAGCCCGAAGGATCCAACACGAAGAACAAGGGCAAGGGCAAGATCCAGGAGTAGTTTAGAATGAATGTCAATTTAACTATTATCTAATGGAATTTCTTAAGTAAACTATTTGTATTATGAATGGTGTATTTAAAGTTAAGGTTATGGAGACCTTGGGACCAGTTTATGAGACTTTATTATAATGAACAATGTATATTTATTATTTCGTAGTAGTTATATTATGCTTATGATGATGATAGATCGTGAGCACTGAATCTAAGGTTAGAGAACCTAGATTTGGGGGCGTCACAGGTTGGTATCAAAGCTGTAGGTTATAAACATTAGGAATGCGAAACCTAGGTTATAACCTTAGTAGAAACTCTTATAGAGTATGTTAGGAGATGGATTGTGGAAATTCATCGAGTTTGTGTGGTACTTAATAAAATATTATTTCATTTTATCAATGAATATATTTTATTGTGGTACTGATGTTGATTTTATTTATGGTGTTTGTAGGATGTTTGACGAGCGCCAGGGTAGTCACTCAGTTGAACAGGAGCCCATTAAGCATGAGGTCACCGAAGATGTCCCTCATGGTCCTCCGGTAGGGGACTTGTTGAGGAGGATCAGTCAACTAGAAGGCAGAGTAGGGGAATTAGAGGTAGAAAACCACACCCTCCAATTCACCGAAGGTCAATACAAGGATGCGGCTTTTCAAGCCCAGATGGAGGTGGTCGAACAGAAGGGAAAATTGGATGAGTCCCAGTTGCAAGTTACGATGTTGAGGGTACAGCTAGATCATGAAAAGGCAAAGTCTGGAGAGCTGAGCATAGAGCATCTGGAGATGCGAGCTGAGTTGGACGTAGAGATTGCCGATAAGATACGGGTGGAGGAGGCATTTCATGAGTCGTCCAAGCGGGAGGACCAATTAAAGATTGTATTGCAGGCCATGAAGGTCAGGGTAGAGACTTTAGGATCAAGCGTTAGACGCAACAGATGAGGGCCCCAAGCGATGGGGCTGGGGAGGCCCTACTCGAGATATGAGAGTCTAGTCGATCCGTTCGACGTAGAGTTATGGAGTAGTTGCTTCCCCAAGAGCTCAAAGACCCAATGAGGCCACCAAAGTGATGATTATGTTATGACCCAGTTGTAGATAGATGCATTAGTACCCCTTTTTGTGTAATAAGGTTTTATGATGATGTAAACCTCAGCAGGTGTGAGGTAGTGGGTAGTTAAGTAGTATCCCTATATGTGTTTGTAGGGAGGTATCATTATGAGTTAATCCCATCTTTTGTGTTTAAAATGGGATAGTAACATTTATAAAATATACTTGTATTAATCATTAAGTCACTGAAGATCGGTATATGAATATAAATGCAGTATTATTATGTTATGTGTTAGAAAATTTTAAATAGTAGATTGTCTATTTAATGTTATGTGAATCCAGTAGACTGAATTGGAAATTATTTATTTAAAAAAACAAACTTAACCCACTAATCAGGGAGAAAGACTTCCAAATCTTGGTAACTTAAAAATCTCACACAATGATCACCTGATTGTTTGAATACAATAGCGTGTTACATGCTAAGTACTCATATAATAATAAACCCGAGTAGCATGTTAAGAATTTTGTTTCACTAGATAATGCCGCCCAGACATGGACTAAGGAACCAATAGATTGAAGAGTCAGTTAATAATACAGCGGGAGCTCAACAAAACCCAATGCAAGATTTTATCAACATAATGGCTGAAGCCATGCGGAATCAAGCTCAACCTGTAGGAAATCAGGCGGGAAACCAACTAGTCAACTTTAAGGACTTCAAGGAAGTAGGACCGCCGGAGTTTAGAGGAACAACAGACCCGATAGAAGCCCAGACGTGGGTAAAGGAGATTGAGAAGGCCTTCATTATTGCTAGAGTAGCAGAAGAACAAAAGATAATTTTTGTTACCTACTTAATGAAGGGTGAGGCTAATTATTGGTGGGAGGCCAACCAGAACAAAGCCAGGGCTGGAATTGTTACTTGGGAAGCATTCAAGAAGTTGTTCTTCGAGAACTACTTCCCTGAGAGTACACAAGCGAGGATGGAGATCAAGTTCTTGGAATTGAAATAGGAAAATATGTCAGTATCTGAGTACGCTGCAAAGTTCAATGAATTGGCCAGATTCAGTTCACATCAGGTGGATACGGAGGTGAGGAAAGCAAGAAGGTTCAAAAATGGGCTAAAGCCGTGGATTTACAGTAAGGTAGCGGTTTTGCAAATCACGTCATTCTCAAATCTATTGGAGAAAGCTCTCATAGCGGAAGGTGGAAGCGAAGCGGTCTCAAAGTACAATCGAGAGAAGAATAAGAAGAAAGTAGAAAGTGGGAATCAGAATGTTAGCAGTGGCGGTAGCAACCACAAGAAGAGAAAATGGAGCAGTGGGGGTAGCAATTTGGAGATTCAGCAAGGAAGTGTGCAACAAAAGAAGTCAGTGTGTGGAAACTGTGGAAAAGGACACTCGGGGGAGTGCTTAAAAGGAAAAATGGTATGTTATACCTATGGACAAGAAGGGTATACCTCACCCAATTGTCCTAAGGTGAAGAAAGGAGGTTGCTTAATTGTGGTGAAGTGGGACATCAGATCAAGGATTGCCCGAAGAAGAAAAGCACGGATGGCGGAAATGGCAACTAGAAAAGTTCAATGGAACAACGTTTAAAAGATGTCAACAAAAGATGTTGTTTTATCTTATTACTTTGAACTTGGCAAGGTTTCTTCACGAAGATCCCCCTGTGCTCAAAGAAGATGAAACAAACAGGCAGGTTGTTACCGCAATAGATGCATGGAAACATGCAGATTTTTTGTGCCGAAATTATATCCTTAATGGATTTGACAACACATTATACAACATGTATAGTTCTCTCAAAATAACAAGAGAATCATGGGATTCCTTGGATAAAAAATATAAAACAGAAGATGCTGGCACGAAAACGTTCGTAGTTGGGAGGATTTTGGACTATAAGATGGTGGATTCCAAGGCAGTCATCAACCAAGTCCAAGAATTATAAGTAATACTGCATGAAATACATGCAAAAGGTATGTCTTAAAGTTAATCTTTCCAAGTTGCTGCTATTATTCAAAACTACCACCTATGTGGAAAGATTTTAAAAATTATCTCAAGCATAAACGTAAAGAGATGAAACTTGAAGACTTAATCGTAAGATTAAGGATAGAAGAGGACAACCGTGCTTTTGAGAAGAAAAAAGGAAAGACCATTGTGGAATATAAAGTTACCGGGGTGGAACAAGGTCCAAAATCTAAAAAGAGAAAGTTCTCCGGTAATTGGCCTCAACAGGGAACAAAAAAGAAGTTACAAGGCAAATAAAACATCTGTGACAAGCCCGGACATAGGGTAAAGGATTGACAAAAATGTAAAGACTAGAACAAGAAGTCCGCACAAGCCAATATAACAGAAGTGGATGGTATTCTTAAAGATGTTTCTGAAATGAACCTTATAGACACTCAAAATTTTGTATTCCTGTTACTAACAATGCATGAGGGCAGAATCATCTTCTAGAGACAACCTTGGAAGTCACATCAAGTTTCTAACCCCAGAGCTAACCCCAAGAGATCTAGGTTCCACCCCGGAGATAACCCCGGGAGATCCAGTTCCAACCTTGGAGATAACCCCGGGAGATCCAGTTTCCAATCCCGGGGATAACCCCGAGAGATTCAGTCCAAGTTTTAGAGATAACCCTGATAAAATCAGTTCTAACCCAGAACATAACTCCGAGGGATCAAGTTCAAATCCCGGAGTCAACCCCGGGAGGTTAAACCAATCTCAGAGATAACCCTGAGGACAATCATAGTCAACAACAGGCCAATCTCAGAGATAACCCTGAGAAAAGACTGCTACAACTGCGCCAAAGTCGGATATAACCCTGAGAGAGGCAAAATAGTCATTTTGTCACATCAACATCACATCAACGTCATCTCAACACAGTTTAACTCAAACTGCGTCCAAGGATGTCCCGAGTGACAACTACACAAGGCATCTCAATGGATAGACAACGAAGACTTGGAGATCTGGTCATGGACCCATCTTCCCGGCTTCGGATAATCTCTATTCTGATGTCATTGTGTAGCTCTCAACAATGACTTTCCAAAAAGGTACAACACGCCTCCATCGGATGCACGTATTGAAAGTTATGAAGGTTTGAGCAAACACCGTGTAGCCTGAATGCACGTACTTTGAGACGATGGGACCCATAAATCACGGGAAGCCTGGGAAGCCATAGGTTGACCCGCGGTACTTTTGGTCTATAAATAGACCATCCCATTAACTTATTTGAAAAAAAAAGAAGAAAAGAGAGACAACTGTTTCCATTTCAGCCTTTAACCTCTTCTAGAGTGCTCCAAACTGAGTGATTCTTCTTTATAAACACTTGTAAGCTCGTGTTCTACAACATACTAAAGTTTAACTGGTGGAAATCGAGTTTTTAGACCTCAAAAGCTATCTGAAGTCTTCTTAGCAGCCCACTGTAAGATTTTTTATATTTTTAAGCTTTCTACTACTTAAATATATATATATATATATATACTCTAACTCGAACTCGAACTCGATCAATTTAGCCTGTATAGAATATCTGGAGTGGTTACTGTATATATATATATATATATATATATATATATATATCCTCGATATCGATCAATCGTGCCAGGATCGAATATCAGTGACTTTAATCGCTTATATATATACAGTCCGGATCTTAAGCTCACCCCTTATCTAGCTCATCTTGCTCACCCCCCTTTAGCGACGGAATGGGCGACGATTCGCTTAATCGCTATATATAGAACCGTCGTCTTAGCTTTTAGCGACGGACAACATATAGCGTCTGACCAAATCGTCGCCCAGTCCGTCGCTAAACGGGGGTGAGAAAGGTGAGCTAGATAAGGGGCGAGCTTAAGATTCAGATTGTATATATATATATATATATATATATATATATATATTTACTTTTCAAAGTCTTGCCTGGATTCCAAAATTTTTAGTAGTTGATCATCTATATATATATACCTATCTATATATATGCTTTAACTGCTTTTGCAATGTAGATATTTAATCTTCCAGCCTGTGGACTAGATTTGTCTAAATATGGCTATCTCTAACTTTTTCCGATTCTAAAGTTACTAAATTGCTGTTAAAGCTTTCTAGTTTAGATTTATTCAAATTTAATTTTCTTTCTAGCTTTTGTACATATAAATCTATCATTTGAGCCTAGGAGCCATGAAATCAAAGATTCAGCCTGTGAATCTAGATTTGGTTCCCACGATGGACATTTCTCAGCTTTAGTCAGCTTTTTAATTATCTACGGTGTCTGGATATCCTTGGATGGCTATCATGCCCATAAGGAGTATGGCACTGTTATGTATTTTATTTTCTCGAAGATGCTTCGCATCTCAAAAATAAAAGCAATCAAGCCCAATACAGAATAAAATGGAAGTATCAAAGGCCTCAATTACTATTGAGCATAACAGTTTGAAAACCGATTTTTCAAAACATCACTAGTATATCTTGCCTAAAACTGAACTTTTATATACAAGTCAAACCCTTTGTATATAGGTGCAAACTAGGCATATCACTACTTCTAGATAATTGCACATAGGCCTAATATACACACACACATGCATATAAATAAGGTAATTGAAAAGTTGCGGTAACCGTGTTTTCACGAAAGTCGGGGGTTGCCTAACACCTTTCCCCCACTTAATCAAGACCCCAAACTCAATGAATCTCGATTTCCAAGGCCAGTTAAACAGTGTCGTACCATTCGGACTTTGTGTAAACCTTTTCCAAAATCGGTTGAGTTGGTACAACCATTTCAAATCTACCAACTGGCGACTCTAAAAGTCAAATCGTCGACATTCAAATGTTGGACCTTTTCAAACTCGTCTTTTCAGACAAAACTCAACCAAATGAGAACACAGAAGGGCAAGGCACAACAAGGGACATAAATCTTCTTGACATCGACAGTTGGCGACTTTGATGGGGACTCCAGTAAGAGGGCTTGAGCCGCTGTTCAACCTTTTCAAAAACTCTTTTTATCTGTTTATATTTGAATAATGCATTTATATTCGATGGATGTATACTAATGCTTTTTTTTACTGCACTTTAGTGCTTCGTACCATATCTTCCTGTGATATTAGTGCTTCACACATGTCATCATCTCTATACGGTGAGACGTGATGTATGTGAATGTATGTTGTAACGCTCGAGAAAATTGGATTTTTTTGAGAATTAAATTTTTATTTGATTATGTGGATTAAATAAATTTAATTGATTATTTAAGTGAGTAAGCTATTTGAAGGTCGTTCGATGACCTAAACATGTCGGAACATCGTTGTATTTTGGCTATGTGGTAGGATTAAAGTGTTTCAATTTCCAAGACGAAAATAAAAACTTTTCGAGAAATTTTCCAAAAAACATTATTCACGCATTTCTGCTCGGGAATTATTTTTGAACTTCCGAGAAATGCGTAACGATAGAATATCGAGGTGAGATGGAATATCCAATAATATTTTAGTTATGGCAAACATAGTTTTTCACCTGCGGACTTTAAACCTAACGGTTAGGGAAAATGATTTTCGAGAAGGAAATGAAATGCGTATACTGAATTAAAGCAATGATCGTATAATACGTAGGTATTGTACGAGGTAATGAATACTAGTATGATACAAGGTATTATTTGAGTATGTATGGATGATGGTATGTCGTATATGATGAATAAGTATACGAGTTGGAATACGAGATTAATACGTAAATTATACATTCTAAGGCGTTAAGCCATATGTAATGGACTTGTAGGATTGGTTATGATTTATACAAGTCAAAGTATAGGAATTGTTAAGCCCAATGGTAGAAAATGGATAAGTCCCATATGATTTAATGAACAAGCCCAATGTTTGTTAATGCAAGCCCAATTATAAGTTAAGTTAATTAAGCTAGAAGCCCAAAGTAAGAACCGGATCCGTGGATCGATCCAATGGGTAAAGATAAACCATGGGTGACCCAAAGTGATGGCCAAGTAAAGTACTTGGTGGCTAAGAAAATGATAAGTTAATTAATGACCGAGTAAAGTGCTTATGCTTGGAGGCAAA
Organism: Panax ginseng; assembly: GCA_020205605.1. Lineage (NCBI taxonomy): Eukaryota > Viridiplantae > Streptophyta > Magnoliopsida > Apiales > Araliaceae > Panax > Panax ginseng. Next base: position 71,287,056 of record CM035136.1, read on the forward strand.
GTAAAGTGTTTATGCTTGGTGGTAAAGTAAATGTGATGAGCAAGCAAGAGATAAGCTAGGTGATTAGCAAGTAAGCTTAATGGCTAAGTAAGTGTGGTGATCAAGTATGTTTAATGGCCAAGCAAAGAGTGTGGTGGCCAAGTTAACTTAATAACTAAGTAAGGAATAGTAAGGAGGTGATTAAGGAGGTGGGTTTGGATTAATGACCCTTATGCCCTCCATTTGAGTTTCCTATAAATAGAAGCTTGGCTAGTTCATTTGGTAGTTTAGAAATATTAACCAACATATATTGAGAGAGAGAAAGAGCTAGAAACAAGTGATCAACCTACTTTGAAGCAATACATAAGAAGTTTAGCAAGAACGCGAAGAATGAAAAATGTAATATTTTATAAACGTTAGTTTTTGAACTTTTTGATTTTTTTCTCGTAGAGAATCGTAGATTGGTGGAGCATGTCTCTTCCGAAGGGATAAGGATGACTATTGGTGACTAAAACCTTGATAAGTCATGTTTAAATAAGAAATCATAAAGTTTTATGTAAGTTTAAACCGTGGAAATCTTTAAATGTTAACATGGTTGTTGATGGACAAATTGAAAACCATCATAGATAGGGTATGTGCATCTTACTTGATTAGGATGTAGATGATGAATTAATGGAGTGTTCCATTTGATTTGGCTTATAGGACACAAGTAACGAAGTTATGGCGAATTTTACGAAAATAGACGTTAAACGTCGAAAACGTAGAAATCTCGGATTAGTAGTCAAAAGTTTTCGTGTGACTTGGAAACTTCGATTTTCAATGTCAACACCTGAGATAATGTATTCAAGAGTTGTGGACTAAAGAATCGTCAAATTTTGACTAATAACGAAGAAAACGAGTATTGAACGCTAGAAAATGATAAACGAACGCTCAAAATGAACCAAAAGTTGAATTCTGAGTTAACGATTTCTAAAATGTAAAATTCGTGCATGAACACCTAGAGTATGTAATTTGTGAGTTGTGGGCTTTTGAATGAGCCAATTCGGATGTAAAACGAATAAGTTATGAATCCAGGAAGTTCGTTGGATAAACCAACTGTCAAAACTATCTGGCATTGTGAAGCCACCAGCCCACCTAAGGTAATTTTGTCACGCCGCGGTGCCAAATATGGCTAGAGAAACCAAAAAAGTCTGGAGACTCACTGACTGCGGTAGTGAGATTTAGTCTGAGGACTCATGTGCTTGTCAATGAGTCCCAGCAAAACCCTCTAGAGAGTGGCCAAATACATATATATAAAAAAGAGATGTCGTATGTCTGCAATACCGACAATGAAAACACAGTTGATCAAGTTAGGTTTTAATTCTAAATTGAATGTAAACTATTAGTGAGGCCTGAATGTACTTAATGTACATGATATGGCTAACTTCAAATCACTTATAGAGTGATAACGTTAGAAGATTAAGTATGGTTTAACCATAATTAAACGAAGAACGCAAGAGTGTAATAAGTAAACCGTGAATGATGTTCAACTTTGGTACTTCACCAATGATGATCGAGTGTCGGTTAATAACGTAAGAACGTTAACAAGTCGTAATGAAGTATACTAAATCGAACTGACTTTATTAATGAAACAAGTATGATTAAGTATACGAAATGAAAGATAGTTAATTAATGATGAATTAATTAACTTAGAGTAGCATCTTCGATGATTACAATAACGTTGAGAGTTAAAACTAAAAGTTATTGAATATTAAGTAAACGTGAATGGTATGCAATAAGTGTACTTAATCAATGACGATCAAATTTCGATTAATAACGTAAGAACGTTAGTAAGCCGTGAGGAAATGTGATTAACTTGAACAAGTGGTATTAATAAAGTAAATCCACTTACAACATAGAAGAGAAAGAAGTTAGTAAGAACGATGTAAACGGCAAGCCAGAACCAATAATAAACAATCTAATACATGATTAGATTGAGAAGAAGGGTAAGATTCATTAGGAATAATGTATGTTCATTCATGACCTAATGTGGTATGTTATGTGGTTATGTGTTGTAGAGATCGTAAAGACTGAAAGGAAAAGTAATTTTTCTATAGCAAATGCTGAAGGCAAGTCTTTCTTATCACTTGTTTAATCTTCGTGTTAGTCAAGTTTTTTGTGATTCATGTTATGAGATGCATGAATGATTTTAAAGAAAGGGTCGATGCCAGTCTTAACTCGGCTAGAATAATTTTGAAAGATTGATTGATTTGTTTACAAGTCTTTCGATATAGAACTGTTAACGCTATCCTATGCCAAGTATTTGGTACAGATGTAAAGGTAAGTTTGTCTATGAACAAACAAAAGTATTTTCATCAATTATTTGATGGGCACGCGAGGTTGCCAAATGTTAAACGTAAATATGTTTAACGGAAAAGTGTTGATCAACATAGAGTACTATAGGCTGATCACCTAGAAGTGCTCGTAAGTAATGCCAGATGGATGGCCTTAGTGTCGGATGTCCTTTTCAAGTATAAAAACGAAAAGAGTATGTTCATGGTCTTTTTACCTGTTAAGAATTCCTAAGCTATTATATATACTTTGGAATCATTGTTATAAAATGAGAAGTACTAGTCAATGCTTCATGATGATTCATAGCTACTTGTTCAGTTATGAAAGATAATCATATAATTCTCGATGTGGTATTTGTATTATCCTTTGTTAGACTTGCTGAGCTAGTTATGCTCACTTCTTGCTTGAATTATATGATTGCAGCTAAAGCCGAACGAACTGAGAGTTCTAAGAGAGGTGTAGACACTCGAAATTTTTTGTACTTCTGTCAGTAACATTGCAGGATACTTCTGTCAGTATGGATACTTCTGGATACTACCGGAAGTTCAGCGTCAACCATAGAACACACACTGGGAGTAACAATTACAACCTCGGAGATAACCCCGAGGCGTGCAGATCCAATACCGGAACACACACTGGAGAAGACCAATTAATCTCAGAGATAACCCCGAGGTATCCAATCTCAGTCCCAACCATGGGAATAGCCACCAACCTTGGTGATAACCCCAAGGAATGCAGTTTCGGCGATAACCCCGAAAATGCTTGTTTTAAATCCGACCATCTTCAATCTCGGCACTCACAATGAGATACATTGTACCAACCCATCGATAACACCGGAAGGACAGGCACACCTCAAAGATGACAATGAGGACCTTCAACAAATGCAACAGTTTAATCTCAGCGAAGCTCTGAGCAACGTCTGCTTTATCAGCCCAATCCGGCGATAACACCGGTGAGGGGCAACATCGTCATCTCGCCAACATGATGCCACGCCACATTATCTCAACATTTCAGACATACATCTATACACAACGATGTCCCACAAGAGCCAAGGAAAACCAATCCCGAGTGACTATTGTGCGGGGTAACGGATGGAATTTGAAGCTTGAAGACCGGAGGGCATCGTCCCATCATCAATGACTTCCTTCAAACTCTAATCCTATGCCATTGTACAACTCTCAACAACAACGGTCCGAAATAGGTCCTGTATACCTCAATCGGATGCCCGAATTGCACTTCAAAAAGTTTGAGTGGACATTACAGTGCCCGAGTGCATGTACAACAAGAAGACCCGACTCAAGAAACCCGAACCCACATGGGTAGCCTCTGGTACACCCGCGGCTCAGCCGTAGGTACACCTGCGGCTCCACCCTCTATAAATAGAGGGCTTGGGGTGGCCATTTTACAAGAGAAAAGCAATGAGGAAGCCACCCTGATTTGCTCAGACTCACCCCATACAGTGTACTTTCTCATTTTAAACACCCGTGAGCTCACATATAGCCTCTTTTGTACCTACAAAAGCCAGTTACCCACTTTAAAGATATAGAAGTCTTCTTTGGCAGTCAACCGTAAGCCTTCTCACACACTTTAGAGTCTTTCTCTTCATCTTTGCACACACCCTTCTTCACGTTGAGAGTCGTGTTTACAGCGCATTTGCCTTCTATCAAGTGGTTTTCATTTCAGTTTATATATATATATTATATATATTTATATATCTGGACTAACATTATCGAGTTATGCCTCGATTGAGCCTAGACTTCGGTCTGAAGCGTTTATTTGATTTTATATATATATATATATTTATATAAATATGAACTGTGTGTCGAACTTTGTTCGATGAGCCTGAACTTGATGCAGAGCGTTTCTTCGCTTTAATATATATATACACTTATATATATTATCGTAATGTCGAATTTGTTCGATGAGACTAGAATTGATGCGAGCGTTCTCGCTTTAATATATATATACAATTACATATATTATCTGTGTCGGAATTTGTTCGATGAGCCTAGAATTCGGTCTGGAGCGTTTACTACTTTAATATATATATACAATTACATATATTATCTGTGTGTCGGACTCTATTCGATGAGACTGGATTTTACATCCGATCGTTTACTAAACTTATATATATATATATATATATATATATATATATATATATATATATATATATTTAACGTGGTCGAACTCGCTCGATGAGCCCGGATTTTACATCCTAAGTGCATTTAATCACTCATATATATATATATATATATATATATATATATATATATATATATATAAATCCCGCTGAGTTTACTTTGTGGCGATTGATCACTTTGTACACTTTATTTACATTTTGTCCCGCCTTGAGTTCCCTTCGTGGCGGTTGATCGTATTCTGACTTTATTTACATTTTATCCCGCCTGGAGTTCCTCCGTATGGTTGATAGCTTTTACGACTTTATTTATATTTCGATCCCCGTGGAGGTGCTTCATGGTTGGTGATCATGTTCAGATATATATATATATATATATATATATATATATATATATATATATATTTACTGACTTTGATATATATACCGCTTACTACTTTCATACAAATTGCGGTATCATGTGCGCCTAAGAATCATTTGATCACAGATTCAGCCTATTGGATCTAGATTCGGTTCCCGTGATGGACATTTTCAGCTGTAAGCAGCTTGTAAATTATTCTGCGGTGTCTGAACTTCCTCAGATGGTTTCCATACCCATAAGGAAGTAGGCATTATTTTGTAAATTATTTTCATACGGATGCCTCGCATTCGTAAAATAAAATCAATCATGCCGAACACTTAATAAAATGGGAGTGTAAAAGGTCTCAATTACTATTGAGCATCAGGGTTTGAAAAACCTCTTTTATAAAACATCGCTGCCATATCTTGCTTAAAACTTAATTTTTACATAAATTCAAACCCTGTGTATATAGGTGCGAACGAGGCCTCGCACTACTTCCAAATAACAGTACATTGACCCATACACACACACATTCAGAAAATAGTTTCTTGAAAAGAGGCGGTCACCATGGTAACACGGATGTCGGGGGGTGCATAACACCTTCCCTCCACATAACCAAGTCCCCGAACCCTAATGAATCTCGGTTTCACCGACCCGTTTAGCAGTGTCACATCACTGGGTCAATGTGCAAACCTTTTCTCGGTTGTGTTGGTACAACCATTTAAAAAACCAACTGGCGACTCTTAATAGTCCATCGTCGATATTATACATGTCGGAACTTTTTCACTTGTTTTTTCAAACAAATCTCACCTAAAATGAGAACACCAAAAAACAAGTAACGGAAAGGGACATCTAGAAATCCCGACGTCGACAAGAGATAAAGGCAAGGCTAAGATGGATAGTTGATTATCATGTAATAAATTAGTGTATTTGTATATAATATACTTATGAGTAATGAAGAATGTATTCGATTCTTGAACATGGGAAGGGATTTATTACTATTGTAATACGAATATAGTGAATACAATCATTTTGTTGTTATCTCAATGGAATGACTGTATGAATTGTAGTATCGTGTATCACCATCTGTCAGGTTGGAAGATACCTGGATTAGGGGGCGTCATAGGTTGGTATCAAAGCATTAGGTTATATAACTTAAGGGGGGGAGAACCTTAGGCTAATAACCTCGTTAGGGAAGAAGAAGTCCGAATAAAGTAAACTCAAGCTTTACTTAAGTCGAATAAGTTAATAAGGTATTGAGGAAACTCAGTACCGAAAGATTTAAAAGATGGAAAGTAACCTTAAATAAATTAACTGTGATTTGTGCTTATGCTATTGTGTATTGTGTACTAATCAACATGTTATGTGTTATTGTAAGATGTCGATCGATAGCTTGATGTATAGAGATATACACGCAGTGAGCGAAGAGTTGGATAACAGAGTAGAGGCTGTACCTATGCTAGTGGCGGAGGTACCATTAGTGAATCTAGAGGAGTCGGAGCCAGAGGAGTACTTTTCTAAGGAAGACTTGTAACGACCGAGAAATTAGGATCTTATTGTAAAATAATTTTATTAAATTAAATAATAATAAAATCGTATTCCATTTGTTATCAAGATGGTTGACATTGTATAACCTATTGATGTTAGAATGTCGTAGTATTTGAGCTACGTGGATGAATTAAAGTGTTTGAATTTCCAAGACGAAAATAAAAGTATAACTTAGACCAGTTAGCTAACCTTTATGTTAAGGAAATCATTTCCAAACATGAAGTACCGGTATCGATTGTGTCAGATCGTGATCAACGATTCCCATCGAACTTTTGGAGGAGTTCGCAAGAGCAGTTGGGAACACAACTGAAGTTAAGCACAACTTATCATCCACAAACCAATGGGCAGAGCGAGAGAATAATTCAGACGTTAGAAGACATGTTGAGGTCTTGCGTCATGGATTTCGAGGGTAGTTGGGATGATCACCTACCACTAGTAGAGTTTTCATATAACAACAGTTATCATGCAAGCATAGGTATGCCGCCGTATGAAGCTCTTTATGGGAGAAAGTGCAGAACACCTTTGTGTTGGGATGAGGTGGGAGTACGCCGGATGCTAGGACCAGAATTTGTTCAGCAGACAGCGGATGTGGTAAAGTTAATTCGGATGCGTCTCGTCACACTCAGGATAGACAGAAGAAGTATGCGGACTCACATAGACTAAGTGAAGAGTTTGAGGTGGGCTCGTATGTGTTTCTTAAGGTATCTCCCTGGAAAAGAAAGATACGCTTTGGAAAGAAAAGAAAGTTAAGTCCAAGGTTTATAGGACCTTTTGAGGTGTTAAAACGGGTGGGAGAGGTAGCTTATATGATAGCATTACCTCCAGACCTAGAACGAATACATAACGTGTTTTACGTATCTGTATTACGTCCATATAAGCCGGACTATAAGCATATAATCGAGTATGAGCCGATTCATATCGAGAAAGACTTAACATATGAAGAGTCGCCGATGCAGATCATTAATAGAAAGGAACATGTTCTGAGGAACAAGGTAATACCATCAGTAAAGGTATTATGGAAGAACCACGATGTTGAAGAAGCAACGTGGGAACTAGAAGAAAAGATGAAGAAAAATTTTCCTCATCTATTTGATTAAAGTAAGATGAGATTCTGGGGACAAAATCTTTATAAGGGGGGAAGAATGTAACGACCGAGAAATTTGGATCTTATTGTAAAATGATTTTATTAAATTAAATAATAATAAAATCATATTCCATGTGTTATCAAGATGGTTGTCATTGTATAACCTATTGATGTTAGAATGTCGTAGTATTTGAGCTACGTGGATGAATTAAAGTGTTTGAATTTCCAAGACGAAAATAAAAGTTTTCCGATAAATTTTTTGAAAAACAATATTCATCGATATTTGCTCGGGATATAATTTTGAGTTTCCGAGAAATATGTAATGATGGAATAACAAGGTAAGATGGATTATATAATAAAAATCTAGTTATGGAAAATGTAATAATTCACTTGTGGACTTAATTTATAAACGTTAAGGAAGGCGAAATAGTAATGAATAAGTGATAATGGTATGATACTTGGTATTGTACAAAGTAATGAAAACGAGTATAATACAAAGTATTATACGAGTTTGTATTAAGGATGAAATACATTATATAAATTCTATATAAATTAGAATACAAAAATAATACATCAACAATATGTATTAAGAAATGTTAATGGACTTGGAAGATTGGTTAACAATTATATACAAGTCCAAGTGAATTAAAGGGAGAGGCCCAACTATTAATGAATGAACAAACTAGTGTTTATTAATGCAAAGCCCAAAGAATGATTTAATGTAATCCCAAACTAGAATCCATGAGTTGTATGACCCATGGGGCAAACCATATTAATATGGTTATTGTGGTGACCAAGTTAATGTGGTGACCAAGTTAGTGTGGTGACCAAGACTTAGGAGTAATGACCAAGACTTTGAAGTAATGGCCAAGTATAGGATAAGAGAGTGCTAACCAAGTAATGAATAGTAAGGAGGTGGCTTAAGGAGGTGGGATGATTTAATGACCAAACTACCCTAGCTTTGCAAGTTCTATAAATAGAGAAGGCTTACAAGCCATTTGTTAGTTGTTCAAATAATCCAACATATTGAAAGTGCTTAAGTGTTAGAGAGAATAAGCTACCAATAAGTTATTCCATAAGTAAGAAGAAGAAGAAAGCTACCTTACCAAGACTACAAAAAGTAAGACTTTTTCTCTATTATCTTCTATCTCTACCATGATAGGTTGATAAGAAAAGATGGATTAAGAAACATGAATGATAAGAAGCAAGAAGAATGAATAAGTCATGAACTTAAGCCACATAAGTTGGTAATAAGTCATTTGAACATATAAAAGTTATAAACTTATTATAAGTTAACCTTGAATGTTAAGTATGAAAATATGAATTGGTAATGAGTTTATTAAGAGAAGTAATAAGGATGTAAAAGGACTTTTATGCTCCTATGAATCATAAGTTAAGTTATATGTGAAGAACATGTAAAGTATGATGATTAAGAAACTTTAATTGTCATAAGTCATGAATAATCAAATTTTAAGTAGTTTATAATTTGACAAGTTATAAGCTCATGAAGAATAAGTCAAAATCCAACAATGAATATAAGTTGTTGTATTAAGTATGTTAAGATGTTCACATGATGAATGAAGTTCATTTGTAATGTTGAACAAATCATAAGAATGAAGAATTGCCGGAATTTGCACGATTGGACGATAAACGTCGAATTCGTAAAATTCTTGGAATGAAAGTCAAATTTTGTGTTTGATCATGAAACCATTGTTTTCCAATAGAGACAAGTCATATTTGGCATTTAAGAGTTGCAGACTCGAAAATGACCGGATTCTGACTTAGAACGAAGAAACGAGCGTTGAACGCTCACGAACGTTTATCGTTTTCGTTAAAAATAAACCAATAGGTAAATTTTTAGCAAACGAAGTCAAATAGATAAAATTCTTGCATGAACATGTAGATTACATAATTTGTGAACCGTAGGCTTTTGAACGAGCCAATTCAGACTTATAACGAAGAAGTTATGCATTCGGGAAGTTCACAAAATTCACAAACTGAATTTGTTTTCTAGTGCCTGAGTTGGCGCATGGCCAAACCCTAACAAAATGAGCCGCATCATGAATATGGAAAACGATTGTTCGAGCACACTCAGTTGCAAGAGTTCATGCAACAAGAAACCATAGTACAATATGTGGCGCTGCAACGCCATGTCTGATACCAAAATCCTTCCTGAGAGTGGCGCCACAGCCATGACCCATTAAGTAAGGACTCGTGCCACAGCGCCAAGTCCGGGACAGTGATGCTTTAAGCTTGCGCCGTAGCATGAGATGTAAGTATAAAGCTGGCGCCACAGCGCCAGTCTCAGAACAAGGATAGTAATGAAGGTTTCTAAGTGCAAAGAAAAGAAAGCTAATTGATTTAAAAGTAAACACAACTTAATGAATGTAATGTAACATTGTTTAAACTTTGTTAAACCTTAAGGATGTTGTATAAAGGTTGAGATAACCTAGTCGAGTATAAATGCAAGGATAATGATAAATTGGAACGAATAGTAACTGAATCTAATACACAATTAGATTGAAATGAAGGGTATGATATAGTCATATACATACTTGATTATATGTGACCTAATGTAAGGCATTATGTGATCATGTATTGTAGAGACTTGAACGACTTGAACATAAAGTTAATATACCATAGCAGATGCTAAAGACAAGTATTGTAACTCTTGTCTCGGTTCAATCTGAACAAGTTTTTGAAGTTCATGTATTCTTTCGCATGAATTGAAGTATGTTGAAGTTAAAGCCAATTCCTTTTGCTAGACATGATGCATTGATAATCTATTCATGTATTATCAAATGTGGCTATCTTTTGTCAACTACTTGATATGGTTTTCAAAAGAGAACTGAAATGTTAAACAAATGTTTTGTCGGTAAAACGACAGGCACGTGAGGTTGCCAAATGCTTAAACGTGCATAAGTTTAATGGATGTAGTGTTTATCAACATAGAGTACAATAGGCTGATCACCTAGAAGTGCTCGTAAGTAATATCGGGCTTACGGACTTGCTTCCGGGTTGTCCTTTTCCAATAAAGAATGAATACTCGAGGTCTTCGACCGGAGTGAATGTTTTACTAAATATTGTTATTATGGTAAAGCATTTTGAAAGAAAAGATGAAGTGCTATTTTGAATTATCAATAGTACTTCATAACTATTGTTCAGTTATTGAAGATATACGATTTATATGTGTCAAGCATATTGTTATTAAATTGTTATACTTGCTGAGCTAGTTATGCTCACTCTTGCTTGAACCATATGAATGCAGCTAAGATTGAACGTCCCTAAGGATCGAAAAAGGATAAAGGAAAAGCTAAGGCAGATTACTAAGTTGTCTTGTAATAGTATAGGTCTATTATTGTAATGTAACTGATATTATGACAAAGAACCTTTGTAATGGGTATAGAACCTGGGAAATGTAAATATTACTTTAAATATATAGAAGTTATGTTCGTTCTTTGAGACTTTTCAATTGAATGAATGTATGAATGTTGTATAGTATAGCACCATCTGTCGGGTTGGAAGATACTCGGATTTGGGGGCGCTACAAGACTACTCCGAGGGGATTATGGATATAGTATCATATCTTAATATGATGAGTGACAAGGAGGAAGAAATGGAGGTAACATTGGTTAATAAGGTGGTACCTACACAAGAGTCATCACCTCTAGATGCAATGAGAGCATTGTATCTTGCGATTTTGGAATGAAATGTGCAATTGAGAACAACATGCGAATCGTAATGAAGAGATTAGTTATCTCCATGAAGCTAAGATGTCTGTAGAAGCAGATTTTGAGTCAGAGAACAATAAAAATGTGCTTATGACAGAGGCCGATGAGCTTCGTAAGAAACTGGTTAAGAAAGACCAAAAGATAGCACTGATGTCTTACATCTATAAGAGTACTCATGAAAATTTCAATATGAAAGTTGCTTGTTATTCCATTGAGTCGGGACAGACTCGACACACTATTAGTCAGAATACTGTAGCGATGATTGTGAATGAGAAATATGAGGATGCTGTTATGCATTATTAGAATTTTAGAGTGATAAATATGTGTGTAGTGACGTAAAGCCCTCTTTGGTAAATCTAAAAGGGTAGTCTTCTTGTAAACCCCAACTTTTGTGAAGTTCAATTGTGGAATAGAAATGTAATAGCTTTTGACTATGAAAGAAAATTGTAAATAGTTTCAAACTATGAAGAAGAATATGAATATATGAAGTTTTCATTTAATATGCTTTGTTATGGTATGAGCTATTATGTGGCGAATAATAACGAAGTAAGTAAAGAGATAACACTAAAATTTTAATTAATCAAAAAAATGCCACCACGAAGAAGACAATGTAATCAGGAAGCGGAATCACGTAATGATAATCAAGGGGGTTAAAACAACCCTATGCAAGAGTTTGTTAATTTATTAACGGCTGCATTTAACCAAACAGGTAGTAGAATAACCGCAGAACCTAGGGTTGTAACGCCTTAGAATTTCAGATTTTGAATGAATTAAATTTTTATTTGATTATGTGGATTAAATGAATTTAATTGATTAATTATGTGAGTAAGATATTTGAAGGTCGTTCTATGACCTAGAATGTGTGAATGTGGTTAGTATTCTGGCTGTGTGCTAGGATTAATTGTTTTGAATTATCAAGACGAAAATGAATGTTTTCCAAGAAGTTTTCCGTAAAAACACTATTCATCCGATTTCGTTCGAAGCTTAGGTTTGAAATTCTGAGAAATGCGTAATGATAGAATATGAAGATATAATGGAATATCCAATAATATTTTCGTTATGGCAAACAAAGGTGATTGACTATTTTGGCTTAGGTTTCCAATGTTAACACGTGAGATAGAATTCTTAAAGGTGAATTCCGAAGAAAAAGAGTATTGAATGGTCGAAAACGTTAAACGAAAGCTAAAAAATGAACTCAAAGGTGAATTCCGAGTTATCGAATTCAAAAGTGTAAAATTCTTATATGAACACATAAAGGATGTAATTTATGAGTTGTAGGCTTTTGAATGGGTCAATTCGGATGTAAAACGAACAAATTATGAAGCGAGGAGTTTCGTTAGAAAACCAAACTGTTTTGGCTAATCTGGTGCCAGAGGCTACCATATGACAGCCAAAACCAAGATAAAATGGCCGCGTACGCGCTGCAGATTCGGCCATGTCCCCTGTTAACTCCTGCCGCAGCGCCGAGTTAGAACTAGGGATGTCGCGCCGCAGCGCTGACAATGTAAAAATGTTAACCAAGTTAGGTTTTTGTTTCATTTGAATGTAGACCTAAAGTAAGACATTGAAGGTACTTAATGTACATAATCAAGCTGACCTTAAATCACTTATAAGGTGATAATGTAAGAATATTTATTAAGGTTTAATAGAAATTAAACGAAGAACGCGAGAACGTAATAAGTAAACCGTAAATGACGTTCAAGGTTGGTACTTCACCAATAATGATCGAATGTCGGTTAATAACATAAGAACATTAACGAATCGTAACGAAATATAGAAAGTCAAACTAACTTTATTAACGAAATAAAGACATAGAAGAGAAAGAAGTTGGTTAGGACAATAAAGATAGTTTGTTTGATGACTAATTATAGTGTGTTATGTGAATATATCGTGTAGATCCTGTAAAGACTGAGAATTTTTGAATTATATATTCGAAGACGCTTGAAGACAAGTCTTTCTTAACGTTTGCCTAACCCTCGTGTTAGCCAAGTTTTATGTGATTCATGTTATAAGATGCATGAATGGTTTTAAAGAAAGAGTCGATGCCTATTTTTACCTCGGATAGACAAGTATTGAAGAATGGATTGATTTGTTTACAAGTCTTTCGATATAGAACTGTTAACGCTAACCTATGCCAAGTATTTGGTACGGATGAGAAGGTAAGTTTGTCTATGTACAAACAAAAGTATTTTTCATCGATTATTTGATGGGTACGTGAGGCTGCCAAATGTTAAGCGTAAATACATTTAACGGAAGAGTGTTGATCAACATAGAGTACAATAGGCTGATCACCTAGAAGTGCTCGTAAGTAAAGACGGATAGATTGCCTTAGTGCCAGATGTCCTTTTCAAGTATGAAAATGAAAAGAGTATGTTCATAGTCTATTGAGCAGTTCAGAATTCCGAAGCTATTATATGTACTTTGGAATTGTTGTTATGACATGAGAAGTACTAGTCAAATGTTTCATAGTGCTTCATAGTTAATTGTTCAATTATGGGAGTAAAGCATGTAATTGTTAATGTGATATTCATATGATTCTTTGTTATGACTTGTTGAGCTAGTTATACTCATTCTTGCTTGAACCATATGTTTGCAGCTAAAGCCGAACACACTGAGAGTTCTAAAAGAGATAAAGGCAAGGCTACAATGGACAATTGATCGTCCTATAATAGATTAGTATATTTGTATGTAATATACTTATGAAGAACAAAGAATGTATTCAGTTATGAACCTGGGAAAGGATTTATTATGAATGTAATAAGAATATAGTAAATACAATCATTTTTTTGTTATCTCAATGGAAATGACTATATGAATTGTAGTATCGTGGAGCACCATCTGTCGGGTTTGAAGATACCCAAATTTGGGGGCGTCAAAGGTTGGTATCAAATCATTAGGTTATAAAACTTAAGGGGGGAAGAACCTTAGGCTAATAACCTCGTTAGGAAAGGAAAGGTCCGAAGAAAGGTAACTCGAGTCATATGAGTTATTAAGGTATTGAGGAAACTCAGTACCGAAAGATTTAAAAGATTGAAAGTAACCCTAAATGGATTAAATGTGATTTATGCTTATATTATTGTGTATTATGTACTAATCAACTTGTTATGTGTTGTTGTAGATGTCAATCGATAGTTTGATGTATAGGGATATACATGTGGTTAGCAAGGAGTCCGTAAACTGAGTTGAGCCAGTACATGTGCCTGTAGCAAGCATACCTTTAGTGATTCTAGAAGAATCAGAGACCGAGGAGTATTATTCGGAGGAGGACTATTCTGAGGAGACCATGGGGTTATCATCATATCTAAATATGATGATAGATATGGAGGATGACATGGAGTTAACATCGGTTAATATGGTGATGTCTGCCTTAGAGTCAACACCTACAGAGACGATGAGGGCAATGTACCTCTCAGTGCTTGACCATAACGTGCAACTGCAAAATATGGTGCATCACCAGAAGGAGGAGATTAGTGATCTCTATGGGGCCAAAGAGTCTACAGAGTCAGACTATGAGATAGAGCATGATGAGAAAGTGCTCATGACTAACAAGGCTAGGGACTAGAAGAATGAGGTCATAGAACTTCGTAAGAAACTGGCTGAAAAAGACCAGAAGATAGCACGAATGTCATATATAAATAACAGTGCGCACGAGGATTTCAAGCTTAAGATAGCTTGTTATTCTATTGAGTCGGGACAGACTCGACATACTATAAGTCAAGATACTGTGTCAATTCTAGCTAACGAGAAGCATGAGAATGCTGTTAGACAGTATTAGAAGTAGAATGGTAAATACTTTTGTGTAGTTACGTAAAACCCTCTTTTGTATAATTAAAGGGTAGTCTTTTTTGTAAATCCAAATTTTTGTGAAAGTTAATCACGGGATATAAATGTAATAGCTTTTGGCTATAGAAATCAAGATGTAAATAGTCTTCAACTATGAAGAAGCATATTAATATAATGAAGTTTTTCTCTTAATGTGCTTTGTTGTGTATGAGTTATGGTTCAGTTGTTCGATGACTAGTAACTAAGAAAGCAAATAAGAAATAATGGAAATTCATTTATTTAATCAGAAATGCCGCCAAGAAGAAGACAACATAACCAAGAGGCGGAATCACACAACGATAATCAGGGGGGGTCCTAATAACCCTATGCAAGAGTTCATTAATTTATTAACGGTTGTGTTTAACCAAACTGGGGGTAGAGCACCTACAGTACCTAGGGTAGCCCGAACAACTACCTTTAAGGAATTTAAAAGTGTAGGTCCACCTGAGTTCAAAGGAACAACGGACTCAATGGAGGCCCAGACATGGGTCAAGGAAATAGAGAAGGCGTTTGTGATTACAAACGTAGCTGAGGCGCAAAAGACCTCTTTTGCAACCTATATGATGAATGGGGAAGCCAACAACTGGTGGGAGGCTCACCAAGTTCGGGCTGGAACAGATGCTGTTACATGGGAACAGTTCAAGAAGGTATTCTTCGAGAACTATTTCCCTACTAGAATGCAAGGAAGGATGGAGATTAAGTTCCTAGAACTTAAATAGGGGGACATGACTATTTCCCAATATGCAGCCAAATTCAATTAATTGGCAAGGTTTTCTCCACATCAAGTGGACACAGAGGAGAGGAAGGCTCGTAGGTTTGAGTAGGGCCTAATCCCCTAGCTCTATAGTAGGATATCAGTTTTTCAGAGTGCATCCTATGGGACCATTCTGGAAAAGGCGATAATATCAGATGGTGGTAGTGAGGCGTTGACCCAATACCATAAGGAAAGAAAAAATAAAAGCAAGAGAGAGGGAGGAAATAAGGCAGAGATTGCCAGTGGTAGTGGCAATATGCCTAAAAGGAAGAATTTTAACCCTGGGAATACTGGGGTGAAACAAGGGGATCCTAAACGTAGGATGGAGGCATGTAAGACATGCGACAAAACTCATATGGGATTCTGCCTGAAAGGGAAAACAGGTTGTTATAACTGTGGATAAGAGGGTCACATCTCTCCCAACTATCCTAATCCTAAGAAAAGTCGAGGCTGTTTTGTTTGTGGGTCGATAGATCACATGGCAAGAAATTGCCCGAAGAAGGGGGCGGAGGTCAATAAGGGTTCTAGTAGTGGTACTTTATCCATTATTGGACCAACACCATCGTTGGGTAGACCCTCAGCCCGAACATTTAATATGACCGTCTAAGATGCGGTTGCATCATCAGATGTAGTAGCAGGTATCATTCCAGTCAACGAAATAAATGCTTATATATTATTTGACTCGGGTGCTACTTGTTCTTTTATAGAATGTGGATTTGCTAAGCAAGTGGGGTTAAATCCTGAAAAGTTAGAAATACCTTTAGACGTTAAGGAAGAAAACAAGGAGATAAATCCCATTGAGCGTATTCATAAGAATTGTTTCGTAAATATCAGGGGTAACAAATTATCAGTAGATCTTTTACCGATAAGGTTAAGAGAATTCGATGCGATTCTCGGTATGGATTGGTTAATTAACCATAGAGCGATAATAGATTGTCATAGAAAGAGTGTAAACCTAAGGCTTTCTAAGAAACATGAGGTGGTTTTTTATGGTAATGAATCACCGGGACGTTCTTGTTGTCTAACCATAACACAAGCTAGGAAGATGTTGAAGAAGGGGTGTAAGGGTTATTTGTGTCATGTGGTGGATACTCAAAGAGAGGGAACATCATTGGAACAGATAGCGGTAGTTCAAGAGTTCGCGGATATGTTTTCGAAGGAGTTACCCGGTATTCCGCAAGATAGGGATGTAGAATTTGTGATTGATTTGTTGTCGGGTACTGCACCAGTTTCAAAGGCACCATATTGGATGGCGCTAGTTGAGATGAAGGAGTTAATGGTTCAATTATAGGAACTGTTAGATAGAAAGTACATTCAACCGAGTGTGTCTCCGTGGGGAGCACCGATATTGTTTGTAAAGAAGAAGGACGGATCATTACGACTTTGTATCGACTATTGAGAGTTGAACAAGGTAACGATTAAGAATAAATACCTGTTGCCCAGGATCAATGATCTATTTGATCAGTTGAAAGGAGAAAAGTATTTTTCTAAGATAGATTTGCGCACGTGGTATCATCAACTTAAAGTAAGGAAGGAGGTTGTACCTAAGACCGCGTTCAGAACTCGTCATGGGCATTACGAGTTTCATGTTATGTCATTTGGGTTGACGAATGTGCCAGTCGCATTTATGGATATGATGAACAGAGTGTTCAAACATTATTTGGACAAGTTCGTTGTAGTGTTCATTGATGATATTCTAGTCTATTCTAAGATGCCAGAAGATCATGCTGAACATTTAAGAATAGTGTTGGAAACACTACAGAGGAAAAAGTTATATGTGAAATTCACTAAGTGTGAATTTTGGCTTGAACGAGTGTTTAAGACCCCAACTTTTATAAATAAAGATGAATTTTCTATAAATATTATTTTTGAATATTATGGAGTAAATTTGATATAATGTTATAGTTGTGGGTAATATTTATAAATTTTGCAAAGTATGCAAGTTGTTATAAAATATTCGTATGGTCGGGGAATATTCTTTTTTTCGGGGAATATTCATACGACGGCACAATCATTGGTGGACCCCCACAACGGAATTATTGTCGGATTGAGAAAACGACAAAAATACTTTATGAAAATAACGGCGAAGGTGTTACCGTTAAAACTATTGAACTACCCGGCAGTAAAAGTACAGTAATACGCGTGGATGCATAGTAGCACACGGTATTGATTATTGATGCTTACGTGAGAAGTCACTCAGCTATACTTAATTATTGCTACAGTAATTGCTGCATCATATCTCTTATATTATTGATTCAATTATTGTCTCAGTATCATCTGTATACTATGTTATATTATTAAATCAATAATTGAGACGACAAGTTATAAATGATTAATAATTGTTGAAAGATTAAATATGTTTTAATTAAAAATAAAATGATTTATGGTAATATTTATTCATTCCTTGATGTATATAAACAGTCTATTATGAGACGTTTGTGGTAAGTTTGGTTATTTTACGGGGGGCCCATATGTCACCATCTAAGAGTCCCTTCGTCAATAGTAATTACCTTCGTCAATAGTAATTACCTTCATCAATAGTAATTGCCTTCGTCAATAGTAACTACCTTTATTAGACATCAAACCACTTGCTGTTTCATATTACAGGCGTTAAACCAATTGTCGTTTCACATTACAGGCGTCAAACCACTTTTCTTTTCACATCACCAGTCGTCAAGCGACTTGCCTTTTCACATTTCAAGTGCTAATCTAGAAATCTTCTATAAATAGAGGCCTAGTGCTTCATTATTTTTCACGAATTCATTCAAGCTATAGAGAGAGAAAGTATAGAGAGAATAAGAGAGAAAGAAGAAGAGTATTACATTACTACACTCTTGTAGTATTCAATCTACTACTAATGTAAGGGGTGTTATTCTTTTTATTCATGAAGAGAAGCTGTTGTTATTCCATTGCTTATTATTACATTGGAATAACTTTTGTATACAGTTTACCCTATACTTGGTGACATTCTTCTATTATTACATTTGGAACATCACATGCATGTGTTTTACAGGACATGGTTCCGTCTTTATTATTATTCTGTTGGAACATCACATGCATGTGTTTTACAATGGACTGGTTAAAGTCTTTATTATTATTACATTTGGAACATCACATGCATGTGTTTTACACCGACTGGTTCCGCTCTTTATTATTACATTGGAACATCACAGCCGGTGCAAATTTTGCACGACTGGTCCGTTATTATTATTCATTGGAATAACTTTGTCTATCACAATCTGCGTATGCATGGTGATTTCTTTTGTTATTCCATTCTTTATTATACTCAGGTTGGTTAAAGTTTTGACTTCTATACTCCATGAAATTAGTAGAATATCCTTGATATTTGTCTGCGATATCTTTTCATGGAAATATTCTTCGATCATTCTTGAATTTTACTCTACAAAGCAATATCATGTTGACAATTTGGACATTATTAGTTCTGGATAAATTAATTCTTGAACTTGTTTTATTGAATTCTTATATCATTGTCATCATCCTCATGTTTATATTATGTTAAAAGTCATCTGTGGCACAGTGGTGCATAGATGGACTTGGTATGATTATGACCGAGGATTATTCGGTTGTAATCATGGTAGTAATGTTACAAATGATGTGTTAAAAGTTATCATTGGCCCGTAGTGCATTGATGGACAGTTGTTGGCGTGATCATGACCATTAATGAGTACATGAATATCCTTGGCTGTAGTGCATGGATAATTTGTGGTCGTGATACTAAAGAATATCCTTGGCCGTAGTACATGGGTGATTCAATGATGTGGATTATTTATTAAGTTGAGTCCCAGCGATAAAAGTCATGAAAAACCTTTTAAATCATAAACGATAGTAGATTTTATTCTCTACTTGACTCTTTTAATGGATTGCTTGTTCCGCTGCAGTTAAACTTGATGTTGTTATATTTTATCAGTTTAACACTGTTGAAGGCTAACGATAATTTATTCTGCATTATCTTAGTCATAATATTTCTTAGTTGGCTAGTTGAGCTCACCCTTTTCTTTCACTGTTCTCTTCAGGAAATGAGAACATAGCAGGGACTAGTCGGGGAACGGAGTGACGGTCCAGAGGATAGCATTAGTAGTCCTCACTATTCTGTGAAATAGTGTATTAATAATTGTAATGAGGACTCCTTTTGAGTTTGTATAATCTCTAGTAGACAATAATTGTATTCAAACTCACAATTATGTTTTGTCGTATTATACACGACAGTTGTATTAGTAAGTTGTATTTGAATTTTGTACCATGTATCTGACGACCCAAGATGGGTGATGTATACCTAATTTTGGGGGCGTCACAGAGTGCATTTTCTAGGACATGTTATAGATAAAGATGGCATATCCGTAGATCCAGCGAAGGTGGAAGCAGTAAATGATTGGGAGCAACTAAAAACGCCAACCAAGGTTAGGAGTTTTCTGGGGTTAGCAGGATACTATAGAAGGTTCATTTAGGACTTTTCTAAATTAGCTACTCCGTTGACGAATCTGACGAGAAAGTCGGTGAAGTATAAGTGGACAGAAAAGTGTGAAAATAGTTTTCAAGAACTAAAAAGGAGGTTGAGTGAGGCACCTGTATTATCCTTACCAGATGATACGGGGAATTTTGTAGTTTATAGCGATGCTTCGCATAGAGGACTGGGTTGCGTACTCTTACAGCATGGCAAGGTAATTGCGTACGTGTCACGTCAGTTAAAGGATTATGAGAAGGTTTATCCTACTCATGACCTGGAATTGGCAGCTATAGTTTTTGCTTTAAAAATATGGAGACATTATTTATACGAGGAGAAGTGTGAGATATACACGGGCCATAAAAGTTTGAAATATATCTTCACATAGAAAGAGTTGAATATGAGGCAGAGGACGTGGTTAGAGTTGATAAAAGATTATGACTGTGATATCTTATATCATTCGGGGAAGGCGAATGTAGTAGCCGACGCGTTAAGTCGGAAGGGTAGAGAAAAGCTATCAATGTTAACGACTTAGAATGAGTTAATAACAGAGATGACAAGGATAAAATTAGAAGTTAAATTACCAAGTGAAACGGGGGAGATGTCATTCACACTAGAGACTCGACCAACGATAGTGGAACGGGTTAAAGTAGTATAGATAAGTACCGAAGAATGCGAGCGAATGAAAATGATAATGAAGGATGACGTAAAGACTAAGTATAACCTTGATAAAGAAGGTTTGCTTCATTTTGAAGGAAGAATTTGGGTTCTAAATAATTCAGAGTTGAAAGAAGAGATTATGTGTGAGGCTCATAGTTTGAGGTACTCGATACATCCTGAAAGTACTAAGATGTATCAAGACCTTCGTCAGAATTTTTGGTGGCCGAACATGAAGAGGGAAATCGATGAGTATGTTAGTAAGTGCTTAACTTGTCAGAAAGTTCAGGCTAAAAACCAAAGACCGAGTGGGTTGTTGCATCCACTAGAGATTTCGGAGTGGAAATAGGACCATATCACCATGGACTTTGTGGTGGGACTTCCAACAACGAGAAAGGGATACAACGCTATTTGGGTAATAGTGGATCGGTTAACCAAATCGACTCATTTTCTACCAATAGGAGTTAGGTATAACCTAGAGTAGTTAGCTAAGCTTTATGTCAAAGAAATCATTTCTAGATATGGAGTACCTGTTTCGATTTTGTCTGATCGTGATCCGCAATTCACGTCAAACTTTTGGAGGAGTTTGCAAAAGCAAATGGGAATGCATTTGAGATTGAGTACAGATAAGTATATTTTATACCTACTTATTGAATACCAATTCACGCGAACTATGCCCATCTCAAGTACATTTTAGGGTGTTTTAGTTGCATTTCATGTTAGTTTGCATTGGATATACTTAAAACTCCTTTTGGCGGAAAAGTGCAGGAAACGGCCTAATTTGGTGGACTTAGAGGGCACAAGGCAAATGGACGCATGAAACGAGGCACAAGATGTGGATGCGTGGCATGAGGATCAAGTGGAGCAGAGACTCAGCAGGGATGAACAAAGAAATGAGCAGCAGGAACAGATTTGTATAGTAGTAGAACCAAGATGCAACAGTGCAGAAGCCGCTCGGCCGCGCGATAGAACAAGTATGGGAACGCATGCGCCAGCGAAAGCACCCTACCGGACATCATGAGACATCATGCAAGTTCTTGGCGCTACCGCTTGAGGATTAGATCGGGGAGACGCATCGCTGCGCGATGCCTAATCATTCTTGAAATATGTTTATTTTAATGTTTAATTAAAATGGTTGTAATTGGGTTTTTAAAATGATATCTGATTGGTGTCAAAGGGGATTATGGATTATTTTTCAGTTTTTACGTATGTTTAACATCGTAACTAGGGTTTACTATCTGGGAGAGATTCCAACGTAGAAGGAGGCCAAAACTCTACTTTTCTACTTCTTCTTGGGATTTTCTACCAGAGTGGATTATTATTAGTATTTATTGGATTCATATGAGGATTTGAATAGTGGATTATATTCAGCAATTGGGTTTGATCGTTTATACCTTTCATCTTTCAATTTTTTGTTTATTAATCATGTTTAGATTTGATCCCATAATGGCTTTTGGTTCAATCATGAACTAAACTCCATTATGGGATTCTAACGGATTTTAATATGTAGTTTGATTGCATACTTGAATGCTGGATTGTTTATATATTATATGGGATTGTTTTGCACGTATGAATGCTTGATCACCATTCGTTTCAGTACTTGTATGGAATTGACAATGAACATGCAAGTAGTGATTGTAATCATGATAGTATACGAATATGGGGCTATTTTATATAGCTTGTGTATTTCGTGAACCAGATAGACATAAACTGTTTCACCGTATGAGTTAGAATAAGGGCTTGAACTTAAATTCAATATAGTTGCAATTTCACATAGACATATAGTGATTTTGGTTATATTAATGATTACATGGAGTCTATCATTTGTGGATGTTGTGTAAGTAGGTCATAGTGCATTGAAAATTGGCTACTTTCCTGTGATATGTGAATAAGTCATGCATGATCGTGGTGATTGAATGAAATATTAAATGAAGTTAGAATCCCATTATTTATAGATTTGATTTATTACATCTTTATTATTGTTTAATCATTATTTACTATTAGAATAACAACCCAATCTTAGTCATTAGTTTAAGCATATAAATATAGTGATTTAATTAATGCATAGTGATTTAAATTAAACAACTTTCTCTGTGGGATCGATAATTTACTTGCTCGGTATTACTTGTTGACACATGTATGCTTGAATGAGTTAGAGCTCTTTTGTTAGAACTAAAAAAGAGGCAACAAGTTTTTGGCGCCGTTGCCGGGGAAAGACAATTAAATTTAAATTATAATCATTAGTTTTAAGCTATATTGTATGACTTAGAAAAATTCATTCTTATCTCTTTTCCATTTTTGTTTTTGTTTCACGAATTTGGATAAATTTTTATGCGCACGCGGTCATCCAACCCAGACTTAACACCTATTTAGGACAACATAAACGGGAGAGGTTGGAAAGCTAGTGTTCGTAGACATTTACAAGCTCAGTTAGAAAGTACCACAGCTAATATGGCAGCCGAGGTACAATGAGAAGAGCAAAGAGAGGAACATAGGGCTCTGAAGGAATATTCCATGCCCAATATTAATGGACTACAGTCTAGCATCGTCAGACCAGCGATAGCAGCCAATACATTCGAGATAAAAACGGGCACTATTCAAATGGTACAGAATTCAGTGCAGTTTGGGGGTGCCGCTACAGACGATCCGAATGAACACCTGTTGAGTTTCATCGAAATTTGTGATACATTCAGATACAACGGTGTAACGGAGGATGCTATCAGACTTAGGCTATTCCCATTCTCATTGAGGGACAAAGCAAGAAGTTGGCTTCATTCTTTGCCAGCAGGGTCTATAACTACATGGGAGGACTTAGCACATAAATTCTTAGCCAAGTTCTTTCCAATGGCTAAGACTGCAAAGATGAGGACAACTATCTCTCAGTTGAGCAACAACAGGGCGAGTCCTTATATGAAGCATAAGAAATATATAAAGAGATGTCGAGGAAGTGTCCACACCACAGAATGCCAGATTGGATGGTAATTAACACGTTCTATAATGGATTGGGATGGCAGTCGATACCGATTGTAGATGCAGCTACGGGAGGGACATTATGGGCAAAAAGCTATAAAGAAGCCTATGACCTTATCGAGACAATGGCATCAAACAATTTTCAGAATCCTACATCTCGAATACCACAGCCCAAGGATGCAGGTATGTTGGAAGTGGATGCTATCACGCAGTTGTCAGCACAGATTGCCGACATGGCAAAGAAAATAGACACATTAGCAGAAGGTAAAACGAAGACGGATGCATTTGTATGTGAGATTTGTGCAGGGTCATACTCCACAGATCAATGTGCTATCAGCTCAGAGTCAGTGCAGTATATGAACAACTACAGGAAAGATCAAGGACAGTTTCAGAACACATACCACCCCAACAACCGAAATCATCCAAACTTTAGTTGGTCAAATAACCAAGGGAATTAGCAGAATCAGTTTCAATCAAATAATCAGTTTCAGACACAACCAATGCAGCCACAGCTTAATCCTAGACCACCATTTCCGTCGGGATTTTCTCAACAGCAGCAACATCACACTCCAGCTGCACCTCAGTAAGAAAAGAAATCAGAAATGGAGGAGATGATGATGAAATACATGGCAAATACAGAGGTTATGATCAAAAGCCAAGCAGTGTTTATTAAGAATCTGGAAACTCAGATGGAGCAGATGGCGAACATGTTTACAAACAGGCCCTAGGGTTCTTTGCCAAGTAATACAGAGACAAATCCAAGAATAGAAGGGAAAGAATAGTGTCAAGCAATCACATTAAGATCTAGGAAAAACATAGCAGACACTGCAAGTCGCGCGCCCGCGCCTGTTGCACAAGAGGAGGCCGCGCGACCGCGCGAGGCAAAGCAGCCAACTGCTAAGAATGAAAATCTGGAAAAGTCTGAGGTTCAGTATGAAGAGAAAGATAAAGCAGGTTCAGAGGAGACGCTTCAGAGTTCAGTACCACCAATTCATACTCAAGTTCTGTATCCGCAGAGATTAAATAAGAAAAAGGAAGATAAGCAATTCAGCAAGTTTCTAGAGGTATTTAAAAAGCTACAAATTAATATACCTTTCGTCGAGGGTTGGGAACAAATGCCAAGCTATGCCAGGTTCATGAAGGGTATACTGTCAAGGAAGAGGAGATGAGACAAATTTGAGACAGTAGCCTTGAGAATAATGCAGTGCAGTGCTTCAACATAAGTTACCTTCGAAGCTGAAGAATCCAGACAGTTTCACAATCCCATACACAATCGGGAAGATGAATTTTGAAAAATGTTTGTGTGATCTTGGGGCAAGTATCAATCTGATGCCCTTGTCATTGTTTAACCAATTGGGATTATCGGAGCCAAGGCCAACAAACATTTCTTTGCAGCTAGCTGACAGATCCATTACGTATCCATGGGGAATTGTTGAAGATGTATTAGTGAAGCTGGACAGATTTATCTTTCCGGTTGACTTCATCATTTTGGATTACGAGGAAGATAAAAGTATACCAATTATACTGGGAAGACCATTCTTAGCCACATGCAGGACTTCGATAGACGTGCAAAAGGGGGAACTCACAATGCGCGTACATGATCAGGAGGTGACATTTAACGTTTTTAAGGCAATGAAGTTCCTAACAGATGAAGAAGAAGGCTTCCGGGTTGATGTGGTGAAACGGGCTCTAAATGATGAAGTACAGAGTAGAGGGGATTGTGAACCACTGAGAAGTATCATTGTTGAAAATTCAACTATGGAGGAGGAGGACTTAAATCAATTCGTTCAATATCTGGATACTACTCCATAGTATGAAACCATTATAGTATGTGATAAGTTTCCGGACAAGCATCTTAAAGTGAATGGTCAGATATTGAAGAGTGATTCTGGTGATGAGGTGGACAGAAACAAAATCACCTCAATTCTATCCTCGACATAAGACTCAGAGACAGTCAAGCTAATTGACTATAACTTAGCGCTTGATGAGAGGCAACCCATTGTTTCCATCTCTACTTAGTATTTATTTAGTTCAAGTTGTTTGGTTTAGCTTATTTTCATTACTTGTTAGGATAGTATGAGTACATTCATCTGCTAAGTCATAGTAATCAAATCACAGAAGAGCACATGCATGCATTGCATTGATATTAGGGAGACAGAATAGTCATTCATTTTGATTTAATAAACCATGCTCTGATAAGGTCTATTGATGTTATTGCAGGTGTATTGAAGAGCATGCATTTCTGTCTTGCAGATTCTAGAAAAATAAAAGCTAGTAGTGCGATTATCGTGAGGGCCATGTGCAACAAGTTTAACAGGCTCGACAGCTCGCTACCACGCCGATAAGCTTTATTAGACTAGATTTACTAACCGCAGGCTACATGGCGCCAAGCCTATTAACACCTTATTGCCATGCTATGATATGACGACGTAAAAATTTTTAGTTTAAAAATATGGTGGAGATATGTTGGACTCTCATTTACAAACAAAACGGAAGAGCAAACACACTATCTCTCCATAACTCACGTCTCTATCTCTCTATCAGTTACAAATTGAACCAGTACATCTCTCAATCACATATCCACGATTCTCTCCACGTTCAAAGCTCAAACCCACGCTCTCATCAAATTGTAGTATAAAACTAGGGTTTCTATTTGGTTGGGCAGAACGAATTTGGCGAGCAATATTATCATTTGTTCTTTTTCATTCTCAGTCATATCATATGTGCGAAGTGAATCAACTGCAAATGGGGCCTAAATGAGCACGCTCTATTTCATCTTCTTCTTCATCCTCCTCAGGCAGCCAAGGGGAGGACATTGTTGACCACACCAAGTTTCTAAACTTGGAAGCTCAGCAGGAGTACTATCGAATCGTGACGAAGATTATCAAGGAGCGCGGTTTCAAAACAGAGAGGCAAGATGGGCAATTATGTGCCATGATTCATGAGAGAGGCTGGGGTGGACTGACTGCCACTCCCACACCCATTTCAATGAGCATAGTCCGCGAGTTTTACGCAAATGCCAAGGTCACCACACGCATTAGTGGTCGCTATACTATGTCTTCATCAGGGATGCAACTGGGGCAACGAACAAATACAATACCCAAGCCAGGACATAACTCATGCCACAATTGCCAAATTTGAGGATTGGACGAGAGGTGAACCACACCCACGCAGAGTAGGATTTATCATTCAGCCTACTTTTCCAGAGCCACCACAGCAGCCCCCTCAGACAAATGAGGCATGCCCGTCCACGCAAGCACATGCCACCCATGGTGATCGCCAGCTCCGAAGGTTGGAGCGAAAAGTCGATTCCATGTATAAAAATCTGGGCACATTTTCGATGGGACTCACGAGGGCCTTGGCCGAGGCGTTTGTACAGCAAGGAACGACGCTAGTGTGGTCTCAGTTCGAAACAGGAATGCCATATCCACCACCAGATTCACCACCCGAGGAGGGTGGTAACACTGATCATTAAGGTAGTTTTTTGTTATCCTTTACCTTCATTCAATGGGGCATTGAATATTATAAGTTTGGGGGTATTGGGGTAGTAATGTAGTTGCATGTAGTTGAGCATGATTAGTTTAATTCTTTAGTTTTAGCATTGTTAGTTTAATTTTGTAGTTTAGCATGTTTAGTTTAAATTTTTGCATCATATAGTTTATTTTTGTATATATAGTTGCATGTTCATTTTTAGTTTGCATATCTCACAGTCTTATTGTATGAAAATTTTTGTTTAGCCAATGATGATAGTGAATTTGTTAAATGATGATTTTTGAGTATTTTGGATAATATGAGCTGAGATATAATGTTTTACACAATGTAATTCATAATGCTGTTTAAATGCTTTCGATTTGCACGAATGTGTTCACAATAAGTTATACGTATAAGCAAGATGTGTTGCATTTGCTCGATAGAAAATATAGTTTTAAAAAGGGAAATCTGTGGAAAGTGAACTTGGACGGTTTATAACATTGATTTTTAAACTTGGGGAAAACATGGGTATCTATGTATAAAAAAGAAATAAAAAGAAAGAAAGAAAAATAGTAATAACGTGGCTAGTATTATTTCGGGGCCCTGGCTACTTGAGTAAGTACGCCCGAGGGGATTGTCTCTACACCTAGCGCCCTAAGGTCTTTCATGGTCTAGGAGTCGTTAGTTGAAAGCTCGCTAAGGGGTAGCAGTGTTGCCTAATGGATTAAGACATTGCACATTCATGTGGAAAAAAAAAGAGAAAAAGAATAAGAAAAGAAAAAATAGAAATAAACACCGCGGGAAAGTGCGAAAAAACGCCCTCGTGAGTAAAAATAAAGCAGTTAAGCACATTGTTGAACCTCAGTTTGTTTTGATATGTTGAAATAGTCTTTGTTGTATATGTATACATGAATCTTGGTTTAAACTATAATTTTCTATTTTGAGCAATATAGCATGAGTACTCTGTACCTAAATCAAGTTTTGGTGAACACAACACACACACACACAACATCTCTATAGCATTTGTGAATTATCTAAGTGTATGACATTATGCCCACAGTTTGGTTTGAATCTATATTCTTGAATCTAGAAAAGTTCTTTGAGGCAATTTGGACTGAATTTCTATGGTAGTTAGATCAATGTGAGATTAGTTGCATCATAGTAGTTGCATAGTAATATAGCTGCTTTTTCATTGTTCATTAGTATGCATTGCTTGAGGGCAAGCAACAGTTTAAATTTGGGGGTATTTGATAAGTGGGTTTTATACCTACTTATTGAGTACCAATTCACGCGAACTATGCCCATCTCAAGTACATTTTAGGGTGTTTTTGTTGCATTTCATGTTAGTTTGCATTGCATATACTTAAAACTCCTTTAGGTGGAAAAGTGGATGAAACGACCTAATTTGGGGGATTAGAGGGCACAAGGCGAATGGACGCATGAAGCGAGGCATAAGTTGTGGATGTGTGGCATGAGGATCAAGTGGAGTGGAGACTCAACATGGATGAACAAAGAAATGAGCAAGAGAGAAATGGATCGGTGTAGCAGTGAGAACCGAGGACTCAATAGTGCGAGTAAGTCGCATGGTACATTGTGGACGACCCCAAAATAGGTCCATTCCATCCAACCCATTCTGAGTCGCCAAATACATGGTACAGAAAACAACTACAACTTTATTAATACAATTGTCGTGCAAGATACGACAACACTTAAACTGCTAGTTTAAATACAAATATATACCAACTGTGACTCATGTCCCAACCGTGGATAGCACCTCATAATGACACTTTATATAAAGGTATAGTCAAAAACTGTTTTAGAAATTAGAACCTTTGGGAAGTGCTCAAGGAAACCTTCGTACATGGGAGGCCATGCGTCTAGGTTATGATAGATATCATATGCCCACAAAATTATCCTTGGTTGACCCAATAGACCCTAAAGAAAAACGAGAAGATTACTATCATATTCTTCCCAGTGGTGAGTCTTCTCTTGACATATCATTATCTCCACTGTCTTTAATTGGGTATTATACTCCAAACAAACACCAAGATTATATAGGTAGTGCTTATAAATATACTCCGCAAGTCGATGAGCACAACCCTATCTTATGATGACACGAGGTGGTATGTCATTAGACATCTTATATGATAGTGGCAAAACACCCTTCCAATGTTGGGTTCGCCTCACCCTAGTTGAGTCACCAAATATAACTACTAAATGATGACCACCGTTTTATTCCCCTGTTATCCCCCGCTCGACCCAGCTACACTTTTATTACCTGAAAGGAATTGTGAAGCAAAAAGGTGAGCACAACTAGCTCAGTAAAGAATATCATGACTAAAGATAAATAAATTATCAATAATCTTCATCAGTAATAAATCAGAGATTTAGAACATATGGTAGATGATAAAACTTTTCAACCATATTTGCAGCGGAACGAGCAATCCATTAGAAGAGTCAAATAGACCATAAAGTCTATCATCTTCACCATGTTAAAAGTCCACCAACAATGTTTTATCCCTGTAACATCAATCAACAATTCCTGTCCACAATCACATATATAACTCATAATCGTAATTGTGGTTCTAAATTCCTCTTCGTATCCAAAACGAAGATAATTTTCGTCACCTGTCTTTTCCTGAAACATCAAAGATCATGGTTATACCAAATCACAGTTCATGTTCATAATCATACTAATAAATCCATCTTTGCACTACGGGCCAAAGATATTCATTAACAGTTCATCTTTGCACTACAGGCCAAAGATATTCAACAACATGTCATCTTTGCACTACAGGCCAAAGATATTCAACAACATGTCATCTTTACACCACAAGCCAAAGATATTCAATAACATGTAATCTTTGCACTACGGGCCAAAGATATTCATCAATAGTTCATATTTGCGCTACAGGCCAAATATATTAATATCTCAAAGAAATGTATAATCATTTCAGAATTTATATAAACAATAATTATAACTATGTTGATCAATTTACCTTTGCACTTAAGCTAAAGATATTCAATTATAAATCTAATGGTCATGATCTTACCAGTCACAATTAAGTTTTCACTACTGGCCAAAGAGAACCCTAGTCATGATCATACCAATAATCTATCCAACTTTACACTTTAGTGAAAGAGAATTTCAACATCAGGGTTATAAAAATATTATATATGATAATAAAATCAATATAATCAATATATAGTTTTAATCTCCATAGTAATATTCATAAATCAACTATAATTTGGTTAGAAAAAGAAACCAATTTTGTAGTGAATAGTACCTGTGAATAGTAACTCATGAATAGTAACTCGTGTATAGTAACTCATGAATAGTAACCCATCATGAATAGTAACTCATGAATAGTAAATCGTGAATAGTAACTCATGAATAGTAACCCCAACATGAAAAAGTTCCAAATTTGATAAAAAGTTCAAACCAATATTTCAACATAATGATATTGAAGAAATAATATCACTTACGAAGAAAATAACATCCCTTTCAATCCCTTAAAATCCCTTACAATCCCTGATAATCTCTTACCTCGAAAGAGCAGAACTGGAATGTCGGATATAACGCTGAACGAACTTGCACCATATAGCAATACTCAAATTACTAAAATACTCATAAAATAAGCTTGATATTATAGAGAGAGAAAGAGAGAAATCTTTAGTTTCTGGTGTGATTTTCAATTTTAACCTAAGCACCCTATTTATAGGAAAATGCTTAGAACTCCAAAGCAAAAAATTAAATAAAATATTATATTTATAAAAAAATTCATACGTCTCCTTTGAATTCAGAATCCAGCATGTTTAACAACCCACTAATTATTAAAAATCGTTTTTCTTAATTAAAACAATTAAAACTTCCAAAAATCAATTATTCTGGAACTTCGGAACTTCAATAATTCATAATAAATAACCCTTTTATCAGAAAATTTGAATCTGGTGACTATTTATGGGAAATTCAATTCTCTACAACTTTACAGAAGAAAGTTTTTCCAAATTCCAAATAGAAATTGACCGAAATCCACAAACGGACGATTTTACAGGCTATAATCAAATTTCAGTCAAGAAACGGGTCCACCAACATGTTTAACATGTTTTAAACATTTATTGCAACAAAAATACTCCTCCTCATTTACTCATATATACCACATTCATTGTAAAAATATCACCATTATTATATTATTAAAATATAATAATAAATTATTTTATTAGAAAAGATAAAATATCTATTTTCAACAATTGTCACTTTTAAAATTTTCTCCATCTATATCCACATAAAATGAATATTTTCCTTATCATATAAATCAGTAATTAATTATTCACAAATAATATTACAGAATCACGATATTAACAACCAGACAGTTCCCAGGAAAGAGGGGGCTTTCTAATAAGGATTTCTCCTTACTGGAGTGCAATTAGGTGACCAAACCTCTCCTTAGACAGAACTTTCTAGACATTGCCAATTATGTTATCTAATAATATTATTCAGATAATATGAATTATTGCTTCGATAATGGAAAATACTGTTTAGTGACAATTATTGAAACAATAGTAATATAAAATATCAATGCATCAATTATTGAATCAATAAAATAAAATATTGAACAGTAATTACTGTAACAATTATTGAGTAGTGCCTTCTTACATAAGAATCAATAATTGGTGCATTACCGTGTGCTACTGTGCAACCATGCATATTACTGTGTTTTAACCACCGGGTATTCCAACAGTATTAACGGTAACAACTACGCCGTTATTTATAAACTACTTATACTTGTCATTTTCTTCATCCAATCGCTTTTCCGTTATGGGGCCCACAAAAGGTTGCTACCGTCATTTAATATTCTCGACGGGAGAATATTCCACGACCAAACGAATATTCCCAACAAACAATGAATGTATTTTATAACCACTTGCTTATTTTAAAAAAATTTCATATATCACCCTTAACTTTAAACTTTTATCAATTTAACCATTTACTGAATAGTAATTATAAGAAAAAATTGAATACTTTTGTTTCATAAAATTTGGGGTCTTACTGTAACCGCTACAAGCGAGTAACAAGCATGGGAACGCAGCTACCACGCGAAAATTCCCTTGGCTTGACATCATGAGACACCTTTTTACAAATTCTGCCGCAGGTGTACACCGGGGAGTACACTACTGCACACGCCTTCGATTCCTAATAATTCTTTGAAATGTTTATTTTAATGTTTAATTAAAATGGTTGTAATTTGTTTGTTAAAACGATATCTGACTGGTGTTAGAGGGGATTATGGATTATTATTCAGTTTTTACGTATTTTTAACATCGTAACTAGGGTTTACTCTCTGGGAGAGATTCTAACGTAGAAGGAGGCCAAAACTCTATTTTTCTACTTCTTCTTGGGATTTTCTACCAGAGTGGATTATTATTAGTATTTGCTGGATTCATATGAGGATTTGAATAGTGGATTATATTCAGCAATTGGGTTTGATCATTTATACGTTTCATCTTTCAATTGTTTATTTATTAATCATGTTTAGATTTGATCCCATAATGGCTTTTGGTTCAGTCATGAACTAAACTCCATTATGGGATTCTAATGGATTTTAATATGTAGTTTGATTGCATACTTGAATGTTGGATTGTTTTACATATCATATGGGATGTCTATCATGATTGTTTTGCATGTATGAATACTTGATCACCATTCGTTTCAGTACTTGTATGGAATTGACAATGAACATACAAGTAGGGACTGTAATCATGATAGTATACGTATATGGGGCTGTTTTATATAGCTTATGTATTTTGTGAACCAGATAGACATATACTATTTACCGTATGAGTTAGAATAAGGGCTTGAACTTAAATTTAATATAGTTGCAATTTCACATAGACATATAGTGATTTTGGTTATATTAATGATTACATAGAGTCTATCATTTGTGGATGTTGTGTAAATAAGTCATAGTGCATTGAAAATTGGCTACTTTCCTGTGATATGTGAATAAGTCATGCATGATCGTGGTGATTGAATGAAATATTAAATGAAATTAGAATCCCATTATTTCCAGATTTGATTTATTACATTTTTATTATTGTTTAATCATTATTTATGATTAGAATAACAACCCAATCTTAGTCATTAGTTTGAGCATATAAATATAGTGATTTAATTAATGCATAGTGATTTAAATTAAACAACTTTCTCTGTGGGATCGATACTTTACTTGCTCTATATTACTTGTTGACATATGTATGCTTGTATGAGTTAGAGATCTTTTGTTATAACCAAAAAAGAGGAAACAAGTACTGCGTATCATCCACATACGGATGGACAAAGTGAACGGATAATTCAAACGCTAGAAGATATGTTAAGATCTTGCGTTATGGATTTCAAGGGGAGTTGGGACGAACATCTACCTTTGGTGGAATTCGCTTATAAGAATAGTTTTCACGCTAGTATAGGCATGCCGCCTTACGAAGCATTGTATGGGAGGAAGTGCAGAACACCACTTTGTTGGGATGAAGTAGGTGATGTGAGGGCCCCGAATCCGAGGTCCCGAATCACAGCGGATCCGGTTCGATTATTCTATACAACTTTTACTATTTGCGAAAGATATAAACATAAATTGTTTATACATTACATTACACACTATTCCCCAAGGTCGAGTAACCTTAACTTACTACACATTTCATAACTTACTTGACTTACAATAACATTATTTACATTACTTATACAATTTAGCTGCACACATATCCTAACGCTGAAACTGTCTTGGACCTTCCCTTGAATCCGACGCGTTCGTCTTAATCTGCAATATTTTATCATGATATAGCAAGGGTGAGCATGAAAGTTACCCGGCAAGTTTAAATTCAACAATATAACGATATATCATGATTGAAATGATTTGAATAATTGGCTGGCTATAATTTAACAATATAATTGTGAACTAGCAGGAATAAATTTATGACTGAACAAGTATTATACATGAACAAATATATCTGAACCAACTGGTAATGAAGGTGATCAGCCTTTCATACCTGACTTATACATGCAATATGTACATAGTACAATTCATGGCAATCAGCAATGATTAATCATAAGCTTATCCGAATGAAACACTCTTAATAGAGTTAAGTAAAATAAACTTACCTGAACCATTGATTACCACTACGTAATTATATCGCCTTATCCGAAGACCTAATATTAATAATATAGATCTCCAATATTAGAATAATATCATTATAATACCATAATATATATATATATATATATATTATATACATGGAATAACCTAAACACATTAACACATAATCCTATCAGTCTATTCAGCACATAAAACTTAACATCAAGTCAAACTATTTAAGTCCGAGTTGAAACTGACACAATTCTATCATCCCGACGGTCTAGTCGGACAATTCTTCGATTTTAAGTTCAATTAAACTCTGCCTAACGCATAACAATCAACTTAAATGATTTTAATATCAGTCAAAATATTTTTCAAAGTCTCATAATAATTTTTAAGTAATTATTACTATTTATCATGAATTTTCAATCATTAAACACGTATTTAAATAAATTAAATACCACATAATTACTTTATCATTAATATTTATTTATTATCAAATATTAATGAAATATATGTCATAATATTATAATATATTTATAATATCATTAAGTATTTTAATACTTTAAAATTACCTTTAAATGATTTTCAAACAATTAAATTCATTATCCGATAATTGTTATTAATATTAAAATATTAATATTTTCATGACAAAATATCAAAAGTTATATTTTATAACTTAAAATATTTTATAACACTCAAATCTTTTTACATAATTTATAAAGCATTAATTCCATGTGTCCTTAATTTATTTAATATAGTTATTAAATAAACTAATTATCATTAATATTAATTAATTAATAAAATTCATCCTAAAATATTAAAAGTCACTTAAAATAACTTAAAATATTTTCTTATAACATAATATTATTTTTCATGATTTTCATGAATTAAAATCATTTTAAATCATATATTTAACATTATAATTAAATAAATTAAATACCATTTATATTCCAAAAATATTAAATATTTATGAAATATACTTAAAATAATTAAAAACTATTTTTCAGAATTTAAAATAAATTTTTGGAATTTATTATGTATTTTTAATAATTAAAATATATTTTTATCTATTTTTAATTAATTTCCAGAAAATCCGAAAATAAATTAATTAGAAACTGTCGCTAAAGGGCCCTATAGCGACAGACCTGTCGCTATAGGTGTTCTTGAGGCTGTTCATGAGCTGCCTAAATCTTCATGGCAGTGTTCGAGGGGCTTAGTTTGACTAGTAATTAATCTATGATCTAAGAGTTTTCTGGGTTGGTAGAAGTGTTAACGTTGTAGTATAAGTGAAATACTACAACTACATACCAAGTTTATGATCATACAACAACACATCTGAGAGATCTAAGCTCCAGAAAAATCAGACAATGCTGTTCTTCATTTCCGGGTTTTCCAGAAAATGAAGAACAGTCAAGGGTATTAGTTTTCGATCCTTATAACTGGTATTCTGTAATTTGTTTGGGTGAACTATTGGTTCCATAAGGTACACCACATGTCAGGGTACAACGACATAAAATCAGAACATCATAACAACCCTGAATATAAGAGATTAAGGTAGGTCAAACTAGGGGTCAGGAAACGGTCCTTGAAGATCTGGGTTTTCCCAGAATCTTCATCCGGTCAGTTGGTCAACGATGGTTTGACCATGAATTTCTACGATCCTGTTACAGATTTGGGTGATCTAAAGGTTTGAAAGTGTAGATCTCCTGTCAGGCTACAACTCCAAAACGACAACATGACATAAAACATAATAGAAAAGCAAGATCAAGGCCTGCAATATCATTGTCAGACTTTCTGAGTTTGTGGGTTGCCTAGAAACTCAGTTAGTCATGCTCGGTCAACTAACTTTGACTGATCATATCCTGCAATATGTACATGATCTGAGTTTGATTCAAGTTTCAGATCCACGTTCTAACAACAGAGAACAAATCTACAACATAAAACTTAATACACACAGATCTACGAGCCCTGACATAAAGCTGTTAGACAACATTTTTAAGGTTCAAAGACAGTTTCAAAAAATTTTGATTTCGTGTATCTAGATGGTATAGATCCCTGATATATCAACCCAGATCACTAATTGACATCTTAATACACCACTTTGAACAATAAACCATAACTTTTAACACAAAATACATAGATCTACAAGTTTGAGTTTTATACCTTTTGAATGCCCAAATCTTGAATCTGATACTTGATGATCTGTGGCGACCCCAAATCCGGGTACTTGCAACCCGAACTCGGTTCTCCACGATACCATTTCTTTAAGCTGAATAATACTAAATAATAATACATTCGAACTTAATTTACATACATCAAAGTTTACTTCCCAGTGCACGTGACCTTCAAATACATTCCTTACAATACACCGACAATAGATTCCATTTGTCTTACTAACTATAACCATTAACTCATACTAAATCTCATTCAACAACTTTTCTTTTCCCTTGTTCGCGTGCTCGAGCCTTCAGTCGATCGATCAGAATCGAATCGAAAACATTTAGTTTAAGCAAGGATGAGCATTTGAGTGCCCAAAAGTAATAACAATTATATATATAAGTTGAAAAGAATATAAGTATTCTCTTTACATAACACTTCTACAACGAATCAAAAGTTGTGAAGTAATCAGATCTTGATAAAAGATTCACATAACAACTCTCTTTCAATTTCTTGAAATTAGGCTCCACCCATGAATAGGGTTTAAGAAACATATTATGAACATGGTTTTTCATTTTTGAAAAGGTTTAGCAGAAATTCATCCGCAAACCGTCATAACTTACGGGCACGGAGGGTGATCACCAGATTGTACCTCAGATTGATCAATACTACATAACTTGAACGAAATTCATCGCTCACCCTTTGTCCGCCGAAGCGCATAAAAATTTTCCCATTATCGGGATGTTCATACATGCCTGGTTCCAAACCCGAAGGTTTTTAATCTTGCTCAACAATAATATGTAATTCAACATATATGTATACGGGTAATTGACAAAGGTATATCAACATGTGAATAAATGCTATGATTATCCAAGTGGGGACACTTGTATAACCATTTAGAAATCAACTTAACGTAATATATATCCGAGCTAACATGTTGATAATCAAAGCGTATATAATCAGATGCAGAATAGAATAATTCTCAAACTTCTTACTCATGTCCATTGCATAAAGGAAATGCAAATGTAAGATACTTGCTGATTCTTTGATTACAAATCTCAACTTAGGTTTTATCTCTTTATCACAACCTATCAATAAGCGTGTCATTCGCTTCGATTAGAACAATATATCATAACACATAAATCTTGTCAATTACGATCAGCACATAGTCTAATCGCGTCATCACATAATCGCAGTGATCATACTTTCTATTCTATACTTTTATACATTTTTCAAATATCTCATCCATGCTCTTACGTGTTTTTTTTTTTTCTATTATAGAATTCCGACATTTGTTTGCCAGTATCGATGAAACTTTTATCGGATAATTACCGAGTCTAAGACTCTTATCCTATACCTCAACATCTAAATATCGTACATTTTACTTTTAATCATTTTCAATTTTCCGTAAATTGAAAAATTTAAAATAATTCAAATCATCACTAAAGGGTTTATAGTGATATAATCATTACTATGGGTGCTCTTCATCAAATCTCGGACTTCATAACCTAGGTTCTCTAAATCGCCTAGTTTGGCTTAAATTATAACTTTCAAACATCTAATCATAATTAAATGATTTAAACATTAAACAATTCCATTATCATTAATAATTAATTTATATTAGACTATTAATGAAACCATTGCTAAAATATAAAAGTTATTTATAAT
Organism: Panax ginseng; assembly: GCA_020205605.1. Lineage (NCBI taxonomy): Eukaryota > Viridiplantae > Streptophyta > Magnoliopsida > Apiales > Araliaceae > Panax > Panax ginseng. The sequence goes on from CM035136.1 coordinate 71,325,300, forward strand.
AACTCAAACTATTTTTAAAACATTTATATTACCCTTAAATGATTTTTAAAACAATTAAAATCATTTTTAAATAATCACCATTAATATATAAATATTAATGTACTATTCATCCAAATATTAAAAGTCATTAATTATAACTTAAAATATTTTTAAATCCTTAATATCCTCTTTAAATGATTTTTAAATAAATAAAACCATTTTTAAACTATTTATTTTATAATAATTATTAAATAAACTAAATATCACTAATATTATCTTAATATCATTAATATTAAATTATTAATGAAATTATCCTTTAAATATTAAAAGTTATATTTTATAACTTAAAATATTTTTAAATACCTTAATTTCATTTAAAATGATTTTTATAATATTAAAATCATTTTAAACTAAATTATTTAATATAATCATTAAATAACTTTAATATCATTAATATATAATTAATTAATGAAATTCATCACAAAATATTAAAAGTCATGGAAAATAACTCAAAATATTTTCTTATACAATAAAATAATTTTTCATGATTTTTCATGAATTAAAACTATTTTTAAATCATTTATTTAATATTATAATTAAATAAATAAATACCTTTTATATTTCAAAAATATTAAATATTTATGAAATATGCTCAAAATAATTAAAAACTATTTTTCGGACTTTAAAATAATTTTTCATAATTTATTTAGTATTTTTAATAATTAAAAACTAATTTTTCTAATTTTTAAATTAATTTCCTAAAATCGTAAATTTAAAATAATTAAAATCGTAAGCTAAAAGGCCCCTATAGTGAGTGATGTATGTCGCTATATAGGTGTTCTTGAGCCTACCTAGATCTTCATAAGGCGTAACCGAGTGGCCTACTTTGACCGTGAATAACTCTCTCATCTTAACGAATTTGGACAATCTATAAATTGGGTCTTGTAGAGGAAATACAAGAATACAAGATCCAACAATCATAACCTCTAAACAAACATCGATCTGGGATAAATCACCATCAAAGTAGTTACCAAAGTCGTTTCTTCACGAAGAACATTCGAGGTGCCTACTTTGGACCTCTATAACTTGATGATCGTGTAACGTTTATGTGATCTATCAATTCTAGTGTGTAGACAACATGTAGGACTACAAAGCTAACACTTAACATCATCATAACAACAAGAAATCAAGCAGATAAAGTATGGTCAAACATTGTCAGAAAAATTAACACTTAAATAACTCTTAATACGTAATATATATGGACCTGATTCTTTTTGGAGGTTAAATACCACATAACAAGCGACACATATCAACCTTTAGAACACACAAAACATTAAAGATAACCGAGATATAAGGCCTGACATTTTCCAAAATAATATTTTCTCGACAGCTTAGAATATTTTCTGGTTTGAAGAATAATAGGCCAATGCTTAGAATCAACCCACTTCGACCGCTTATAAATCCCGATCTACAATAGCTATGAACTTTATTCCTTTTGGAGATTAAAGACCACATATCGTGCTACCTATAACAACTTTTTAAAAACAAAACTCGAGATCGACCAAAGATTTATAGCCTCGACATTTGGTGAAAAATAATGTAATTTGGTTTTTCCAACTTGTTTAAATCTTCAAATTGCACACTTTGATGTTATGGGTTCATGATTTTACAACCCGAAACATTAATAGACTCTCTATTACACTACTTTAAACAATCAATTGCATCAATTAACATCGAATCGAAGGATTTCTAGAATTTAGGATTTCCTACCTTTTCAAGCTTGATTTTTGATTTCTGGCTTCTTGATGCTTCTGATTTGTTGTTTGTGATGGTTGGGCTTTGTTTAGGGACTGATATGCTACAATAATTCGTGAGGTTTTAGAGAGAGAAGCTTAAGGATGAGAGTTGGATGAATTTTAGTGTACAAAATATATTATCTCTCTCCAATCTATATATAAACCAAGTTAGATGCATTGGATGCTACTCAATGGTTGATTGAATCTGCATAATTGAGTCTTGGATGCTTAATTGGTATGGTAAGTATGTTTGCCATGCTTTGCTAGCAAGATTCCTCCAATAATACACTAATAATACACTAATAAGCCAAAAAGGGCATTTTGGTAATTTCGCATATAATTTCATGGGCATTTTTGTACATAGCAATTAAATGTAGTATTTAATCACTATATGGTAATTCTTATCATTTACCAATTAATTCTATCCTTTGGTAAATTAAAACTTTTATACATTAACATCGTAATTAAACCCGATAATTTTAAATTAGGGTTTTGATTGAAAAATTAGGGTTTTCTAATTAGGGTTTCTTAACGCCATCAATTAGGGTTTCTAATTGACCATTAGGATTCTCTAATTATCTCGTGTATGTTCTAACACGCTCATTACAATCTCTAACTTCAACCGATTAGGGTTGTAATAATTAGGGTTTGTCCTAATTATCGACAAACAACAGTAATTAGGGTTTTCTTCTAATTACCGACATCTTATACACATAAACCTTCATATACACAAAAACTTCATATACACAAATCACTACTCACCATTTTCTCATAACTAAGTTTAATAATTAGGGTTTCACAAAGACGGTAATATGCTATGACCTAATTGGTCAATCATTATCAATAATATTATCTCATTCACATACACAATACATAATTATTGTACTGTAAAATCATTATAACAATAATATAATATTATTATTCTCATCTCTTGATCACAATCCCAATTCAGGGTTTGGATCTCATATTTGACTTCTCTTTCTTACACAACATCAGTAATCAAGTTAAAATAGTTAACTTAATTATTCTGAACAAATCATATAATAAAATATTTATTATATAATTCCAATTATCACTTCATATATTATTTCCAATCATGTTATCATGGAAAATAATTAATAAAAATATTTCTGCTTACAGAAATTAATTACCATAAAATATAATTTGTAGTAATTAATAATTCCAAAATTATTTCTAATTTTTAAAGAAATAAATATATTCAGATTTATCGTTCACATTACTAGACACTTATTCTCGTCATTAAATAAATAATAAAAAAATTATACGCAAAATTTCTTAATTATTTTATTTAGGAAATCTCGGGTTATTACATGATCTGATGTTGGTAAGCTAGAATATGATCATAACCTATCTTATCACTCTCTTTCTCTTTCCATTTTCGAAATCTTAGAGAGAGAAAGCTTTGGTTCAAATGAAACATAAAGTTAGCATTTTCTGTGAGAACCCAGAATTTCACATAATTCAAAATTTTCGAATAATATTTTTTTAAAGAGAGAAAGTACTTGAATCATATAAGTGTATATGATAATTAAGCTAGATAGTTAATTTATTAACTAAGAAGTATACTTAATCATTTTCTAGGAAGAGTAATGAAAGTTATGTAAGAAATTAACATAGCTTGAATGTTAGCCTTGATTACTAAATTAAAAGGATTTACAATCCTTAAGTAATTGATTATTGATATGAGTATGTATGTGTTTATAACTTATTAAGTCAAGTTGGGATAATAAGTTAATAGACTATGGGAAATATGTTAGGACATATATGAATGATATACGTGATTGAGTAAATATTATTATATAATGTATATACATTTATTTTGTAAAGAGATGAAGAATAAAGTTATGTAACCTAATACATATATTAGGTATGATAATTAAATAACCTAATGGGTTATAAATTAAGAGAATGATAGTATTTAAAAAGATATACTAATCCTAAGAGATTTATTTTATACATCTCAATTAATTAATTTATAACCTAAGAATAACAAGTCTAGTTGGGTTATGAAATTAAAGATATATGAGTGAGAAATTAACTTACTAATGTGTGTAAGGGAACCCTAATTAAATAATGGGGAATGGATAAAAATTAAAAAGTATAAACTATGTTGAATTGCAAGCCCAAAGAATTAGAATTTCTAGCTTTAATAATTAATTGATTGGCCCAACTCTTAGCCCAATTGGGAGGGGACCTTTTGGACCATTAAGTAAGCTAAATGGAGCTTAAAATATAATAAAAAGGGGCCCAAGAAAGCCATCATGGCCGAAATTTACATAGAGGGGAGAAAGGGGGAGGCATGTAATCATTATATTGCTTTAGTAGGTGACTAACTTGCTAGGTGTCAAGCTTTGGTCTCATTTTTATCTTTTTCATCCAACCCACAAGTTAAACCAAGAGTGCAAGTAAGCTTATAATGATTGGGAGAGAGATGAAGAATGAGACATTGGATGATGATTATAGATACACTAAATATATCTATACTTTATTTACTAACAAAAAAATCTATTTTGTTCTTTCTTTCATTTTATTTGCTAAGTTAGCTATCAAAACAAAGAGAGAGAGAGAGAGAGAGCAAAGAGAGACTTCGGGAAAGAGAGAAGAAGAGAGAGAGGGAGAGTTTTGTAAGTTTCCAAGTTCCATAGTCTAAGTTTTAGGAAGAAGAAGAAGAAGAGGAATCAAGGGAAGGTATAAGAAATCCCTACTTTTATAGTTTAATTTCTCTTTGTGATGATTTGAGTTTTGATTTTTGTAAAACTATGATCTTGAGGCTTAAAACCTTAGATCTTGGTGTTTAAAAGTGTTTTATATTTAGATCCAACTCTTTTATGGATCAAAAGTTGAATCTAAACTAAGAAATATGAGTTAGGTTTTTCAAAAGTTTGAAAATCAAGTTTTTCTTAGCTTTTGTTGTGTTTGATCTTATGATTGTTGATTATTTGGTGAATTAAACCATGGATCATGTTAGATCCATGAGTATATGAGTTTTTTTGAGTTAATATGATGAGTTATGTTGGTTTTATGGGAGATCATGAAAGTTTTCATACAAAACATAAAGAGTTGAAAAATAGATTTTTGAGAAAACAAAGTATGATATGGAAATGATCATATCTCTCATTCTACTTTGAATTTTTGAGCTTGGTAAAGTCCTAGAGTTAGATCTATGAGTCTTCTAAAATATCCAAGTGGAATCACTTAAAAAGGATTTGTAGATTTTCGTGTGGAATGATTTTAGTAAAGGATAAAAAAATATGAAAATGCTTAAAAAGCTGCTGCCAAGAAATGGGAAGGGATGTTTCGGCCACTTATTTAATGAGATAAAATCCGGCCTTTTGGGGGATGAAAATATATGGGATAAAGTAGGTTGTGTCCAAAAAAGAGCTCATTCCGACTTAAAATGATCGAGTTATGACTATTTCAATTTTTGTGTTTTCCCGACGGAAATCGCTATAACCGGAGTTGTATAACTCCGATGCTCTTGAAATTTAAACTGTAATCTCACGTTAACATGTATAAGATCCTGCCAAGAGTTGGGAATTTCTGGAGTTAAGTAAGAGGTAGCTAATTTCTTAAGGAATTAACTAGGAATTGATTTTTGAAAAATACTTAAGGGAGTTGAAAAATTCCAGAAAAATACTTTTGTGTATGGAATATATGTATATATGATTGGCCAAAAGATTAGAAAATAATAAGTTTGATTTCATATTTTAAGTGAATAGTGTATTTCAAATTCTCCCGAAATGAACATTTCAAAGTCATTTGAAAAGGGAAACTAAAATGTCAGAAGAGATGTCAGTGTTGTTTTAGCTTGCTGAAATAGAAACTGAAATGATATATTAAGTCTATTGAGTTCATAAATAGTTTTTCAAGTTATATTACGAACTTATAAATGAACGAGTAAGTGTTAAGTCTAAGATAGTATAATGTACTTACTAATGATTGGTTATGTGATTTCATGTTAAATTGCTATGAGTAAGATATGTGATGCTAATTAAGAGATCGATTTTATCAATGATAGGTCTTACAAAAGAAGTTAACTTAAATTGCGTAGCAGTAGTCAACGAATCAGGCAAGTTTCCTAACTCAACTTGAGTTACTATTTTTCAAACATGGTAGTGAATAATTATTGATAGTTATTCACATCTATAATGATTATTGTAATTCGCACGTAGTGAAATTCATTCTTGTTCTATTATTTGAAATATTTAAAAATCATGTCTCAGCTAATTGTTTTGGCAAGACTAATATTTGTTAAAGCATGAAATGTTCTATTTATTTTGAACTGAATTGTTATTGGAAGATCTATGCCATTGGTTTCGGCTAGATTAATATTGTTATTAATTATTGAAATCATAGTATTTCTTTGAAAGTAATCCAAACCATATTGTTGTAGTACGGACTCGTGATGTTAGACTAAGATGAACAAATTTTAATGTCGTAAATCGACCTATGCGCTATTATTCAGTATTATGCATAATATAGGGTACAAAGGAGTTGGTCGTTCCAGGTACTTGCAGAAGAGTATAATTTAGTTTTTATAACTAATTTATATTCTTGTGGTAGTTTAGTTTTAATAACTAAATGATTCCTCTAGTAGTTCATGATCCTTTTGTGATCACTCAGCATGAAATCTGGGTATATCCCACTTTATTGAATATTGTTGCAGTATTGTTAATTCTTATTATTCAATCGAATATTATTGAATCTTTGAAAGAATTTTTTTCTTTCATCTTTGATATGTTATTCAGTATGAAATGGGAGAAAGTTTTATTATTGAGATTGAATTATTATTCAGCTACTTCGAAATCTTTTGATTATTGTTGAAGTTCTAAAGAAGCTAGACTCTTCTTTTCATGATATATATCATTTATTGTATATTTTAACTTGCTGGGCAAACTCGTTGCTCACCATTGCTTAAATAAAATATTTCAGTTAATACCGATGTAGTTAGTGTTAACTTTTAATGGTTATGTTTTATCATGTAATTAATTATGTAAACCTTTTGATTATATAAGGGTATGTAAGTTATGTCAAGGTTAGTTAACCTGGGATATTATTATAAGTTGTATTAAGGAATATTCTGAATGATGTTTTTCATTAATGAATGAGTAGTTAGATGTGATATATTCGATGGATCGTGAGCACCAAACCCGAGGTTAGGGAACCCGGATTTGGGGGCGTCACATTTTCTCTCTCTTTAATCTATATAAATGGCTTGGTTCAATGCATCAAGTTGCTAGGTGGCACTCTTATCTAATATAAAATAGATATAGAGCACATGGGATAAACATTATAGGGATGACTCACAAAATTTGCAAAATCTTTTACTCAAGTTTAAGAAAGGGCATTTTTGTCATTTCACACGTAATTTAATGGCATACATGTAAATTAGCCAAACCCTTAGGGTTTAGGGTTTGGAAAACCTTAGTGTTTAGGGTTTGAAACCCTTAGGGTTTGCAATAATTTTCTAAAATTTCCAATTTAGGTTTTAAAAATTAACATTTCTAAATTATAATTAGGATTTTTTAATTATATTAAAATTTCTTAATCATAACTTTAATCTTGCTAATTAGGATTAACAATTCCTAATTAAAATCGCCAATTTAGCAATTAGGGTTGTAATTGGTCATTAGGGTTTTAAACCCAGAATTAGGGTTTCTAATAGAAAAATTAATTTGTCTAAAATAGAAATTAGATTTCGTAATTAGATTAGGGTTTTCTAATTACTTAAGCTTTATCCTAATTAATCTTATAATTATTTACACTTACGCCATTAAGTTCCCAATCTAAGGTTTTATACACCGAATTAGGGTTTCGGATTCCCGGAACTGAATTTAGGGTTTCCAGAATTGGTTTCTAGGATTTCTTATTAATCACTAGGGTTTTCTAACCGAACGTTGACGTTCTTAATATATAATTACGGTTTGTTACAGATATCATTTATCTGGTCAACCCTTAACCCTTAACCATATATCGTACACATATACAATAATATACACATAATATTTTCATGTGTTTCCTTAATCCTGAATAATTCACTTAAATCCTTTACAGAATTTTGAAATCCTCAAAAATCTATCTTAAAAATATCAAACGCATACACTTATTTTCTGTCTAGGTTCTAATTTCGAACCTTAAATTAATTAATAAAAAATTTAAAAATATTCAAAATTCTCGGGTTGTCACAGGTGAACGTCGAATGTTAGGACCTGAGATGGTACAACAAACGGTAGATGGTTGAGCTAATACGACCTCGATTGGTAGTGGGTCAAGATAGACAAAGGAAGTATGCAGATCGTCATCGAGAGAATAGAGAATTTGAAGTAGGATCGTATGTCTTTCTAAAAGTTTCACCTTGGAAAGGGAAGATACATTTTGGGAAGAAAGGGAAGTTAAGTCCAAGGTTTGTAGGACCTTTTGAGATTTTAAGGAGGGTAGGAGAGGTAGCGTATGAAATAGCTTTACCTCTTGAGATGGAAAGAATACACAATGTGTTTCACGTGTCAGTGTTACGTCCTTATAAACCGGACTATAAACATGTAATAGAGTATGAATCTATTCATGTAGAAAAAGACTTAACGTATGAAGAACTTCCTATTCAAATTGTTGATAGGAAGGAACAAGTCTTGAGAAATAAAGTAATACCTTAAGTAAAGGTAATTTGGAGTAACCACGATGCTGAAGAAGCAACGTGGGATCTCAAAAGTAAAATGAAGGAAAAGTTTCCTCATTTGTTTATGTAAGAATAGCGAGATTCTGGGGACATAATCCTTATAAGGAGGGAAAAATGTAACGCCCGAGAATTTCGGATTTTGAATGAATTAAATTTTTATTTGATTATGTGCATTAAATGAATTTAATTGATTAATTATGTGAGTAAGATGTTTGAAGGTCGTTCTATGACCTAGAATGTGTGAATGTGGTTAGTATTCGGGCTGTGTGCTAGGATTAATTGTTTTGAATTATCAAGACGAAAATGAATGTTTTTCGAGAATTTTTTCATAAAAACACTATTCATCTGATTTCGTTCGGAGATTAGGTTTGAAATTCCGAGTAATGTGTAATGATAGAATATGAAGATATAATGGAATATCCAATAATATTTCCGTTATGGCAAACGAAGTTTTCGCTTGCGGACATAAAACCTAAGGGTTTGTGAAAGATATTTCCGAAAGGGAAAATGTAATGTGTATACTCATTTCGGTGATTATACGTATGATATACGAGTATTATACGACATATAATACAAATATCGTATGAATAATAGATGAAAAGAATGTGTGAGTTATACGTATAGAATACGAGAAGTTCTAATGTATTAGGAGTTAAGGACTTTGGCATAATCTAATTGGACTTGGACTAATAGCAAGCCCAATGAATTGAGTGAACAAGCCCAAGTCAAGGCCCAATATTAAATAAAGACAAGCCCAATCCAAGAAGTTAAACCGCGGGTCGAACCGGCAGGTCACGTGATGGGTAAAACCCATGGAGCAACCCATGGGATGACCCAAAAGGGAGTGGGCCGGCCACTTGATGGCCAAGTAAAGTGCCAAACTTGATCACTAAGTACTTTACTTGGTGATAAAGTAGGGAATAGTAAGGAGGTGGGGAAATGGACCATTTTGCCCTCATGTTAGTTTTCTATAAATACAAGACTTATGTTGGTTATTTTGTTGATTTACAAAGCTTGACCAATATATATTGAGAGAGAAAAAGATCTAGAAACACTTAATCAATTTACTTCCAAGCAAACCTTTAGACGTTTATCAAGAACGTGAAGTACATTAAAGGTAAATTCTCATAAACCGTAATCTTCATCTTTTTCGATTTCTTTCTCGTAGAAAAATCGTAGATTGGTGGAGCATGTTTATTAAGGAGAGATAAGGATGTCTATTAATGACCAAATCATTGATAGGTCATGACCAAATAGAAATCGTAAGTGTTTACGTGAGTTAAAAAACCATAGAAGGCCTTGAACGTGAACTTAGTTATGAATGAACGATTTGAAAACCGTTATAGCTAAGGAATGTGCATATTTTTTTGTTAGGAAATAGATGGTGAATCAATGGAGTGTTCCATTTGATTTGGCTTATAGAACACAAGTAACGAAGTTATGGCGAATTTTGCGAAAATAGACGTTAAACGTCAAAAACGTAAAAATCTCGGATTAGGGGTCAAAAGTTTCCGTGTGACTTAAAAATGTTGGTTTCCAATGTCAACACGTGAGATAAGGTAATTAAGAGTCGTTAGCGCAATAATCGTTGAATTATGACTTAGAACGAAGAAAACGAGTATTGAATGGTCAAAAATGTTAAACGAACGCTCAAAAATGAAATTAAAGGTGAATTCCACGTTATCGGATTCGAAAGTGTAAGATTCTTATATGAACACGTAAAGGATGTAATTTGTGAGTTGTAGGCTTTTGAATGGGTCAATTCGGATGTAAAACGAACAAATTATGAAGCCGAGAGTTTCGTTAGAAAACCAAACTATTTTTGCCAACTCGGTGCAGGCAAAGTAAAGCAAATACCAAAACTAGTATAAAATGGTCATGCACAAATACGCAGATCCTACCATGTCCTCGTTAACTCAAATACAGTCATAGAAGTTAGTACTAGGGATGTCGCGTTGTAGCGCCGACAATGTAAAAATGTTGACCAAGTTAGGTTTTTGTTTCATTTGAATGTAGACCTAAAGTAAGACATTTAAGGTACTTAATGTACATAATCAAGCTGACCTTAAATCACTTATAAGGTGATAATGTAAGAAGATTTAGTAGGGTTTAATAGAAATTAAACAAAGAACGTGAGAACGTAATAAGTAAACCGTAAATGACGTTCAACGTTGGTACTTCAGCAATAATGATCTAATGTCGGTTAATAACATAAGAACGTTAACGAATTGTAACGAAGTATAGAAATTCGAACTGACTTTATTAACGAAATAAAGACAGAGAAGAGAAAGAAGTTGGTTAGGAAAATAAAGATAGTTTGTTTGATGACTAATTACAGTGTGCTATGTGAATATATCATATAGATCCTGTAAAGACTGAAAATTGTTGAATTATATATTCGAAGACGCTTGAAGGCAAGTCTTTCTTAACGCTTTCCTAACCTTCGTGTTAGCCAAGTTTTATGTGATTCATGTTATAAGATGCATGAATGGTTTTAAAGAAAGAGTCGATGCCTGTTTTTACCTCGGCTAGACAGGTATTGAAGAATGGATTGATTTATTTACAAGTGTGTCGATAGAACTGTTAACACTATCCTATGCCAAGTATTTGGTATGGATGAGAAGGTAAGTTTGTCTATGTACAAACAAAAGTATTTTTCATCGATTATTCGATGGGCACGTGAGGTTGCCAAATGTTAAGCGTAAATATGTTTAACGAAAGAGTGTTGATCAACATAGAGTACAATAGGCTGATCACCTAAAAGTGCTCGTAAGTAAAGACGGATGGATAGCCTTAGTGTCGGATGTCCTTTTCAAGTGTGAAAATGAAAAGAGTATGTTCATGGTCTATTGACCGGTTCAGAATTCTGAAGCTATTATATGTACTTTGGAATTGTTGTTATGACATGAGAAGTACTAGTCAAATGTTTCATAGTGCTTCGTAGTTAATTGTTTAGTTATGGAAGTAAAGCATGTAATTGTTAATGTGATATTCATATTATTCTTTGTTAAGACTTGTTCATGTAATTGTTTGCAGCTAAAGCCGAACGCACTGAGAGTTCTAAAAGAGGTAAAGGCAAGGCTACAATGGACAATTGATCGTCCTGTAATAGATTAGTGTATTTGTATGTAATATACTTATGAAAAACAAAGAATGTATTCGGTTATGAACCTGGGAAAGTATTTATTACGAATAATTAGAATATAGTAAATAAAATCATTTTGTTGTTGTCTCAATGGAAATGACTATATGAATTGTAGTATCTTGGAGCACCATCTATTGGGTTTGAAGATACCCGGATTTGGGGGTGTCATAAGGGTAGCAAGAACGACTACCTTTAAACAATTTAAAAGCGTTGGTCCGCCGGAGTTCAATGGAACGACGGACCCATTAGAGGCCCAGACATGGGTGAAAGAAATAGAGAAGGCGTTTGTTATTACAATTGTAGGTTAGGCGCAAAAGATTTCTATTCTGACTTACATGATGTAAGGGAAAGCCAAATTTTGGTTGGAGGCTCACCAGGGTGGGGTTAGAACAGATACGATAACGGGGGGAAAGTTCAAGAAGGTTATCTTTGAGAACTATTTCCCTATAAGTATGCAAGGGAGAGGAAGAAACCAAGGCAGAGAATGCCAGTGGTAGTGGCAGTATGCCAATAAGGAATAATTTTAACTCCGGGACTACTTGAGTGGGACAAGGGGATCCTAAGCGTAGGATCGAAGCATGTAAGATATGTGTAAAGACTCATCTAAGAGTCTGTCTGAAGGGGAAATCAGTTTGTTATAATTGTGGACAGGAGGGTCATATATCACCCAATTGTCCTAATCCTAAGAAAAGCCATGATTGTTTTATATGTGGGTCGTTGGACCACATGGTAAGAAATTGCCCAAAGAAGGGGTCAGTGGAGAGTAAGGGTGTTAGTAGTGGTAAATTATCCATCACTGGACCACCATAGTCGGGTAGACCTATGGCCCGCACTTTTAATATGACGGTCCAAGATGCGATTGCATCAGCGGATGTAGTAACAGATATCTTTCCAGTCAATACAATGAATGCTTATGTGTTGTTTGATTGGAGTGCTACTTTTCTTTTATAGCATGTGGATTTGCTAAGTGATTAAGTTCATTCTCGAATGGAATTATAAGTACCTTTAAACGTTAAGGCGGAGAATGATGAAATAACTTTCATTGAATATATTCGTGGAAATGGTTTCATGAAAAAGAAAGGTAAGCGGGTATTGGTAGATAAGTAACGATAAAGTTAAGAGAAATTGAAGTAATTCTCATTATGAATGGGTTGATTAACCATAGAAATTTAATAAATTGTCTATGGAAAAATATGAATATTCGGTTTTCTAAGAAAACCCAAGGTAGTAATTTACGGTAATAAATCACCGGAACTTTCTTGTTGTCTAAATCATGACGTAATCTAGAAGGATGTTAAGATAAGTTTAGGTTGTGATAAAATCGTAACCTTTGATGGTTGACATATGGGAGCTGGGCTAAACAATTCCTTCAGAGAGCGAAGGTATATACGAAACTGGCAACCGATCTTACTCACTGTGATAGCAGTGTAGATGAGACAGGAACTTGTTTGTTGGTTGTTTGTGGGAAACCACTCAGGGTACCATATGGACTACTAGTAGAGAAGCGATGTGTGATGAGTCCTAGAGAAGTAATAAGAAGAAGATAAGAATGTAAATCATCAATGATGATGAACGTATTAAGTTAGACATCTCCGTATGTCATGAAGTCATAAAGTTTCGTAAGGAAAGTAGATCGCGTAAACTTAGATTGAAAGAACGCGAACCTTAAGAAATAAAGTTAAGTAAACCAATGCGTAAGTCAAATGTATGACTAATTGGTTAGCGGTTAAGAATAAATACCCATTGCCCAGGATCAATGATCTATTTGATCAATTAAAAGGGGCAAAGAATTTTTCTAAGATAAATTTGTGTACGAGGTACCATCAACTGAAAGTAAGGAGGAAGGATGTACCTAAGACGACGTTCAGAACTCGTTATGGTTATCACAAGTTTCTTGTTATGTCATTTGGGTTGACTAATGCATTAAAGTTAGACTTTCTATAAGGGGCACCGAGCAAGTCGGTGGTAAGCTGATAGGTACTCTTATAAGGTGCTATTGTAAAAGTACAATTAGCGTCACAGAGTGTTCGAACAATATTTGGACGAGTTTGTTGTAATGATCATTGAGGATATTCTAGTCTATTCTATGACGCCAGAAGATCATGATGAACATGTGAAGATAGCGTTGGAATCAATACGGAGGGAGAAGTTGGATGCGGAATTCACTAAGTGTGAATTTTAGCTTAAAAGATAGACATATTTTTTTATTAATAAGTATGATGGGAATGAAAAGGGAGAAAATTAGTTTTTAGGAACCAAAAAGGAAGGGTAAGTGAGGCACCTGTATTGTCTTTATCAGATAATACATAGAATTTTGTAGTGTATCTCGATGCTTCACATAGATGAGGAGATTATGTGCTCATGTAGCATGGCAAGGTCATTGTGTATGCATCACTCCAGTTAAAGGATTATGAGAAGGTCTATCCTACTTATGATCTAGAATTAGTAGCTGTAGTTTTTGAATTAAAAATATGAACATAGTATTTATACGGGGAGAAGTGTGAGATATACAAGGACTGTAAGAGTCTAAAATATATCTTCACACAGAAGGAGTAGAATATGAGGTAGAGGAAGTGGTTAGAATTGATAAAGGATCATGACTGGGATATCTTATATCATATAGGGAAGGTAAATGTAGAAGCCGACGCGTTAAGTAGGAAGGGTAGGGAAACACTATCAATGTTAACGATTCAGAATGAGTTAATAACAGAGATGGCGAGAACAAAGTTAGAAGTTAAATTACAAAATGAAAAGGTAGAAATGTGATTCTTAATGTAGACTCAATCCACGAAAATGGAACGAGTCAATGAAGTACAACTAAGTAACGAGAAACGTAAGTGAATGACGAAGAGGATGCAGGATGAAGAGAAGATCAAGTATCATCTTGTTTTGAAGGAGGAATTTGAGTTCCAAATAAAATCGAGTTAAAAGAAGAACTAATAAAAGGAAGATAGCATAATGTGTTAGTAAGTGCTTAACTTCCAACTTAGATTATTGATAGGAAGGGACAAGTCATATAAAATAGGATAATATAGTGAAGGTGAAGGTGAGGAACCACAATGTCGACGAAGCATTGTGGGAACTCGAGATTAAAATGATGGAAAATTTTTCCTCATTTGGTTATGTAATTGTAGCGAGATTCTGGGGACAGAATCCTTATAAGGGGGGAAGAATGTAACGTCTGAGAAAATCGGATTTTTCTGAGAATTTATTTTTTATTTGATTATGTGGATTAAATAAATTTAATTGATTATTTAAGTGAGTAAGCTATTTGAAGGTCATTCGATGACCTAAACATGTCGGAACGTCGTAGTATTTTGGCTACGTTGTAGGATTAAAGTGTTTGAATTTCTAAGACGAAAATAAAAGCTTTCCGAGAAATTTTCTGAAAAACACAATTCACACATTTCTGCTCGGGAATTATTTTTGAACTTTCGAGAAATACGTAACGATAGAATATCGAGGTGAGATGGAATATCCAATAATATTTCAGTTATGACAAACACAGTTTTTCGCCTGCGGACTTAAAACCTAACGATTATGGAAAGTGATTTCCGAGAAGGAAATGAAATGCGTATAATGAATTAAAGCAATGATCGTATAATACGTAGGTATTGTACGAGGTAATGAATACAAGTATGATACGAGGTATTATATGAGTATGTATGGATGATGGTATGTCATATATGATTAATAAGTATACGAGTTGGAATACGAGATTAATACGTAAATTATACGTTCTAAGGCTTTAAGCCATATGTAATGGACTTGTATGATTGGTTAGGATTTATACAAGTCCAAGTATAGGAATGGTTAAGCCCAATGGTAGAAAATGGATAAGTCCAATAGGATTTAATGAACAAGCCCAATGTTTGTTAATGCAAGCCCAATTATAAGTTAAATTAATTAAGCTAGAAGCCCAAAGTAAGAACCGGATCCGTGGATCAATCCAATGTGTAAAGATAAACCATGGGTGACCCAAAGTGGTGGCCAAGTAAAGTACTTGGTGGCTAAGCAAAGGATAAGTTAATTAATGACCAAGTAAAGTGCTTATGCTTGGAGGCTAAGTAAAGTGTTTATGCTTGGTGGTTAAGTAAATGTGATGAGCAAGCAAGAGATAAGCTAGGTGATTAGCAAGTAAGCTTAATGGCTAAGTAAGTGTGGTGATCAAGTAAGTTTAATGTGTGACGAACGAGATTTTTGTAATTTAATTCTTAATATTTATTGAATTAAATAAATAATTTTGATGATTTAATTATTAGATTAAATAATTAATTGATGCAATTTTAATAGATTAATTTAATGATATGTGTTATATTATTTAATTTAATGTGGAGAATATTTATTATTCAAGTATGTATTTATGTGAGCTCATTGAATTTAAAGAAATATTTAATAAGCCTAATGTTATTTTAAAAATTAATTAAAGATTAATAATTTGATATTATTAATTAATGAAAAATTAATTATATGATTATGTGAATTAATGATAAATTATTATATTTTATTTCAATTAAATTAAATAAAATATTTAAATTATTGTGTAAGGGTGTGACATGATTTAAACTAAAAGATAAAAGAGTTATTAAATTAAATGTGATTAAGTCTTTTAAAGTTAGCCAAACATGGCCTTAATGGGAGTTGTGGACAGTTAACCCATGATTGGGTAATCGACCACAACGCCGGGCCTTCCTCAGACATTACTACGCCGTCGCTTTATTCCTTTCATTATTGCTAAGTCTAGAAAATATTCAAAGAGAGAGCTTGAGAGTTGTTA
Organism: Panax ginseng; assembly: GCA_020205605.1. Taxonomy (NCBI): domain Eukaryota; kingdom Viridiplantae; phylum Streptophyta; class Magnoliopsida; order Apiales; family Araliaceae; genus Panax; species Panax ginseng. The sequence continues at coordinate 71,341,691 of CM035136.1, forward strand.
GAGAGAATTAAGATTTTTAGAAGGAGACTAAGACTGGGTAATTGAAGAAACATCTGAGTTTTCTAATCTACACCTTACACTCAGGGTAATCTCCTCCTTCCCAAATTATAAATTACGTTATTAAAGTTTTTATGAATATGGCTTTCAAAGTTCTGTAAGGTCTCTGTATTTATAAAGGGTATGGATTATGTGTTGTATATGTATTAAATGTTATCAAATCGTATTCAATTATATATTACGTTAGTTATCATGTCATCAGTTTCATGAAAAAATGTCGTATATGTTGCTCAAAACTTACAAAGTATGGGTTTTGGCCATATGGCCCTTATACGTAAATTTAATGTGTCAAACATAAATGGTTTTGTAAAATTTATACTCATATATTATTATGCATGTTAATATGAAGAGACCAAACTTTAAATGAACGGATTCAGTGTTATAACGAATCCGTAATATTAATTTTCATGATTTATGTTCAAAACCTTCAAGAACATCAAGAATAGTGAAACTTACATATTTTAATTCTGCAATTATGTGTTTTAATGGATTAAAATCATTATATAAATGTTGGGTAATGATTATGTAAGAATTATATCATGGGGTTTGATTAAATTCGTGTTGTAATAATTTAATTGAGTTTTTGGTCGTGTTCGCAATTTTCGCGATTTGCGTAGCAGGTTTACGTTCGCCGTGCTTAGTGGTGCTAGTCTTGTGCCTTAATTCCCCGTCGCGCTGCCATCGCTACCAGCAGATGCAGTGTCTCAAAGTCATAGCCACCAGAGCGCCAAGGCTTAGTACAAAAGGTGGAGCCGCAGCGCCACCCCTCGAATGTCCGTAAATGAATTATTTTTAAATGTTCAAGTCTAACAATGTGATAACAACTTATATTAAAGAACATAGAGATATGTTAGAAGTATAATGAGATATTAAAATAGATACTTAACATGTAAATAATATAATTGTATGTGGATTGAATTATTGAATACATAATTAGCTTGTTATTCATGAAGTGTTAATTATGTGACATTAAGTGTAATAAATTGACTAAGAATAGTCATAATTCGAGTTAGACAAAAAGAATGAACGTTTGATGATTAGTTAAGTTATAATTAACTGGTTTTGTGAATGTAAATGGTATGTAGGATTAAATTCAAGGAACATGTTTAATTAACGTGTAATCTACGCACGAGGCAAGTTTCCTAACCCTACCTGTTATCATTATTCAAGTTTATAAATCAAGTTCATTTGTTATGTTAATGATTAATTATCTTTTCAAAGTATGATTCTTTTATACAATAATTGTTCTATTATATACCTATTGAGATTGTTATTCATTATAAATATCATTTATTGTTGAACCTTGTTAGACTAGCAAATCCTTATTGATTCAACTAGTCCATAGTTGATGAACGCTTTAAATTCAGAACCCTTATTGATTTATCCAAACCAAACTTCCTTTGGTACGGACTCTAATGTCAAACTGAGATGAACAACCCTACAAAGGGATTTACTTATGCGTTAGCGTTAAGATATTGTGCACAGTATGGTACTAAGGGCTGATCCCCCTAAGTACAAGTAGAAAGGTCCATAGTCTTATGACTGTTAAAGGTTTCAAGTATAACCCTTGCTAGCCTAGGACATAGTTCAAGGTCTTATGACCCTCAGAAATCTTTTGATTGTTGTTATTCATTCTTGATTCAAAATTTGAGCTTTTATTTCAGAAGTCTTTGATTCCCTTGCATGTTATTATACATTGTTATTTTATTAATTTATTTGTGGGCAATCATGCTCACTCTTGCTTAATAATAACATTGCAGTTAAGAACGAAAAGTACGACGAGCCTTCCGTGGAATTGAAGTACCCGGATTTGGGGGTGTCACAGGTTGGTATCAAAGTTGTAGGTTATGAACCTTAGGTGGGGAACAACCTTAGGTAGTAGCCTTATAGAAAGAACATAGTGATGGAAAACTCTTATCAAGTTCTAGGAAATAAATTTTTGTAATTCATTGAAGATAATAAAAGACTTTATGTGCTTATGTGTTAAATTATGTGCTCACTAGTACGACTTAGTAATTAAAACTTGAAATTTTATTGTCAGGATGTCGGATGTTGGAAGAACTAGTCTAGCAGGGGAGGAGGAACCCCAAATACCTACAGTACCTACAGAGGAGGAGCCAGGGACATTCATGTCATTAGGGAACAGTTGGTACAGAGGGAGTCATCTCCATTGATCACCATTGTTGGTCAGGAGCATGGACCTGAGACTGATCCTTAGGAGGGTCCTGAGGAGGAATTTGAAGAGGAAGAGGAAGAAGGGGAGTTTCCACAACACTCCATTGATGCTAAGATGTACGACACATTATACGACCGTAACGTGGAGTTACGAGATGAGGTGTAGGATCTGACTTAGCGGGCGATTATTCAGTAGATTACTCTCGAGCAGAAGGAGAGGAAGATTTCGACTCTTCACTCACGACTGGGAAATGTAGAATGGGATTTGGTCCACGAGAAGGGTCAAACCGTAGATAAGACCGCAGAGATAGAAAAGTTGAAGAAGGAACTGAAGGAAAGCTCTGAAAAACTGATCATAGCGGAGGAAGGCTGGGTGAGAGAGTCACGTCGTGCTGATCTTGCGGAAGAGGATGGTCGTACAAAGAAGGCAAAGCTTGGGGAGACATACTCTACACTTAATCATGCAATGGATGAGGCCCAGGATCGAGTTTTGAGGTACCCCATCAAGTTCGAAGGACTTCCATCGTACATGTTGGATCGCAGGACGATGTCTCATATCATGGAAGAGGAGCGTAGCAAGGCTATTCAGCGCCTTGACAGACAGTGATAGAATTTGTTTAAGTATGTGATAAATTTATTTGGTATCTAGATGTAAATTCCGATGTTTTTATGAACAAAGGAATAATTTAATATTTTAAATCCTGTAGATTCTTTATCTCAGGATAGATGATGTAAATAGCAGTGATGCTATCGTTTGATGTTAAAACTTTTAGTTTGAATGAATATATATCAAGTTGTTTGAGATAATGTGTTAAATGATTATATTAAATTGTTGAGTTAAGTCTTAACTATTTAGAGAATTTAATAGAGATTTAATAAACATATATTTTAACAGAATTATGCCGTCAAGAAGAAGACAACAACGTCAACCAGCTCAGGAAGAGTCTACGAATAAGAACAATTACTCCAATGTTAATCCTGTTCAGCAATTCGTTAACTTGCTAGCTGGAGCAATGAATAATCAACCTCAAGCTCCACCAAATACTACATTTAAGGACTTCAAGGCGGTGGGTCCGCCAGAATTTAAAGGTTCCATGAACCCGATCGAGGCTCAAACGTGGGTTATGGAAATAGAGAAGGTTTTCGACGTTGCTAGGGTTAGAGAAGACCAGAAGACCGCTTTTGCAATGTTTATTCTGAAGTCTGAAGCTAGCTATTGGTGGCAAGCAAACAAAGTGCGAGGAGGTGAAGGTGTAATTACTTGGGAAAGATTTAAAGAGATGTTCTTCGAGATGTATTTCCCAACCAGCTCGCAGAACCAGATAGAGGTTCAATTTCTGGAATTGAAGCAGGGAAATATGAGCGTGCTGATTATGCGCGCTAGATTCAACGAAGTTAGCGAGGTTCGCCTGCATCAAGTACACACGGACGAGAGAAAAGCCATAAGATTTGAACAAGGACTAAAGCCTTGGGTATACAGTAAAGTATCAATGTTTCAGATAAACACTTTTGCTGGAGTACTGGAGAAGGCCATCCTCGCTGAAGGTGGAAGCGATGCGGTGACCAAGTACAATCAAGATCAGAAGAAGAAGAAGAGTGAAGGTGAAGGAAATAACAAGGCTAGTGGAAGTGGCACAGAGGTGGTAATTTTAATCCAAAGAAAAGGTGGAATGACAATTCATCATCCGGGAATCAATAAGGAAGTCCAGAAGAAAAGAATCGAAGCATGCCCGACCTGCGGGAAAGCTCATCTGGGAGTTTGTATAAAGGGAAAAAGAGTGTGCTACAATTGTGGTCAGGAAGCCCACATAACACCTAACTGTCCTAACCCAAAGAAGGGAGCTTGCTTCACTTGTGGTTCGAAGGACCATCTGGTAAGAGACTGTCCTAAGAAGGGATCGGGAGGGTGTGACAACCCGAGAATTTAGACAATTTATGAAAATCATAATTGATTGATTTAAGGTTCAATATTAGGACCTAGACAGGAAATAAGTGTATGGAATTGGCAGTTATGTAATGAAATTCCAAGAATTTCAAAAGTTTTGAACAAAACTTGAATTATGTGATAGACTATAAGTGATAGTCTAGTAATGAGGTATAAGATTATTGTATATTTAAAATTCTTTTGAAGAATTATCGTGATAAGTATCAAGTGAATACTAGTTGGTATATTTGATTATATATGTGAACCGTAATGATTTAAGATCAAGGATTGATCGGGATAAGTTATAACTTTAGTAAATCCTAAAGTTATGTTAATCATATGTTTATTAAGTTAGAAAAATCTAACGAATCGTTAGAAACACTAACGATACGCTTCGTAAACTTTAATTTTAGTTTTGAGAATCAAAACCCTAATTCGGATATTTAAAACCATAATTTGAGAATTTAAAAGCTAAGTGTTAAAAGCTTAAGTGTAAATATGTGGGAGAATAATAGTATTTAATTATATACTAATTCTAAGAGATTTATTTTATACATCTCTTGTTAATTAATTTTATAACCTAATAATAGCAAGTCTAATTGGGTTAAGGAAATGAATGGGCATGTGAGCGAGGATTGGTGTTTTAATGGAGAAATGAAAACCCTAATTAAATGAATTGGGGTGGATAAGAATTTAGGTAATTGGAGTATGTATATTTTATAGCCTAAGTGTTGGCCAATGGAATTAGTTAGAAACCCAAGCAATACATTAAAGGAATGGCTCAATTTTTAGCCCAAGTGGGAGAGGAATTTTTGGACATTTGTTAAATCAAATAAGCATTAAATCAAAGAGCCAAACTTGGTGCATTTTTAGGCCAAGTGGCCGGACCTATGTGAGCAAAAAGGAGGGACATTTTATTCATTGGAGATACTAGATAATTGATTAATAAAAATTGGCCAAGATAGTGGAGAGATCCGGTCATGCAAGGAGCAAAATAGCACATGATTCATTTCATTTATCTATTATTTTAGTTAGTCAAAAGTTGGTTACCAAATCACCTAATTTTAGCCACTAGCCTTTTTAGGGTAATTAATATTTTCATCCATGGCAAGCAAGATATTGGATGATTAATAGCTATATACAAGTTATATCTATATATATATTAATTAAATATCCCCCCAAGTTTTATAAGGAAACTTTTCACTTCATCTAGCAAAAAGCAAAGCAAAAAGGGAGAGAGTAAGGCTTGGCCGGATGAACAAGAAGAGAAAGAGAGAGGGTTTGGCCAAATTATAATCCACACCTAATAAAACTTATATCCTATTTTCTCTTTCATCTCATCTCTTTTATTCTTCCAAGTTGCAAGGAACCAAAGAGAGAGAGAGAGAGAGAGGCAGGCATTTTAGCACCACATGGTGAAAAGGGGGAGGGAGATTTTGACTCTCATAAAACCAAGATCCATCCATGGAAGGAAGGAAGGAAGGAGGAGGAGGAAAATCAAGCTAAGGTATAATAAAAATTTCTACTTGTGTAGGCTAAATTTCCTTGGTGTTTTGATTTGATTTTTGACAACTTAAAGTAGTGATCTTGAGGTTTAAAACCTTAGATCTATGTATATATAAGTGTATCATGTTTAGATTTAACAATATTGGGTGTTGATTTTGGTTGGAATCAAAGGTATAAAATTTCCTAAACTCAAAACTCTAATTAGTTTATGTGTTTTGTGATGGTTGTTTTAGACCAAATGTTGAACTTATGATCCATATGAGGGAAGATCTACATGATATATGATATTTTATGGTTAGATCTTGCCATTTTTAGGGTTGATAAGCTTGAACAAAGAAGATGAACCAAAACAGTTTTTTTTAAATGAATTAGTGAACTGCTGCTCTAAATAGAAACTTTCGGATTTGTTAGAGTGCTCTAAAAATTCTGGACTTGTGATATGTTATAGTACACTCAATAAGCTTTCCATAGACTCCGAAACGGACTAAATCCGACATCGGAGGAGCAAGTTATGGGATTTCTACCAAACTACACAAAGTTAAGAAAACTGTTAAAGGACAGTTTTTACCAGTCACTTCCGGGTTAAATTCCGGGAGCTAAACATATCCAAATATGGATTGTAATATATGAAAATTGTAATTCGGAAAGATACGAATCTAACAAAATTGACGGATCATTAATCGGAGTTACATATTTCGTTTTATATAAGTTTTAGTGAAGGACTCCAAAACTGCCAAAGTGACAAAAAGTTGCTGCCCAAAATTTTCCGAGGGCTGTTTTGGACATTTATTTAATGATAAAAATCCAGGCTTTTGGGAAATGAAAATATATGATATTAAGTAGCTCGTGTCCAAAAATGAGCTAATTCCGAGTTAAAATGACCAAGTTATGACCATTACAATTTTTGTGATTTTCCCACGGAAATTGCTATAAACGAGTTCTACAACTCCGATTGCCACGAAATTTAAAATGGAGTATCACGTTAACATATATAAGGTTATGCCAAGAGATGGGCATTACTGGAGTTAAGCACGAGGTAGCTAATTTCTTAAGCTACGCACTAAAAAATTAATTAAAAAAAATAGAATTAATGTTTTTAAAATCATATAAAAATGATTTAAGTATTAGAAAATATTTTAAGTTATAAAATATAACTTTTGATATTTTGGCATGAAAATATTAATATTTTAATATTAATATTAATTATCGGATAATGGATTTAAGTGTTTAAAAATCAAATAATTATGATTTTAAGGTATTAAAAATATTTTGAAATATTATAATTACATTATAATATTATGTTATGAATTTCATTAATATTTTATATTAAATGAATATTAATGATTAAGGAATTATGTGGTATTTAATTCATTTAGATACGGTTTTAATGATTGGAAAATCATGATAAAAGGTAATAAGTATCCGAAAATTATTACGAGCCTAGGAAAAATGTTTGGCTGATAAGAAATTATCTGAGATAATTGTTAAGTGTTCAGGAAGAGTTTAATTGAACTTAAACTCGAGTATTGTCCGACTAGATTGTCGGGATGATAGAACTGTGTCAGTTTTAAGTCAGACTGAAATAGTTTGACCCGATATTAAGTCTTATGTGCTGTATAGACTGATAGGGTTATGTGTTATGTGTTTAGGTTATTCTGTGTATATAAATATAACAGTATTATACTGTGATGATATTATTCTAATTTTTGGAGATCTATATTACTAATATTAGGTCTTCGAGATAATGCGTTATAAATTGCGTTGCGGTAATCAACGATTCAGGCAAGTTTGTTTTTACTTAACTCTACTAAGAGTGTTTTATTCAAGCTTATGGTTAAATCATTGATGATTGCCATGAAAATTGTACTCTGTACATCTTGCATGTATAAGTCAGGTATGAAAGGCTGATCACCTTCATTACCAGTTGATTCAGAAATGTTTGTTCATATTTAAAACTAGTTCAGTCAAAAGTTTGTTCCTGCTAGTTCTCAATTATATTGATGAATAATAGCCAGCTTATTATTCATACTCTTCAATCATGATATATCCTTATATTGTTGTATTTAAACTTGCTGGGCAACTTTCATGCTCACCCTTGCTATATCATGATAAAACATTGCAGATAAAGCAAATGCGTTTGGATATAGAAAAAGATAATGCCAAGTTCAACTTGGGATAAATTGTCTTGACTATTTTGTAATAGTATAGTTTGATAAATGTTAGATCATTTATGATTGATGTATAAGTTAAGGTTACTCGATTTTGGGGAAAAGTGTGTAATTTAATGTATAAACAATTTATGTTTATATCTTCCATAAACAAACAGCTTATAGAATGATTAGTATCTTAAATCCATGTGGATTTGGGGCCTTGATTCGGGGATGCTACAGATTGATATCAAAGTTGTTGTTTATTATGAAGCTTAGGTAGGAATACCCGAGACCAATAACCGCAGTGATTAGGATAAGATCTAACTCACATAGAGTTAGTTGGTTGGTAAGATTCAAAGACGAATCTCGGTAAGTTGTAAAGATACAGAGTTCCCTAACTCTGATAATAAAGTTGAACAGTAATGATGAATAGATCAAGTCTAAAGGACTGAAAGTGCAGGGATAGGAGATCATAAAACAAAACGATCAAGGCATAGAATTGAATCATAATATATACGATAAGATCACCCCGTGATCACGATAAAAGTTATGATGACTAGAAAGAATCAATATGATGATTGAAAATGATCAAGGCATAAAGAATTGAATCGTAATATATACGATAAAGATCACCCCGATCCGATAAAAGTTTAAAAGAATCAATATGATGATTGAAAATGATCAATGCATAGAATGAATCGTAATATATACGATAAGATCACCCCGTGATCCGGCGAAAGGATGTGGGAAAAGAATCAATGATGATTGAAAGGTTTACAACAAGGTGAACTATGAAATTGTACTATGAAAACTCATGAAAAGAGTTAAAATTTGGATTAAATAAAATTAAGGGAGTAAGTTTGGAGCTAAATTATGAGGATTTAATGAGGACTCATATTGTAAGTGAGTTGTATGATTCCTTGTATGGTAGGGGGAATTTGTACTTGGTTTTAGAATCACTTAGCTTCTGGTCGATGTAGTGGTTAGGTTGATCAATTCTTTATATGGGCGGGGGAATTGGCCGCTTAGCTTCCTATATTGATTAGTGGTAGAGTTTGGTTTGACAACCACTTAGTTTCGGTGATAATCATTGAAATGTTTGTGTGTCGCTATTTGCTATATCGCAGTTAAGAGGGTGATTCCTTTCTCATGTGTATAATGTATAGATAGGTCATAGGTAGAGAATAAAGGATTAAGTACGAGTTCTTAAAATTTATACTTATGTGACATTCTTGAGTCATAGTTATATGAAATGTTTGTGAACCCCTCAGCGAATGGACGCCAAAGGTCTGACTAGGGTAAGTTCGTAAACTCATATAATTGTGGCTGAGTTATGAACTCATAAGTGTGGTTTTATGAACTAGGGTATAGTAAAGTTGTGAATGAAACATTGAGGATGATAGAAATAGATAGAATTATTAAGCAATGGATCGGTGAGAGAAAGAGAAGAGAAGTAAATAGAATTTAAAATCCCAAAGATTTCGTTATTAAATCAAATCTTGATTTTAAACCGAGAAGAACAACCTTTTATATAAAGGGAAGGGGTATTTTAATCTTTATGGTTATCTCGATACACTGAGTATTTATCAAAGTAAATTTTGATAGATACCGAGAAATTTGAGTATCTTTGATAGATACCGAGAAATTTGAGTATCTTTGATAGATGCCAGAAATTTGAGTATCTTTGATAGATCTTGAAAATAAGTTAACGATCTTGTGTGATCACTCATAATTTGAAAACTTTTACTCTTGTGAGTGGTGTATTGGGTAGTATATGATGATATGTGTGAATGGTGTAAGTTATTTGGTATATTGTAGGTGTAAGGTGAATTTCGGAGACGAAATTCTTTTAAGGAGGGTGTGAATGTGATAACCCGAGAATTTAGACAATTTATGAAAATCATAATTGATTGATTTAAGGTTCAATATTAGGACCTAGACAGGAAATAAGTGTATGGAATTGGCAGTTATGTAATGAAATTCCAAGAATTTCAAAAGTTTTGAACAAAACTTGAATTATGTGATAGACTATAAGTGATAGTCTAGTAATGAGGTATAAGATTATGGTAGATTTAAAATTCTTTTGAAGAATTATCAGGGATAAGTATCGAAGTGAATACTAGTTGGTGTATTTGATTATATATGTGAACCATAATGATTTAAGATCAAGGATTGATCAGATAAGTTATAACTTTAGTAAATCCTAAAGTTATGTTAATCATATGTTTATTAAGTTAGAAAAATCTAACGAACTGTTAGAAACACTAACGATACGCTCAGAAACTTTAATTTTAGTTTTGAGAATCTGAAACCCTAATTCGGATATTTAAAACCCTAATTTGAGAATTTAAAAGCTAAGTGTTAAAAGCTTAAGTGTAAATATGTGGGAGAATAATAGTATTTAATTATATACTAATTCTAAGAGATTTATTTTATACATCTCGGTTAATTAATTTTATAACCTAATAATAGCAAGTCTAATTGGGTTAAGGAAATGAATGGGCATGTGAGCGAGGATTGGTGTTTTAATGGAGAAATGAAAACCCTAATTAAATGAATTGGGGTGGATAAGAATTTAGGTAATTGGAGTATGTATATTTTATAGCCTAAGTGTTGGCCAATGGAATTAGTTAGAAACCCAAGCAATACATTAAAGGAATGGCTCAATTTTTAGCCCAAGTGGGAGAGGAATTTTTGGACATTTGTTAAATCAAATAAGCATTAAATCAAAGAGCCAAACTTGGTGCATTTTTAGGCCAAGTGGCTTTACCTATGTGAGCAAAAAGGAGGGGCATTTTATTCATTGGAGATACTAGATAATTGATTAATAAAAATTGGCCAAGATAGTGGAGAGATCCGGTCATGCAAGGAGCAAAATAGCACATGATTCATTTCATTTATCTATTATTTTAGTTAGTCAAAAGTTGGTTACCAAATCACCTAATTTTAGCCACTAGCCTTTTTAGGGTAATTAATATTTTCATCCATGGCAAGCAAGATATTGGATGATTAATAGCTATATACAAGTTATATCTATATATATATTAATTAAATATCCCCCCAAGTTTTATAAGGAAACTTTTCACTTCATCTAGCAAAAAGCAAAGCAAAAAGGGAGAGAGTAAGGCTTGGCGGATGAACAAGAAGAGAAGGAGAGGGTATGGAAATTATAATCCACACCTAATAAAAAGTATATCCTATTTTCCTCTTTCATCTCTTTTCCTCTTCCAAGTTGCAAGGAACCAAAGAGAGAGAGAGAGAGAGAGGGGGCAATTTCGGCAGACCACATGGTGAAAAAGGGAGGGAGATTTTGACTCTCATAAAACCAAGATCCATCCATGGAAGGAAGGAAGGAAGGAAGGAGGAGGAAAAATCAAGCTAAGGTATAATAAGAATTTCTACTTGTGTAGGCTAAATTTCCTTGGTGTTTTGATTTGATTTTTGACAACTTAAAGTTGTGATCTTGAGGTTTAAAACCTTAGATCTATGTATATATAAGTGTATCATGTTTAGATTTAACAATATTGGGTGTTGATTTTGGTTGGAATCAAAGGTATAAAATTTCCTAAACTCAAAACTCTAATTAGTTTATGTGTTTTGTGATGGTTGTTTTAGACCAAATGTTGAACTTATGATCCATATGAGGGAAGATCTACATGATATATGATATTTTATGGTTAGATCTTGCCATTTTTAGGGTTGATAAGCTTGAACAAAGAAGATGAACCAAAACAGTTTTTTTTTTAATGAATTAGTGAACTGCTGCTCTAAATAGAAAAATTTCGGATTTGTTAGAGTGCTCTAAAAATTCTGGACTTGTGATATGTTATAGTACACTCAATAAGCTTTCCATAGATAGACTCAAACGGACTAAATCCGACATCGGAGGAGCAAGTTATGGGATTTCTACCAAACTACACAAAGTTAAGAAAAACTGTTAGAAGGACAGTTTTTACCAGCCACTTCCGGGCTAAATTCCGGGAGCTTAACATGTCCAAATATGGATTGTAATAGATGAAAATTGTAATTCGGAAAGATACGAATCTAATAAAATTGACGGATCATTAATCGGAGTTACATATTTCGTTTTATATAAGTTTTAGCAAAGGACTCCAAAACTGCCAAATGACAAAAAGTTGCTGCCCAAAATTTTCCGGGGACTGTTTCGGACATTTATTTAATGAGAAAAATTCCAGGCTTTTGGGAAATGAAAATATATGGTATTAAGTAGCTCGTGTCCAAAAATGAGCTGATTCCGAGTTAAAATGACCAAGTTATGACCATTACAATTTTTGTGATTTTCCCACGGAAATTGCTATAAACGGAGTTCTACAACTCCGATTGCCACGAAATTTAAAATGGAGTATCACGTTAACATATATAAGGTTATGCCAAGAGATGGGCATTACTGGAGTTAAGCACGAGGTAGCTAATTTCTTAAGCTACGCACTAAAATTAATTAAAAAAAAATAGAATTAATGTTTTTAAAATCATATAAAAATGATTTAAGTATTAGAAAAATATTTTAAGTTATAAAATATAACTTTTGATATTTTGGCATGAAAATATTAATATTTTAATATTAATATTAATTATCGGATAATGGATTTAAGTGTTTAAAAATCAAATAATTATGATTTTAAGGTATTAAAATATATTTTGAAATATTATAATTACATTATAATATTATGTTATGAATTTCATTAATATTTTATATTAAATGAATATTAATGATTAAGGAATTATGTGGTATTTAATTCATTTAGATACGGTTTTAATGATTGGAAAATCATGATAAAAGGTAATAAGTATCCGAAAATTATCACGAGCCTAGGAAAAATGTTTGACTGATAAGAAATTATCTGAGATAATTGTTAAGTGTTCAGGAAGAGTTTAATTGAACTTAAACTCGAGTATTGTCCGACTAGATTGTCGGGATGATAGAACTGTGTCAGTTTTAAGTCAGACTGAAATAGTTTGACCCGATATTAAGTCTTATGTCTTTGTATGGAATCGATAGGTTATGTGTTATGTGTTTAGGTTATTCTGTGTATATAAATATAACAATATTATACTGTGATGATATTATTCTAATTTTTGGAGATCTATATTACTAATATTAGGTCTTCGAGATAATGCGTTATAAATTGCGTTGCGGTAATCAACGATTCAGGCAAGTTTGTTTTTACTTAACTCTACTAAGAGTGTTTTATTCAAGCTTATGGTTAAATCATTGATGATTGCCATGAAAATTGTACTCTGTACATCTTGCATGTATAAAGTCGTATGAAAAGTGATCACCTTCATTACCGCTTGATTCGTAAATGTTTGTTCATATTTAAAACTAGTTCAGTCAAAAGTTTGTTCCTGCTAGTTCTCAATTATATTGATGAATTATAGCTAGCTTATTATTCATACTCTTCAATCATGATATATCCTTATATTGTTGTATTTAAACTTGCTGGGCAACTTTCATGCTCACCCTTGCTATATCATGATAAAACATTGCAGATAAGGCAAATGCGTTCGGATACAGGAAAAGATAATGCCAAGTTCAACTTGGGATAAATTGTGCGGCTATTTTGTAATAGTATAGTTTGATAAATGTTAGATCATTTATGATTGATGTATTGTGTAATTAAGGTTACTCGATTTTGGGGGAAAAGTGTGTAAATTTAATGTATAAACAATTTATGTTTATATCTTCCGCAAACAGTTATAGAATGTTTAGTGTACCGAATCCGCGACGATTTGGGGCCCGGATTCGGGGGACGCTACAGTTGGTATCAAAGTTGTTGTTTATTAAGCTTAGGTAGGAATACCTGAGACCAATAACCGCAGTGATTAGGATAAGATCTAACTCACATAGAGTTAGTTGGTTGGTAAGATTCAAAGACGAATCTCGGTAAGTTGTAAAGATACAGAGTTCCCTAACTCTGATAATAAAGTTGAACAGTAATGATGAATAGATCAAGTCTAAAGGACTGAAAGTGCAGGGATAGGAGATCATAAAACAAAACGATCAAGGCATAGAATTGAATCATAATATATACGATAAGATCACCCCGTGATCTGATAAAAGTTATGACAGCTAGAAAGAATCAATATGATGATTGAAAATGATCAAGGCATAGAATTGAATCGTAATATATACGATAAGATCACCCCGTGATCTGATAAAAGTTATGACAGCTAGAAAGAATCAATATGATGATTGAAAATGATCAATGCATAGAATTGAATCGTAATATATACGATAAGATCACCCCGTGATCTGACAAGGTTATGATGTGGGAAAAGAATCAATCTGATGATTGAAAGGTTTACAGCAAGGTGCTGTGTGGCAGTTGTACTATGAAATTGTACTATGAAAACTCATGAAAGAGTTATGAATTGTAAATACGGATTAAATAAAATTCGTATGGAGTAAGTTTGGAGCTAGAATTATGTTGGATTTCAATGAGGACTCATGTCGGCGGCTGAGTTGTATGATTCCTTGTATGGGCGGGGAATTTGTACTTGGTTTTAGAATCACTTAGCTTCCTGGTCGATGTAGTGGTTAGGTTGATCAATTCTTTGTATGGGCGGGGAATTGGCCGCTTAGCTTCCTATATTGATTAGTGGCCGAGTTTGGTTTGACAACCACTTAGTTTCTGGTAATGATAATCATTGAAATGTTTGTGTCGCGCTATTTGCTATATGCAGGTTAAGAGGGTGATTCCTTTCTCATGTGTATAACAGATAGATAGGTCATAGGTAGAGAATAAAGGATTAAGTACGAGTTCTTAAAATTTATACTTATGTGACATTCTTGAGTCATAGTTATATGAAATGTTTGTGAACCCCTCAGCGAATGGACGCCAAAGGTCTGACTAGGGTAAGTTCGTAAACTCATATAATTGTGGCCAGGTTATGAACTCATAAGTGTGGTTTTATGAACTAGGGTATAGTAAAGTTGTGAATGAAACATTGAGGATGATAGAAATAGATAGAATTATTAAGCAATGGATCAGTAGAGAAAGAGAAGAGAAGTAAATAGAATTTAAAATCCCAGTATTTCGTTGTTAAATCAAATCTTGATTCTGAAACTGAGAAGAACAACCTTCCATATAAAGGGAAGGGGTATGATTTAATCTTTATGGTTATCTGATACACCTGAGTATTTATCAAAGTAAATCTTTGATAGATACCCGAGAAATTTGAGTATCTTTGATAGATACCCGAGAAATTTGAGTATCTTTGATAGATACCCGAGAAATTTGAGTATCTTTGATAGATACCCGAGAAAATAAGTTAACGATCTTGTGTGATCACTCAGTATAATTTGAAAACTTTTACTCTTGTGAGTGGTGTATTGGGCAGCATGTGATATGTGTGAATGGTGTAAGTTATTTGGTGTAAGGTGTAAGGTGAATTTCGGGGACGAAATTCTTTTAAGGAGGGGTGAATGTGACAACCCGAGAATTTAGACAATTTATGAAAATCATAATTGATTGATTTAAGGTTCAATATTAGGACCTAGACAGGAAATAAGTGTATGGAATTGGCAGTTATGTAATGAAATTCCAAGAATTTCAAAAGTTTTGAACAAAACTTGAATTATGTGATAGACTATAAGTGATAGTCTAGTAATGAGGTATAAGATTATGGTAGATTTAAAATTCTTTTGAAGAATTATCAGGGATAAGTATCGAAGTGAATACTAGTTGGTGTATTTGATTATATATGTGAACCATAATGATTTAAGATCAAGGATTGATCGGATAAGTTATAACTTTAGTAAATCCTAAAGTTATGTTAATCATATGTTTATTAAGTTAGAAAAATCTAACGAACTCGTAGAAACACTAACGATACGCCGTAAAACTTTAATTTTAGTTTTGAGAATCAAACCCTAATTCGGATATTTAAAACCCTAATTTGGGAATTTAAAAGCTAAGTGTTAAAAGCTTAAGTGTAAATATGTGGGAGAATAATAGTATTTAATTATATACTAATTCTAAGAGATTTATTTTATACATCTCGGTTAATTAATTTTATAACCTAATAATAGCAAGTCTAATTGGGTTAAGGAAATGAATGGGCATGTGAGCGAGGATTGGTGTTTTAATGGAGAAATGAAAACCCTAATTAAATGAATTGGGGATAAGAATTTAGGTAATTGGAGTATGCATTACTGGAGTTAAGCACGAGGTAGCTAATTTCTTAAGCTACGCACTAAAATTAATTAAAAAAAATAGAATTAATGTTTTTAAAATCATATAAAATGATTTAAGTATTAGAAAAATATTTTAAGTTATAAAATATAACTTTTGACATTTTGGCATGAAAATATTAATATTTTAATATTAATATTAATTATCGGAAAATGGATTTAAGTGTTTAAAAATCAAATAATTATGATTTTAAGGTATTAAAAATATTTTGAAATATTATAATTACATTATAATATTATGTTATGAATTTCATTAATATTTTATATTAAATGAATATTAATGATTAAGGAATTATGTGGTATTTAATTCATTTAGATACGGTTTTTAATGATTGAAAAATCATGATAAATGGTAATAAGTATCCAAAAATTATTACGAGCCTAGGAAAATGTTTGATCGATAAGAAATTATCCGAGATAATTGTTAAGTGTTCGGAAGAGTTTAATTGAACTTAAACTCGAGTATTGTCCGACTAGATTGTTCGGGATGATAGAACAGTGTCGGGTTTAAGTCGATCAAATAGTTTGACCTCGATATTAAGTCTTATGTCTTCGTATAGGTCGATAGGGTTATGTGTTATGTGTTTAGGTTATTCTGTGTATATAAATATAACAAAGATTATATCTTGTGATGATATTATTCTAATTTTGGAGATCTATATTACTAATATTAGGTCTTCTAGATAATGCGTTATAAATTGCGTTACGGTAATCAAATTCGCTCGAGCAAGTTTGTTTTTACTTAACTCTACTAAGAGTGTTTTATTCAAGCTTATGGTTAAATCATTGATGATTGCCATGAAAATTGTACTCTGACATCTTGCATGTATAAGTCGTATGAAAAGGTCGATCACCTTCATTACCAGTTGATTCGTAAATGTTTGTTCATATTTAAAACTTGTTCACCAAAAGTTTGTTCCTCGCTAGTTCTCAATTATATTGATGAATTATAGCTAGCTTATTATTCATACTCTTCAATCATGATATATCCTTATATTGTTGTATTTAAACTTGTCAAGGGCAACTTTCATGCTCACCCTTGCTATATCATGATAAAACATTGCGATAAAGGCAAATGCGTTCGGACATGTGAAAAGATACCGCCAAGTTCAACTTGGGATAAATTTTATGGCTATTTTGTAATAGTATAGTTTGATAAATGTTAGATCATTTATGATCGACGATATAGTTAAGGTTACTCGATTTTGGGAAAAGTGTGTAAATTTAATGTATAAACAATTTATGTTTATATCTTCTGCAAACAGTTATAGAATGTTTAGTGTACCGAATCCGCGGCGATTTGGGACCCGGATTCGGGGATGCTACAGAGGGTCAGGATCAGGAGGAAACCGGGGAAACAATAGTGGAAATGCCTTAACTATCACCGGACCAACCGCAACAAAACCGAATCGACCGCTGTGAGACTTTCAACATGACCGCGCAGGATACAGATTCAGGTCTCTGATGTGGTGTCAGGTAGCATTCCGATCAATAAAATTAATGCTTATGTATTATTTGATTCGGGTGCTACTTGTTCCTTTATATCCAATGACTTTGCTAATAGTTTAGATTTTCTTAAGGATGAGTTGGAATATCCCATGAACATAGAAATTGTGAATAGAGAGATAATCCATGTTAAGTACGTATATAAGAACTGTAGAGTGGATATTAAGTGTAATATCATGAAAGTAGATCTTATCCCTATTCGACTTGGGGAATTTGACGTTATATTGAATGGATCGTTATTCAATTACGAACAGAATTGATTGTCAAAAGAAGCGTATTAACCTTATGACTCCGTCAAAGGTTGTGTTTTATGGTAGCAAGTCGCCTAGATAAGCGAGTTGTCTGACGATGATACAGGCCAGGAAGTTATTAAGACAAGGCTGTGTAGGATACTTAGCTTAAATAGTCGATAGTCGAAAAGAGAATACGAAGGTAGAAGAAATACCGATTGTGAGGGACTTCGTCGACGTATTTCTAGACGATTTGCCAGGACTTCCACCAGATAGAGTGATAGATTTCGTGATCGATTTGGCTCCCAGAACTGCTCCAATATCGAAGGCACCATACCAAATGGCACCAGTAGAGATGAAAGAACTAATGGTACAACTACAAGAATTGTTGGACAAGAAGTACATTCAACCGAGCGTATCGCCGTGGGGAGCGCCGGTGTTGTTTGTGAAAAAGAAGGATGGATCGATGCGGCTCTGCATTGACTACACAGAACTGAATAAGGTCACGATTAAGAACAGATATCCATTACCGAGGATCGACGACCTGTTTGATCAATTGAAGGGAGCGAGATACTTTTCCAAGATAGACTTGAGAAACGGTTATCATCAACTGAAGGTGAGACCAGAGGATGTACCAAAGACAGCGTTCAGAACGCGATATGGTTACTACAAATTTTTAGTAATGTCGTTTGGTCTTACGAATGCTCCTGCAGCATTTATGGGACTAATGAATGGTGTGTTTAAGCCGTTTTTGGACAAGTTCGTAGTGGTATTTATAGACGATATTTTGGTTTATTCAAAGACCAAGGAAGAACATGAAGAGCATTTGAGATTAACATTAGAAGTATTGAGAAGGGAAAAGTTGTATGCCATGTTTTTGAAATGCGAATTTTGGATTGAACGAGTGCAATTTCTTGGTCACCTGATCGATAAAAACCGAATCTCAGTAGATCCATCCAAAGTCGAAGTCGTGATTAACTGGGATCAGCCGAGGACACCGTCAGAAGTACGAAGTTTTCTTGGATTGGCAGGATATTATAGAATTTTCATACAAGACTTTTCCAAGATCGCAACTCCGTTAATGAATTTAACTCGAAAAGCTGTGAAATTTGTTTGGACAGAGAAGTGTGAAGAAAGCTTTCAAGATTGAAGAAGAGGTTGAGTACAACACCTGTGTTGTCTCTTTCGGATGATACTGGAAATTTTGTTGTTTATAGTGATGCGTCGCATAAAGGACTTGGCTATGTGCTGATGCAAAACAGCAAAGTCATTGCATATGCATCATGACAATTGAAGGATTACGAGAAGGGATATCCGACCCATGAGTTGGAGTTAGCTGCAGTTGTTTTTACTATGAAAATTTGGAGGCACTATCTCTACGGGGAGAAGTGTGAAATATATACGGACAACAAGAGTCTAAAATATATTTTCACACAGAAGGATTTGAATATGCGTCAAATAAGATGGTTGGAATTAATTAAGGATTACGACTATGAGATTTTATACCATCCGGGTAAAGCAAATGTGGTTGCCGACGCCTTAAGTAGAAAGGGTCATGAGAAATTGATGATGTTGACTGCTCAGAAGGAGCTAATTGCAGAAATGGATAAACTGGAGTTGGAAATGAAGTATCCTACGGAGATAGATGAGAAGTTATTTTAGATGCAATCTGGTACAACTCTACTAGTTAAGTAAAGGAGGCTCAGCTTCATGACGAAGAATGTAAAAAGGTGACAAAGAAGATATCTGAAGGAACTGAACCGAGATTTAAGATGGATAAGGAAGGAATACTGAGATTTGAGAACAGAATTTGGGTACCGCCTGTACAAGAGATTAAGGAAGACATCTTGAGCGAGGCTCATAGTTCATGATATTCGATTCACCCTGGTAGTACCAAGATGTACCAAGATCTTCGACAACATTTCTGGTGGCCGAATTTGAAACGTGATGTTGCAGAATGTGTTGCCAAGTGTCCGACCTGTCAGAAAGTGAAAGCAGAACATCAGAGACTGAGTGGATTGCTACAACCATTGGAGATCCAAGAATGGAAATGGGAACATATTATAATAGACTTCATGGTTCGCCTTCCAATGACTCAGAAAGGCTACGACGCAGTATGGGTTATCGTTAACAGACTGACGAAATCCGCAAACTTCCTTCCGATAAAAATCAGATTCAATTTAGATTAGTTGGCGAGGTTATACATAAAAGAGATTGTTTCGAGGCACGGAGTGTCGATGTCAATTGTTTCTGATAGAGATCCGCGCTTCACATCGAATTTCTAGAAACGTCTACAGGAATGTATGGGAACACAATTGCGAATGAGTACAGCATACCACCCTCAAAACAGAGAGCGAGTGGTGAGAACGATTCGAGACATTAGAAGATATGCTAAGAGCCTGTGTGATGGACTTTAAAGGAAATTGGGATGATCACCTACCATTAGTAGAGTTCGGCTACAACAACAGTTACCACGCTTGTATAGGCATGCCGCCTTACGAAGCGTTATACGGCAGAAAGTGAAGAACTACACTTTATTGGGATGAATTTGGCGAAAGACAATTGCTAGGCCCATAATTGGTACAACAGACAGCAGAAATTGTCAAAGTGATCCGAGCACGACTGGTAGTAGCTCAAGATAGATAGAAGAAATACGCTGATCCACATCGTAAAAATATCAAATTTGAATCAGATAGTTATGTTTTCTTGAAGGTCTCTCCCTGGAAGGGGAAGATCAGGTTCGGAAAGAAAGGGAAATTAAGCCCAAGATTCATTGGACCATTTGAAGTACTGCGAAGAATCGGAGAAGTTGCATATGAGGTAGCCCTACCTTCAACACTCGAGAATGTCCACAACGTCTTTCATGTTTCTGTATTACGACCCTACAAACCCGATTACAAGCATGTAATTTAATACAAACGCCTGCATTTTGAAAAAGACTTATCTTACGAAGAAATTCCTGTTCAAATTGTCGACAGAAAAGAACAAGTTCTCAGAAATAAAGTAATACCTTCTGTTAAGGTAATTTGGAGGAACCACAACGCTGAAGAAGCTACGTGTTAGAGTTTATGCCCTAGACGACAATTATTTGATATAATTGCTTAACGTTTTGATATTATATTTGATTGAATAAATATATGATTTTATTATGATTTTATTTACTGCGTAATATAATTGTTAACATAATAAAATTCCTTAGAATAGTGATACAAATTATATAGTTTCAAGTATGTGACTTGAACATGAGATTATATATTACCATTAGTATCAGTGTTCTTAAATGTCCCTAGTCGAGTATCATTGTTGATGGGACAACAATGATGCATTGAGACTAAGATGTGGATCGTCGATGACCAAATCTCATTGGTCATAAATATATATGAGATATTAAGTCAATGCATAGGTACATGTTAGAGAACGATGTAACTTTGATGGACCCACCATGAGAATTCTATATGGAGCATTATGCGAAGTGTCATTAGCAATTCTCATAGTGACAATGACGTAATGGTCCTCCTCACCGAAATCGCTATATTACTACTGAGAATTTATGTACTTTGATATCATCAAATGTCACCTTTAATAGGTGGACTATAAAGGTGATTATTGGGTTCATCATTAATCGTGTGAGAAATATGAGTGATCTAGATGGAATTTAACCATCCTATATATTATGGGTGATATCCATAGGCCTCTTGATTGAGTAGGACTATGAAATGCATGGCCATGCTCAAATAGTGATTTGTTTCATATAGTCTACTCATTGATCAAGAAAACTCAGATTAAATTATGAAGAGTATGACACATTCCATGACTCGAGTTTAATCTAGGATATTAAGGTTAAAAGGATTAAATTACATTGAAACATTGGTCATGAAAAGGTAGCATCGAATCATCGATCTTATTATTACTTGGGTAGCAGTGATGCATTACTAGATGCCGCTCACTATTTATAATTTTATAATATGATTTTAAAATTATTGCCAACGTAATAATAACCTATAGGGTCACACACATAGAACGTTATTGAAAAGGGAATTAATTTAAATTTTAAGGATTTAAATATATTAATATGATTAATAGTATTTAAATCACGAATTTAAATTAAAAGGATAATTTGTATATATGTATATTAATTAAGTAAGACTTAATTAAGAGATATATATATATATAAATTCAGATTTATAAAATTAGGTTTTGATTTGATTAATTCTTTTTAACTACTATATATATGATATATAGCGAATACTTAGGGTAAGATATCATAATTGAAAAACCCTAGCCGCTTCTTAGAGAGAGACTAGAGAAAAACAGCTTTAAAATCCATTCCTTTTGGTGGCTAGTCATGCAAGTCCTTCTTATTGCGAAATCGTTCGACTTTTTCAAATGCGGCGTTCGATGTGGATATCGTGAGAGGCGCAATCAGCTTGTATTATGTTGGAGATTCGAGGCGCAAATGGTTTTGATTCTCGTTTTTGTTTATATCTGGTATAATCTCTAAACCTCTAAATTAATTGATTTTCGCATGGATACTTTGCTTTTAGGGTTTCGAAAATTGCATTAAAATTTTAATTTACGTTTATGCGTTCGCGTCAAGCCCAACACTACGTGGGAACTCGAAGAGAATATGATGAAGAATTACCCTCATTTATTTAATTAAATTATGTGTAAGCGATTTTGGGGACAAAATGTTTGTAAGGGGGAGAATGTAACGGGTGAAATTATTGAGTCGTTATTCGGGGATGTAATCCTTTTAAGGGGGGGAAAGATGTGATGAGCAGAGATTTTTGTAATTTAATTCTTAATATTTATTGAATTAAATAAATAATTTCGATGATTTAATTATTAGATTAAATAATTAATTGATGCAATTATAATAGATTAATTTAATGATATGTGTTATATTTATTAATTTAATGTGGAGAATATTTATTATTCAAGTATGTATTTATGCGAGCTTATTGAATTTAAAGAAATATTTAATAAGCCTAATGTTATTTTAAAATTAATTAGAGATTAATAATTTGATATTATTAATTAATGAAAAATTAATTATATGATTATGTGAATTAATGATAAATTATTATATTTTCTTTAAATTAAATTAAATAAAATATTTGAATTATTGTGTAAGGGTGTGACATGATTTAAACTAAAAGATAAAAGAGTTATTAAATTAAATGAGATTAAGTCTTTTAAAGCTTGCCAAACATGGCCTTAATGGGAGTTGAGGACAGTTAACCCATGATTGGGTAACTCCCACAATCGCGCCGATTCCTTTTGTTGTATTACTCGACGCCTTCTTTATTCCTTTGATTATTGCTAAGTCTAGAAAATATTCAGAGAAAGAGCTTGATAGTTGTCAGAGAGAATTAAGATTTTGAGAAGGAGACTAAGAGTGGGTAATTGAAGAAACATCTGAGTTTTCTAATCTACACCTTACACTCAGGGTAATCTCCTCCTTCCCAAATTATAAATTACGTTATTAAAGTTTTTATGAATATGGCTTTCAAAGTCCAGTAAGGTCTCTAAATATTTATAAAGGGTATGGATTATGTGTTGTATATGTATTAAATGATATCAAATCGTATTCAATTATATATTATGTAAGTTATCATGTCATCAGTTTCATGAAAATACGTCGTATATGTTGCTCAAAACTTATAGAGTATGGGTTTTGGCCATATGGCCCTTATACGTAAATTTAATGTGTCAAACATAAATGGTTTTGTAAAATTTATACTCATATATTATTATGCATGTTAATATGAAGAGACCAAACTTTAAATGAACGAATTCGTTGTTATAATGAATCTGTAGTATTAATTTTCATGATTTATGTTTAAAACCTTCAAGAACATCAAGAACAGTGAAATTTACATATTTTAATTCTGTAATTATGTGTTTTAATGGATTAAAATCATTATATATGTGACGCCCCCAAATTTGGGTCTCGTTCAACCCGACAGATGGTGCTCCACGGTGCTACAGTTCACACAAATATTCAATTGAAAAAGCCTCAAAAGAACGAATCTGTCTTATATATATATTCCAAAACAATACCACCATTCCCCAGGTTCTTTATAACCGTTACATTTGTTCTTGTCATAATATCAAATATTATCATTTCAAACCTATACTATTACATAGGTAAGCTACAAGTTCGCTTTAGCCTTCACTTTGTCCTTGTCGAATCCTTTGGTCATATCGTCTAAGCTGCAATCATATGGTTCAAGCAAGTGTGAGCATAACAAGCTCAGCAAGTACAACAATTTAATTTTTAAAAGCATGCTTGAAACATAGGAATCATATATCTTCAATAACTGGATAATATTTACGAAGTACTATCAATAATTCAAAATAGTTTTCCTTTTCCTTCAAAACGTTTTGTAATAACAATATTTCGTAAATCATCAATTCTAGTTCAAGACGTGAACGTCTTATAGTTTCTTTGAAAAGGACAACCCGACATGAAGTTCGTAAGTTCGGCATATCTTACGAGCACTTCTAGGTGATCAGCCTATAGTAATTTATGTTGATCAACACTACATCCATTAAACGTGTATACGTTTAAGTTGTGGCAACCTCACGTGCCCATCGAATACTCGATGAAAATACATTTGTTTATTCATAATCAGGCTTACCTTGAATCCGTACCAATTAGTTAGCGTAGGATAGCGTTAGCAATTCTATATTGAAAGACTTGTAAATAGTTCAATCAATCTATCAAGATTAGTCTAGCCGAGCTAAAACCGGCATCAACTTTTTCTTCAAAACCATACATGCATCTCATAATTTGAGTCATTTAAAAACCTGGCTAACACGAAGGTTAGACAAGCGTTTAAGAAAACTTGCCTTCAGCATCTGCTACAGTATAATTACGTTTCCTTTGAGTCTTTACAGTCTCTACAATACATAATCACATAAGTTCCTTAGTTCGTTACTAAACAATTTCCCTTCATCTTTACTTGAAACCATTCTTTTCTGCCTAGCTTTTAAGGTTGGCGCTGCGACGCGCGTCCCTTTGATAACTGACACGTCGTGGCTTGACTCTCAAGTAGGTTTCACATTTGCCCGACCATGTTTGGCGTCGCTGCTGGTATGACCTATTTTGCCTTGATCGATCAGCCATACGCCAAAAGGTTTTCACCGTAAAAATTTAATACACTTTTTTTTTGGTGAGATTCCCGGCTTCGTAACTTCTTCGTTATAAGTCCGAATTGGCTCGTTCAAGAGCCAACGGTTCAAAAATCACGTAATCTACGTGGTCATACAAGAATTTTATCTATTCGACTTCGTTTGCTAAATTTTCACCTATTATTCCATTTTTAACAAAAATGATAAACGTTCGTGAACGTTCAACGCTCGTTTCTTCGTTCTAAGTCGAAATCCAGCCATTTTCGAGTCCGCAACATTATAATGCCAAATAAGACTCATCTCCATTGAAAACCAATGTTTCCAAGCTCAAACACAAAATTCGACTTCCATTCCGAGAATTTCACGAATTCGACGATCGTCGTCTAATCGTGTAAATTCCGACGAAACTTCCTTACTTGAGATTTTTAAACCATTTCACTTGGATTCAATCCATTATACTATCATCATGACATATATACTTCATTAACTTATATACATGATAAGTTATTAATTGTTCTTAATAAATTCAAAACTCATAAACTTATAAACTACTTATTAAAGTATAACATACTTAATTTCATTACTTATGACTTGTTAATAAGTTAAGTCCTTTAATCCGTATTCTTACCTCTTATTAATCATGCTAACTTCTTAATGTAAACATATTACCACTTCTTACAAGTTCTTATACTTTAATTATTATTCTTCACAAGTTCGTAACTTAAATGATTACGAATAGCTTATTCATGAATTATACGGCCTATTAAGACTTAAGCCCTTTGGTTTATCATTCCTTAACATACTAGCTCTACCAATACCCCATTCTCTATCAATGGAACAGAAAGAGAAACATGGTCTAAGAATTACTTACTCTTGATGAACACTTGATTAACCTTTGATCTTCTTCTTGCTAACCCTTCTTCTTCCTTCTTGTTTATTTGAATAATGAAAGACTAACTTATGTCAACTTATTCTCTCAACCAAATAAGCTCTTAATTTATATATGGGATGAAATGAAATAACCACAAAATGAATGCATAACCTCTCTATTTATAGGCATCTCCAAGTGAGGGTAAAAGGGTCATAAGGCCACTCCACCTCCTTACTCTACCTCCTTACTATTCACTACTTGCTCATTAAGTAACTTGGCCTACACACATTTTGCTTGGCCATCACAACACTTGGTCATCACACTTACTTAATCATTAAGTATACTTGATTATCACATTAATCACATTGTGTGCTCACCACACTAACTTAGCCTCTAAGTTTACTTGTTCATCACATTGGATCATCCATGGGTTGCTCCATGGTTCTTACCCATTGGATAATTACTTGGGCTTAGGTTAATTAAATTAACTTCTACTTAATCATTTGGGCTTGCACATTATTTTACTTTGGGCTTTACATTACAAATCCTTAGGCTTGCTTATTAATTCTATTGGACTTAACCAATAAATCATATTGGACTTTAATACTTCCTACACAATCCTACCAATTCATTTCTTTTGGCTTAAAGCCTTATAACATATATTATACGTATAATTCTCGTACTCTAATTCGTATACTTAGTCAACATATACGACATACCATTATTCAAACGTATTCGTATAATAACTCATATAGTATTCGCATTCCTTACCTCGTACAATACCTACGTATAATACGATCATTGCTTAATTCATTACATACATTTAAATTCCTTCTCGAAAGTCACATTTCCTAAACGTTAGGTTTTAAGTCCACAGGAGAAATATTACATTTTCCATAACTGAAATATTATTGGATATTCCATCTCACATCAATATTCTATCGTTACGTATTTCTCGGAAGTTCAAAAATAATTCCCGAGCAGAAATGCGTGAATAGTGTTTTTTAGAAAATTTCTGGGAAAGCTTTTATTTTTGTCTTGGAAATTCAAACACTTTAATTCTACCACGTAGCCAAAATCCTACGATGTTCTGACATTTCTAGGTCAGAGAATGACGTTCGATTAGCCTGCTCCATAAATAATCAATTAAATTCATTTAATAAAAATAAAAAATAAATTCTCAAAAATCCGATTTTCTCGGGCGTTACAATATAAATGTTGGGTAATGATTATGTATGAATTATATCATGTGGGTTTGATTAAATTCGTGTAGTAATAATTTAATTGGAGTTTTTGGCTGTGTTCTGTAATTTTTCGCGAATTGCGTAATGCAGTTCACGTTCATTACGGCCGCCGCCCTCGCGTAAATTTAATTCCCGTAACTCATATGCATTGTCTCTCAAGTCGTAGCGCCACCTGCGCCAAGCATGACAAAGGCTTAGTACAAAGGTGGTATCATAAATACCACTCTGCGAGTAATGTGCGTAAATGAATTATTTTTAAATGTTCAAGTCTAACAATGTGATAGCAACTTAAATTAAATAACATAGAGATATGTTAGAAGTATAATGAGATATTAAAATAGATACTTAACATGTAAATAATATAATTGCATGTGGATTGAATTATTGAATACATAATTAGCTTATTATTCATGAAGTGTAAATTATGTGACATTAAGTGTAATAAATTGACTAAGTATAGTCATAATTCGAGTTAGACAAAAAGAATGAACGTTTGATGATTAGTTAGGTTATAATTAACTGGTTTTGTGAATGTAAATTGTATGTATGCTTAAATTCAAGGAACATGTTTAATTAGCGTGTAATCTACGCACGAGGCAAGTTTCCTAACCCTACTTGTTATCATTATTCAAGTTTACAAATCAAGTTCATTTGTCATGTTAAAGATTAATTATCTTTTCAAAGTAAGATTCTGTTATACAATAATTGTTCTATTGTATACCTATTGAGATTGTTATTCATTATAAATATCATTTATTATTAAACCTTGTTAGACTAGCGAATCCTTATTGATTCAACTAGTGCATAGTTGATGAACGTTCTAAATTCAGAACCCTTATTGATTTATCCAAACCAAACTTCCTTTGGTGCGTACTCTAATGTCAAACTGAGATGAACAACCCTGCAAAGGGATTTACTTATGCGTTAGCGTTAAGATATTGTGCACAATATGGTACTAAAGGTTGATCCCCCTAAGTACGAGTAGAAAGGTCCATAGTCTTATGACTGTTAAAGGTTTCAAGTATAACCCTTGCGAACCTAGGCCATAAAGGTCTTATGACCCTCAGAAATCTTTTGATTCTTGTTATTCATTCTTGATTCAAAAGTTGAACTTTTATTTCAGAAGTCTTTGATTCCCTTGCATGTTATTATACATTGTTATTTCATTATTTTATTTGTGGGCAATCATGCTCACTCTTGCTTAATAATAACATTGCTGTTAAGAACGAAAAGTACGACGAGCCTTCTACTAGTAAAGGCAAGGGCAAGGTTAACAAATGTTGAAGACTTATATTTATGAGATGTTGAATTTATGTGTTAAGACTTATTAATTGTTTATGTTTCCGCACAGATATTTAAGGTTAGTTTGACCTGGGATTGTATTTACTATTCGGATGTTGTAACCCCATAAGGGGAGGATTTTATTTTTATCTATTGCATGGTTTGCATTTATTATGGGTAGATAGATAGATGATATTTGTACAGTGAACACCAAATTCTGTGGAATTGAAGTACCCGAATTTGGGGGTGTCACATAATGGCCAAGCAAAGAGTGTGGTGGCCAAGTTAACTTAATAACTAAGTAAGGAATATTAAGGACGTGATTAAGGAGGTGGTTTTGGATTAATGACCCTTATGCCCTCCATTTGAGTTTCCTATAAATAGAAGCTTGGCTAGTTCATTTGGTAGTTTACAAATATTAGCCAACATATATTGAGAGAGAGAAAGAGCTAGAAACAAGTGATCAACCTACTTTGAAGCAAAACATAAGAAGTTTAGCAAGAATGCGAAGAACGAAAAATGTAATATTTTATAAAGGTTAGTTTTCGAACTTTTCGATTTCTTTCTCGTAGAGAATCATATATTGGTGGAGCATGTCTCTTCCTAAGGGATAAGGATGTCTATTAGTGACTAAAACATTGATAAGTCATGTTTAAATAAGAAATCATAAAGGTTTACGTAAGTTTAAATCGTAGAAATCTTTGAATGTTAACATGGTTGTTGATGGACAAATTGAAAACCATCATAGATAGGGTATGTGCATCTTGCTTAGTTAGGATGTAGATGATGAATCAATGAAGTGTTCCATTTGATTTGGCTTATAGGACACGAGTAACGAAGTTATGGCGAATTTTACGAAAATAGACGTTAAACGTCGAAAACGTAGAAATCTCGGATTAGTAGTCAAAAGTTGTCATGTGACTTGGAAACTTCAGTTTTCAATGTTAACATGTGAGATAAGGTATTCAAGAGTCGTGGTATAAGACCCCAACTTTTTATAAATAAAGATTTAATTTCCTCTATTTATCATTTTGAAATAGTAAGGATTTATTTAATTAATGTGGTTAGTTATGGGTAAAATACGCAAATATTTTAAATAAGTAGGTGGTTATAAAATATTCATTGTTGTCGGGAAATATTCGTTTGGTCGTGGAATATTCTTCTTTCGTCGGGAATATTCGCATGCGACCCTTGATCTTTTGTGGGCCAAATAACGGAAAGCGATTGGATAAAGAAAACGACAAGTATAAGTTCTTTATAAATAATGGCGTAGTTGTTACCGTTAATACTGTTGGAATACCCGGTGGTTAAAACAAAGTAATACGTGTTGTTGCACAGTAGCACACGGTATTGCACCAATTATTGATTCTTACGTAAGAAGGCACTACTCAATAATTGTTACAGTAGTTACTGTTCAATATTTTATTTTATTGATTCAATAATTGTTGCGTTGATATTTTATATTACTGTTGTTTCAATAATTGTCACTACGCAGTATTTTCCATTATCGAAGCAATAATTCATATTATCTGAATAATATTATTAGAAAACATTATTAGCAATGTCTAGAAAGTTCTGTCTAAGGATAGGTTTGGACACCTAATTGCGCGCCAGTAAAGAGAAATTCTTATCGGAAAGCCCCCTCTTTCCTGGGAACTGCCTGGTTGTAAATATTGTGATTCTGTAATATTATTTGTGAATAATTAATTATTTATTTATATGATGAGAAAAATATTGATTTTATGTAGATATGGATGGAGAAAATTTTTAAAGTGACAATTGTTGAAAATCGATATTTTATATTCTCTGATAAAATAATATTTTATTATATTATTATAATAGAATAATGATGATATTTTTTACAATGAATATGGGATATATGAGTATATGAGGAGGAAGAGTATTTATGTTGCATTAAATGATTAACACATGTTTTGTGTGTCGGTGGACCCCATTTCTTGACTGAAATTTGATTATAGCCTGTAAAATCGTACGTATATGGATTTCGGTCAATTTTTGTTTGGAATTTAGAAAATCTTTCTTCTGCAAAGTTGTAGAGAATTGAATTTCCTATAAAAAAAAGCAAGATTCGAATTTTATGATAAAAGGGCTATTTATTATGAATTATTGAAGTTCCAAAGTTTCGAAATAATTGATTTTTGAAAGTTTCAATTAATTTTAATAACAAAAACATTTTTTTTTTGTTTTTGTCATTATTAGTGGCTGAATTCAGATGGTCAGATGGTCAGAGTGGGCGTAGGAATTTAATATATATTATATTAATATTTTATTAAATTTTTTGCTTTGGTGTTCTAAGCATTTTCCTATAAATAGGGTGTTTAGGTTAGAATTGAAAATCACACCAGAAACTAAAGATTTCTCTCTCTTTCTATCTCTATATTATCGAGCGTATTCTTGTGAGTATTTTAGTACTTGAGTATTGCTATACGGTGCAAGTTCTTTCAGCACTATATCCAGTATTCTAGTCAGAAGTACTATCCTTTTTAGGTAAGGGATGTTATTTTATTCGAAAATGATATTATTTCTTCAATATCATTATGCCGAAATATTGGTTGGAATTTTTTTATCAAATTTGGAACTTTTTCATGTCGGGGTTACTATTCATGAGTTAGTATTCATGAGTTATTATTCACGAGTTACTATTCATGAGTTACTATTCACGAATACTATTCATGAAGCATGATAATTTTTTTTTTATGAAATTTCTATCTTTTAGTGTCGGAGTCACTATTCACGTATACGATACTATTCACGTATACGGCACTATTCACAGAAAAATTAAATTTTCGTTTTTCGTCCACAATATCTATTATGGATACTAGCTTTGATTGTATCCATGTTTTGATCATTCTTGAATTTTACTTCACTATGATTATTTATGAAGTATTTTTGAACTGGGTTTGGTTAAAGTATGAATCCTTAATATTTGTTCTTTTGTTTCTCCGGATTCGCTTTTCTTTAAAATATTTTTCATCATCCTCCGTTCTAAATGATGATATAATCAATATCTTTGGCCCAGTAGTGCAAAGATGAATGATTTTATGATGAATATCTTTAATTTCAGTAGTGCAAAGATGAACATGTGTTTAGATGAACATGACTAATCGGTGAATATCTTTGGCCTGTAGTGCAAAGATAAATATTTGATTTATGATGTATATTGATTGATGTTACAGGATAAAATATCGATGATGGACTTTTTAAATTCATAGATGATAGTAGATTTCATTCTCTACTTCACTCTTCTAATGAATTGTTGTTTCACCGCAGCTTGTTGATCTAAAACTTGTTGTATATTGTATTCTATCGATTTTTTCCTTGTTGAAGACTAAGGATAATTTGTTGTACATTATCTTAGTCATAATATTCTTTACTAGGCTAGTTGAGCTCACCCTTTTTCCTTTTTGTTCCATTTTTGTTCTCAGGAGACGAGAATATAGTGGGAACTAGTCGGGGTGTGGAGTAATGGTTCAAGACGGTTGTTTTAGTAGTCCTCACTATTTTGTAAAATAGTGTATCAATAATTGTAATGAGGACTTATTTCAGTGTGAATATTTTCTAGAAGACAATATTTGTGTGACGCCCCCAAAATTAGGTATACATCACCCATCTTGGGTTGCCAGATACATGGTACAGAATTCAAATACAACTGTTGTATACAATACGACAAAACATAAACTGTGAGTTTGAATACAAATATTGTCTACTAGAGATTATACAAACTCAAAAGGAGTCCTCATTACAATTATTATCACACTATTTCACGAAATAGTGAGGACTACTAATGCTATCCTCTCGACCATCACTCCGCTCCCGACTCGTCCCAAATTTATATTCTCATTTCAAGAAGAGAACGAAGGAAAGAAAAGGTGAGCTCAACTAGCCCAATAAGAAATATTATGACTAAGATAATGCAGAATAAATTATCATTAGTCTCCAACAATGTTAAACTGATAAAATATAATAGACATCAAGTTTAAATGCAGCGGAACAAGTAATCCATTAAAAGAGTCAAGTAGAAAATAAAATCTACTATCTTTAATGATTTAAAAGGTTTTTCATCACTGTTATCGCTGAGACTCAGCTTAATAAATATTCCACATCATTGAATCACCCCTGCACTACGGCCAAGGATATTCTTTAGTATCACGACCACAATTATCCATGCACTACGGACCAAGAATATTTGTATTCATTAATGATCATGATCATGCCAACAACTGTCCATCAATGCATTACGGGCCAATGAGGACTTTTGCCACATCATTTGTAACATTACAGTCATGATTACACCGAATAATCCCTGGTCATAATCATACCAAGTCCATCTATGCACTACAGGCCACAGATGTCTTTCAAAAAAAATATAAATATGAGGATGATGACAATGATATAAAAATTAAATAAAACAAGTTCAAGAATTAATTTATCCAGGAACTAATAACGTCCAAATTGTCAACATGATACTGCTTTGTAGAGTAAAATTCAAGAATGCTCAGAAGAATATTTCCATGAAAATATATTGGATGAAGCGCAAATATCAAGAATATTCCACAAATTTAATGGAGTATAGAAGTCTAAACTTTAACCAACTGAGTATAATAGAGAATGGAATAACAACAAAAATCACCATGCATGCGGTACTTCGCATAGACAGGTTATTTCAATAGAATAATAATAACGGAACCGAGTCGAAGCGAAATTCACAATCGATGTGAAGTTCCAAAAGAATAATAAAGAATGGAATAACAACAAATCACCATGTATGCGCATTGCATTGTGATAGATAGGTTATTCCAATGAATACTAATAAGGATGGAATCAGTCCGATGTAAAACGCATGCACAAGATATTCCAACCTAATAATAAAAAGATTTTATCGTCCCACAGAAAACGCATGAGCGTGATATTCTAATAGAATAATAAAGACGGAATTAGGTTCGGCGTAAAAACGCATGCATGTGATATTCCAATGTAATAATAAAGATTTTAATCAGTCCCACAGAAAAAGCATGCATGTGATATTCCAACAGAATAATAAAGACGGAATAATAGAAAAATGTCACCAAGTATAGGGTATCCCGCGTATACAGGTTATTCCAACAGAATAATAAAGAATGGAATAACAGAGTTCTCTTCATGAATAAGAAAGAATAACACCCCTTACCGTAAAAGAAACTTGATATAGAAAAGGGTAAAGTAGCAGAACACTTTTCTTCTATTTCTCTATAGTTTTTCTCTTTGGGGTTTCAATGAATTCGTAAGAAAATAATGAAGGAATGAGCTTCTATTTATAGAAAAATGGAATGCATAGTAACTAACTCATGAACGGTCCAGATTGATTTACTTTAATCTGACGGTCCATATTTAAAGCAAAATCTTTTAAATAAAATATAATATATTATATATATATATAGCATGTGCAAAAAAAATTCTACGGTTCATGTCTACTACATGCCTTAATTGCCAATAATGTTACATTATTAAACATATATATATATATATATATATATATATATATATATATAATACTAATAATGATAATTCCCTCCTAACTTTATTCTCCCACCCACATGTGACAACCCATTTGAAAACAACAACCTCCCAGCAAAAAAATTTTCCAAATATGAGCCCCACATGTGGCCCCACTTTTATAATATTTAAATAACGTTCTACCAATTATTTCGAAAAATGGGTAAATGGGGGTCAATAAAATAAGAAAAATTCACAACAATTACTATAACAATAATTGAACAAAACTGAGTGACTTCTCACGTAAGCATCAATAATCAATAACGCGTGCTACTATGCAACCACACGTATTACTGTACTTTTACTACCGAGTAGTTCAACAGTATCAACGGTAAAACTTCCGTCGTTATTTTCATAAAAATATTTTTATCATTTTTTCAATCCGACATAATTTTGTTGTGGGGTCCACCAATGATTGCGCCATTGTACGAATATTCCCTGCTAAAATGAATATTCCCCGACCAATCGAATATAATATAACCACTTGCATACTTTGCAGAATTTATAAATACTATCCACAACTATAACATTATATCAAATTTATTCCATAATATTCAAAAATGATAATTATAGAAAATTCATCTTTATTTATAAAAGTTTGGGTCTTACAACCTCCCCTTCTTAAGAAATTTCACCCTCGAAATTAGGGTACGTACCTGGTATATCGAAGAGGTAAGGATACCTTGATTTCATTTCAGATTCTAACTCCAAGGTCATTTCCTCAACATCGTGGTTTCTCCACAAAACTTTGACTTGAGGTATAACCTTGGAGCGTAAAATATGTTCCTTCTTATCCAAGATTTGAACAGGTACCTCTTCATACGTTAAGTCTTCCGCTATTTCGTCCGGTTCTAACTCAATAATGTGGTTCGGATCTTTCACATATTTACGTAACATGGATACGTGAAAAACATTATGAACACGAGACATACTTGGCGGTAAGGCAAGTCTCTATAGCTCTGCCTCCTACTCGATCGAGGATTAAAATGGGCCAATGAATCGAGGATTGAGCTTTCCTCTCTTTCCAAATCTCGTAACTCCTTTCCATGGAGTAACACGTAACAACACATGATCTCCTATATCGAATTCCACGTCTTTTCGATGAAGGTCAGCATAACTCTTTTGTTGATCTTGTGAGGTTTTTATACGTTGTCGGATCATTTGAATCTTTTCGTAGTCATACGTATTAACAACCCGTCCCAACAACGTTGCTTCACCCACCTCATCCCAAAGATAATTGAGAACGACACTTTCTTCCATACAACGCTTGAATGGAGCCATGCCAATACTTGCTTGATAACTCGCTGTTGTAGGAAAACTCCACCAATGGTAAGAACTTGTCCCAACTTCCCTTGAAGTCAAGGACACAGAGTCTTAATAGATCTTCAAGAGTTTGAATCATCCTCTCCGACTATCAGTCCGTCTGAGGATGATATGCCGAGCTAAATCGTAAATCTGTGCCCATAGATTTCTGCAAACTAACCCAAAATCGTGAAGTGAAACTTGGGTCTCAATCAGAAACTATGGATACTAGCATACCATGCAGTCTTACAATCTCGTTTATGTATATACGAGCAAGACGTTTAATTGTATAAGTTTCTCGTATCAGTAAGAAATGAGCAGACTTGGTCAATCTATCAACAATGACCCAAATCGCATCTATGCCTTGAGAAACTTTGGGAAGACCGATAAAGAAATTCATGGTAATGTGCTCCCACTTCCATTCTAGAATTTCAAGTGGTTGCAATGGACCTTTTGGTACTTGATGCTCTGCCTTGACTCGTTGACACGTTAGACACCTTGAGATAAACAGCGCTATCTCTTTCTTCATATTGCCCCACCAAAATGTATGTCAAAGATCATGATACATTTTTGTACTCCCAGGATGGATTATAAACGGTGTGTTGTGCGCCTCCATCATGATTTTATACTTTAAATCAGGGTCGTTAGGAACACAAATTCTGGAGTTGACTCGAAGTATTCCTTCTTCATCGATTCTTGCTTCCGGCATAGCACCTTCTTGCATTTTCTTCCTCATACGCATCAGCTCCAGGTCTATAGCTTGAGCAGCTTTAACTTTATCAATTAAAGTCGGTTCTACTCATATATTCGCCATCATCACATGGGTCCCTGGAGTCTTTAACTCTATCTCCATCCTTTGCAAGTCACACAAAATGGGCCTTTGTGTTGACAATATCGTACTCGTACCACCATATGATCTTCTACTCAATGCGTCAGCTACCACGTTCGCTTTTGTAGGATGGTATTGGATGGTATGATTGTAATCTTTCAATAGTTCAAGCCAACGTTGTTGTCACATGTTGAGTTCCTTTTGAGTGAAGAAATATTTGAGGCTTTTATGATCCGTAAAGATCTCAACTTTCTCCCCATACAAGTAATAGTAATGCCTCCAAATCTTTAGGGCAAAGACAACAGCTGCCAACTCTAGATCATGAGTAGGATAATTCCTCTCATATTCTTTGAGTTGTCATGACGCATAGGCTATGACTTTCCCATGTTGCATGAGAACACATCCTAACCCTTTGCATGAAGCCACATTGTAGATGACAAATCCCTCCGAACCAGATGGTATTGTCAGAACAGGTGCTGAAATAGAGTCTCTTCTTGATTTCTTGAAAACTCTTCTCACATTCCTCGCTCCAACCGAACTTTGTATCTTTCCGAGTTAGCTGAGTTAGTGGAGTAGCGATTCGAGAAAACCCCTCTACGAATCTCTGATAATAACCAGCTAAGCCGAGAAAGCTACGTACTTCGGTCACTGATTTAGGTTGCTCCCAGCTTTGAATGGCTTCAATCTTTGTTGGGTCAACAGATATTCCATGACTTGATACCACGTGCCCAAGGAATGCTACTTCCTTAAGCCAGAACTCGCATTTCTTCAACTTGGCATAAAGATTATATTCACGAAGCTTTTGGAGTATCAGTCTCAAGTGTTGTTCATGATCTTCACGACTTTTGGAATAAATAAGGATGTCATCAATAAAGACGACCACAAAGTGATCTAAATATTCCTTGAATACTCGGTTCATCATATCCAGGAAGGCAGCAGGAGCATTAGTTAATCCAAAGGACATGACTAGGAATTCATAATGCACGTACCGAGTTCTGAAAGCCGTCTTTGGAATATCATTAGTTCTAATCTTCAATTGGTGATATCCGGAACGAAGATCAATCTTTGAAAAGAATTTGGCTCCTTGCAACTGGTCAAACAGGTCATCAATACATGGCGATGGGTACCTATTTTTGATGGTGACATGATTCAACTCCCGATAATCAATACAAAGTCGCATACTCCCATCTTTCTTCTTCACGAATAGAACAGGAGCACCCCAAGGAGAAGTACTAGGACGAATAAAGCCAATGTCTAACAATTCCCGCAGTTGAGTCTTTAACTCATGAAGTTCAATAGGGGCCATTCGATATGGGGCTTTAGAAATGGGTTTTATACCGGGTTCAAGGTCGATACAAAATTCAATTTCACGCCTAGGGTAGGCCGTAAGTTCTTCGTGAATACGCCGAAAAATTCATTAACAATAGAAATATCATTCAAAACTGATGTATTTTTATTTAGATCCGTGACATGAGCTAAGAAAGCTTGACATCCGTTTTTCAATAAACGAATAGCTGTATGGCTTGAGATGACAGTGATTGATTTTAATGGTTTGGTTGTTTGAATTCGCATAATAGGTCGATTAGGAATATGAAAGCTAACAACCTTACGAAAATAATCAATTTTTGCATGATGAGTATTTAACCAATAAATCCCTAGAATTACATCAAATGCAAGTATTTTTAATGCAATAAGATCTACAGGTAACGTGTGGGTACCAACTTGAACCAAACAAGACTTATAAACCGTGGATGTAATGAAGGTTTCTCCCAATGGAGTTTCAACAGATAAGTTAAAGTCTAATTTCTCCGGAGTCAAATTTAAACGTTGAGCGCAAGTAGGAGAAATAAAAGAATGGGTAGAACCGGTATCAAATAAGGTATAGACTTCGCTAGGGTTTATGATAAGCTTACCCGTGATGACCTCATTCGGGTTCCTTGCTTTATGGGAGGTCACTACAAACACTCTACCTTGCACTACCGGCTTTGACTTTTCTGAGATGGCCTTTGGTGCCTCCATCCTAGCTAAACTTGTCTTCGGTGAACTACAAAATCGGGCTAGGTGACCTTCTCTTCCACAATTATAACATGCTTTGGATGGCATCGCAGCTTGGACTGATGTGTCCCTCTCCTCTGCATTTGAAGCATATGATAGGTGGTCGTTCTCCTTCATTAACAATGGGTACTGGTGCTGACGTCTTTCCATCATTGTTGAATCTCCTCTTCAATAAATGTCCATTCTTATTGTTTTGGCCCTGATTACCACCGAAGTGGTTACCACCTCTGGCCTGTTGATTCCCTCCACGCTTGTTGTCGCCCTTTGATGACTGCTCTCACTGGTATTATCATCTTGCCGGCTGCTCTCTTTTGGTTGCGTTGACTCGTTATCGCGCTCTACTAACTGAGCCTTATTTACAACCTCTAAATATAAACACAGTTTATGAGAAATAAGATGTTGACGTATCTCTGGCTTTAAACCTCTTAAAAACATCCGCATCATTCTCTCTTCATTATCCACCAAGTGGGACGTAAACCGAGACAACTCGGCAAACTTAGCTTCGTACTGCGACACAGTCATATTATTCTGCTCTAACTTGATGAACTCTACCTCTTTTATGTGACGAATACTTTTGGGAAAGTACTTGTCGTTGAATAGTTCTTGGAACTTCTCCCAAGACATCTTCAGTGTGGCAAGTTGAGTACGCTTTACCGATTTCCACCAGTAATCTGCCTCTCCTCGCAACATTAAGGCGGCAAAGGGAACCTTTTGCTCCTAGGAGCATCCCAAGACATAAAATATCTTGGTGATCTGCTTTATCCATGTTGTTTGCATAAAACATCTGAACATTCCATCATTTATCCTGATTATTAATATGTGGTGAATCAACGGTCGCCTATGCTCCATTGTTATTCTCAACATTCTCGGATGTCATTTTCATATACTGCCACAAAACAAAGGTTAATTGACATGTAACATATTATCCCTATATTCTGATTGACCAATTAAATACCAAATAAACTTAGGTAGGTCATACAAGCGAAGGAATTCCCCGTCTCTCCCCTCCTAGTTCTATTCACACATCTTAGCCAGGGATCATATTCCTAAGCTTTGATACCAACTGTGACGCCCCCAAAATCGGTATACATCACCTATTCTGAGTCGCCAAATGCATGGTACAAAATTCAAATACACCTTAATTATACAACAGTCGTGTAAAATACGACTAAACATATGTTGTGAGTTTTAATATAAATATTGTCATCTAGACAATATACAAACTCAATGGGGTCCTCATTACATTTTTTATCACACCATTTCATAGAATAGTGAGGACTACTAATGCTATTATCTGGACCATCACTCTGTTCCCCAACTAGTCCCTACTACGTTTTCATTTCCTGAAGAGAACAATGAAAGAAAAAGGGTGAGCTCAACTAGCCCAGTAAGAAATATTATGACTAAGATAACGCAGAATAAATTATCATTAGCCTTCAATAGTGTTAAACTGATAAAATAAAACAAACATCAAGTTTAATTGCAGCGGAACAAGAAATCCATTAGAAGAGTCAAGTAGAAAATAAAATCTACTATCTTCTATAATTTAAAAGGTTTTTCATGACTTTTATCACTGAGACTCGGCTTAAATAATCCACATCATCCCTGCACTACGACCAAGGATATTCGTTAGTATCACAACTACAAATTATCTATGCACCACAACTAAGGATATTTGTGTATTCATCAATGGTCATGATCATGCCAACAACTGTCTATCAATGCACTACGGGTCAATGAGGACTTTTTCCACATAATTTGTAACATTACGGTCATGATTACACCGAATAATCCCTGGTCATAATCATACCAAGTCCATCTATGCACTACAGGCCACAAATGACTTTCAACATAATATAAACATGAGGATAACGACAATGATATAAGAATTCAATAAAATAAGTTCAAGAAATAATTTATCCAGGAACTAATAATGTCCAAATTGTCAACATGATACTTCTTTGTAGAGTAACACTCAAGAATGCTCAGAAGAATATTTTCATGAAAAGATACTGGATGAAGCGCAAATATCAAGGATATTCCATTAATTTCATGTAGTATAGAAGTCAAAAATTTAACCAACTGAGTATAATAAAGAATGGAATAACAAAAGAAATCACCAGACATGCGATAGACCGCACAGACAGGTTATTCCAACAAAATAATAAATAATGGAACCAGGTCATGTGTAAACGCACCGACAGGATATTCCAACAGAATAATAAATAATGGAACCAGGTCATGCGTAAACGCATTGACATGATATTCCAACAAAATAATAAATAATGGAACCAGGTCATGCGTAAACGCACAGACAGGATGTTACAACATAATAATAAACAACGGAACCAGGTCATGCATAAACGCACAGACAGGATGTTCCAACTAAATAATAAATAATGGAATAACAGAAGAATTTCACCAAGTATAGGGTATCCCGCGTATACAAGTTATTCCAACAGAATAATAAAGAATGGAATAACAAAAGAATTGCACCAATAAGAAAGAAGGAATACCCCTAACGAGTACAACAAATAATATCCCTTACCATAAAAGAAGAGTATTTTGACTGGTAGGGCGAGGATATACTCAAAGAAAACTACGCTCAAAGCTTTCTTAAACTCTAAAGAAATACGCTCAAGATTATAGAAGAAGAACTCTCTCTATAGTTTCTCTCTCTAGAGTTTCAGTGAATTCGTAAGAAATAATGAAGGAATGAGCTTCTATTTATAGAAGAATGGACTGCATAGTAACTAATTTAATAACGGTCCATATTGATTTACTTTAAACGGACGGTCCAGATTGGTTTACAATAAAATATAATATATTCTATTTATTGTCTAATAAAACAGATAACTTTATTAAAGTATTCTGTTTTATATAAAAAGATTTTACTATTAGTCTAATAAAATGAATAACTTTATAAAATTATTTTGTTTTATATAAAATGTTTTTTCTGTTTTATTACATTAATAATACTAATAAAACAAAACTCATCATCATTATTATAATTCACAATATTAATCGATCAGGTCGTTCACATGAAAGAGGGGGCTTTCCAATAAGGATTTCTCCCTATTGACGCGCAATTAGGTGACCAAACCTCTCCTTGACAGAACTTTTAGACATCGTTAATATTGCAAATAATAATATTAATAACTTTGTCATCTCAATTATTGATTATAAAACATTGACAATAATTGAATCAAATAACGTGAGATACTATACAGCAATTACTGTAACAATAATTGAACAAAACTTAGTGACTTCTCACGTAAGCATCAATAATCAATATAGTGTGGTACTGTGCAATTACGCGTATTACTGTACTTTTAACACCGGGTGTTTCAACAAATAACGGTAAAACTTCCGCCGTTATTTTCATAAAGTATTTTTGTCGTTTTCTCAATCCGACAATAATTACATTGCTAGGTCCACCAATGATTGTGCCATTGTATTTAATATTCCCTGTTAAAACGAATATTCTCCGACCAATCGAATATTATATAACAACTTGCGTACTTTGCAAAATTTATAAATATTACCGACAACTATAACATTATATCAAATTCATTCCATAATATTCAAAAATGTTATTTATAGAAAATTCATCTTTATTCATAAAAGTTGGGGTCTTACAACCTCCCCTTCTTATGAAATTTTTCCCTCAAAATTAGGGTACGTACCTGGTATGTCTAAGAGGTAAGGATACCTTGATTTCATTTCAGATTCTAACTCTCAAGTCATTTCCTCAACATCGTGGTTTCTCCACAAAACTTTGACCTGAGGTATAACCTTGGAGCGTAGAATATGTTCCTTAACAATAGAAATACGTTAGGAAATTCATTAACAATAGAAATATCATTCAAAACTGACGTATTTTTGTTTAGATCCGTGACATGAGCTAAGAAAGCTTGACATCTATTTTTCAATAAACGAATAGCTTTATGGCTTGAGATGACAGTGATTGATTTTAATGGTATGGTTTCTTGAATTAGCATAATAGGTTGGTTAGGAATATGAAAGATAACAACTTTACGAAAACATTCAATTTTTGCATGATGAGTAGTTAACTAATCAATCCCTAGAATTACATCAAATGCAAGTATTTTCAATGAAATAAGATCGACAGGTAATGTGTGGGTACCAACTTGAACCAAACAAGACTTATAAACCGTGGATGTAATGAAGGTTTCTCCCAACGGAGTTTCCACAGATAAGTTAAAGTCTAATTTCTCCGGAGTCAAATTTAAACGTTGAGCGCAAGTAGGAGAAATAAAAGAATGGGTAGAACCGATATCAAATAA
Source organism: Panax ginseng (assembly GCA_020205605.1). Lineage (NCBI taxonomy): Eukaryota > Viridiplantae > Streptophyta > Magnoliopsida > Apiales > Araliaceae > Panax > Panax ginseng. The sequence continues at coordinate 71,384,033 of CM035136.1, forward strand.
GGTATAAACTTCATTAGAGTTTATGATAAGCTTACCTGTGATGACCTAATTTGGGTTCCTTGCTTTTTGGGAGGTCACTACAAACGCTCTCCCTTGCACTACTGGCTTTGACTTTTCTGGGAAGGCCTTTGGTACCTCCATCCTAGCTGAACTTACCTTCGGTGAACGACAAAATCAGGCTAGGTGACTTTCTCTTCCACAATTATAACATGCTTTGGACGACATCGCGCAGTTTGGACTGATGTGTCCCTCTCCTCTGCATTTGAAGCATATGATAGGTGGTCGTTCTCCTTCCTTAACAATGGGTGCTGGTGCTGATGTCTTTCCATCATTGTTGAATCTCCTCTTCTTGAAATGTCCATTTTTACTTTCTTGGCCATGATTACTACCGAAGTGGTTACAATTTCTGGCATGTTGATTCCCTCCAAGTTTGTTGTCGCCGTTTCGATGACTGATACCACTGGTATTTTCATGCTGCCGACTGCTTTCTCTTAGTTGCGTTGACTCGTTACCACGCTCCAATAACTGAGCCCTATTTACAACATCTAAGTACAAACATAGTTTATGAGAAATAAGATATTGACGTATCTTCGGTTTCAAACCTCTTAAAAACATTCGTGTCATTTGCTCCTCATTATCGACCAAATGGGATGTAAATCGGGATAACTCCACAAATTTAGCCTCGTATTGCGACATGGTCATATTGTTTTGTTCCAATTTGATAAACTCTGCTTCTTTCATGTGACGTATACTCTCGGAAAAGTACTTGTCGTTGAATAGCTCTTGGAACTTCTCTCAAGACATCTTGAGTGCGTCAGGCTGGGCACATTTTACAGATTCCCACCAGTAATCTGCCTCTTCACGTAACATGAAGGTGGCGAAGGGAACCTTTTGCTCCTCGGAGCATCCCAAGACATCAAATATCTTGGTGATCTGCTTTATCCATGCTTCCGCCTTAAGTGGTTTTGGCTCTCCTATAAACTCTGGTGGTCCCAGCTCCTTGAACTGTTTAGCAGTGACCATCCGAGAGTTTCCAATGTTTCCACCTACATTTTGGACAGGAGCCACTCTCGCCTAATGTTGCATGAATTGTATAAAGCCTATGAACAGTCCATCATTCATCATTTGGTCAGTGTTGTTGTTTGCATGAGGATTGTCGCCTTCCTGATGCACATTCTCCTGATTATTGATATGTGGAGACTTAACGGTCTCTTGTGCTTCATTGCTATTTTCAACATTCTTGGATGTCATTTTCAGATACGGCTACAAAATAAAGGTTCATTAACATATAACATATTATCCATATACTTTGACCGACCAATTAAATATCAAATAAACTTAGGTAGGTCATACTAACGAAGGAATTCCCCGTCTCTCCCCTCCTAGTTCTAGTCTCACATCTTAGCAAGGGATCATATCCCTAAGCTTAGATACCAGCTGTGAAGCCCCCAAAATTAGGTATACATCACCCATCTTGGGTCGCCAGATACATGGTACAGAATTCAAATACAACTTACTAATACAACTGTCGTGTACAATACGACAAAACATAAACTGTGAGTTTGAATACAAATATTGTCTACTAGAGATTATACAAACTCAGAAGGAGTCCTCATTATAATTATTATCACACTATTTCACATAATAGTGAGGACTACTAATGCTATCCTCTGGACCATCAATCCTTTCCCCGACTCGTCCCAGCTATATTCTCATTTCCTGAAGAGAACAGTGAAAGAAAGGGTGAGCTCAACTAGCCCAGTAAGAAATATTATGACTAAGATAATGCAGAATAAATTATCATTATCTCCAACAATGTTAAACCGATAAAATATAATAGACACAAAGTTTAAACTGCAGCGGAACAAGCAATCCATTAAAAGAGTCAAGTAGAAAATAAAATCTACTATCTTTTATGATTTAAAAGGTTTTTCATCACTGTTATCGCAGAGACTCAACTTAATACTGCACTACGGCCAAGGATATTTTTTAGTATCACGACCACAATTATCCATGCACTACGGGCCAAGAATATTTGTGTATTAATTAATGGTCATGATCATGCCAACAACTGTCCATCAATGCACTACGGGCCAATGAGGACTTTTACCACATCAGTTGTAACAATATGGTCATGATTACACCGAATAATCTCTGGTAACATTATGGTCATATCAAGTCAATCTATGCACTACAGGCCACATATGACTTTCCAAAAAAAATATAAATATGAGGATGATGACAATGATATAAGAACTCAATAAAACAAGTTCAAGAATTAATTTATCCAGGAACTAATAACGTCCAAATTGTCAACATGATACTACTTTGTAGAGTAAAATTCAAGAATGCTCATAAGAATATTTCCATGAAAAGATACTAGATGAAGCGCAAATATCAAGAATATTCCACTAATTTCATGGAGTATAGAAGTCTAAACTTTAACCAACTTAGTATAATAGAGAATGGAATAACAACAGAAATCACCATGCATGCGGTACTTCGCATAGACATGTTATTCTAACAGAATAATAATAACGGAACCAGGTCAGGCGAAATTCGCACCGATAGGATGTTCCAACAGAATAATAAAGAATGGAATAACAACAGAAATCACCATGTATGCGGTACTTCACATAGATATGTTATTCCAACATAATACTAATAAGGGCCGGAATCGTCCCACAGTAAAACGCATGCATGACGAATATTCCAACAGAATAATAAAGATTTTAATCGGTCCCAAGAAAACGCATGCATATGATATTCCAATGTAATAATAAAGATTTAATCGGTCCCACAGAAAACGCATGAGAATGATATTCCAACAGAATAATAAAGACGAAATAATAGAAGAATGTCACCAAGTATAGGGTATTCCGCGTATACAGGTTATTCCAACAAAATAATAAAGAATGGAATAATAAAGTTCTCTTCATGAATAAGAAAGAATAACACCCCTTACCGTAAAATAAACTTGACATAGAAAAGGGTAAAGTAGCAGAACACTTTTCTTCTTTCTCTCTATAGTTTTTCTCTCTAGAGTTTCAATGAATTCTTAAGAAAATAATGAAGGAATGAGCTTCTATTTATAGAAAAATGGAATGCATAGTAACTAACTCATGAACGGTCCAGATTGATTTACTTTAATCTGACGGTCCATATTTAAAGCAAAATCTTTTAAATAAAATATAATATTATATATATATATATATATATAGCATGTGCAAAAAAAATTCTACGGTTCATGTCTACTACATGCCTTAATTGTCAACAATGTTACATTATTAAACATATATATATATATATATATATATAATAATACTAATAATGCTAATTCCCTCCTAACTTTATTCTCCCACCCTCCTGTGACAACCCATTTGAAAACAACAACCTCCCAGCAAAATAATTTTCCAAATATGGGGCCCCACACGTGGCCCCACTTTTATAATATTTAAATAACTTTCTACCAATTATTTTGAAAAATGGGTAAACGGGGGTCAATAAAATAAGCAAAATTAACAACAATTACTATAACAATAATTGAACAAAACTGAGTGACTTCTCACGTAAGCATCAGTAATCAATACCGTGTGCTACTATGCAACCACACGTATTACTGTACTTTCACTACCGAGTAGTTCAACAGTATCAACAGTAAAACATCCGCCGTTATTTTCATTAAAATATTTTTGTCATTTTCTCAATTCGACATAATTACATTTGTGGGTCCACTCAATGATTTAAATCGTTGTATGAATATTTCCTCTAAAACGCGAATATTCCCAGAGCCAATAGAATATAATATAACCACTTGCATACTTTGCGAATTTATAAATACTACCCACAACTATAACATTATATCAAATTTATTCCATAATATTCAAAAATGATAATTATAGAAAATTCATCTTTATTTATAAAAGTTGGGGTCTTACAATTTGTATTTAAACTCACAGTTTATGTGTTGTCGTATTTTGCACGACAATTGTATTAATGAAGTTGTAGTTGTTTATGTACCATGTATTTGAGGACTCATAATGGGTGATGTATACCTATTTGGGGGGCGTCACAGTAGGTATCAGAGCTTAGGGATATGATCTCTGGGGGAGATCAGAGAATAGAACTAGGAGGGGAGAGACGAGTAAATCCTTCGCTATTGTGTTCTACCTAAGCTTATTTGTTGGTCGGTCATAATATAGGGGTATTACGAATTTTAGAGGAGGAGAAAGACCGCCAGTTAGATGCTACAGATGCGAAGAAGAGGGACACATAAGTCCAAACTGTTCACAGCCTTCTAAGGTATGTTATAATTGTGCAAAAGAAGGTCATATCGCTTGAGATTATGACGGTAGCAAAACCCAATCCAATGAGGGATGGTGACTCAAAAGGTCATCCCGGAAAAGTCAAAGTCAATCGTTCTGAAGAGCATTTTTTAGTGATCGTCGAATCGAGAAACCCAACAAAGTTAGCACGGGTTAGTTAATTATAAATTCTTACGAAGTTTATACCTTATTAGATACCGGTTCTACCCATTCATTTATCTCTCCTGCTTATACTCAATGTTTAAACTTGACTCCAGAGAAAATTAGACTTTGACTTATCTGTTGAAACTCCGTTATGAGAAACTTTCGTTACATCCACTTTTTATAAATCTTGTTTGATCCAAGTTGGCACCATCACATTACCTGTTGACCTTATTTCTTTAAAGATACTTGTTGTTGATGTGATTTTGGGGATTGATTGATTAACTACTCATCATGCCAAAATTGATTGCTTTTGTAAGGTTGTTAGTTTTCATATTCCTAAGCAGCCTGTTATTCGAATTCAAGCAACCAAACCATTGAAGTCAAACACTTTCATATCAAGCTATAAAGTCATTCGTTTATTGAAAAATGGATGTCAAGTTTTCTTATCCCATGTTATGGACTTGAACAAAAATACGTCAGATTTGAATGATATTTCTATTTTTAGTAAATTTCTTGATGTATTTCCTGAAGAATTTCTGGGCGTACTCCCAAAGTGTGATATTGAATTTTGTATCAACTTTGAACTCGGTACAAAACCCATTTCTAAAATCTCATGGCTCCTATTGAACTTCAGGAGTTAAAAATTCAAACTGTAGAAGTTTGTGCCCGAGCCTTTATCTGGTGACTTCCTTTGTGGAATGCACCGAAGCCAGACTCTCCGTAGGGGACGCCATATTTGTGTGATGGTAAACTAATAGGTGTCATTGTGAAGTGCTATCCAAGGTTGGGATATGAGTCATAGTTGAGAACAACCTAAGTTGGTAATCGAAATACGTAGCTTTCTTGGCTTAGTTGGTTATTATCGGAGATTCGTGGAAAGATTTTCTCGAATCGCTACTCCATTAACTTAGCTAACTTGTAGAGAACAAAATTCGAATGGAGCAAGAAATATGAAAGAGCTTCCAAGAACTCAACATGCGGCAACGACGTTAGCTCGAGTTGTTGAAAGATTACGACCATACCATTCAATACCATTTTGGAAAAAAAAACAAACATGGTAGCTGACGCGTTGAGTAAAAGATCGTACGCGTTTACGAGTGCAATATTGTTAACACAAAGACCCATTTCATATGACTTACAGAAGATGAAGATAGAGTTAAAGATACCAAGAACCTGCGAATATACGATTAGAATCGACTTTAATCGATAAATTTAAAGATGGTCAAGCTACAGACTTGGAGTTGATGAATATGAAGAAGAAGATGCAAGAAGTCGTTATTCTAAAAGCGAGAATCGGTGATGTGAGGAAAGCTCAAACCTTCGATTTATTAGTGCATTTGAAATCCTCGATCGAATAGGAACTATGGCCTATAAACACATTTTACCGCCAAGTATGACGCGTGTTCAAAACGTTTTTTACGTATCGATGTTACGTAAATATGTGGACGACCCGAACCACATTATTGAGTTAGAACCAGACAAGATAGCAGAAGATTTAACGTACGAGGAGGTACCAGTCAAGATCTTAGATAGGAAGGATCATGTCCTACGCACGTCAATTTCGAGGACGGAATTTCATAAGGAGAGGAGATTGTAAGACCCCAACTTTTTATAAATAAAGATTTAATTTCCTCTATTTATCATTTTAAAATAGTAAGGGTTGATTTGATTAATGTGGTTAGTTATGGGTAAAATGCGCACAAATTTTAAATAAGTAGGTGGTTATAAAATATTCATTGTTGTCGAGAAATATTCGTTTGGTCGTGGAATATTCTTGTTGTCGGGGAATATTCGTACGACGGCGCAGTCTTTTGTGGGCCCCATAACAGAAAGGGATTGGATGAAGAAAACGACAAGTATAAGTTGTTTATATATAACGACGTAGTTATTCACAATTATCTTGTTGGAATACCCAAAGGGTTAAAACACGATGTCTGCGTTGTTGCACAAAGAAGCATTACCAGTATTGCACCAATTATTGATTCTTACGTAAGAAGGCACTACTTAATAACTGTTACAGTAGTTATTGTTCAATTTTTTATTTTATTGATTCAATAATTGCTGCGTTGATATTTTATATTACTGTTGTTTCAATAATTGTCAACATAGTATTTTCTATTATCGAAGCAATAATTCATATTATCTGAATAATATTATTAGAAAACATTATTGGCAATGTCTAGAAAGTTCTGTCTGAGGAGAGGTTTGGTCACCTAATTGCGCGCCAGTAAGGAGAAATTCTTATTGGAAAGCCCTCTCTTTCCTGGGAACTGCCTAGTTGTAAATATTGTGATTCTGTAATATTATTTGTGAATAATTAATTATTGATTTATATGATGAGGAAAATATAGATTTTATGTGGATATAGATGGAGAAAATTTTTAAAGTGACAATTGTTGAAAATCAATATTTTATCTTTTTTGAGAAAATAATATTTTATTATATTATTATAATAGAATAATGATGATATTTTTTTACAATGAATGTGAGATATATGAGTATATGAGAATGAAGAGTATTTTTGTTGCATTAAATGATTAACACATGTTTTGTGTGTCGGTGGACCCCATTTCTTGACTGAAATTTGATTATAGCCTGTAAAATCGTTCGTATGTGGAGTTCGGTCAATTTCTGTTTGGAATTTGAAAAACTTTCTTCTGCAAAGTTGTAGAGAATTGAATTTCCTATAAACATTTGAGAGATTCGAATTTTCTGATAAAAGGGCTATTTATTATGAATTATTGAAGTTCCAAAGTTTCGAAATAATTGATTTTTAAAAGTTTTAATTAATTTCAATAACAAAAACTTTTTTTTTGTTTTTGTCATTATTAGTGGCTGAATTCAGATGGTCAGATGGTCAGAGTGGGCGTAGGAATTTAATATATATTATATTAATATTTTATTAAATTTTCTGCTTTGGTGTTCTAAGCATTTTCTTATAAATAGGGTGCTTAGGTTAGAATTGAAAATCACACCAGAAACTAAAGATTTCTCTCTCTTTCTCTCTCTATATTATCGAGCGTATTCTTGTGAGTATTTTAGTACTTGAGTATTGCTATACGGTGCAAGTTCTTTCAGCATTATATCTAGTATTCTAGTCAGAAGTACTATCCTTTTTAGGTAAGGGATGTTATTTTATTCGAAAATGATATTATTTCTTCAATATCATTATGCCAAAATATTGGTTGGAATTTTTTTATCAAATTTGGAACTTTTTCATGTCGGGATTACTATTCATGAGTTACTATTCATGAGTTACTATTCATGAGTTACTATTCACTAGTTACTATTCACGAGTACTACTCACGAAGCATGATGATTTTTTTTTTTGTGAAATTTCTATCTTTTAGTGTCGGAGACACTATTCACGATATCTTGACCTTTATTCACGATATCGACACTTATTCATGAATACGACACTATTCATAGAAAAATTAAATTTTTGTTTTTCGTCCAAAATATCTATTATGGATACTAGCTTTGATTGTATCCATGTTTTGATCATTCTTGAATTTTACTTCCCTATGATTATTTATGAAGTATTTTTGAACTGTGTTTGGTTAAAGTACGAATCCTTAATATTTGTTCTTTTGTTTCACTGGATTCATTTTCTTTAAAATATTTTTCATCATCCTCCGTCCTAAATGATGATATAACTGAATATCTTTGGCCCGTAGTGTAAAGATGAATGATTTTATGATGAATATCTTTGGCCCGTAGTACAAAGATGAACAGGTGTTTAGATGAACATGACCAACTGGTGAATATCTTTGGCCTGTAGTGAAAAGATGAATATTTGATTTATGATGTATATTGATTGATGTTACAGGGATAAAATATCGATGATGGACTTTTAAATTCATAGATGATAGTAGATTTCATTCTCTACTTAACTCTTCTAATGAATTGTTGTTTCCGCTGCAGTTGTTGATCAAAAACTTGTTGTCTATTGTATTCTATTAGATTTTTCCCTGTTGAAGACTAAGGATAATTTGTTGTACATTATCTTAGTCATAATATTCTTTACTGGGCTAGTTGAGCTCACCCTTTTTCCTTTTTGTTCCATTTTTCTTCTCAAGAGACGAGAATATAGTGGGAACTAGTCGGGGTGTGGAGTAATGGTTCAAGACGGTTGTTTTAGTAGTCCTCACTATTTTGTAAAATAGTGTATCAATAATTGTAATGAGGACTTATTTGAGTGTGAATATTGTCTAGAAGACAATATTTGTATTTAAACTCATTTGCTTTTTGTTGTGTCGTTTTTGCACGCACAATTGTATTAATGAAGTTGTAGTTGTTTATGTACCATGTATTTGGCGACTCAGAATGGGTGATGTATACCTATTTTTGGGGCGTCACAGTTGGTATCAGAGCTTAGGGATATGATCTCTGGCGAAGATTGGGAATAGAACTAGGAGGGGAGAGACAAGTAAATCCTTCGCTAGTGTGTCCTACCTAAGCTTATTTGTTGGTTGGTCATAATATAGGGGTATTATGTGATTTGTTAATTTGTTTAATTAACCCTTGTTTTATGGCAGTATTTAAGAATGACGACTGAGAATGTTAACAGTGGAGTAAATGAGACCGTGGAGACACCTTTACTCACCAACGAGGAGAACGTGCAACAGGCTGGCAATGTTCCTCCTGTGAACAACACCACTGAGCAGATGACGAACGATGGTATATTTAGGAACTTTCTAGAATTCATGCAAAACCAAACGAGAAAGACTACTGTTCAAAATGTAGGTGGAAACACTGGCAACTAACGGATGGTCACCACTAAGCAGTTCAAGGAGTTAGGACCGCCAGAGTTTTTGGGAAAGCCAGAACCACTTACGATAGAGACGTGGATAAAGCAGATCACATAGATATTTGATGTCTTGGGATGCTCAGGGGAGCAAAAGGTTCCTTTCGCCACTTTCATGAAGTTGTAGTTGTTTCTATACCATGTATTTGGCGACTCAGAATGGGTGATGTATACCTATTTCGGGGGCGTCACACATGGACTCAAGAATCATCGAATTCCGACTTATAACGAAGAAAACGAGTATTGAACGCTCGAGAACGATAAACAAACGCTCAAAATGAACCAAAAGTTGAATTCTGAGTTAACGGATTTGAAAATGTAAAATTCTTGCATGAACACCTAGAGTATGTAATTTGTGAGTTGTGGGCTTTTGAATGAGCCAATTCGGATGTAAAACGAATAAGTTATGAAGCCGGGAAGTTCGTTGGAAAAACTAACTGTCAAAACTATCTGGTGCACAGGGGCGGCGCCGCAGAGCCAACCTAGTGTAATTTTGTCAAGCCACGGCGCCAAGTATGGCTGAGAGAAACCAAAAAAGTCAAGAGATTCACGTCATGTACGAGAATTAGTCTGAAGGACTCATGTGCAAATACCGAGTTTAGGAAAAACCAATGGAGAGTGATGCCAATAATACCACTATACAAAAAAGATGTCATGGCAGAAGCCATTGTGGTGAAAAAACATTAACCAAGTTAGGTATTAATTCTAAATCGAATGTAAACTATTAGTGAGGCCTGAATGTACTTAATGTACATGATATGGCTAACTTCAAATCACTTATAGAGTGTTAACATTAGAAGATTAAGTATGGTTTAACCATAATTAAACGAAGATCGCAAGAGTGTAATAAGTAAACCGTGAATGATGTTCAACTTTGGTACTTCACCAATGATGATCGGGTGTCAGTTAATAACGTAAGAACGTTAACAAGTTGTAATGAAGTATAGTAAGTCAAACTGACTTTATTAATGAAATAAGTATGATTAAGTATACGAAATATAAGATAGTTAATTGATGATGAATTAATTAACTTAAAGTAGCATCTTCGATGATGACAATAACGTTGAGAGTTACAACTAAAAGTTGTTGAATATTACGTAAACGTGAACGATATTCAATAAGTGTACTTAATCAATGACGATCAAATTTTGATTAATAACGTAAGAACGTTAGTAAGCCGTGAGGAAAGGTGATTAACTCGAACGAGTGGTATTAATAAAGTAAATCCACTTACAACATAGAAGAGAAAGAAGTTGGTAAGAACGGTGTAAACGGCAAGCCAAAACCAATAATAAACAATCTAATACATGATTAGATTGAGAAGAAGGGTAAGATTCATTAGGAATCATGTATGTTCATTCATGACCTAATATGGTATGTTATGTGGTTATGTGTTGTAGAGATCGTAAAGACTGAAAGGAAAAGTAATTTTTTTGTAGCAGACGCTGAACGCAAGTCTTTCTTATCACTTGTCTAACCTTCGTGTTAGTCATATTTTCTGTGATTCATGTTATGAGATGCATGAATGATTTTAAAGAAAGGATCGATGCCAGTCTTAACTCGGCTAGACTAATTTTGAAAGATTGATTGATTTGTTTACAAGTCTTTCGATATAGAACTGTTAACGCTATCCTATGCCAATTATTTGGTACGGATGTAAAGGTAAGTTTGTCTATGAACAAACAAAAGTATTTTCATTGATTATTCGATGGGCACGCGAGCTTGCCAAATGTTAAACGTAAATACGTTTAACGGAAGAGTGTTGATCAACATAGAGTACTATAGGCTGATCACCTAGAAGTGCTCATAAGTAATGCCGGATGGATGGCCTTAGTGTCGGATGTCCTTTTCAAATATGAAAACAAAAAGAGTAAGGGAATCATCAAAAGACAGGCCTCAAGATGATCAACCTATAGGAACAAACATGAAAACCCTCATGTATACAGGAAATAAAAGAACTAAAAAGTAATTACAACCATATGTGATACAAAGAACATTTTTGGGCTGCCTTTTGAACGTTTAAAGATGAGGAGAGCCTAGCTTTTATAATTTGGACAATTTCTTTAGCCAAAATGAGTGGAGACAGTTTTGTTTTGTCATGTACCATAGTATTTCTAGCTCCCCAAAGTTTGTACACGGTGGAAGCAAAGATGAGCTTTAGGATTTCGGACCTCATGAAATTGCCATTGAACTGCAAGATGAACTGAAATAAATTATCCCAATCGGTAGGTGATGTCTGCCAATTTCCAACAACCAAAACAGTTGATATAACAATAGAGGAGTAGGAGCAATTGAAAAATAAATGATTGAAACATTCCAGAGAGGTGTTTTAACGAGGTCAATCCAAAGGCTGATAACAAGAAAAGGATAAAAACTGGTCATTTATGGGAAATCTCTAACGTAGAGCCAACCATAGAATAAAGGAGAAGCAAGGGACATGATGCTTAAACTATAGCATATTTGCCCAGACCATAGTCTGACTTCTATGTCTAACAGAATCCCAAACACTTTTTTCCTTGACAGTTCGGATGTCCTCCTTATCCCAGAAGATAGAATCAGCAGCAAATAAAGGGGCAGGGATATTGTGGAACAGTTGCCTAAATAGCATGATTTCGTGGTTATTGCTAGTGGGCAAGGACCAGTAAGATTGTGAAATGATGGAGGAGACTCGAGAAGTAATGGGTTGACCAGAATTAGAGAGCAGGCTAGCTGAAGGAAAAATAGACTGACCATGAAACCAAGGGTCATACCATAGACTGAAAGACATGCCGTTTCCCACACGATAGCTGAGGAAATTCAAAGCAGCAGGTCTAAAGCTTAGAATCTTGCACCAAATCCAAGAGCAGTCCGAAGAAGGGACTAAGTGCCAGAAATTTCTTTATTTTAGGATAGTGACTTGTATCCACGAAGCCCAAAGAGATGTGGGAGCGGGAAAGAGTACCTTGAGGAAGTGTTGGGTGATAAAGGCAATGTTGCAGTCGACAAGATTTTTAACATCTAGCCCCCCCCACCCCCTCAGCATAAGGCACAAATATGTCTTTCCAAGAAACTTTAGCCTCGTACTTTTGTAGTGATGATCCCTTCCAAAGGAATCGACAGAGTATTGATTGAATGGATCGAATCACAAATTTAGGTAGTATAAAGTGAGTAGACCAGAAAGATTGCATGGCAAATAAAACTGATTTGATCGATTGGAGTCGACCGACATAGGAGAGGAATCTGGACATCCAAGAGGAGACTCTGGCAGTGATCCTTTGAATCAGGGGCATACAGTCTAATTGAGAAAGCTTTGTGGAAATAAGAGGAACTCCAATAAATTTGATGGGAAGGCTACCCAAGGAGATACCTATCAAAGAGCAAATATTATTTTGTGTAGAGTCTGTAACGTTAGATAAGAAGAACTGGCTTTTCTGCGCATTTGGGATTAACCCAGAAAACACAGAGAATGACTGGATACAAGAGTGAATTATAGAGACAGAAGAGAGGTCCCCATGACAGAAGATCAGAAGGTCATCTGCAAAACAGAGGTGAGTAATGTTACAAGGCTCAGTTTTCCAGTGAAATTTGAAATTAGGAAGAAGGGCCTCCTTGTTCAAAATCAAAGAGAAAGCTTCCATAACAAGCACAAACAAGTAGGGTGAGAGAGGATCTCCTTGCCGTAAACCTCTAGCTCCTTTAAAATAACCTGCAAGAGACCCATTCACTTTGATAGAGAACATTGCAGAGGAGATGCATGTTTCGATTCAATGGATGTAGGTGACAGGAAACTTTAGCAAACTTAGCAGGTCAAATATAAAGGAAGATGTAAATGTGACTTCCTTTTTCATATCAAGAACTTTCTGCTATCCTGTCATCAAAACAACTGACATCTATTTTGTAGGAGAATATTAAAACACTCCTAAAAATAGACACATTGCATAGCATACATCATCTTCACATTTTCCCAGACTAAACTACGTAGTATTTTTTGTAGGGAAATGATTGGTCTCGTTACCCATTCAAAGTCCAAAAAGGCACTAAGCCCACCATCAGACATGGCTACAAGTGCCCAGCCTTATCCTACTCTTGTTTCCCGAGAGGAGTTCGAAGGATTAAGGAATCAAATAACAGAGTTAGCGGTTCTTTTGAAAGAACTAAACAAACAAACTAAGGGTCCACAAATACCCATCCAAACCGAATCCTCTACGTAGGGAGGAATCCAGGGAACGGACATAGAAGTCCCAATACCTGAGTCTCAGACTGAGAAGTCCAACAAAACCCCTGAAAGCATCCATCTTAAAGAAGTTCAAGACACCGATGATATTTAGAAGAAGGTTTAACAAATGGAAGAGACCATTCAGTCAATCAAAAGGACTGGAATACACGGAAGTGTTACTATGACGCCCCCAAATTCGGGTATCTTCCAACCTGACAATTGGTGCTCCACGGTGCTACAGTTCACACATTCATTCAATTGAAATACCTCAAAAGAGTTAAAATGTCTTCTATAAATTCCAAAACAATATTACCATTCCCAAGTTCTTTATAACCATTACATGTTTGCTTGTCATAATATCAAATAATTACAACACTACAACTATAATATTACAAGGAAAATCTACTGATTCTCCTTAGCATTCCCTTTATCTTTACTAGATGCTTCGATCCGTTCAGTCTTAGCTGCATTAATATGGTTCAAGCAAGAATGAGCATAACTAGCTCAACAAGTATGACAATTTCATTTAACAATATGCTTGACACATATAAATCATATATCTTCAATAACTGGACAATAGTTATGAAGTATTATCGATAATTCAAAATAACACTTCTTTTCCTTCAACTCATTTCATCTAGAAAAACATTCATAAAGTTTGGTTCAAGACCATGAGCATTCCATACTTTCTTTGAAAAGGACAACCCGACACCAAGTCCGTAAGTTTGACATATCTTACGAGCACAACTAGGTGATCAGCCTATAGTACTCTATGTTGTACAACACTACTTTCTTTAAAGGTATATACGTTTAAGGTTTGGCAACCTCACGTGCCTGCCGTTTGACAAAAAAACGTTTGTTTATGCATACTCATTCTTCCTTTGAAAACCATACCAAAATAGTTTTTCAAAACTTAACAACTTTGATAACATTTCAATAGATTATAAGAAATCCATAAAACATCTTATGTCTAGCTGAAGGAATTGGCTTCGACTTCATCATACCTCAATTCATGCGTAAGGTACATGAATTACAAAGCTTGTCTAAAGAATTCAGACAAGGGTCAGAATACTTGCCTTTTGCGTCTGCTACTGTTTTAATACTTTTCCTTTGAGTCTTTAAGGTCTCTACAATACATGATCACATAACATACCATATTAAGTCTTATATAATCAATTATGTTTACTACAATATCCTACCCTTCTTCTCAATCTAATTGTTTATTAGATTGTTTAACATTGGTTCAAGTTTATCGCATTACCTTGTTCTTACGTTCACGTTCGAGTAAGTTATCTTCAACCATTAGTTGTTAACTTAAGATTTTCATCATCTTAATTGATGTTACTTTAGGTTTAGTATGGATATGAGTTACCCTTAATCAATTAGCTATTTCCTTTTATATTAAAAAAACATTTATTTCTAGGTCTTGTCTAGTGCTAGCGTTCCGACGTCAGCTTCTCCTCTCTAAGACGCGTTGTGACGCTACTCTACAGTGGCTAAGGTCCAGACTCGGCGTTGTGGCACGAGTCTTAGTGTTAACTGCCGCGTTGCGGCGCGAGACTTCAGTAGCTCATAGAAATGCTTGGCACTGCGGCGCCAGTCCTCAGTACCAGACAACTTTGATAGATAATTTCTTATGTGAGATTCCCAGACTCATAACTTCTTCGTTATGAGTACAAATTAGCCCGTTCAAAATCTGTTAGCTCACAAATTACATGCTCTAAGTTTTCATGCAAAAATTTTACATTTTCGAATCTATTAACCCAAAATTCACCTTTTAATTTAGTTTTAATGAAAACGATAAACATTCTTGAACGTTCAAAGCTCGTTTCTTCGTTCTAAGTCAGAATTTGGTCATTTTTGAGTCCGCAACTCTAGAATACCAATTGAGACTATTCTCCATCGAAAACCAATGTTTATGAGTTCAATGTTAACTTTCGACCTCCATTTCAAGAATTTCACGAATTCGACGATTATCGTCTAATCTCTTAAATTTCGTCATAACTTCATTACTTGAGATTTTTATACCATTCCAAATGGATTCATTCCATCGTCATGACATGTATAATCTAACCCTGCAAATGATGGTGTTAAGCTTGTCCATCAACAACAACATAATACAATTTTTCCATGAATTTCAATGGTCTAAAGCTTTTATACTTTGGATTTCACTTCACATGGTTTATTAAAGTTTAAGTTCTCTAACAACCATCCTTATTCCTTCTTATCATACATACTCCATCAATCCTCACTTCTCTAACAAATTATAATTATAGAGAGGAAGATTAATGGTCAATACGATTACCCTTGATGATTACTTGATTCTTCTTCTTGCTTCTTGAAATATGAAAGACTAACTTTTCTAAATTTTTCCCTCTAACAATTAATCACTTATAATGTTGGTGGAAATCTAACAAGTAACAAATGAACTAGTACATCTCTTATTTATAGAAAAATCAAGGTTAGGGTAGTTTAGTCATTAAACCAATCCACCTCCTCAATTAACCTCCTTACTATTCATTACTTGATCACCACATAACTTATCCTTTGCTTGCCCACCAAGATCACCTATGTGATCATGGGGTGCACATAGGTTGCCCCATGGGTCATTCTTACCCATTGGATCGATCCACGGATCCAGTTCTTAATTTTGGATCAATCACACGATCATCGTTTATTCATTAACGCTTTACTTTCCCTAACATTCTTGAATTAAGTCCGCATGCAAAAAACTACGTTTGCCATACGTGAATTATTATTACATAATCCATCTTCCCTTGATATTCTTTCATTACGTATTTCTCGGAAGTTCAAAAATAATTCCCGAGCAGAAAATCGTGAATAGTGTTTTTCGGAAAATTTCTCGGAAAGCTTTTATTTTCGTCTTGGAAATTCAAACACTTTAATTCCTTCACGTATTCAAAATACTATGACATTCCGACATATCTAGGTTATAGAACAAGATTCATCTTACTAACACGTAATTATAACATTTAATATAATTTTATTCATTATTTAATTAAATAAAATTATTTTACAATAAATCTGAATTTCTCAGTCGTTACATCTTCCCCCCTTATAAGGATTCTGTCCCCAGAATCTCGTCTTACATTAAACAAATAACTGAGGGTAATTCTTCTTTATCTTTTCTTCAAGTTCTCACGCTGCTTCTTTTGCATCGTGGTTCTTCCATAACACTTTTACCGAAGGTATAACTTTGTTCCGCAGAACTTGCTCCTTTCTATCAATGATTTGAATATGCACTTCTTCGTACGTTAAATCCTTCTTGATATGAATAGACTCATACTTTATTACGTGCTTATAATTCGGCTTATAAGGACGTAATACAGAAACATGAAACACGTTATGTATTCGTTCTAGGTCTGGAGGTAATGCTACTACATAAGCTACCTCTCTTACCCATTTTAATACCTCAAAAGGTCCTATAAATCTTGGGCTTAACTTTCCCTTCTTTCCAAAGTGTATCTTTCCTTTCCAGGGAGATACCTTTAGAAATACGTACGAGCCTACTTCAAATTCTCTACTCACTAGATGTGAATCCACATATTTCTTTTGTCTTTCTTGTGTGACAACCCGAGAATTTAGAATATTTTTAAAATTTTTATTAATTGATTTAAGGTTCAAAATTAGAACCTAGACAGAAAATAAGTGTATGCGTTTGATATATTTAAGATAGAATTTTGAGGATTTCAAAATTTCGTGAAGGATTTAAGTGAATTATTCAGGATTAAGTATTTATATGAATATGTTCTGTGTATATGTGTACAGTGTGTGGTTAAGGGTCGAGGGTTGACCAGATAAACGATATCTGTAACAAACCCTAAGTATATATTAAGAACGCCAACGTTCGGTTAGAAAACTCTAGTGATTAATCAGAAACCCTAGAAACCTGGTTACGAAACCCTAATTTCGATTCACGGAATCCAAAACCCTAATTCTATTGCATGTGAAACCTAAATCGGAACTTAATGGCGTAAGTGTAAATAATTATAGGATTAATTAGGGTTAATCTTAACAAATTGGTTACAAAACCCTAATTCCAAATTTGAAACCCTAATTACGAATTTGAAACCCTAATTTATAAATAGGGAAAAACCTAAGTGTTAATTAAATAGTTTTAATGTTAATTAGGATATATTAATTCTAATTTCCAAGTTAAGTAATTAGAAAACCCTAATCTAATTACAAAATCTAATTTCTAATTTAGAAAAATTATTTTTCTATAGAAACCCTAATTTTAGGGTTATAAACCCTAATGACCATTTTGACCCTAATTGCTAAATTAACGATTTAAATTAGGATATATCGTTATATTGTTGAATTTAAACTTGTTGGGCAACTTTCATGCTCACCCTTGCTATATCATGATAAAACATTGCAGATTATGGCGAATACGTCAGATACAAGGAAAGGTCCAAGACAGTTCCAGCTTTAGTATACGTGTGCAGTAGATTTGTAATAGTGTTGTATAATAATAATGTTATGTGTTAAATAAGTTATGATTTGTGTATTAAGTTAAGGTTACTCGACCTTGGGGAAAAGTATATATGTTTAATGTATAAACAATGTATGTTTATATCTTCCGCAAAAATAGTAATAGTTGTATAGAATGATCGAACCGGATCCGCGGTGATTCATGACCTCGGATTCGGGGCCGTCACAGTTGGTATCAAAGCTGTTGGTTATGAAGCTTAGGTAGGAATACCTAAGACCAATAACCGCAGTGATTAGGATAAGTACTAACTCACATAGAGTTAGTTGGTCGGTAAGATTCAAAGACGAATCTTGGCGAGTTATAAGATACAGAGTTCCCTAACTCTGATAATAAAGTTGAACAGTAGTGAGAAATAGATAGAGTCTAAAAGACTGAAAGTACAATGATAGGAGATCGGAAAACAAAATGATCATAGTACAGAAATAAATCGTAACATATACGATGAGATCACTCCGTGATCTGATAAAGTGATAGCACGGATAAGAATCAATTTGATGATTGAAAAGTTTACATCAGCGATTGCTGTGTCAGTTGTACTATGAATTGGTACAAATTTAGAAAAGGATTATGAATACGGATTAAATGAAATTCGTATTGAGAAGGGTGTTAGTGGTAGGTGGGGATTCAATTGAGGACTCGTGTCAGTCGCTGAGTTGTATGATTCTTCGTATGGGAGCTGAATTGTACATGGTGTAAAAAACCACTTAGTTTCTGGCAATGATAATCATTGAAATGTTTGTGTCGCGCTATTTGTTATATGCGTGTTAAGAGGGTGATTCCTTTCTCGTGTGTATAACAGATAGATAGGTCATAGGTAGAGGATATAAGGTTAAGTACGAGTTCTTAAAACTCATACTTATGTGACATGCTTGACTCATAGTTATATGAAATGTTTATGAACCCCTCAGCGAATGGATGCCAAAGGTCTGTCTAGGAAAGTTCTTATTATGCGATATTTAATTCATTTAAATACGTTTTTAATGATTGAAAAATCAAGATAAATAGTAATAATTATTTAAAAAATTATTACGAGCTTATGAAAAATATTTCGACTGTTATTAAAATTATCTGAGATATTGTTAAGTGTTTTGCCAAAGTTTAATTGAACTTAAACTCGTCCATTGTCCTACTAAACTGTCGGGATGATAGAATTGTGTCGGTTTCAACTCGGACTTAAATAGTCTGACTTGATGCTAAGTTTTATGTGCTGAATAGACTGATAGAGTTATGTGCTATGTGTTTAGATTATTCTATGTGTGTATATATATATATATAATAATATTATACTATGATGATATTATTCTAATATTGAAGAACTATATTACTAATATTAGGTCTTCGGATAAGGCGATATAAATTGCGTAGCGGTAATCAACGGTTTAGGCAAGTTTATTTTTACTTAACTCTACTAGAATGTTTCATTCGGATAAGCTTATGGTTAATCATTGTTGATTGCCATGTATAATTGTACTCTGTACATATTGCATGTATAAGTCAGGTATGAAAGGCTGATCACCTTCATTACCAGTTGGTTCAGATATATTTGTTCATGTATAATACTTGTTCAGTCATAAATTTGTTCCTACTAGTTCACAATTATTTTGTTGAATTATAGCCAACCAATTATTCAAATCATTTCAATCATGATATATCGTTATATTGTTGAATTTAAACTTGTTGGGCAACTTTCATGCTCACCCTTGCTATATCATGATAAAACATTGCAGATTAAGGCAAATACGTCGGATACAAGGAAAGGTCCAACACAGTTCCAGCTTTAGTATACGTGTGCAGTAGATTTGTAATAGTGTTGTATAATAATAATGTTATGTGTTAAATAAGTTATGATTTGTGGATTAAGTTAAGGTTACTCGACCTTGGGGAAAAGTATGTAAGTTTAATGTATAAAAAATTTATGTCTATATCTTCCGCAAAAATAGGAATAGTTGTATAGAATGAACGAACCGGATCCGCGGTGATTCGGGACCTCGGATTCGGGGCCGTCACATCTTGAGCTACCACGAGACGCATCCGTATCAGCTTCACTATATCCGCTGTCTGCTGCACCAATTACGGTCCTAAAATTCGGCGTTCTCCCACTTCATCCCAACATAATGGTGTTCTACATTTCCTTTCATATAGAGCTTCGCAAGGTGACATGCCTATGCTCACATGATAATTGTTGTTATACGTAAACTTTACTAGTGGTAGATGATCATCCCAACTACTCTTGAAATCCATGACGCAAGATCTCAACATATCTTCTAGCGTCTGAATTATTCTGTCGCTCTGCCCATCAGTTTGTGGATAATAAGCCGTACTCAACTTCAGTTGCGTTCCCATCTGTTCTTGCAGACTCCTCCAAAAGTTTGACGTGAATCATGGATCACGATCTAACACAATTGAAACTGGTACTCCATGTTTGGAAATGACTTCCTTGACATAAAGTTTAGCTAATTGGTCTAAGTTATACTTAACCCTGATTGGTAAAAAGTGAGCCAACTTCGTCAACCGTTCCACTATTACCCAAATCGCATCATACCCCTTCTGATTAACTGGAAGTCCAACCACAAAGTCCATCGTGATACGCTCCCACTTCCACTTCGGAATCTCCAATAACTGTAACAAGCCACTTGGTCGTTGATGTTCGACCTTAATCTTTTGACAAGTCAAGCACCTACTCACATACTCGACTATTTCTCTCTTCATGTTTGGCCACCAAAAACTTTGTCGAAGGTCTTGATACATCTTAGTACTACCAGGATGAAACGAGTACCTCAAACTATGAGCTTCTTGTAACACTTGCTCCTTTAATTCCGTTTTATTTGGAACCCAAATTCTTCCTTCAAATCTTAATAATCTCTCATTATCAAGACTATACTTTAAATCTTTTTCATCGGTTAACTGCTTCTTCATCTGGTCACACTCCTCAGTTCGGAGTTGCACCTCCTTGACTCTCTCTACAATGGTAGATTGAATATATGTTGTAAACAATCTCTGCCCCGATTCAATCAGTAACTTCACCTCCAACTCCATCCTAGCCATCTCTGTTATTAACTCAGTTTGAGCCGTTAACATAGACAACTTTTCTCGACCCTTCCTACTTAAGGCATCAGCTACTACATTGGCTTTTCCAAGGTGATACAGGATTTCACAGTCGTAATCCTTTATCAACTCCACCCATCTCCTTTGTTTCATATTCAACTCCTTCTCTGTGAAGATATATTTTAGACTCTTATGGTCCGTGTATATCTCACATCTCTCCACATATAAATAATGTCTCCATATCTTTAAGGCAAACACTACTGTGGCCAGTTCCAGATCATGAGTAGGATAAACTTTCTCATAATCTTTCAACTATCGTGATACATATGCAATAACCTTGCCATATTGCATGAGCACGCAACAAAGTCCTCTATGCGAAGCATCGCTATAAAGTACGAAATTTCCTGTATCATCAGGTAAAGACAATACAAGTGCTTCATTCAACCTCATCTTCAGTTCTTGGAAACTGTCTTCACACTTCTCCGTTCACACGTACTTCACCGTCTTCTTTACCAGGTTAGTCAATGGAGTAGTTATCTTTGAAAAATCTTGAATAAATCTTCGATAGTATCCCGCTAACCCTAGGAAACTCCGCACCTCGGTCGGCATTTTTGGTTGTTCCCAACTCATTACTACTTCAACCTTCGCTGGGTCTACTGAAATCCCCTCACGATCGATAACATGACCCAAAAAACTGTACCCTTTCCAGCCAAAATACACACTTAGTGAATTTCGCATATAACTTCTCATTTCTTAGTGTCTCAAGCACTACTCTTAAATTTTCAGCATGATCTTCTAGCGTCTTAGAATAGACTAGAATATCATCGATAAACACAATAACGAACTTGTCCAAATATTGTTTGAACACTCTGTTCATCATATCCATAAATACAGCTAGTGTATTTGTCAATCCAAATGACATCACCAGGAACTCGTAATAGCCATAACGAGTCCTGAATTCCGTCTTAGGTACATCCACACTTCTAACCTTCAACTAATGATACCCCATCCGCAAATCTATCTTAGATAAATACTTTTCCCCTTTTAACTGATCAAAAAGATCATCGATCATGGGCAATGGGTATTTATTCTTTATCGTTAACTTGTTCAACTCTCGGTAGTCGATACAAAGTCTTAACGATCTGTCCTTCTTCTTCATAAGAAGTACCGGTGCTCCCCACAACAAAACACTAGGTTCAATGTACTTCCTATCCAACAGTTCTTGTAACTGAACCATTAACTCCTTCATCTCCACAGGCGCCATACGATATTGTGCCCTGGAAACTGGTGCCGCTCATGGCACAATATCTATCACAAATTCGGTTTCCCTATCCAGTGGAAGACCCGACAATTCACTTGGAAAAACATCCAAAAATTCCTTAACTATAGGTATCTGTTCAATTGTTGCTCCCACTCTCTGGGTATCAACAACATGGCGCAAATAACCTACACATCCCTTCCTTAATAATTTCCTCGTTTGTGTCATATTAAGACAACACGAATGTCCCAACGATTTATTACCGTAAAATACTATATGAGGCTGACTCAACGTTCTAATGTTTACACATTTCTTTTGGCAATATATTATTGCACCATGGTTAAACAACCAATCCATCCCGAGAATTACATCGAATTATCCCAACTTTATCGGTATCAGATCTACCGATAATTTACAACCACGTATTCTACGCAACAACTCCTATGAATATCTTCAACATAAATTATTTCTTCGTTCGTTACCTTGATATTTAAAGGTATAGGCAATATTTCAGGAAGTAATTGTGACACCCCCAAATCCAGGTACTTTATTCCCATAGGATTTGGTGTTCACTTGATCAAACATTCATATCTAACTACCTAATCATAATAAAATTGAATAAATAAACACCTTCCCCATTAAAGGGTTACATAATAAAAATTTCTCAGGTTATCTAACCTTTAATCATCATTCAAATGCGGAAAACATTACATAACTTCTTTAAAATAAAGTCTAAGATCAACATAATAAAAGTCTAACATCTTAATCAAAGTAAAAATTACAAGTCTTCATCACTTGTAAATTTTTCCCTTTCCTTTGCTAGTCGAAGGTTCACCTACCTTCTCTTCTTTAGCTGCAATGAGTTTATAAATATGCAAGAGTGAGCAAAACAATTGCTCACTGGATATAATATGGAATCAACAGGAGTATAACAATAATAACTGTCGAAATAGGCTCATCAAAAGTGAATAGTACCTTATCAATAATAATCAGAAACTGAAATCCCAAAATATGGAAAAAATACATCACTGAGGGTCGTAAGACCATGAACTACGTCCACAGTTGCAAGTAATCTTTCAACTCCAACTTTAACAGTCATAAGACTATAAGGACCTCGCGTGCTTGGGGATCACATTCTTCAGTATAATGTATTGTGCACAAACATTTTAACGCTATGCGTAAGTTAATCCCTAATCATAACAATAGGGTTGTTCATCTCAGTATTTTGAGTACAAGTCCGCACCAAAGGAAGTTTGGTTTGGATAAGCTTTCAAGGTAATTTGGAATTCAACGAACATTAACTAAGGATTAGTTGAATAAAACCAATAACTTTATACTATAGAATAATCGTGATTGAATCAATTATAGTAAACTAAATTCATGCTTTAGGAATAATCTAATAGCATACAATTTGAATAACTATAACCCACCTTGCTTGAACAATACTAAGCCAAGGTTAATTAGAATTGAATACTAAGTATGCATAGCAATTTGAACGATAAAAATGTTCGACATTAGTATATATAGTTTTGCATGCTAAACAACAAGTTAAATACAAGAATAACTTGTTCAACATCAAACCAAAGTTTAGAAATCTTGCATCATTATAAGGTAATCGAATTGGTTATAAGCTATAATATATATTGATTATATAATATAAATATAAAACATATAACTGATATCAGTTATCTAAGTTTTGAAAACAAAAATCCATAAGGCTTGTTTGACTAGCCACTAAAAATATAATCAATTAATCTGTATGCCTTGTTTGGTAAAACACAATTAGATTAAAGACTTAATAGGCATTAGGCCTTGTTTAGCAAAACTGAATTAAACTCCCATAATTTATTTTAGTAATTCCTTTATAGTAAGGTTATTGTCACACTTTAATCTAATTAAATTAATTCTAAAAACAAATTATTAAATCACTTTAACACATAAATCAATACCACAAAATTATAATTTTCTTTATAATCATAACTTTATTTAATCCACTAACACATCCTTTTAATTTACAAATTCAATTTAAAATATAATAATTTATTTAATCAAAATTCTCTAACTTAATAATTAAATTAAATTAGAATATACTAATTAATTTCCTTAATTATTTACTTAACAAATAATTAACCACATCGAATCAAATTTGAACAATTATTCAATAAATATTCAATATAACAATTTATAAAATTCTGGAATGTTACAGTAATCCTAAACGTCTAGCAAAATCACATGATATGAAAGAACAAGTAGCACCCGAGTCAATTAACACGTAAGCATTTATGTCGTTGATCAGGATAATACCTGCAACTACATCCCCTGATGCAACTGCATCTTGGACTGTCATATTAAAGGTGCGGGCCATCAGCTAACCCGTCTACGCTGGACCACCAATAGCTAACTTACCACTATTAGCGCCCTTATTCCCGTCCGTCCCCTTCTTCAGGTAGTTTTTCGCCATGTGATCAGTTTGGAGAAATATGCCCCTCCTGTCCACAATTGTAACATACGGCTTTCCCCTTGAGACAGACTCCAAAGTGAGTCTTCCCATAGTTCTTGCACGCCTCCATCCTTCTCTTAGGATCCCCTTGCTTCACTCTTGTATTTCCATAATTAAATCCCTTCCTCTTCTGACCTTCACCACTCCCACTGGCTCCCTCGGTCTTTACTCCCCTGTCCACCTTATTCTTGTTCTTCTTCTCCTCGTGGTATTGGCTTAGATCCTCATTACCACCTTCGGCAATTATTTCCTTCTCTAGTATGGTCCCAAAAGAATTACTTTGGAACACAGAAATACGACTATAGAGCTAGGGTTTCAAGCCCTGCTCAAACTTTCTAGCCTTCCTCACCTCGGTGTCCACCTGATGTGGAGCAAACTGTGCTAATTCATTGAATTTGGCAGCGTATTGAGGAACTGTCATTTATCCTTATTTCAATTCCAGAAACCGCATTTCCATCCGTCCTTTCATACTCGTGGGAAAGTAGTTCTTGAAGAAAATCTCCTTGAACAGCGTCCACGTTAAGTTCTCTATTCCGGCCCTAGCCTGGTTCGCCTCCCACCAGAAGTTGGCCTCCCCCTTCATCATATAAGTGGCAAAAGCAACCTTTTGCCCCTCATCGACATTTACAATAACAAATGCCTTTTCTATTTCCTTCACCCAAGTTTGGGCTTCTATGGGGTCCGTAGTTCCTTTGAACTCCAGCGGATCGACACTCTTAAAATCCTTAAAAGTAGTAGCTCTTACTACTGCAGGATTTACGGTATATTAGCCTCGTTCCTATTAAAAGCGACCGTTAAAAGATTAACGAACTCTTACATCGGGTTAACCGGACCTCCCTCCGGTTGATTTACATTAGCATCTTGATTTCGTTGTCTCCATCTTGGCGGCATTTTGCTGTTAAGATAAACAACACATCATTATTACTTCTTTCTTGTTAGTTAGTTATTATTCATTATTTAAACAATAACTTCAACTCATTGCATAATATGTTCCATAAAAAGGCTTATATTGATTTGCTTACTTGTAGTATAATACTATATCAATCGTTCATTACATAGCGTTAGCTGATTACATTACTATCCCGCAATTGCTTTCCAAAAAATTGGGATTTATAAAAGACTACCCTTTGATATACAAAAGAGGGTTTTACGTCACTACTAGATACATCACATATACATATCTAACTCTACTCTAGTTACTAACTAGTCTACATTTCTTTTATGGCAATCTCAAAATCCGCATTGGCAAGACCCGCAAAAATATCTCAGCTGATAGTATGACGAGTCTACCTTGCCTCTATCAAATACCCGACTGCCTGCTGCTGGAAATCCGCGTGAGAACTCCTATTAATATAAGACATCCTCCCGATCTTTTGCTTCTTAACCTTTAGCTTATGCCTGAGCTCAAAGGTCTCTTGTTTCAGCTCATGGACATTGTCCTTTGCTAAAACATGTTCATCGTGCTCTTCCTCCCACATATTCTCCATACTTTTCTTATCCTCCAGGATTTCCTGGACCTCTTCCTTTAATTCTCTAACCTCCCTTCCCAGCTGGATGTTTCTATCTAATATGGCAATGAAAAATGTTTTCATTGCCTCCCCAGGAGCCACCTCATCTTCAGGTGTTACGGGGTTAAAAGATGCCACCTCTACCTCTTCCGCCGACATGCCATCGAACATGGACATGAGGTCTAAGCTTTCAGAGTCTCTAGACTCAACTATCACCACTTCCGGCTCTTCTGCTATAGGGTTCGGTAATATCTCTATTTGATTCATCGACTCTTCACTTACTACATGTATATCCTTATACATTTCATTTTCTCCTTACATCTACAACAAAACAATTTAGTTTTATTAGTACACGTCAGTAGAATAATAAAAACACATATCACATTTAATGCATTTTTAGGGTTAACTTCATCTTTTACTTCTTTAACTTTTCTTAAGGTTATGACTTAAGGTTCTTTTCCCCCCTTAAGTTTTATAACCTAATGCTTTGATACCAGCTTGTGACGCCCCCAAATTCGGGTTTCTTCCAATTCAATTTTGTGTTACACTTGCAGTCTTCTGATTCATACATTCATTCAATTGAAATACCTCAAAAGAGTGAAAATGTCTTCTTTATATTCCAAATCAATATTAACATTCCCAAGTTCTTTATAACCATTACATGTTTGCTTGTCATAACATCAAATAATTACAAAATTACAATTATACTATTACAAAGGAAAATCTATTGATTCGCCTTAGCCTTCCCTTTATCTTTACTAAATGCTTCGGTCCGTTCGTTCTTAGCTGCATTCATATGGTTCAAGCAAGAATGAGCATAACTAGCTCAACAAGTATGACAATTTCATTTAACAATATGCTTGAAACATACAAATCGTATATCTTCAATAACTGGACAATAGTTATGAAGTACTATCGATAATTCAAAATAGCACTTCTTTTCCTTCAAAACATTTCATCATGAACAATATCATTAAAGTTTTGTTCAAGACCATGAACATTCCATACTTTCTTTGAAAAGGACAACCCGACACCAAGTCCGTAAGTCTGGCATATCTTACGAGCACGTCTAGGTGATCAGCCTATAGTACTCTATGTTGTACAACACTAAATTTTTAAATGTATGTACGTTTAAGGTTTGGCAACCTCACGTGCCTGTCATTTGACGACAAAACATTTGTTTATGCAAACTCAGTCTTCCTTTGAAAACCATACAAAAATAGTTTGGCAAAACTTAACAACTTTGATAACATTTCAATAGATTATAAGAAATCCATAAAACATCTTAAGTCTAGCCGAATGAATTGGCTTCGACTTCATCATACATCAATTCATGCGTAAGGTACATGAATTACAATGCTTGTCTAAAGAATTCAGACAAGGGTCAGAATACTTGCCTTTAGCGTCTGCTACTGTTTTAATACTTTTCCTTCGAGTCTTTAAGGTCTCTACAAGACATGGTCACATAACATACCATATTAGGTTATATATAATTAAGTAAGTTTACTACAATATCCTACCCTTCTTCTCAATCTAATTGTTTATTAGATTGTTTAACATTGGTTCAAGTTTATCGCATTACCTTTTTCTTACGTTCACGTTCGAGTAAGTTATCTTAAACCTTTAGTTGTTAACTTAAGGTTTTAATCAAATTAATTGATGTTACTTTAGGTTTAGTATGGATATGAGTTACCCTTAATCAATTACATCTTTCCTTTCATATTCAAAAACATTCATTTCTAGGTCTTGTCTAGTGATGGCGGTATTGCTTGCCTCGACTCCTCCTCTAAAGTCATACTGTGGTGCCACTCTCTGAAGGGCTAAGGTCCGGACTTCACACCATGGTTCGAGTCTTAGTATTAACTATCGTGCTGCAGCACGAGACTTCAGTAGCTCATAGACATGATTGGCACTGCGGCGCCACTTATTATGCCTTGGCGTATTGCAAGACCATCTCAAAGACCATAGAATAACTTTGACAGATAATTTCTTATGTGAGATTCTCGGGCTCATAACTTCTTCGTTATAAGTCCGAATTGGCTCGTTCAAAAGCCGTTAGCTCACAAATTACATGCTCTAAGTGTTCAAGAAGGAATTTTACATTTTCGAATCTGTTAACCCAGAATTCACCTTTTAATTCATTTTTAACGAAAACGATAAACGTTCATGAACGTTCAAAGCTCGTTTCTTTGTTCTAAATCAGAATTTGGTCATTTTTGAGTATGTAACTCTAGAATACAAATTGAGACTATTCTTCATCGAAAACCAACATTTCTGAGTTCAATGTTAACTTTCAACTTCCATTCCGAGAATTTCACGATTTCGACGATTATCGTCTAATTTCATAAATTTGGTCATAACTTCGTTACTTGAGATTTTTACACTATTCCAACTGGATTCATTCCATTGTCACAACATGTATAATCTAAATATAAAAATGATGGTGTTAAGCTTGTCCATCAATAAGAACATAATATAATTTTTAAATGAATTTCAATGGTCTAAAGCTTTTATACTTTGGATTTCACTTCACATGGTTTATTAAAGTTTAAGTTCTCTAACAACCATTCTTATTCCTTCTTATCATACATACTCCATCAATCCTCAATTCTCTAACAAATTACAATTGATGATATGAAGATTAATGGTCCAGAGGCTTACCCTTGATGATCACTTGATTCTTCTTCTTGCTTCTTGAATTATGAAAGAATAACTATTATAACTTTTTCTGTCTAACAATTAAGCACTTATAATTTTGGTGGAAATGTAACAAGTTACAAATGAACTAGCACATCTCTTATTTATAGAAAAACCAAGGTTAGGGAAGTTTAGTCATTAAACCAATCCACCTCCTCAATTAACCTCCTTACTATTCATTACTTGATCACCACATAACGTATCCTTTGCTTGCCCACCAAGATCACCCATGTGATCATGGGGCCCACATGGGTTGCCACATGGGTCATTCTTACCCATTGAATCGATCCATGGATCCGATTCTTAATTTTGGCTTTAGGTTTAATTAGCTTAACCTATACTTTGGGCTTGAATTAAACAAACATTGGGCTTTAAAATTCATTCCCTTGGGCTTGTACAACTTCTACAAGTCCAATACACTTGTTTAATACCTTATACGTATAATCTACGTATTATTCTCGTATACTTATTCAACATATACGACATACCATCATTCATACATACTCGTATATTCATTACCTCGTACAATACTTACGTATCACACGATCATCGTTTATTCATTAACGCTTTACTTTCCCTAGCGTTCTCGAATTAAGTCCGCAGGCGAAAAATTGTGTTTACCATACGTGAATTATTATTACATAATCCATCTTCCCTTGATATTTTATCATTACGTATTTCTCGGAAGTTCAAAAATAATTCCCGAGCAGAAAACTGTGAATAGTATTTTCAGAAAATTTCTCGGAATGATTTTATTTTTTTCTTGGAAATTCAAACACTTTAATTCCTTCACATAGTCAAAACACTACGACATTCTGACATATCTAGGTTATAGATTAAGATTCATCTTACTAACACGTATTAATAGCATTTAATATAATTTTATTCATTAATTAATTAAATAAAATTATTTTACAATAAATCTGAATTTCTTGGTCGTTACTGTTACCTATTCAGACCTTTGCATCTTCCTTGGGGTTCATTATCCGGACAAAATCAAGGCTCCCGATTTTGAAAAATATGATGGATTGGGAGATCCCTACACTCACTTAAAAATGTTCATTGGAGAACTTAGATTCTACGCCAAGGATGAAAAACTAAGAATACAGTTGTTTCAAAAAGTCTAATTGGAGAAGCCAAAGCATGGTATGCCAGATTGGATAACTCCAAAATCCATAGCTGGGAGGAATTAGCCCATGCTTTCCTCAATCAATATAGCTTTCAAACTCAAATAGCTCTAGATAGGTATCAGGTTACCAAAGTCAAGAAACAAAGCAATGAGTCATTCAGAGAGTATGCCCAATGATGCGTCTGGCTGCTCAAGTAATCCCATCCATGACAGAGACTGAGATGGTGATGACCTTCATAGACATTCAAGATGAGGATGGTTTTTCCTGGTTTGTATCGCCAGGTCTTTCCAGTGCTCTGTTGGAGTTACTGCCAACAGTTTGTGTTATAAGGGCTGCCTTTACTTTGTTGAAATGTCCTTCAATGGTTGAGACCATCGGACCACCTCCGATGCTTTGCTAGATTTAATTGCCAACGACTGATAATATCAAGGCTGCTTGAACTTCATTAAAATGTATACATAATAACATGCTCGATATACATCTCATAAACATTGGACTAACATAACATACATGTTATAGTTCATATAACAAGTATAAAGACTGAGTTCCTTACTCAATCAACATTCATTACTCAATCAATGTAGTCATAAATTGACTTTAACATTTCATACTTTCAACATTAATATAACACATCATGCTATTTGCAATAAA
This sequence comes from Panax ginseng, assembly GCA_020205605.1. Taxonomy (NCBI): domain Eukaryota; kingdom Viridiplantae; phylum Streptophyta; class Magnoliopsida; order Apiales; family Araliaceae; genus Panax; species Panax ginseng. The sequence continues at coordinate 71,414,809 of CM035136.1, forward strand.
GATTTCAAACAGTTCATCATCAAATTCACATAGCAAATATGAACTAAAAGACTTGCCTTGATCGTTGTTTACCAATAACAGTTTAACAACTTACAGTAATCTGCACTTCACGTGCCCTACACAATTATATAATAATACACATCAACTATTAGTCACATAGCAACGCATAGTCGTTGTATTGTAAATTTTACTCTATATCTCATAAGTCCAATGACATCAAACTTTGGATATGTTGTAAACATCATATTAACCTATTTTTAAAAGTTATTTGACACCCATTTTGGATAAGATAGACAGTCCAAAACAGTGTTCAAAAAGGGGCGTTCAAAACTATTTTTCATTCTTTCCCAACTTTACCCTCTCTCGCTAAAACAGTCATAACTTTTCCGTTTCAAAATATTTTTGAGCGGTTTTTAAGCCCACGCGAAGCTAACTTCCAGGACTACAACGTTTATTCTTTGACCTTTTCCAAATTCTAAAGACATAATTCTTGAAAATTAGTTCAAGGTGACTGCCCCGAGTTGGTTAGACAGTTTTGACGTGACTACTTTGAATGGTCATAACTCTTTCCTCCGAAGTCAAAATTAGTCTGTTCCGGAGTTTATGGAAATATTTTTCAGTGTAATATAACATACCAAAAGCCCAGAATTTTCTAAACAATTTAGCTAACCCTGAAATTTCATTTTTGGATCAGCAGTTCACTAGTTTTTTGGACTTCTCGTTTTGACATCAAAAATTCGTCTCGACTCTTTCCAACCCAAATTTCTTTATAAATAAGTCTTAGTTAACAAAATTAGACTCGTCTAAGGTCTCGACTCAATATCTCTAATTACAATCATCATAACTCATTTACATAATCAATTCCAAGCTAAAATAAGCATAGTAAACTAACTAGTTTACTAACAAAACTAACTAAACTTCCAAAATTTATACTTTAAATAATAAACTAAATACAATATTTGAAATAATAACATTACCAAAAATTAAATAAGAAATATACCCGAAAATACGAGTTCCGCAAACTTAATACGTACTCGACCAAAATTTAACTAAGGAGATCTTTATAAAAAGTCATCCCATAGCAAAGGCTTTCTCAAAATTAGAGGCCTTATTGTTGGTGAATGAAACAAAGGGCCAAGCCTTTCTATTTATAGGTTAAGAAATGGGTAAAGTTCTCAATTTAGTCGATGTGGGACTTGGTTTATACTACTTCTAATTTGTTTATCCTAATTTTTCATATTTTAAACATGCTAAGTGTATTCATTCATCACGAATTCGTTTCTTAACCAATTTGATCCGTTCAAGTTGCGTTGTTTTCGTTTTATAGAGGAGAACAACAATCATCCATCAATTTAAAGTTTCAATCATGAATTCATCATCAATTTTAGTCTCAAAGTACACCAAAACACACATTACCATCAAAACCTAAATTCCTCTTCTTTAACATATATACATGAATTTGATTTCTGAAAAATCATTTTTAGATGACCATTATGAAATTATGAAATCTAATAACATATATAATACCATAACCCACAAATTCATTAACCAAAACTGCAATTTTAAAAGAAACTCAAGAACACATAAACTAGAAATATAAACTACATTATGTACCTTTAATTACTTAAGAAATAAAATTAACCTTATCACTAAAATTATAATTTCTATTCAACCATTATAATCATACATTATTTAACAAATTCTCACTCTTCTAATTTAATTATTTAATTAAATTAGAATACGACCATTATACTCGTGTAATAAAATACGTATAAATCCCACCTATTTTATCACACTTAAATAAACTATCCCATAACAATTTTTATCAAATATTTATTTAATACCATAAATATTCATTTTATTCCATAAAGTTTCCAACTAAAATATTTAATGTACTTAATAAATATTTTACTCAAGATTATACTAACATTTACATTTTCATGCAATATATTACCTTCTCACTTTATTAAATCAATTATACTTGTATTAATTCACTATTTTAATTAAGTGAATTATTCACATTATTTATGAAACTTAACTCATAATAATTTCCATTGCCCACAAGGCATAACAATTAAAATTATATTATCTCATAATATAATTTCAACTTAATTAAATTAACTAATATTATTTAATTTCTTTAATAGTTTAATTAACTATTAAATCTCACATTCTCCAACATATGAATATATAATTCTCTTCACACCAAATCACATAATTCAAAATATATACACCTCATAATAAGAATTTTAATTATTAAATTCTTATTTTAATAACTTACGAAAATTCGGGTTATCACATACTTCCCTCCTTATAAGGATTCCGTCCTCGGAATCAAATAAACCTCCCTTACTCGGTTTTCACCAAATCTCTTTTCAAAATTTATCGTTGAATATCTTCAACACATTACCTTAATATATGTTTTATATTTCTTACTACATTCATTTCTTCAACAAATTCTAGGTTTTATTTCATAACTTTCACTTGACCTCAATTATATTTTGAGTATTATATATTCTTAACCCATTAATTTCCTTTTCTAAGGATCGTTATCATAAACACTCGGGATATTACATTCACCCATTCTTCTAAGAATTTCATCCTCGAAATTTTATTTATTAATCTTCATTCATTCAATCTATGAAAATAGATTTTACGTTAATACTATATTCATTCATTGGGTTCTATAACCACTTTCTTTCCACAAAGATCTTCATACAATTATTAAACTTTTGTATTCAAAGTTTTACATTATTCTTTGATAACTCATCTCCTTCTCATTTCAAAATTTCTTTTCTCACTTATTCAATATATTTATCATTCAGTGTTGCATTCTACGACTTACTTCTTTCTAAGGAATACTCTCATTTTCCAATTCCATCTTGTAGAATAACAAGAATCTTCCATAATTGTTCAATAATTGGGAAGTAGTATGAATAACTCAAGAATTTAAAAGATTCCAAATCATGTTGAGGGGTCACAAGACCTTGAACTCTTCTCTAGGTTTACTAGTGCTTCAACACAATCCTTCACACTGCAAACTAGAGTGTTTATCAATCACAAAGACTGAAAACACCCTCCACTCGTACACTAGGTGGCAAACCTATTGTACCACTACGTCGGGCCGCAACGTAGTGTTTTGTAACGACTATATGCGTTACGCTCGGAACCCTTGTCCCCGAAAACATGTGTGATGCCCCCAAATCGGTATATATCACTTATTCTGAGTCGGAAAATATATGGTACAAAATTCAAATACACCTTAATTATACAACAGTCGTGTAAAATACGACTAAACATATGTTGTGAGTTTTAATACAAATATTGTCATCTAGACAATATACAAACTCAATGGGGTCCTCATTATATTTATTATCACACTATTTCATAGAATAGTGAGGACTACTAATGCTATTATCCGACCATCACTGCTCCCCCCATTAGTCCCTACTACGCTCTCATTTCCTGAAGAGAACAATGAAAGCAAAAGGGTGAGCTCAACTAGCCCAGTAAGAAATATTATGACTAAGATAATGCAGAATAAATTATCATTAGCCTTCAACAGTGTTAAACTGATAAAATAAAACAAACATCAAGTTTAATTGCAGCGGAACAAGCAATCCATTAGAAGAGTCAAGTAGAGAATAAAATCTACTATCTTCTATGATTTAAAAGGTTTTTGATGACTTTTATCGCTGAGACTCAGCTTAAATAATCCACATCATCCATGCACTACGGCCAAGGATATTCATTAGTATCACAACCACAAATTATCCATGCACCACAGCCAAGGATATTTGTGTATTCATCAATGGTCATGATCATGCCAACAACTGTCCATAAATGCACTATGGGTCAATGAGGACTTTTTCCACATCATTTGTAACATTACGGTCATGATTACACCGAATAATCCTTGGTCATAATCATACCAGGTCCATCTATGCACTACAGGCCACAGATGACTTTCAACATAATATAAAAATGAAGATGATGACAATGATATAAGAATTCAATAAAAACAAGTTCAAGAATTAATTTATTCAGGAACTAATAATGTCCAAATTCTCAACATAATACTTCTTTGTAGAGTAACACACAAGAATGCTCAGAAGAATATTTCCATGAAAAGATACTGGATGAAGCGCAAATATCAAGGATATTACACTAATTTCATGGAGTATAGAAGTCAAAATTTTAACCAACTGAGTATAATAAAGAATGGAATAACAAAAGAAATCACCATGCATGCGATAGACCGCAAAGACATGTTATTCCAACAGAATAATAAATAATGGAACCAGGTCATGCGTAAACGAACCGACAGGATATTCCAACAGAATAATAAATAATTGAACGGTCATGCGTAACGCATCAGGCGATATTCTAACGAATAATAAATAATGGAACCAGGTTATGTGTAAACGCACAGATAGGATGTTCCAATAGAATAATAAACAACGGAACCAGGTCATGCGTAAATGCACAGACAGGATGTTTCAACAGAATAATAAACAATGGAACTAGGTCACGCGTAAACGCATAGACAGGATTATAATTCATAATTCACAATATTAATCGATCAGGTCGTTCACATGAAAGAGGGGGCTTTCCAATAAGGATTTCTCCCTATTGACGCGCAATTAGGTGACCAAACCTCTCCTTGACAGAACTTCTAGACATCGTTAATATTGCAAATAATAATATTAATAACTTTGTCATCTCAATTATTGATTATAAAATATTGACAATAATTGAATCAAACTACGTGAGATACTATGCAGCAATTACTGTAACAATAATTGAACAAAACTGAGTGACTTCTCACATAAGCATCAATAATCAATACCGTGTGCTACTATGCAACTCGCCATTCATCGTACTTTAACAATCGAAAGTGTTTCAACAGTTAACGGTAAAACTTTCGTTGTTATTTTCATAAAGTATTTTTGTCGTTTTCTCAATCCGACAATAATTCCGTTGTGGGGTCCACCAATGATTGTGTCGTTGTACGAATACTCCTTGTTAAAACAAATATTCCCCGACAAATCGAATATTATATAACAACTTGCGTACTTTTCAAAATTTATAAATATTACCCACAACTATAACATTATATCAAATTCATTCCATAATATTCAAAAATGTTATTTATAGAAAATTCATCTTTATTCATAAAAGTTGCGGTCTTACAACCTCCACTTCGTATGAAATTTTGCCCTCAAAATTAGGGTACGTACCTGGTATGTCTAAGAGGTAAGGATACCTTGATTTCATTTCAGATTCTAACTCCCAAGTCATTTCCTCAACATCGTGGTTTCTCCGCAAAACTTTGACTTGAGGTATAACCTTGGAGCATAGAATATGTTCCTTCTTATCCAAGATTTGAACAGGAACCTCTTCATACATTAAATCTTCCGCTATTTCATCTGGTTCTAACTTAATCTTGGGTCTCGATCAGAAACTATGGATATTGGCATACCATTCAGTCTTACAATCTCGTTTATGTACATACGAGAAAGACGTTTAAGTGTATAAGTTTCTCGTATCGGTAAGAAATGAGCAGACTTGGTCAATCTATCAACAATGACCCAAATCGCATCTATACCTTGAGAAACCTTAGGAAGACCAGTAACGAAATCCATAGTAATGTTCTCCCACCTCCATTCTGGAATTTCAAGTGGTTGGAATGGACCTTTTGGTACTTGATGCTCCGCTTTAACTCGTTAACAAGTTAGACACTTTGAGATAAACATCGCTATCTCTCTCTTCATATTGCTCCACCAAAATGTATGACGAATATCATGATACATTTTGGTACTCCCAGGATGGATTGCAAATGGTGTGTTGTGCGCCTCCATCATGATTTTATACTTTAAATCAAGGTCGTTAGAACACAAAGTCCGGAGTTAACTCAAGTATTCCTTCTTCATCGATTCTTGCTTCCAAAGATAGCACCTTCTTGCACTTTCTTCCTCATACGCGCATCGCCTCCAAGTCCGTCCAGTAGCTTGAGCGACTTTAACTTTATCAATTAAAGTCGATTCTACTCGTATATTCGCCATCATCACATGGGTCCCTGGAGTCTTTAACTCTATCTCCATCCTTTGCAAGTCACACAAAATGGGCCTTTGTGTTGACAATATCGCACTCGTACTTGTATATGATCTTCTACTCAATGCGTCAGCTACCACGTTCATTTTTCTTGGATGGTATGATCATAATCTTTCAACAGTTCAAACCAACGTCGTTGTCGCATATTGAGTTCCTTTTGAGTGAAGAAATATTTGAGGCTTATATGATCCGTAAAGATCTCCACCTTCTCCCTATACAAGTAATGCCTCCAAATTTTAAGTGCAAAGACAACAACTGATAACTCTAGGTCATGAGTAGGATAATTCCTCTCATATTCTTTGAGTTGTCTTGAGGCATAGGCTATGACTTTCCCATGTTGCATGAGAACACATCCCAACCCTTTTCCTGAAGTATTACTGTAGATGACAAATCCCTCTGAGCCAGATGGTATTGTCAGAATAGGTGCTATAATGAGTCTCCTCTTGAGTTCTTGAAAACTCTTCTCACATTCTTCGCTCCAACCGAACTTTGTATATTTCTGAGTTAGCTGAGTTAATGGAGTAGCTATTCGAGAAAATCCTTCCACGAATCTTCGATAATAACCACCTAATCCGAGAAAGCTACGTACTTCGGTCACTGATTTAGGTTGTTCCCAACTTTGAATTGCTTCAATCTTTGCCGGGTCAACAAATATTCCATGACTTGATACTATGTGCCCAAGGAATGCTACTTCCTCAAGCCAGAACTCACATTTCTTCAACTTGGCATAAAGCTTGTATTCACGAAGCTTTTGGAGTGTCAGGCTCAAGTGTTGCTCATGATCTTCACGGCTTTTGGAATAAATAAGGATGTCATCAATAAAGACGACCACAAAGTGATCCAAATATTCCTTGAATACTCTGTACATCATATCCATGAAGGCAACAGGAGCATTAGTCAATCCAAAGGACATGACTAGGAATTCATAATGCCCGTACCGAGTTTTGAAAGCCGCCTTTGGAATGTCATCGGTTCTGATCTTGAATTGGTGATATCTTGAACGAAGATCAATCTTTGAAAAGAATTTGACTCCTTGCAATGGGACAAACAGGTCATCAATACGTGGCAATAGGTACCTATTTTTGATGGTGACATGATTCAACTCCTGATAATCAATACAAAGTCGCATACTCCCATCTTTCTTCTTCACGAATAGAACAGGAGCACCCCAAGGAGACGTACTAGGATGAATAAAACCAATATCTAACAATTCTTGCAATTGGGTCTTTAACTCCTGAAGTTCAATAGGAGCCATTCGGTATGGGGCTTTGGAAATGGGTTTTGTACCGGGTTCAAGGTCGATACAAAATTCAATTTCACGCTCTGGGGGTAGGCCAGGAAGTTCTTCAGGAAATACGTTAGGAAATTCATTAACAATAGAAATATCATTCAAAACTGACGTATTTTTGTTTAGATCCGTGACATGAGCTAAGAAAGCTTGACATCTATTTTTCAATAAACGAATAGCTTTATGGCTTGAGATGACAGTGATTGATTTTAATGGTATGGTTTCTTGAATTAGCATAATAGGTTGGTTAGGAATATGAAAGATAACAACTTTACGAAAACATTCAATTTTTGCATGATGAGTAGTTAACTAATCAATCCCTAGAATTACATCAAATGCAAGTATTTTCAATGAAATAAGATCGACAGGTAATGTGTGGGTACCAACTTGAACCAAACAAGACTTATAAACCGTGGATGTAATGAAGGTTTCTCCCAATGGAGTTTCAACAGATAAGTTAAAGTCTAATTTCTCCGGAGTCAAATTTAAACGTTGAGCGCAAGTAGGAGAAATAAAAGAATGGGTAGAACCGGTATCAAATAAGGTATAGACTTCGCTAGGGTTTATGATAAGCTTACCCGTGATGACCTCATTCGGGTTCCTTGCTTTATGGGAGGTCACTACAAACACTCTACCTTGCACTACCGGCTTTGACTTTTCTGAGATGGCCTTTGGTGCCTCCATCCTAGCTAAACTTGTCTTCGGTGAACTACAAAATCGGGCTAGGTGACCTTCTCTTCCACAATTATAACATGCTTTGGATGGCATCGCGCAATTTGGACTGATGTGTCCCTCTCCTCTGCATTTGAAGCATATGATAGGTGGTCGTTCTCCTTCATTAACAATGGGTCTTTGGTCTTTGACGCCTTTCCATCATTGTTGAATCTCCTCTTCAATAAATGTCCATTCTTATTGTTTTGTACTGATTACCACCGGGCGTGGTTACCACCTCTGGCACATTGATTCCTCCACGCTTGTTGTCGCCTTTGATGATCGCTCTCACCGGTATTATCATCTTCTTTACCGCTTCTCTTTTTTGGTTGCGTTGACTCGTTATCGCTTCTACTAATCGAGCCTTATTTACAACCTCTAAATATAAACACGGTTTATGAGAAATAAGATGTTGACGTATCTCCGGCTTTAAACCTCTTAAAAACATCCGCATCATTCTCTTTCATTATGCACCAAGTGGGGCGTAAACCGAGACAACTCGGCAAACTTAGCTTCGTACTGCGACACAGTCATATTATTCTGCTCTAACTTGATGAACTCTACCTCTTTTATGTGACGAATACTTTTGGGAAAGTACTTGTCGTTGAATAGTTCTTGGAACTTCTCCCAAGACATCTTTTGGGAAAGTTCTTGGAACTTTCGTGAATGCGTAACAGTTTACGGCTCGCATGCATGCCATCCAATGGCCACCTTAAGTCCCTTAAGTCCAGAAGGATGCCATGCACGCCACGCCAGCCAAGTGTCCGAAACAATGACGACATGAAATGCAATACCAAGACTCTAGTATAAACGCGTGTAATCACTACATACCACTCTGCAGAATGGTCCAGAAATGTAATTTTTAAAGTGTTAAGTCTAGCAATGTATTGTTAACTTAATGTAATGAACATGTAAACATTTTAGAAGTATAATGAGATGTAAAATAGATGTTTAACATGTAAATAACATAATTACATGTGGATTAAATTATTGACTACATAATTAGCTTGTTATTCATGATGTGTAAATTATGTGACAAGGTAGTAAATTAACTAAGTATAGTTAATAATCAAAGTAGACAAAGAGAATGAGTTTATGATGATTAGTTAAGTTATAATTAACTGGTATTGTGAATGTGAATGGTATGTAGGATTAAATTCGAAGAACGTGTTTAGTTAAAGTGTAATCTACGCACGAGGCAAGTTTCATAACCCTACTTGTCATTATTGTTCAAGTTTATTATTTACCCGAGTAAATTATCATTACTATTATTCAAGTTCAAATGTTATATTAAAGATTTATTATCTTTTCAAAGCATGATTCAGTTATACAATAATTGTTCTATTGTATACTTCTTGAGATTATTATTCGAATTGAATATCATTATTGTTGAACCTTATTAGACTAGTGAACTTTATTGATTCAACTAGTCCTTAGTTGATGAACGTTCTAAATTTCAGAACCCTTATTGAATTATCCAAACCAAACTTCCTTTGGTACTGGATTCAATGTCAAATCGAGATAAACATCCTCAGAAAGGGATTTACTTATCTTGACGTTAGCGTTAAGATGTTAATGCATAAGATAGTACTAAGGGCTAATCCCCCTAAGTACGAGTAGAAAGGTCCATAGTCTTATGACTGTTAAAGGTTTCAAATATAACCCTTGATAACCTAGGACATAGTTCAAGGTCTTATGACCCTCAAAATTCTTTTGATTCTTGTTATTCATTCTTGATTCAAAAGTTGAGCTTTTATTCAGATGTTTTTGATTTACTCGAATGTTATTATATTGTTATTTCATTATTATACTTGTGGGCAATAGTGCTCACTCTTGCTTAATAATAACATTGCAGTTAAGAACGAAAGAACCGATGAACCTTCCACTAGTAAAGGCAAGGGCAAGGTTAACAAGTGATAAAGACTTGTTAATTTTATTTGATGATGTATTTATGTTAAACTTGAGTTAATGATGTTGTTTAAGACTTATTTGTTTATGATTCCGCACTGATGTTTAAGGTTAGTTTAACCTGGGATTGTATTATTACTATTCGGATGTTGTAACCCTAAAGGGGAAGATTTTTATTCTATCTATTGCATGGCTTGCATTTATTTTGGGTAGATAGATAGATGATATTTGTACAGTGAGCACCAAATCCCGTGGGATCGAAGTACCCAGATTTGGGGGTGTCACAAGTTGGTATCAGAGCTTGTAGGTTATGAACCTTAGGTGGGGGAACAAACTTAGATAGTAGCCTTATAGAAAGAAGATAGTGATGGAAAACTCTTATCGAGTTATAAGAAATGAATTTATGTAATTCATTGAAGATAATAAAAGACTTTTATGTGCTTATGTGTTAAAGTATGCGTTAGATGATACGACTTAGTAACTAAAACTTCAAATTTTGTTGTCACGATGTCGAATGTTGGAGAAGCTAGTCAAGTTGGGGAGGAAGAACCCCGAGTACTTATAGTACCTACTGAGGAGGAAGCCCGTGTACCTATAGTACCGACAGAGGAGGAGCCCCGAGACATACATGTCGTTAGGGAGTAGCTGGTGCAGGGGGAATCATCTCCATTGATCACCGTTGTTGGTCAGGAGCATGAACCTGAGACTAATCCTGAGGAGGAATTTGTTGAGGAAGAGGAAGAGGAAGAAGAGGAGTTACCACGGTACACCATTGATGCTGAGATGTATGATACGTTATACGATCGTAACGTGGAGTGACGAGACGAGGTCCAGGATTTGACTGAACGAGCGGTTATTCAACATATTACTTTAGAGCAGAAGGAGAGGGAGATTTTGACTCTTCACTCTCGACTGGCAAATGTAGAATGGGATTTGGTCCATGAGAATGGTCAAACTGAAGATAAGACCGAGGAGATAGAGAAACTGAAGAAGGAACTGAAGGAAACCTCCGAAAGGCTGAACATAGCAGAGGAAGGCTAGGTAAGAGAATCACGTCGAGCTGATCGTGCAGAGGATGATAGTCGTGCAAAGAAAGCGAAGATTGGGGAAATGTACTCTACACTTAACAAGGCAATGAATGAGACCCAAGATCGAGTTTTGAGGTACCCAATCTAGTTCAAAGGACTACCATTGTACATGATGGATCGCAGGACGATGCATCGCATCTTAGAAGAGGAGCGTAACAAGGCTAATCAGTACCTTGACCGATAATGATATGATTTATTTAATTATATGAAGAACTTAATTAGTTTTTTTTAGATGTAAATTCTGACGTGTTTATGAATGAAAGAATATTTGAATGTTTTAAATCTTGTGGATTCTTTATTCCAGGATAGTTGATGTAAATAGCAGTTATGCTATCGTTTAATGTTAAAACTTTGATGTGAATGCAAATATATCAAGTTGTTTGAGATGATGTGTTAAGTGATATGTTAAATTGTTGAGTAATGCCTTAACTATTTAGAGAAATAAATAAAGTTCTAATAAAGTGTTTATTTAACAGAAAAATGCTGCCAAGGAGAAGACAACAACGTCAACCGACTCAGGAAGAGACAACCAATAATAACAATAATGCCAACGCTAATCCCGTGCAGCAGTTGGTAAACTTACTAACTGGAGCCATGAATAACCAACCTCAAGCTCCACCAAACACAATGTTTAAGGACTTCAAGGCGGTGGGACCGCCAGAGTTCAAAGGTTCCATGAACCCAATCGAGGCTCAAACGTGGGTTATGGAAATGGAGAAGGTTTTCGACGTTGCTAGGGTTAGAGAAGACCAGAAGACCGCTTTTGCAACGTTTATGTTGAAGTCTGAGGCTAGTTACTGGTGGTAAGCAAACAAAGTGCGAGGAGGTGAAGGTGTAATTACGTGGGAGAGATATAAAGAAATGTTTTTCGAAATGTATTTCCCAACTAGTTCGCAAAATCAGATGGAAGTTCAATTTCTGGAACTGAAGTAGGGAAACATTAGCGTACCTGACTACGCGGCTAAATTCAATGAGTTAGCGAGGTTCGCTCCGTATCAAGTATACATGGACGAAAGAAAAGCTAGAAGATTCGAGTAAGGACTAAAGCCTTGGGTGTACAACAAGGTATCAATGTTTCAGCTAAACACGTTTGCTGGAGTACTGGAAAAGGCCATCCTCGCCGAAGGAGGAAGCGATGCAGTGACCAAGTACAATCAAGATCAGAAGAAGAAGAAGAGTGAAGTGAAATTAATAACAAGGCCAGTAGAAGTGGCACAGGAGGTGGAAATTTCAATCAGAAGAAAAGGTGGAACGATAGCTCATCATCGGGGAATCGGCAAGGTAATCAAATGAAAAGAATCGAAGCATACCTGACTTGCAGGAAAGCCCATCTAGGAGTTTGTATGAAAGGAAAAAAAGTGTGCTACAATTGTGGTCAGGAAGGCCACATAGCACCAAACCGTCCAAACCCAAAGAAGGGTGCTTGTTTTACTTGTGGTTCGAAGGACCATCTGGCAAGAGATTGTCCCAAGAAGGGATCGGGAGGGTCAGGATCAGGAGGAAACCAGGGAAATAATAGTGAAAATGCCTTAACCATCACCGGACCAACCGCCCAGACTTTCAACATGATGGTACAAGATGTAGTTCAATCCCGTGATGTGGTGTCAAGTATCATTCCGATCAATAAAATTAATGCTTATGTTTTATTTGATTAGGGTGCTACTTGTTCCTTTATATCTGATGATTTTGCCAAGAATTTAGATATGCTTAAGGATGAATTAGATTACCCCATGAACATAGAAATTGCGAATATAAAAATAATCCCTGTTAAGTATGTACATAAGAACTGTAGAGTGGATATTAAGGGTAATATCATGAACGTAGATCTTATCCCTATTCGACTTGGGGAATTTGACGTTATTTTGGGAATGGATCGGTTATTCAATTACGGGTCAGTAATTGATTGCCAAAAGAAGTGTATTAACCTTATGACTCAAATCAAAGGTTGTGTTTTATATGTAGCAAGTCACCTGACAAGCGAGTTGTTGTCGGCGATGATGCGAGCCGCGGAAGTTGTTGAGACAAGGTTTGTGAAGGATACTTAATTGACATAGTCGACATCGAAAAGAGAATCCGAAGGTAGAAGAAATACTGATTGTGAGGACTTCACAACAACGTATTTCCAAACGATTTACTAGGACTTCCACCGAGATAGAAAGGTAGATTTTGTAATCGATTTGGCGCTGAATCGCCTCTCCATATTGAAGGCACCATACCGAATGGCACCAGAGAGATGAAGGAATTAATGGTACAACTACAAGAATTGTTCGACAAGAAGTACATTCAACCGAAGCGTGTCGCCGCGTGGGGAGCGCCTTGGTGTTGTTTAATGAAAAGAAGGATGGATCGATGCGACTCTGGATTGACTACAGAGAACTAAATAAGGTCACGATTAAGAACAGATATCCACTACCGAGGATTGACGACCTGTTTGATCAATTGAAGGGAGCGAGATACTTTTCCAAGATAGACTTGAGAAGCGGTTATCATTAACTGAAGGTGAGACCAGAGGATGTACCGAAGACAGCGTTCAGAACGCGATACAATTACTACGAATTTTTAGTAATGTCGTTTGTTCTAACGAATGCTCCTGCAGCATTTATGGTACTAATGAATGGTGTGTTCAAGCCGTTTTTGGACAAATTCGTGGTGGTATTTATAGACGACATTTTGGTATATTCCAAAACCAAAGAAGAATACGAAGAACATTTGAGGTTAACGTTGGAAGTATTGAGAAGGGAGAAGTTGTACGCTAAATTTTCGAAATGCGAATTCTGGATCGAGCGAGTACAATTTCTTGGTCACGTAATCGATAAAAACGGAATTTCGGTAGATCCATCCAAAGTAGAAACCGTGATTAACTGGGATCAGTCGAGAACGTCGTCAAAAGTAAGAAGTTTTCTTGGATTAGCAGGATATTATAGAAGGTTCATACAAGACTTTTCCAAGATCGCAACTCCGTTAACGAATTTAACTCGTAAAGCTGTGAAATTTGTTTGGACAGAGAAGTGTGAGGAGAGCTTTCAAGAATTGAAGAAGAGATTGAGTACGGCACCTGTGTTATCCCTTCCGGATGATACATAAAATTTTGTTGTTTTTAGCGATGCGTCGCATAAAGGACTTGGTTGTGTGCTTATGCAAAACGGCAGAGTCATTGCGTATGCATCACGACAGTTGAAGGATTACGAGAAGGGATACCCGACCCATGATTTGGAGTTAGCTGCAGTTGTTTTTGCTTTGAAAATTTGGAGGCACTATCTTTATGGAGAGAAGTGTGAAATATATACGGACCACAAGAGTCTAAAATATATTTTTACACAGAAAGATTTGAATATGCGTCAAAGAAGATGGTTGGAATTAATTAAGGATTACGATTGTGAGATTTTATACCATCCGGGTAAGGCAAATGCGGTTGCCGACACCTTAAGTAGAAAGGGTCGTGAGAAATTGATGATGTTAACTGCTCAGGAGGAGCTAATTTTAGAAATGGAGAAACTGGAGTTAGAGGTGAAGTATCCTATGGAAATTGATGAAAAGCTATTTTATGCAATCTGGTACAACCCTCTTGGATAAAGTTAAGGAGGCTCAACTTTCGGACGAAGAATGCAAAAAGGTGAAAAAGAAGATATCCGAAGGAATCGAACCAAGATTTAAGATGGATAAGGAAGGAATACTGAGATTTGAGAGTAGAATTTGGGTACCGCCAGTACAAGAGATTAAGGAAGATATTTTGAGCGAGGCGCATATTCACGATATTCAATTCACCCTGGTAGTACCAAGATGTATCAAGATCTTTGACAACATTTCTGGTGGCCGAATTTAAAATGTGATGTTGCAGAATGTGTTGCCAAGTGCCTAACCTGTCAGAAAGTGAAAGCAGAACATCAGAGACCAAGTGGATTACTACAACCGTTAGAGATCCCAGAATGGAAATGGGAACATATTACAATGGACTTCGTGGTTGGCCTTCTGACGACTCAGAAAGGCTACGACGCAGTATGGGTTATCGTTGATCGACTGACGAAATCCGCACACTTCCTTCCTATCAAAATAAGATTCAACTTGGATCAGTTGGCAAGGCTATACGTAAAAGAAATTATTTCGAGACACGGAGTTCTTGTTTCTGATAGAGATCCGCGTTTTACATCGAACTTCTAGAAACGTCTACAGGAATGCATGGGTACGCAATTGCGAATGAGTACAGCTTACCACCCTCAAACAGACGGACAGAGTGAGAAAATGATTCAAACATTAGAGGATATGTTAAGAGCCTGTGTAATGGACTTTAAAGGAAATTGGGATGATCACCTACCGTTAGTAGAGTTCGGCTACAACAATAGTTACCACGCTAGTATTGGTATGTCGCCTTACGAAGCGTTATACGGCAGAAAGTGCAGAACTCCGCTTTACTGGGATGAAGTTGGTGAGAGACAATTGCTAGGGCCAGAATTGGTACAACAAATGGCAGAAATAGTCAAAGTGATCCGAGCAAGACTGGTAGCGGCTCAAGATTGATAGAAGAAATACGCTGATCCACATCGTAAAAATATCGAGTTTGAATCAGGTAGTTATGTTTTCTTGAAGGTCTCTCCCTAAAAGGGAAAGATCAGGTTCGGAAATAAAGGAAAATTGAGTCCCAGATTCATTGGACCATTTGAAGTACTAAAAAGAATCGGAGAAGTAGCGTACGAGGTAGCCTTACTTCCATCACTCGAGAATGTCCACAACGTCTTCTATATTTCTATGTTATGACCCTACAAAGCTGATTACAAGCATGCAATTGAATACGAACCCCTACATTTTGAGAAAGACTTGTCTTACGAAGAAATTCCTGTCCAAATTGTCGACCGAAAAGAACAAGTTCTCAGAAATAAAGTTATACCTTCTGTTAAGGTAATTTGGAGGAAACACAATGCTGAAGAAGCTACGTGGGAACTCGAAGAGAATATGATGAAGAATTACCCTCATTTATTTACTTAATTGTGTATAAGCGATTCTGGGGACAGAATCTTTGTAAGGGGGGAGAATGTAACTGGTCGAAATTTATTGAGTTGTGATTCTGGGGACAGATTCCTTTTAAGGGGGGAAAGATGTGACGAACGAGAATTTTGTAATTAATCTTAATATTTATCGAAGTAAATAAATATTTTCGATGATTTAATTATTAGATTAAATAATTAATTGATGCAGTTGTGGTAGATTAATTTAATTATATGTGTTACATTATTAAATTAATGTGGAGAATTTTTATTATCGAAGTATGTCATTATGTGAGCTTATTGTATTAAATGAAATATTTAATTAAGCATGATGTTATTTTAATTAATTTAATTATTAATTAGAGAATTAATAATTTGACATTATTTATTAATGAGAAAGTTATTTATGTGACTATTTGAATTTATGAGAAATTATTATATTTTATTTAAAATAAATTAAATAAGATATTGATTTATTTTATGAAGGAGTGTGACATTTATTAAACTATGTGATAAAGCTTTATTAAATTAATTGATTTTGTAATCTATTCTTGCTAAGCCAAACAAGGCCCTAGGGGGAGTTATCAGCAGGTAACCCATGATTGGACCAACTGACCACTTCTGCGTCAGTTCTTCTCCTTTAATTATCAGACATCTTTTTCTTTTATTCATTATTTGCCTAAGTCTAGAGATACAGTGAGAGAGATAGAGAAATTCAAGAGAGAGTTCAGAGGAATTTGTGAGAACTCAGTGATTGAAGAAAGAATCTAAGCCTACATATATATACTTTATTCTCAGGGTAATCTCTCCCTCCCAAATTCTACATTTCACGTATTCAAGTTTTGATAAAAATAGCTTTCACAGTTTTCTATAAAGCCTCTGTGATTGAGAAAGGAGTAATATTTATGAGTTATTTATGGGTTAAGATGTATCAAATTGTATATATATATATATATATATATTTATATATATTGCATGATTCCATATCATCAGTTTCATAATATTACATCGTATATGTTTTCTACAAAATTACAGAGTATGGGTTTTGGCCTTATGGCCTTATACGTGATATTTTATGTATTGATCATATATTATCCCTAAATTTTACACTCGTATATTATTATACATGTTGATACGAAGAGACAAAACTTTAAACGAACGAATTCGGTGTTATAACGAATCCGTAGTATCAATTTTCATGTTTTATTTTCAAAACCTTCAAGAACATCAAAGTCAGTGAAATTATAGATTTTTAACTCTGGGATTATGTGTTTTAATGGGTTAAAACCATTCTATAAATGTTGGGTATTATTTATACATGAATTATAACATGTGGGTATGATTAATTTCGTGTAGTAGTAATTTAATTGTAGTTTTTGGGCTGTGTTCTGCAATTTTCGCGAATTGCGAGCAGGTTTATTCGACAATGCATGGCAAATTTAAAAACCTTAAGTCCCGTCTTAGCAGCCATATGCAACAATAACGCCAAGTGTCCGATCGCGGCATACTTGGCTACAATGCAAACACCGCAGCCTTGAGACCTAGTATAAACGTTGCCTTGCAACCACTCTGCAGAATGGTCCAGAAATGTAATTTTTAAAATGTTAAGTCTAGCAATGTATTGTTAACTTAATGTAATGAACATGTAAACATTTTAGAAGTATAATGAGATGTAAAATAGATAATTAACATGTAAATAACATAATTACATGTGGATTAAATTATTGAATACATAATTAGCTTGTTATTCATGATGTGTAAATTATGTGACAATGTAGTAAATTAACTAAGTATAGTTAATAATCAAAGTAGACAAAGAGAATGAGTTTATGATGATTAGTTAAGTTATAATTAACTGGTATTGTGAATGTGAATGGTATGTAGGATTAAATTCGAAGAACGTGCTTAGTTAAAGTGTAATCTACGCATGAGGCAAGTTTCATAACCCTACTTGTCATTATTGTTCAAGTTTATTATTTACCCGAGTAAATTATCATTACTATTATTCAAGTTCAAATGTTATATTAAAGATTTATTATCTTTTCAAAGCATGATTCAGTTATACAATAATTGTTCTATTGTATACTTCTTGAGATTATTATTCGAATTGAATATCATTATTGTTGAACCTTATTAGACTAGTGAACTTTATTGATTCAACTAGTCCTTAGTTGATGAACGTTCTAAATTTTAGAACCCTTATTGAATTATCCAAACCAAACTTCCTTTGGTGCGGATTCGAATGTCAAACTGAGATGAAGAACCTTGTAAAGGGATTTACTTATGCGTTAGCGTTAAGATATTGTCACAGTATGGTATTAAGGGTTGATCCCCCTAAGTACGAGTAGAAAGGTCCATAGTCTTATGACTGGTAAAGGTTTCAAGTATAACCTTTGATAACCTAGGACATAGTTCAAGGTCTTATGACCCTCAGAATTCTTTTGATTCTCGTTATTCATTCTTGATTCAAAAGTTGAGCTTTTATTCAGATGTTTTTGATTTACTCGAATGTTATTATACTGTTATTTCATTATTATACTTGTGGGCAATAGTTCTCACTCTTGCTTAATAATAACATTGCAGTCAAGAACAAAAGAACCGATGAACCTTCCACTAGTAAAGGCAAGGGCAAGGTTAACAAGTGATGAAGACTTGTTATTTTTATTTGATGATGTATTTATGTTAAACTTGAGTTAATGATGTTGTTTAAGACTTATTTGTTTATGATTCTGCACTGATGTTTAAGGTTAGTTTAACCTGGGATTGTATTATTACTATTCGGATGTTGTAACCCTTAAGGGGAAGATTTTTATTCTATCTATTACATGGCTTGCATTTATTATGGGTAGATAGATAGATGATATTTGTACAGTGAACACCAAATCCTGTGGAATCGAAGTACCCGGATTTGAGGGTGTCACAAAATCTCTGCCCATACAAAGGTTTGTGTAACATCCCCAGATTCGGGTCCCAAATCACCACGAATCCGATGTACTATTTTTATAACAATTGCAGAAGATATAAACATAAATTGTTTATACATTAAACATTACACACTATCCCCAAGGTCGAGAACCTTCACATAATACCTAAATCAATATCCTATCAGACATACAAAGCTATTATCATACATTCTTTATTACAACTTTAGTTTACATATAATCCAAAGTCGACTTGTCTTGGACTTTTCTTATAACCGATGTATTAATGCATAATCTGCAATGTTTATCATGATATAGCAAGGTGAGCAACAATTTTTCCCAAAAGTATAAGTTCAATTAAGGATATATCATGATTGAAAGAATTGAACAATAAGTTGGCTAACTTTCTACAATATATACATTGCGAAAAGAGCATGAATAAATTTTCATAGTTGAACGAATAATGAACATGAATAAATCAATTGGACCAAATGGTAATGAAGGTGATCACCTTTTCATACCGATGAATACATGAAATGTGCATGCGAATGAGAATCAATAATTCATAGACATGGTATAATCGGAATGATTAACCCCAAGCATATTTCAAAAATATCAATTCGAGATCGAGTTAGAGAACTTTCCGTACCATTGATTACTGAATTCATGCAACCTATATCGCTTTTTACAAGACCTAATATAGATAATACCGATCTCCAAATATTAGAATATCATCACAAGATAGTATCTTTATTAAATACAGATTATAATATAACCTAACAAATTACCACATAATCCTATCGATCATAAAATACCTAAAATTAAATTGTCAAGTCAAACTATTTCATCCGAGAGTTGAATTCGGTATAATTTCGACATCCCTAAAAGTCTAGTCGGATAATTCATGAGTCTAATTTCCATAAGACTTTGCCTAAATGCTTTACATTTACCTTAGATAATTTCATTTTCAATTGAAAATATTTTTCAATGACTTATAATAATTTTCGAGATAATTATTATTTAATATCATATTAATATGAATTAAATACTACTTAATTCCATTATTATTAATATTAATTTATTAATAAAATTTATTAAAAATATTAAAAGTCATTAAAATAACTTAAAATATTTCCTTACACTTTAATATAATTTCAAATGATTTTTAAACTATTAAAATCATTTTTATGTAATTTATTTAATATAATAATTAAATAAATTAACTATCATTAATATTTAAAAATATAAAATATCAGTGAAATATATTCCAAATTATTAAAAACCCATTTTTAGGCTTTAAAATATTTTTTACAAATTTATTATGAATTTCTAATATTTATTTTCTATTTATTCTATAATTTTCGTTTAAAGTTGGGGTCCTCCACAGAAACACTTGTAGACGGTGATCTACAAGTCCGATTTGGGCCCATTTTGTATTATTAGAACCGTGACTTCTCGAGCTACGTTTTAGGCTCAAGAAACGGTCCATTTGGCATAGTATAGCACCCTGAAAATAGCCTACTACCGATTGACCATTACATGCCTTGTAAACATTTTCAGTTTTGGAGTCTTTTACAGAAACGCTTGTATTACGAGATCCACAACTCCGATTGAGGCCCAATAAAACTCGTTGGATCCGTATCTTCTTGAACTACAGTTTTCAGTTATCAAATACCAAATTCTAATCTGTCTAGGTCCCTGAATTCAGGCCCAAAGTGACTGGTCCGCAAGGTTTTCTTCAACAGTTGGTTCATTTTTCAGATTTGGGGTCCTTAACGGAAATGCTTATAAAACGAAATCTACAAATCGGATTTAGGTTCAATAGGTATCGTTTGATTCTTACTTTCCCGAACTACAGTTTCCATGTATCAAATATCTATTTTGGTTCTGTTTTGGTCCCAAAAAAATGGACAGAAGTGACTGATCAGTAGCTTGTGTTCAACAGTTAAGGTAGTTTGGGATTTAATTCATAACTTGCTCATTTCTTAACATATTTGAGTGATTCCAAAGGGGTTTTACCCTTAACTCATGTATCTAGCATGCTAACATGTTTTAAACCATTAATCACATGAACCCAAAGAATCTAACATAAAAATATATATAACATACAAAGGAAAGCTTTTTCTTAAACCTTTTGGTACAAAACTTGATTTTCTCACTTTGGATCTAACTTTTGATTTCAAAAATACTTTGATACACATATAAAATACCAATACTCATGTAAAGAATGAGTTTTTAATGATCCAAAACAAAAGTTGCTTGGTTCATAAAGATCTAACAAAAAAAGAGCACAAAAATTGAAAAATTTCAATTTCTTACCTTTTTCTTCTTGCAAGCCTTCTTGATCCTTCAAAGTAGCTTATGATTTTAAGTTGTATGAAGATCCAAGACCCCTCCTAGACTCCCTATAACTACCAAAATATGCAGCCTCCTTTCTCTCTCTATTGTTCTTAATTTAGACTTAGGTTTAAAAAAATTAACACAACTTAGTGTATATACAATATACATATAACACATATAATTATAGAATATGTAACTCCCAATATAATTACATATACTTATTATCAATTTAATATATAAGTTACAAAAATTAGAATTTTTAATGCCCTAAGGCTTGTTTGGCAAAACCATATTAAAATAATGACTTAATCATTCCTTAAGCCTTTTTGGCAAAACAAGATTAAAATAAGAATTTCAAAAGCTCTAAGGTTTTGTTTGGTAAAATCAAATTAAAACTCTTTTAATAAATATAGTTTATTGTCCCACATTGTTTACTTGGATTTTCATATCCAATCTTAATTAAATAAACTAATTACCACATACTAAATAAATTTCCCACTTAACCAAATATCACAAAATTATAATCTCATTATAATTTTATTTAACAATTGATATATCACTTTAATTATTAAATTACGACATCAATATAGCAACTCATGTAATCTTTAACAACTCTCTAACTGTTACATTAAATTAGAGTATTATTTAATTCACAAATATATACTAACAACAATCACATAAATAAAATATTTATTTAATTTAATAAATATCTTAAATTACAAATAAAATTTTGGATGGCTACAGTTTGTACAACTTAGTCACCATATGAGTCCTTAATTAAAATCCCACCTAACATTACCTTACTCTTAACTTATTCTTAACTTGCCTTTAACTTGCTCAATACGAATTCCTCGTATCACATTATCTATAACTCCTCGTGAGTTTATCTTGTACTATATCATAGAACATTATCTTCATAGCATCAAGCTATAATTATTCAAACATTACAAACAATCTTTCTTTTATAACTTAAACGGATCACGTCGTGATCTTATTCTATAATCATCTCCCTTAAAATTCTTTTCTTAACTCGTGATGGTTTTATTTTACGATCCTCTTTCTTTCCTTTTTCATCATTTACGGTCTCATTTATGCTTTTAATCTTACAGGCTTTGTCTATTCATCATTATTCGTTATCTTGGCTATTGGAGTTAGGTAACTCCCATTTCTTAACTTTATATCTCTTCAAGATTCTTCTTTGAATTTTCTTGTTTATATAACAATTCTTCATTTAAGAATTTCAAACTTCATTTACATTGCTCAACATTTCATTCGAATTCAACATTTTCATCATACGTATCCATTTTCTATACTTGGTACACATCGAGTCTCTAATAGTTTCAATATGGTACGCTGAGTGGTTTCCCACAAACAACTAACAAACTAGGTTCCGAGTTACTAATTCGTATATACCTCCACTCTATGAAGGAATTGTTTAGCCCAGATACCATGCATCAACTATTAAAAAGTACGAATGTACCATACTTAGATATAACTTTTTATTCTTAATTTCTTTATCATTCTCTTTTTATAGACATTGTATATTTATTATCACCTTACATCCTTTTTATTGGAGTTGGGTAACCCCACATTCATATTCCTTATAACTCTGCGAGATTCTTCTTTGAATCGTCTTACGAATGTTTTAATCCCTTCTTTATAAATTTCTTAAATTACTTCTTATTGTTCAAAATCTATTTGAGCTTATTCGTTCATTATCTTCACCTCTCTTCTCTAAGGTTATAGCCTAAGGTACTCTTATCTAAGGTTTCTAACCTATCAGCTTCGATACCAACTGTAACGATCCCAAAATTCATACAATTCAACTATCGACTTCGGTCGTTAATAATACATTCAACCTCTAATTTTACATCATTAAACGATAATACAACCACTGAAATTTGCAGAATAATTAAAATTTTCTATTACAAACTATTCTCGTTCCCAAAACTTTCAACCTTTACATCTAACTGTCTCAAAATCATTTTAATACTACAAGAGTTTACATCGCAAAACGATATTACAATTCAATATTAATACATTATTCTGAACCTTAAACATTGTTCAAATATTAATAACTCATCCAAAGTATATAAATATTCAAGTATCACATCAGATTCATATCTTTCAAGTAGCACATATGTTTACCTTAAATTTTTAACTTGCAAAAGTGGTTATTTGCAAGGTTGAGCTCGACAACCCAACAAAATCTAACAGTTTTCATGCATCACATAACACATAATAACATGCTCGATATATATCTCATAAACATTGGACTAACATAACATACATGTTGTAGTTCATATAACAAGTATAAAGATTGAGTTCCTTACAACTTTTATTCTTTGACCTTTTCCAAATTCTAAAACCAGAATTCCAGAAAATTAGTTCAAGGTGACTGCCCCGAGTTGGTTAGACAATTTTGACGTGACTACTTTGAAAGGTCATAACTCTTTCCTCCGAAGTCGGAATTAGTCCGTTCCGGAGTCTATGGAAATCTTATTTAGTGTAATATAACATACCAAAAGCCCAGAAATTTCTAAACAATCTAACTAACCCTGAATTTTTGTTTTTGGATCAGCAGTCCACTAGTTTTTCGGACTTCTCGGTTTGACATCAAAAATTCGCCTCGATTCGTTCCAACCCAACTTTCTTTACAAATAAGTCTTATTTAATATAATTAGACTCGTCTAAGGTCTCGACTCCATATCTCTAATTACAATCATTAGAACTCATTTACATAATCAATTCCAAGCCAAAATAAACATAGTAAACTAACTAGTTTACTAACAAAACTAACTAAACTTCCAAAATTTAAACTTTAAATAATAAACTAAATACAATATTTAAAATAATAATTTAACGACCCCAAAATTCATACAATAATATTCTCCTTCTCGATTGTTAACAATACAACTTTAATCTATCTTTACATTATTATTCGATATTAAAATCACTAAAAATGCTGAATATTTAAAACTTTTATACATTTCCTTCTGTATTTCCCTAAATCACAACCTTTACATTACATCTCTTCGATTAAAATCTATATCATGAATCGTTACAACAAAATGACTATACAAAGTCTTACATCATAAATAGATATCCATATACACCAGATAGCTCAACTTACAATTCAACAACATGTTAAATTCAAAATATTAAATACATTCCTAATAAAACATAAGTAATCTTCATGAATATGGATATCTATAATTCACTTAGCATATATCCTTACCTTGAAATCCTGACCTGCAAAAATTGTAATTTGCAAGAGTGAGCTCGACAGCTTAACAATTTCTAACAGTTTTCATGCATCACATAGCACATAATAATATGCTCAATATATATATCATAATAATTAAAGTAACATGGTATACATGCTTTAATTCATATAACAAATATAAAGATTGAGTTTCTTACTCAATCAACATTATTTAACCAAAACAATGTAGTCATACATTAACTTTAACATTTCATGATTTCAACATGTATAACATATCATGCTCGCTTACAACACATATAACATATCATGCAATTTAAAATAGTTCATCAAGTCCACGTAGAAAATAGGAACCGAAAGACTTGCCTTGATCGTTGTTTACCAATAACAGTTTAACAACTTACAGTTATCTACACTTCGCTGTGAATTCGTTTTTAAACCAATTCAAGTAATTTTGTGACGCCCCCCAAAATAGGTATACATCACATATTCTGAGTCGCCAAATACATTGTACAGAACATAAATACAATCTTAATTATACAACAAGAGAGCTGTGAGTTTAAATACAAATACTGTCTTCTAGACAATATTCATTCTCCGAATGAGTCCTCATTACATTTATTGTCACACTATTTAACAGAATAGTGAGGACTACTAGCTAATACTATCATCCAGACCATCACTTCGTTCCCCGACTCGTCCCAGCTACGTTCTCATTTCCTGAAGAGAATAGTGAAAGAAAGGGTGAGCTCAACTAGCCCAGTAAGAAATAATGTGACTAAGATAATGCAGAATAAATTATCATTGGCCTTAAACAGTGTTAAACTGATACAATATAGCAAACATCAAGTTTAACTGCAGCAGAACAAGCAATCCATTAGAAGAGTCAAGTAGAGAATAAAATATACTATCTTCTATGATTTAAAAGGTTTTTCAAGACTTTTATCGCTGAGACTCAGCTTAATAAATAATCCACATCATCGAATCACCCTGCACTACAGCCAAGGATATTCTTTAGTATCACGACCACAAATTATCCATGCACTGCGGGCCAAGGACATTCGTGTATTCATCAATGGTCATAATCATGCCAACAACGGTCCATCAATGCACTACGGGCCAATGAAGACTTTTACCACATCATTTATAACATTACGGTCATGATTACACCGAATAATCCCTGGTCATAATCATACCAAGTCCATCTATGCACTACAGGCCACATATGACTTTCAAAAAATATAAACATGATGATGATGACAACGATATAAGAATTCAATAAAACAAGTTCAAGAATTAATTTATTCAAGAACTAATAACGTCCAAATTGTCAACATGAAACTTCTTTGTAGAGTAAAATTCAAGAATGCTCATAAGAATATTTTCATGAAAAGATACTGGATAAAGCCCAAATGTTAAGAATATTCCACTAATTTCATGGAGTATAGAAGTTAAAACTTTAACCAACTGAGTATAATAAGGAATAGAATAACAAAAGAAATCATCAGGCATGTGATAGACCGCACAGACAGGTTATTCCAACAGAATAATAATTAACGGAACCGAGTCCAAAGAAAACGCATGCATGTGATATTCCAATGTAATAATAAAGATGAGAATCGAGTCCCATAGAAAACGCATGCATACATGATATTCCAAATGTAATAATAAAGACAGAATCGAGTCCAAATAGAAAAGCATATATAGGATATTCCAATAGAATAATAAAGACAAAATCAAGTCCGGCGTAAAACGCACAGACAGGATATTCCAATAGAATAATAACGAATGAAATAACAGAAGAATTTCACCAAGTATAGGGTATCCCGTGTATACAGGTTATTCTAACAGAATAATAAATAATGGAATAACAAAAGTTCTCTTCATGAATACAAAAGAAATAATATCCCTTACCGTAAAAGAAACTGGATATAGGAAAAGAAAGTTAACAGACTTCTCTTCTTCTTTCTCTCTATAATTTTCTCTCTCTAGATTTTTAGTGAATTCGTATGAAAATAATGAAGGAATGAGCTTCTATTTATAGAAGAATGGACTACATAGTAACTAATTCATGAACGGTCCAGATTGATTTACTTTTAATCGGATGGTCCAGATTTAAAGCAAAATCTTTTAAATAAAATATATTATATATATATATATATATATATATATCATGTGCAAACAAAAATCACGGTCCATTTCTCCTTACTGCCTTAATTGTCAACAAAGTTTGCATATATGTATAATATATCATATAACACTAATAATGCTAATAACACTAATAATGCTAACTCCCTCCTGACCCTTTTCTCCCACCATCCGAGACATCCCATTTTCTACCAACATGTGGGCACACTAGCCCCACTCATGCCTCCCACCAATATATATGTATATATATATATATATATATATATATATATATATATATATATATATATATATATATATTTGAATAACTTCCTACCGATTATTTTGAAAAATGGGTAAATGGGGGTCCAACTAAAAAGAAAAATTGAGTGACTTCTCACGTAAGCATTAATAATCAATACCGTGTGCTACTATGCAACCACGCGTATTACTGTACTTTTATTACCGAGTAGTTCAACAGTATTAACGGCAAAACTTTCGCCGTTATTTTCAATAAAATATTTTTGATATTTTCAATCTGACAATAATTCTGTTGTGGGGTCCACCAATGATTGTACTGTTGTACGGATATTCCCTGACAAAAAGAATATTTCCCGACCAATCGAATATAATATGAAAACTTGCATACTTTGCAAAATTTGTAAATATTACCCACAACTATAACATTATATTAAATTCATTCCATAATATTCAAAAATGATATTTAAAGAAAATTCATTTTTATTCATAAAAGTTGGGGTCTTACAATCTCCCATTCTTATGAAATTTCGCCCTCGAAATAAGGGTACGTACCTGGTATATCAAAGAGGTAAGGATACATTGATTTCATTTCAGATTCTAAGTCCCAGGTCATTTCCTCAACATCGTGGTTTATCCACAAAACTTTGACTTGAGTTATAACCTTGGAGCGTAGAATATGTTTCTTCTTATCCAAGATTTGAACAGGAACCTCTTCATACGTTAAATCTTCCACTATTTCGTCTGGTTCTAACTCAATAATGTGGTTCGGGTCTTCCACATATTTACGTAACATGGATATGTGAAAAACGTTATGAACACGAGACATACTTGGCGGTAAAGCAAGTCTATAGGCCACAGTTCCTACTCGATCAAGGATTAAAAATGGGCCAATGAATCGAGGATTGAGCTTTCCTCTCTTTCCAAATCTCGTAACTCCTTTCAATGGAGAAACACGTAACAACACATAATCTCCAATATCGAATTCCACGTCCTTTCGATGAAGATCAACATAACTCTTTTGTCGGTCTTGTGAGGTTTTTATACGTTGTCGGATCATTTGAATCTTTTTCGTAGTCATACGTACCAACTCTGGTCCCAACAACGTTGCTTCACCCACCTCATCCCAGCATACTGGAGAACAACACTTTCTTCCATACAACGCCTTGAATGGAGTCATGCCAATACTTGCTTGATAACTGTTGTTGTAGGAAAAGTCCACCAATGTTAAGAACTTATTCCAACTTCCCTTGAAGTCAAGGACACACAGTCTTAATAAATCTTCCAAAGTTTGAATAGTCCTCTCTGATTGTCAGTCCGTCTGAGGATGATATGCCGAACTAAATCATAACTCCGTGCCCATAGCTTTTTGCAAACTAACCCAAAATCGTGAAGTGAATCTTGGGTCTCGATCAAAAACTATGGATACTGGCATACCATGCAGTCTTACAATCTCGTTTATGTACATACGAGCAAGACGTTCAAGTGTATAAGTTTCTAATATTGGTAAGAAATGAGCAGACTTGGTCAATCTATCAATAATGACCCAAATTGCATCTATGCCTTGAGAAACCATGGGAAGACCAGTAAAAAAATCCATGGTAATGTGCTCCCACTTCCATTCTGGAATTTCAAGTGGTTGTAATGGACCTTTTGGTACTTGATGCTCCGCCTTGACTCGTTGACAAGTTAGACACCTTGAGATAAACAGCACTATCTCTCTCTTAATATTGCTCCACAAAAATGTATGTCGAAGATCACGATACCTTTTGGTACTCCTAGGATGGATTGCAAATGGTGTGTTGTGCGCCACCATCATGATTTTATACTTTAAATCAGGGTCATTAAGAACACAAAGTCTAGAGTTGACTCGAAGTATTCCTTCTTCATCGATTCTTGCTTTCGGCATAGCACCTTCTTGTACTTTCTTCCTCATACGAATCAGCTCCAGGTCTGTAGCTTGAGCAGCTTTAACTTTATCAATTATAGTAGGTTCTACTCGTATATTCGCCATCATCACATGGGTCCCTGCAGTCTTTAACTCTATCTCCATCCTTTGCAAGACACACAAAATGGGCCTTCACGTTGACAATATCGCACTTGTACCCGCATATGATCTTCTACTTAATCCATCAGCTACCATATTCGCTTTTCCAAGATGGTACTAGATGTTATGATCATAATCTTTCAACAGTTCAAGCCAACGTCGTTGTCGCATGTTGAGTTCCTTTTGAGTGAAGAAATATTTGAGGCTTTTATGATCCGTAAAGATCTCCACTTTCTCCCCATACAAGTAATGCCTCCAAATCTTTAGTGCGAAAAACAAATTGCTAACTCTAGATCATGAGTAGGATAATTCCTCTCATATTCTTTGAGTTGTCGTGAGGCATAGGCTATAACTTTCCCATGTTGCATGAGAACACATCCTAACCCTTTGCTTCAAGAATCATCATCAGATGATGACAAATCCTCCGAACCGGATGGTGGTATTGTCGAACAGTCTTGAAATGAGTCTCCTCTTGAGTTCTTGAAAACTCTTCTCACATTCCTTGCTCCAATCGAACTTTGTATCTTCCGAAAGCAATTGAGTTAGTGGAGTAGCGATTCGAGAAAATCCTTCCACGAATCTCCGATAATAACCAGCTAAACCGAGAAAGCTACGTACGTTGGTCACTGATTTAGGTTTCTCCCAGCTTTGAATAGCTTCAATCTTTCTTTGGGTCAATGATATTCCATGACTTGATACCACGTGCCCAAGGAATGCTACCTCCTCAAGCCAAAACTCATATTTCTTCAACTTGGCATAAAGCTTATATTCACGAAGCTTTTGGAGTATCAGCCTCAAGTGTTGCTCATGATCTTCACGGCTTTTGGAATAAATAAGGATGTCATCAATAAAGACGACCACAAAGTGATCTAAATTTTCCTTGAATACTCGGTTCATCATATCCATGAAGGCAGCGGAGGAGCATTAGTCAATCCAAAGGACATGACTAGGAATTCATAATGCTCGTCTCGAAGTTCCGAAAGCCGCCTTTGGAATGTCATCGGTTCTCTAATCTTCAATTGGTGATATCCGAATCGAAGATCAATCTTTGAAAAGAATTTGGTTCCTTGCAAATCGGTCAAACAGTCATCAATACGTGGCAATGGGTACCTATTTTTGATGGTGACATGATTCAACTCCTGATAATCAATACAAAGTCGCATACTCCCATCTTTCTTCTTCACGAATAGAACAGAGCACCCCAAGGAGACGTCTTAGGACGAATAAAACCAATATCTAACAATTCTTGCAATTGGGTCTTTAACTCCTGAAATTCAATAGAGCCATTCGGTGATGGGGCTTTGAAATGGGTTTTGTACCGGGTTCAAGGTCGATACAAAATTCAATTTCACGCCCGGGGTAGGCCAGAAGTTCTTCAGAAATACGTTAGGAAATTCATTAACAATAGAAATATCATTCAAAACTCGATTATTTTTGTTTAGATCCGTGACATGAGCTAAGAAAGCTTGACATCTGTTTTTCAATAAACGAATAGCTTTATGGCTTGAGATGACAGTGATTGATTTTAATGGTTTGGTTGCTTGAATTAGCATAATAGGTTGGTTAGGAATATGAAAGCTAACAACCTTACGAAAACATTCAATTTTTGCATGATGAGTAGTTAACCAATCAATCCCTAGAATTACATCAAATGCAAGTATTTTCAATGAAATAAGATCGACAGGTAATGTGTGGGTACCAACTTGAACCAAACAAGACTTATAAACCGTGGATGTAATGAAGGTTTCTCCCAATGGAGTTTCAACAGATAAGTTAAAGTCTAATTTCTCCGGAGTCAAATTTAAATGTTGAGCGCAAGTAGGAGAAATAAAAGAATGGGTAGAACCGGTATCAAATAAGGTATAGACTTCGCTAGAGTTTATGATAAGCTTACCCGTGATGACCTCATTCGGGTTCCTTGCTTTATGGGAGGTCACTACAAACGCTCTACCTTGCACTACCGGCTTTGACTTTTTTGAGACGGCCTTTGGTGCCTCCATCCTAGATAAACTTGTCTTCGGTGAACTACAAAATTGGGTTAGGTGACCTTCTCTTCCAAAATTATAACATGCTTTGGATGGTATCGCGCAGTTTGGACTGATGTGTCCCTCTCCTCTGCATTTGAAGCATATGATAGGTGGTCGTTCTCCTTCATTAACAATGGGTGCTGGTGCTGACGTCTTTCTATCATTGTTTAATCTCCTCTTCAATAAATGTCCATTCTTATTGTTTTGGCCCTGATTACCACCGAAGTGATTACCATTTCTGGCTTGTTGATTCCCTCCACGCTTGTTGTCACTGCTTCGATGACTACTCTCACTGGTATTATCATTTTGCCGGCTACTCTCTTTTAATTGCATTGACTCGTTATCGCGCTCCAATAACTGAGCCCTATTTACAACATCTGAATACAAACGCAGTTTATGAGAAATAAGATATTAACGTATCTCCGGTTTCAAACCTCTGAAAAAATATTCGTGTCATTCTCTCCTCATTATCAACCAAATGGGATGCAAACTGGGACAACTCGGCAAACTTGATGAATTCTACTTCTTTCTTATGACGAATACTTTCGGGAAAGTACTTGTCGCTGAATAATTCTTAGAACTTCTCCCAAGTCATCTTTAGTGTGATGCCTCCAAAATTAGGTATACATCACCCATCTTGGGTCGCCAGATACATGGTACAAAATTCAAATACAACTTACTAATACAACTGTCATGTACAATACGACAAAACATAAACTGTGAGTTTGAATATAAATATTATCTACTAGAGATTATACAAACTCAAAAGGAGTCCTCATTACAATTATTATCACACTATTTTACTGAATAGTGAGGACTACTAATGCTATCCTCCTGACCATCACTCCGCTCCCCCGACTCGTCCCCAACTATATTCTCATTTCAAGAGAAATAAAGGAAACAAAAGGGTGAGCTCAACTAGCCCAAGAAGAAATATTATGACTAAGATAATGCGTAATAAATTATCATTAGTCTCCAACAATGTCAAACCGATAAAATATAATAGACATCAAGTTTAATCTGCAATGAACAAGCAATCCATTAAAAGAGTCAAGTAGAAAATAAAATCTACTATCTTTTATGATTAAAAAGGATTTTCATCACTGTTATCGCTGAGACTCAACTTAATAAATATTCCATATCATCGAATCACCCCTGCACTACGGCCAAGGATATTCTGTAGTATCACGACCACAATTATCCATGCACTACGGGCCAAGAATATTTATGTATTCATTAATGGTCATGATCATGCCAACAATTGTCCATCAATACACTACGGGCCAATGAGGACTTTTACCACATCATTTGTAATATTACTACCATGATTACAATCGAATAATCCCTGGTCATAATCATACCAAGTCCATCTATGCACTACAGGCCACAAATGACTTTCAACATAATATAAACATGAGGATAACGACAATGATATAAGAATTCAATAAAATAAGTTCAAGAAATAATTTATCCAGGAACTAATAATGTCCAAATTGTCAACATGATACTGCTTTGTAGAGTAAAATTCAAGAATGATCAGAAGAATATTTCCATGAAAAGATACTGGATGAAGCGCAAATATCAAGGATATTCTACTAATTTCATGGAGTATAGAAGTCAAAACTTTAACCAACTGAGTATAATAAAGAATGGAATAACAAAAGAAATCACCTTGCATGCGGTGCCAGCATATAGACAGTTTATTCCAATGTATCTACTAATAAGGATTTTAATCGTCCCAGAAAAACGCATGCATGCATGATGATATTCCAATAGAATAATAATAAAGATGGAACCAGTCCCAAGAAAATGCATGTATGTGATATTCCAATAGAATAATAAAGACGGAATTAGGTTCAAGCAGAAACGCATGCATGTGATATTCCAAATGTAATAGTAAAGATGGAATAATAGAATAATGTCACCAAGTATAGGGTAGATCACAGATACAAAAGTTATTCCAATGTAATAATAAGCAATGGAATAACAACAGCTTCTCTTCATGAATAAGAAAGAATAACACCCTTCACCGTAAAAGAACTTAATATAAGAGTAGTTAAGTAGCGTAAATCTTTTCTTCTTTCTCTCTATAATTTTTTTTTCTCTAGAGTTTCAAAGGTGAATTCGTAAGAAAATAATGAAGGAATGAGCTTCTATTTATAGAAAAATGGATTGCATAAGAATTAACTCATGAAACGGTCCAGCATTGATTTACTTTAATCTGACGGTCCATATTTAAAGAAAAATCTTTTAAATAAAATATAATATATTCTATTTATAATCTAATAAAACGAATAACTTTATAAAAGATTTTACTATGCAAATACTATCACGAGTACTTATGCATATACTATGCATAATAAAATATAATATATTCTAATTATTGTCTAATAAAATGTATAGCTTTATAAAAGTATTATGTTTTATATAAAAAGATTTTACTATGCAAAACACTATGCAGACATTTATGCAACACTATGCATAATAGAATATAATATATTCTATTTATAGAATAACATTATAAAAGTATTCTATTTTATATAAAAGATTTTATGTATTATTACATTAATAATACAAACAAAACCGAGTGACTTATCACGTAAGCATCAATAATCAATATCGTAGCTACTATGCAACCACGCCAGACATCGTATTTTTAACACGTGGTGTTTCAACAGTTAACGGTAAAACTTCCGCCGTTATTTTCATAAAGTATTTTTGTCGTTTTCTCAATCCTACAATAATTCCGTTGTGGGGTCCACCAATGATTGTGCCATTGTACTAATATTCCCTATTAAAACGCATATTCCCCGACCAATCGAATATTATATAACAACTTGCCTACTTTGCAAAATTTATAAATATTACCAACAACTATTATATCAATTTCACTCTATAATATTCAAAATTAATATTCATAGAAAATTCATCTTTATTAAAAAAGTTGGGGTTTTTAATTGCATATATAACTGATGTTAGTTATATTATTTGAAAACCAAAAGCCATAAGGCTTGTTTGGC
The DNA here is from genome assembly GCA_020205605.1 of Panax ginseng. Lineage (NCBI taxonomy): Eukaryota > Viridiplantae > Streptophyta > Magnoliopsida > Apiales > Araliaceae > Panax > Panax ginseng. The sequence continues at coordinate 71,448,860 of CM035136.1, forward strand.
TAAACCACTTTAAAAATTAATAACTTACAACCCTTATGCCTTGTTTGGTAAAACCACTTAAAATAATGACTTAATCATTCCTTAAACCTTGTTTGGCAAAACAAGATTAAAACAAGAATTTGAAAAGCTCTAAGGCTTTGTTTGGTAAAACCAAATTAAAACTCTTTTAATTTATTTTCATAAGTCATTTATAATATAGTTTATTGTCCCGCTTGTTTACTTGGATTTCCATATCCAATCTTAATTACATAAACTAATTACCAAATACTAAATATATTTTCCACTTAACCAAATATCACAAAATTATAATCTCATTATAATTTTATTTAATAATGAATATATCACTTTAATTATTAAATTACGACAGCAATATAGCAACTCATGTAATCTTTAACAACTCTCTAACTACAACAACATAAATAAAATATTTATTTAATTTAATAAATATTTTAAATTGCAAATAAAATTCTGGATTGTTACATCATTCCCTCCTTACAAGGATTTTATCCCCAGAATCACATCTCAAAAAATTCATTTGTCACATTCTTCCCTCCTTATAAGGATTCTGTCCTCGGAATCACCGAAACCCTACCTTACTCAGGTTTTCATTAAATCTCTTCGTTGAATAACTTCAACACATGACCGTAATATAGGTTTTATATTTCCTACTACATTCATTTCTTCAACAAATTCTAGGTTTTATTTCATAACTTTCATTTGAACTCAATTATATTCTGAGTATTATATATTCTTTAACCCATTCATTTACTTTTCTAAAGATCGTTATCATAAACACTCGGGATATTACATTCACCCATTCTTCTAAGAATTTCTTCCTCAAAATTTTATTTATTAATCTTTATTCATTCAATCTATCAAAATAGATTTTTACGTTAATACTTTATTCATTCATTGGATTTTATAACCACTTCTTTCCACAAAGATATTTCTATAATTATTAAACTTTTCTATTAAAAGATTTACATTATTCTTTGATAACTCATCTCCTTCTCATTTCAAAATTTCTTTTCTCACTTATTCAATATATTCATCATTCAGTGTCGCATTCTACGACTTACTTCTTTCTAAGGAATATCATCCTTACCACATTCACCTTTTAGAATAGTAAGAATCTTCCACAACTGCTCAATAATTGGGAAGCAGTATGAATAACTCATGAATTTAAAATATTCCAAATCATGTTGAGGGGTCATAAGACCTTGAACTACGTCCACGGTTATAAGTACTCTTTCAACTTAAACCTTAACAGTCATTAGACTATAGGGACTCCCGTACTTAGGGTGTTATGCCATTCGTACGATGTATTGTGCACAAACATTTAAACGATATGCGTAAATTATCCCCTAGAACAGGGTTGTTCACTATGTCCATAGTTATAAGTAATCTTTCAACTTAAACTTTAACAGCCATAAGACTATAGGGACTCCTCGTACTTAGGGGGACCAACCCTTCATACAATGTATTGTGCGCAAACATCTAAACGCCTCCGCGTAATCCCATATAAAAGGGTTGTTCATCTCAGCTTTTCAACATCTGAATCCGCACCAAAACAATTTGGTTTGGCATAACTTCTCAAGAAACGCTTGAATTTCATGAACATCTTTCAATATCCGTCTAGCTGAATCAAATAGCATAGACTTTTACAACAATTAGGACATCAATCAAAATATACATATACATACATATATATATTTTCTCATATCTTAAAGAAATCTCAAAAATCTTTTTATGACGTCATAATACCACAATGTATTTACAGTCCGTTTGAGGATTCCGTCATTTGGTGATTTTATCATACTATATCATACCATAGTGAGCTGACGATCCTTAGATCACATCCAACACTAAGTAATACTGCATTGATGACTCCATCGTTTTTTTATCATCTCTGCACCAGGTTCCATGATACCTTGATGATATAAAAAAATATATTTTGATATATTTCAAATCATTTTTGTCTAGCCGAAGCAATTAGCATAGATATACGAATAACGGTATTATTTTTAAAACTCATTGGTTTCATCATTTGATCCAATGTTTTCAAGAATATAGAAGTGCAAACATCAACACGAAGTCAATAAATTTCGAAAGTCTAGCATAGCTAGTAGATTTAGATTATTCAGGTATCCATCAACTTTAATATTTACTCCATTACTATAACCGCTTTCTACCCAATATAGTTCATCAAACTTACCACACATTGGAAGTTCAGGAACTTCCACAATAATATGAGGTTAGAACTTATCTTAGTCAGACTATAGGCGTCCATTGCTGAGGGGTTCAAAACATATCATATTATTATGAGTCACGAACTTACCATATACATTAGTTTTAAGAACCGCGCCTAATCCTAATAATATCTGACTAATCTTAATAGTTTCTAACTATCAAATATACACACGAGAAAAGAATCACCTTTTCGCCGCATATACATTGATAGCGCGACACCAATATTCCAATGATTATCAATGTGATAAACTGAGCGCAAGCACAAAACCCTCGTCCATGCAAATGTTTTTACAACTCAGCCATCACACGAGTCCTCAATTGAAATCCCTCCTAACTCTATCTTGCTTATAACTGTCTCTTTGCTGGATACGAATTTTTTATACCTCATCATCTATAACTCCTCGTGAGTTTATCTCGTACTATATCATAGTACATAATCTTCATAGCATCAAGTTATTATTATTCAAACATTACAGACCGTCTTCCTTTTATAACTTTAACAGATCATGTCGTGATCTTATTCTATAATCATCTCCCTTAAAAAAATTTCTTAACTTGTGATCATTTTGTTTTACGATCCTCTTTCTTTCCTTTTCCATCATTTACGATTTTGTTTATGCTTTTAATCTTACAGACGTTGTATGTTCATCATTATTCATTATCTTGGCTATTGGAGTTAGGTAACTCCCATTTCTTATCTTTATATCTCTTCAAGATTCTTCTTTAAATTCTCTTGTTTATATAACAATTCTTCCTTTAAGAATTTCTAACTTCATTTACATTGCTCAACATTTCATTCAAGTTCTACATTTTTATCATACGTATCCATTTTGTATACTTGGTACACATCGAGTCTCTAACAGTTTCAATATGGTACGCTGAGTGGTTTTCCACAAATAACCAACAAACTAGGTTCCGAGTTGCTAGTTCGTATATACCTACGCTCTATGAAGGAATCGTTTAGTCCAGATACCATACATCAACTACTAAAGAGTACAATTATACCATAATTAAATATAACTTTTTATTCTTAACTTCGTTATCATTCTCTTCTTATAGACATTATCTATTCATTATCACCTTACATCCTTATTATTGGAGTTGGGTAACCCCACATTCATATTCCTTATAACTCTGCGAGATTCTTCTTGAATCCTCTCACACATGTTTTAATCCCTTCTTTATAAATTTCTTAAATTACTTCTTATTTTTCAACCTCTATCTGAGCCTATTCTTTCATTATCTTCACCTCTCTTCTCTAAGGTTATAGCCTAAGGTACTCCTACCTAAGGTTTATAACCTACATCTTTGATACCAACTGTAACGACCCCAAAATTCATAAAATAATATTCTCCTTCTCGATCGTTAACAATACAACTTTAATCTATCATTACATTATTATTCGATATTAAAATCACTAAAAATGCCAAATATTTAAAACTTTTATACATTTCCTTCTGTATTGCCCTAAATCGCAACCTTTACATTACATCTCTTCGATTCAAATCTATATCATGAATCGTTACAACAAAATGACTATACAAAGTCTTACATCATAAATAGATATCCATATACACCGGATAACTCAACTTACAATTCAACAACATGTTGAATTCAAAATATTAAATACATTCCTCATAAAACATAAGTAGTCTTCATGAATATGGATTTCTATAATTAACTTAGCATATATCCTTACCTTGAAATTTTGACCTGCAAAAATTGTTATTTAAAAGAGTGAGCTCGACAGCTCAACAATTTGTAACAGTTTTCATGCATCACATAGCACATAATAATATGCTCAACATATATATCATAATAATTAAAGTAACATGGCATACATACTTTAATTCACATAACAAATATAAAGATTGAGTTTCTTACTCAATCATCATTATTTAACCAAAACAATGTAGTCATACATTGACTTTAACATTTCATGATTTCAACATGTATAACATATCATGCTCGCTTACAACACATATAGCATATCATGCAATTTAAAACATTTCATCAAGTCCATGTAGAAAATAGGAACCGAAAGACTTGCCTTGATCGTTGTTTACCAATAACAGTTTAACAACTTACAGTTATCTACACTTCACATGCCCTACACAGTTATATAATCATACACATCAACTATTAGTCACATAACAACACATAGTAATTGTAATGTAAACTCTACTCCACATCTCATAATCTTTCCTATTAATTAGCACACAATGTTCAATTAGATTGTGTTAACTTTTTGACTTTTGTAATATTCAAAATTCATTCTAGTGTTTATATCTTGCTAGGAATCATTATTGGTTTTCTATTAAACTCATTTCATATTTTATAATATTCATTTTATTTGACTTAAAACACTTTTTATGTTCATTAACACTTATCACGACGTTTCGACGTCACATGCCCGATTTGCCTCTCTTGTGTATGCTTACTATGCTTCTATAACTTATCTAATACATTATTTATTAATGTTAAGCATCATTATGTTTACTTACATTCATGTTTTATAACTTAGAACAACATCTTTTATCGTCAGAAGCACCACACATGCATACGTGCATGCCCGATGCCCTCCGATTGCCTCCGAAAACACAACAATCCTTAAGATAACCATTTTGACCACTGTTCCTGACATGAAATTGAAGAACTTAAAGAACGAACGTTGTAGGTCTACTCGTCCTCGTTCCGGATCATCTTGAATCACCTCAATCGGAGTTTGTATGAAAATGTTATGCTTAAGCTTTCAAGAAAATATGTCCGTCACGCTTTTTTTTTCCAAAAATTGCTAGGCGCACTAACCCCCCGCCACGGCAGGGATTTTTGTACTAGGGGGCCCGCCGGGGCGGGGGTCCCTTCTGTTAATTCGCGATTTTTCATCCCAAACACTACAGAAAGCCAAATTAGGCCTACAAACTCCTTTCTAACAACAATACCAACCTACGTAAGGTATAATATATTTACAGAAACATAAACTAATGTTTCTAACATGTTTCTAACCACATAAACAATATAAACATCAAAGATTACAACCTTTAATTTCACTATTTCTCTTTTTTCTTCTTCTTTTGACATTCATAGCGAAATTTTTCGTTGTGAATTCGTTTTTAAACCAATTCAAGTAATTCCAATTGTGATAACTCATATTCTTAACATACTAACATAATACATGATCAATTTCAACAATAAATCATAACCAAACATCAATTTGATAGTTTCAAAAGCCATTTTTAAGAAATTAATTCACAGAAAATCATTATGAACAAAATTCCTCTTGTTTATCAACATTACATGGATTGAATTGCTAGAACAACCATATAACTCAGAATCAAACACTATGAACATGATTTCATCATGTTCATCATATCTTTGTGGATTGAAATCTTTGAACAACTATAAAAATCTCATGTAAGCATATACATGAAAACATATGAACACCATATATGCATATAAATTCACAATCATGAAAACCTAATTTTACAAAGACAAAATACAAAATATCCTAATTTAGTATAAGGGTTAGTTTGATACCTTTCTAGGTTGAATTATGAGAAAAGATGGAGATGATGAAAGCTTTTCTTTTGTTTTCTCAAGGTTTCCTTTCTTCTTCTTCTTCTTCTTCTTCTTCTTCTTCTTCTTCTTCTTCTTCTTCTTCTTCCTCTTCCTCTTCTTCTTCTCTGTATTCTCTCTTCTTCTCTTTGTTCTTCATTTCTCTTTTACTAATACGTAATATAAACTGATATATGATAATATAATATACATATACTTATAATACTTATTAATATACAACATAATTACATATATAATTTATGTCAGTTATATTATTTGAAAACCAAAAGCCATAAGACTTGTTTTGCTAAACCATTTTAAAAATTAATAACCTATAACCCTTATGCCTTGTTTGGTAAAACCACATAAAATAATGAGTTAATCATTCCTTAAACCTTGTTTGGCAAAACAAGATTAAAACAAGAATTTTAAAAGCTCTAAGGCTTTGTTTGGTAAAACCAAATTAAAACTCTTTAAATTTATTTTCATAAATCATTTATAATATAGTTTATTGTCCCGCATTAATTACTTGGATTTCCATATCTAATTATAATTAAATAAACTAATTACCACATACTAAATAAATTTCCCACTTAACCAAATATCACAAAATTATAATCTCATTATAATTTTATTTAATAATTAATATATCAATTTAATTATTAAATTACGACAGCAATATAGCAACTCATGTAATCTTTAACAACTCTCTAACTTTTAAATTAAAGTAGAGTATTATTTAATAAATTTAATTCACAAATATATACTAACAACAACCACATAAATAAAATATTAATTTAATTTAATAAATATTTTAAATTACAAATAAAATTCTGGATTGTTACAAATAACATTACCAAAAATTATATAAGAAACATACCCGAAAATACAAGTTCCACAAACTTAATACGTACTCGACCAAGATTTAACTAAGGAGATCTTTATAAAAAGTCTCTCCCACAACAAAGTTTTTCTCATAATTGGAGGCCTTATTGTTGGTGAATAAAACAAAGGGCCAAGCCCTTCTATTTATAGGTTTAGAAAAGGGGTAAAGTTCTCAATTTAGTCGATGTGGGACTTGGTTTATACTAATTCTAATTAGTTTATACTAATTTTTCATATTTTAAACATGCTAAGTGTATTCATTCATCACGAATTCGTTTCTTAACCAATTCGATCCGTTCAAGTTGCGTTCTTTTCGTTTTATAGAGGAGAACAACAATCATCCATCAATTTAAAATTTCAATCACGAATTCATCATCAATTTTAGTCTCAAAGTATGCCAAAACACACATTACCATCAAAACCTAAATTCCTCTTCTTTAGCATAAATACATGAATTTGATTTTTGAAAAATAGTTTTTAGATGACCATTATGAAATTATAAAATCTAATAACATATATAACATCATAACCCACAAATTCATTAAACAAAACCCCAATTTTAAAAGAAACTCAAGAACACATAAACTAGAAATATAAACTAGATTATGTACTTTTAATTCCTTAAGAAATAAAATGAACCTTATGACGAAAATTATAATTTCTATTCAACCATTATAATCATACATTATTTAACAAATTCTCACTCTAATTTAATTATTTAATTAAATTAGAATATCACCATTATACTCGCGTAATAAAATATGTATAAATCCCATATATTTTATCACACTTAAATAAACTATCCCATAACAATTTTCATCAAATATTTTTCTTAATACCATAAATATTCATTTTATTCCATAAAGTTTCCAAGTAAAATATTTAATGTACTTAATAAATATTATACTCGCATTATACTAACATATATTACCTTCTCACTTTATTAAATCAATTAAACTTGTATTAATTCACTATTTTAATTAAGTGAATTATTCACACTATTTATGTAAATTAACTCATAATAATTTCCATTACCCATAAGGCATAACAATTAAAATTATATTATCTCATAATATAATTTCAACTTAATTAAATTAACTAATATTATTTAATTTCTTTAATAGTTTAATTAACTATTAAATCTCACATTCTCCAACATATGAATATATAATTCTCTTCACACCAAATCACATAATTCAAAATATATACACCTCACAATAAGAATTTTAATTATTAAATTCTTATTTTAATAACATATGAAAATTCGGGTTGTCACAATGATCACATCCAACACCATGTTCAATTGCATTGATGACTTCCTTGTTTGTCATATCAGCATCATGTTTAGTGATTCCTTAATGACTATAAAAAATAAATACATTTTGATATTTTTAAATCATTTTTGTCTAGCCAAAACAATTAGCATAGACATATGAATAACGATATTATTTTTAAAACTCATTAGTTCCATCATTTGATCCAATGTTTTTTTAGAAAACAGAAGTGCAAACATCAGCACGAAGTCAAAAAATTTCAAGTATCTAGGAAAGCTAGAAGAGTTGGAATATCTAATACTCTCCATCCACCTTCAGTAGATTTTTATGGAAAGGCCCATCTCTTCTAAAATATAAAGCAAAGGTGTCCTGGAGCAAAGTCTCCCTTCCTCTTTCAGAAGGAGGACTCGGCATAAAGAAGGTCGATGAATGGAACCGAGCTTCGATCCTTACACATCTTTGGAGTATTGTTAACCTTTCCTCCCCCTCGATGTGGGCCAAATGGGTCCGGTCCTATGCTCTAAATTACAAACATTTCTGTTGCATCGAAATCCCAAATGACTGCTCCTGGATTTGGCGAAAGGCTGTAATAACCCGAATATTTAGATATTTATTAAAATCTTAAAAGATTGAATAGAGGTTAAATATTAAACCTAAACAGAAAATAAGTGTATATATTTAACATTTTTAGGAATAAATTTTGTGAATTTATAAAACTTCTGGTAAAGGTTTACAGTTATTAATATGACTGTGTATGGTCATATGTGTGTATGCAAGATGTGGTTAAGGGTCAAGGGTTGACCGGATAAAGTATATCAGTGACAAACCCTAATAATATTTTAGAACCGCAACGTTCAATAAGAAAACCCTAACGAATGTCAAGAAACCCTATTACCGGTTCTAGAAATCTTAGTTTCAGCTTCGGGAAGCCGAAACCCTAATTCAGAATATTAAAACCCTAATTGGGAAGTTTGAAAATAAGTGTAAGGTTTTTATGTTATTAATTAGGGATAGCCCTAATTGATTATTAGAAAACCTAATTGTTAGTTTAATAATTTTAATGTTAATTAGGAAACATTAATCCTAATTTTCAAGATATAAGTAATTAGGAAACCCTAATCTAAATTAGGAAACCTAATTTCTAAATTAGAAAGATTATTTTCTATGTCAAACCCTAATTAGTGGGTCATAAACCCTAATGACCAATTATGACCATAATTGCTAAATTAGTAACTTTAATTAAGGAAATATAAATCTTAATTAGCAAGCTTGAATATAATTAGAAAATCCTAATTATAATTTAGAAATATTAATTTTCTATTTTGAAAACTTAAATTAGAAATCCTAGAAATTTATTTTTAAAATCCTAAGGGTTCAAACCCTAAACCCTAAGGGCTCAAACCCTAAACCCTAAAGGTTCAAACACTAAACCCTAAGGGTTGGAGCATTTGACAAGTTAGCCACTAAAAGAAAAAATCAAATGACCAAAGTGCCCTTTATATTATTTTAATAAGGTGGAGTGTAGATCTAACCCTAGTAAGGAGTGGGTGACCAACTCTAGCTAGCCACATGGTCTAGAAAGCAACTTTAATCAACCAACATGATTAGCCATTGCATCATATCATATTATATATAGATTCAGAGAGATAAAATGCTCACTTTAATTTTCAACCTATCCAAGTCTTCTCTCTCTCTCCCATCCGAAATTTTAGAGTGATAGTGAGTGATAAGTTAAGCCAAGATCAGGTGTTAACATGGTGTGGTCTAGGTGTTGTAATTTGGGTGGGTCTTAGGTCGGGGCATACAAGTGTAAGGGGTTATTGATCTTTAGGGGAGTGGTCTATCTTCGGTAAGGTTAGGCCTCGTCACTGGCATGGTTTGGATGGGCTTTGGCTTTGACTTCGGCATGTTAGGGATTGTGAAATTTGGGCTTCAACAATTTTTGTAAGACCCCGAATTTTATGAAATAAAAGTATTCAATTTTCTTATACTTATTATTTTATTTCGTAAATGGTTAAATTGATAAAAGGTTAAAGTTAAGGGTGATATGTGAAAAATTTTGCAAAGTAAGCAAGTGGTTATACAATATTCGATTGGTCGGGGAATATTTATTTGAACAGGAAATATTCGTACGACGGCACAATCATTTGTGGACCCCACAACGGAAGTATTGTCGTAGTTAGAAAACGACAGAATTATCTTTTTATAAAAATAATGGCGAATGTTTTACCGTTAAACTGTTGAATTACCCGGTGGTAAAAGTATAGTATTACGCATGGTTGCATAGTATCACACGGTATTGATTATTGATGCTTATGTGACAACCCAAGAATTTAGAAAATTTAGAAAATTTTTATTAATTTATTTAAGGTTCAATATTAGAACCTAGACTGAAAATAAGTGTATTGAATTGAAAGTTCTGAAATGAAATTTTAAGGATTTCAAATTTTTTTTGGACAAGACTTGAATAATTTGGTGGACTATAAGTGATAGTCTGGTAATAAGGTATAAGATTTTGGTGGATTTAAAACTCTTGTGAAGAATTATCAGGGTTAAGTATCTATGTGTATATAAGTCGGTATATGTGATTATATATTTGAATAGTAAATTTTTACGTGTATAATTTGTGGCTAAGGATCAAATTTTGATCAGATAAGTTACATAAATTGTGAAACCCTAATATTATAATGAGAACGTTAAGGGTTAAGTTATTAAACCCTAATCCGAAATTTAATATGTGAACAGTTGTGGTTTATGGTTAAGATCTTGAACAGATAAGTTATAACTTTAGCAAACCCTAAAGTTATGTTAAACATATGTTTATTAAGTTAGAAAACTTTAACGAATTGTTAGACACCCTAACGATCGGATCGAAAACCCTAATCTAAGTTCCAGAAATTCGAAACCCTAATTCGGACATTCAAAACCCTAATTTGGGAATTTAAAATTTAAGTTTATTTGGCTAAGTGTAAAATGTTATGAGATAAAATGGAAATGTCCAAAATACCCTTTAAATTATAGAGGAAAAGACAAAATTACCCTTAATGAGTGCGAAATGACCAAAATTCCCTTTAACTTAAAACTTAAGTAAAAGATTTTGTGAAATCTTGTGACTCATCCATCTTGGATATCAACATGTGCCTTATACCTTGCCAAATCTGATATCTAGTGCCACCTAGCAAGAATAGATACATTGAATCAAAATCTAAGTTTAGAAGTTAAGTAAAAATCTTACTTTACTTCTAAAAACATGCCAAGTCCCTTCTCTCTCTATAATTTCGAAATCTAGTGTGAAAGGGAGTGAAAAGTTGAGCCATGGTCAGTTCATACCAAGCCAAGATTAGAATCAAGGACAGAAATCAAAAATCAAAGTTAGAAAGGTATAAAAACCTTAAATTTTTAAATCTACGTGTTTGATGTTAGAGTATGTTATTTGTTTGTTAAAGTTGTGTTAAGAGATGTTATTTGGTGATCCAAGAAGTAACATGAAGGATCCATAACATCTAGAAGCCAGAAAATCAAAATTTTCAAACTGACTTAGAACCCTAATTTTGTTGTCTGACAAGCCAATGATTTGTTGTATTATAAGTTATAGACTCGTTCTATGCCATAAGGAGAGTAGACTGGAAGTGGAATCACATCTATAGCATGTGTAGAATTCACGATATAAGCAGTCAAACATGGCTGACTAACCATGGGAGACTGAATCTGGGCAGCCCAGATTTGCCCAGATGGCTCTGACAAGCTTTTGCAAGCTTCTGAATAAATTTGACCTTCATATTTTCTTCAAGCACATTTAAAAGCACTTCTCTTCACCTATATGCTATTGTTTCCCTTCATTTAATTTGCAATTTTAGATGGAACATGGATTAATTAGTAAAACTATTTTAAGCACAATACATCATACAAGTGTGTCCATTGAATACCAGTCGCTGATATATTAACAGGTAAAAGCATTGTAGTTTTGAAATAACATAATGATACCCACTTGCTTAAAAGGTTCATGTGCACTAAATTGGTTTAGAGCTCCTTTGCCTGATTAAATAAAAATTAAAATAAAATAAGAACTTCAAAAATAATTGACCCAACCGCAAAAAAAAGGTAAATTTGGTCAAACATATAGCCAAAAAAATCATATGGGCCATCGCAAATTTGGGTAGGCTAGTCGCTACTGATTTTAAAAAATTTCGGCAGAGTTTCCTTTAAAAATAGATATCCAGAAAAATATAAACCTGTTTAAAAAACTTACAATCATCCATACATATCCAAACCACAAAAAAAAAAAACCATCATTTCATACCCAAAATCATCATACCATGCAGAAATCTATACATATTCAATAATCAACACATATCCAACCACCAAAATATCAAGCTAGTAGCTACTAATTTCAAGAAATTTCGACAGAGTTTCCTTTAAAAATAGATATCCAGAAAATTATAAACTTGTTTAAAAAACTTACAATCATCCATACATATCCAAACCACCAAAAACAATATCATTCCATACTCAAAATCATCATAATCATGTATAATTACCCAACTTTACAAAAGACGAAGAACAAAAATACATATATGCAGAAAATAAAGAAACAACATGTTGAGCACCACCCTTTACTTTACATCTTACACCAAATATATTCTTTACAGCTTACACCAAGTATCCTTCAATATATACACGAAAATACATATAATAACATTACCTTGTAGATCTGTCAAGCTCTACCATGTCTTCGGTACATAAATCTTTGAAAAGAAAGGCTATCCATCGGCAACGTCCACGGCCAACAAATATTGTTTGTAACAAAAATCTGTTATTTATAAAAGAAAGCAAAATGTTAGTAGTATCGCAAGAACGAAACAATTGACACGTGATTACTTGAATACGATTTAAGAATTATCAAATACACATAACCCTGTTAACTTTTCTCCACCCTCGACTTGTTGTTGAATGAACACGTTTCCATTCAATAGCAATATCATCCCAAGACTACAAAAATTTAAATGAATCGTTTAGTTCTATCAACAAATTAAATCAACTACTTGAAAATTGATAACAAAATGTAATGAAAAGGATATATGTACAAATTGATCGATTCATGTGCAAGTAAAACTAAAACATAAGTTATATATAATAAGCATATTATAGCTCAGCCAACATAGACTAGCTTATTATGTTAATTGTGATGATCAAGCTTCTCAAATTTGTTCTTCACACATACACACACACACATCTATCTATACTCTCGTATGTTATCTGAATGGTTTTCTGTAAGATATGTTATCTGATTTTCAGACATTACTAAATCACGATTCAACCAAGCCAAGCGAGAATTGTTATTCAGTGGAGGCATCATACTCTCGAAACATTATCAGATTTGCTTACACAGAAAAGAGCAAGGAAATGTAAACCAATTTTCTACAAATTAGAGAATGAGTAACTTTTACGAAGGCATCATCTGTAAAATAAGTTGACGAATGTATCACGTGGATTCAAAAACATGAGGTTATATGTGTAATATACGGTTTTGTAATTTGAGTACCTGTACTTCATGTTTTTTAAGATTCGGCTTGATCAACTAAAAATATTGTATTACACCCTACAATAATTTATGGGGCTTGCTATTTCTATAGGGAAACTTGTTAGTCCTAGAAAGTTCAATTTCACATGACTATAGGACTCACATATACCCATCAGGAGTCTTGAAAGCATATGCCACAACTACAACGATGCCACAACTTATTCAAGCATCAGTCTCATTTATAACAATTAGCAAATATTCAACTATTCAACAATTAACACATATATAAAGACAATATTTGTTGTGGACTTGTCAGTTAATTCAAAACTTTTATCAGTCAATTCAAAACATATCAAGACTTTTATCGTAAGAAGATCAACAATGCACGGAGATAAGAAATCCTCAAACATATAAAATTATAACAAAACTTCAGTATAGACGATATTTGTTGTGGACTTGTCAGTTAATTCACGAAGAAGTATGCATAAGCGGGAAGAACTTGTGCATCTTGACAGAGCTACATATAGTTGAACGTGACTAAATACCAGCGTACGTAAATCTACCCCAACAAACTTGACAGACTGGCCTTGTGATTTATTCATTGTCATTGCATACGCTAACCTCACTGGGAATTGTCTTCTTGTCATTTTAATACTTAACTCAGACGAAGGAGTCAAAGAAATTCTTGGAATGAATACCAAGTCGCCATGTTTATCACCAGTTAAAATCTTTGCTTCAAGTACTAAAGCACCACACTTGACTATGATAAGTCTAGTACCATTACAAAGGCCATCTTTCGGTGCAATGTTCCTTAGAAGCATTATTGGGCAACCCTCTTTTAAATCTAATTTGAACGGTGGTAGTCCAGGGGAATTGAGTGTGTTCAAATATTCATTCGGGTACCGATGCATAATAGTCTGATCCACATCATCATCTTTAACCATTTTGTCAACAGCAAAGTATGTATGTACTTCTCCCGGGAAAACCTCCAACGTAGCTAGGTTGATATCATTGACATCATCATTTCTAGCAGATAGAATTGTGCGCTCTTTTAAGAATTCGGGAGTGACCTTACTTGGCACTTCTAGCTCTGGGTAGATGGTCGAGATAAGATTATCCACACTTTGAGTTATTTTTATTGAATCTGGAAGTTGAATAGATTCTTGAGGGTTAGACCCAATCTATACAATAATGAAGTATTAGTAAATTATCAAATATTCTTGACGATATATAGATGTCAATATAAATAAAGATACAAATACTCAAACCTCATTAAGAAAAGCCGAGAAATCAAATAATAACGATTGGTCATCGTGCAAGCGCATGTTAACTTGTAATGTCAAGACATGTATATCTTTCCAAAGCAAAGAACGTCGTAGTGATGCTGCCACTATATGCTCACGAAGACCTCTAGGTATAACATGAAGAATCTGCCTAAAATCTCCCCCAAGAACAACAGTAACACCTCCAAATGGTTGGGAGTTATAACGAATGTCTTGTAAGGTCCGATTAACTGCTTCAACACAATGACGATGCTGCATTGGAACCTCATCCCATATAATTAGTCTAGCCTTCCGAAATAATTCTAAGTGTGATGATTGCTTCGTGAATCCACAAACTGAATTTTCTAATACATTAAGTGGAATGCAGAATGTTGAATGTGCAGTATGTCCCCCATGTAACAACCCCAAAGAAATTCCAGAGGATGCTACTGTAATTACTATATCGCATAAGGAACGACATTTTTTGGCAATTGTATTGTAGAGAAAAGTCTTTCCAGTTCCTGCACCCCCACTCAGAAAGAAGGTTGTTCCTCTATTTTCATAAAAAGATGAAATGATTGCATTATAAGCCATACACTGACCTTCATTCAGTAGATCAATGCTTTGCTGGACATTTATTTGATCAACTACAAGTTGTAACTGCCTAAGTTCCCATATAAATCGATTGCCAATGATAATTCTCCAATTAGCATATGGCAGTGGCATTGGTGGGTAATCTGATAAGCTCTTCCCCGACTCTTGAAGCAAAAGATTAATATGGTATAAACCATAATCACAAATTTGAGCATTAGTAGGAACATCAATGCCATAACATGTACTTATTTTGTGTGATAAATCATCACAAATATGCATAGAAAATTGGTTCCACAACACTTCTGGATTTAAAGGAGAGCATTGTGTCAAGATAATAGAAAACAACCTTCTTAATTGAGAGCCTGTTCTCATTATTGATGCTTCTCTAAGACATTGAATCCACTCTTCATCATCTTCCAAAAGGCCTTTTGCAATACATGCAGCCTTATATTGGGGTGTACAACATTATCAACTATTCTTAAACATTGCCAAGATTGAGGTCCCTCTACAACCGTCAATAGAAGATGCAGATAAAACCTTTCACCTTTATTTGGACTGACAAAATACATTCTTCCGATTATAAATCCCCTTTGTCTCTCTGTCCAGAGCTGTTCTCTCTTTTTCCAAACGAAATACTTTGGAAATTATTGGTATGTGAGAGTTCGTGCTAAATCATTAGTAGAAAGCGAAGATGTAAAAAATCTCATTAGAGTTGTCTGCGATCCTCTCTTTGTTCAATATTGCGCCTATTGGTTCGTAAGGGTTATAGCGCAGACGTGATGTTTTCCCTCTAGGTGAACTACCAGACGTATAACTGGAGGGAACTCTTGATGCATAGGATATCCAAATATCCGTCATCCCGCCTCTGTAGGTCCAATGTACCTTGAGTCAATATACTGCTTAATCTCATCTACGGCCCACAATACCAAAGTTGTGCGATCGTAACCCTTATAGATGTATTTATTGATATACTTTACGCACCTTACTCCTGCACAAACTTCCATATTTACATGGCAACTAAACAATCTAGAGAGGTATGAATTATATGGTACAACATCTCTATTATCAACTTCATGTCCAGACCTTAGAGAATGTTTTCGGCCGTCATTCCGCCTTTGATATATCGGATACCCATCTTCGCCCATTGTAGTTTATTCTGCCCAATATTTAGGATATCTCTTGGTGCATTTACCATCTTCCATACATGGTGATTTAAGATTTCGAACACCACATGGTCCATGTACCATGCAAGTTTTAACTGTTTCATATAGAAGTGGATCAAAAATTGGATCGGGGAATTGGGCATAAACAGCTCGATTTACCTGCTCACGTGTTTGTATTTTATCAGACCCTTGAAGAAATATTAGCAAATGCATGTGCGGCAACCCACGCTTTTGGAATTCAATCGTGATAACATGTGCCACCTTTGCACCAAATACTTTCTTCTTATCAATCTCCATCATCAAAGCTCGTCTCTTCAATTCAAATACGCGGGCCACCAAGTCTGGGCGGTCAATTGACGTTTGAAGTGGTAATAATGCATCTTTTATCTCGGGCCAATTCGGATTTGCAGTCATAGTTAAGAAAATATCAGGGTGTTGGTTATACCGAGTTATGGACATAGAATCTTGGAAGATTTCAAACATTTTCCTTGGACTCCCAGAAAAAAGAAGAAGGCAAAACTACTCGTTTACCAACTTGATTAGCCTCTAACCCATTAGGAACTACCTCGACCAGATCTTGATATAGATAAGATCGTAATTTTTGCTGGTTGAGCCTATAATATGTTAATCGATTCTGCTCTGTTGCCGCCCATGCATCTACAACAAACTCTTGAAATAATCTTCCACCCCTCAAGATAGTTGAATACTCAGTAGGTCTTTCAAACAAACGATAACCATAATATTGCAATTGCGTAAGTATTTTTGATGAAGCTTTACCTTGATTGACATCCCACTGCTTAAAATTTGGTTCCCATCCAAGCTCACCATACAGAAACAAAAATACGTAATGTAGTGGTAAATAAACTGGATGACATTCATTTATCTGCATCAACTGGTCACTCCCTCTTAACCGTACAATAATATCCCTCATCGTAGAGAATTCAGCACCATCTCCAGGTAATATGACAGCAACCTCCTCTGACGTGGGTAAATTATGAGTTCGACGGTCTTTTGCTGCACTATAATGAAGGTATGCTGGGATGTCCCGATTGTTCAAATCTTCCCTGCTTAAAATTGCAGCTGCATGTCTAAACTTACCCGAAAATGAGTTGTATCTCAAAAGACTATCCTGGATTGTTCGTAGGACATCCTCTCGCAGCTTCGGGTTTCTTCGAGAACGATATTCTAAAGCAACTGCGGCATCGTGAATGTACAACTGTGCATATACTGGATCTTGACCGGGTGGAGGTTGTAGTAACCCTGTCCGATGTCACAATTCCCCATGGATTGTAAATGCGTTGGGACCCCTACCAGGAACCACTCTATCATCCATATGTACACCTAAGCTCGTAAAAGCATTAGACGCATTGTACAGTCGGGTATAACTTCGAAAGGACTTTGACTGATCATCATTGCCATCATATAATGATTGAATTTCTGAAGGAGGCGTTAATAGTTGCAGAAGTCGAATCTTTCCTTGCAAACAACATGTTTCGAAGAAAGGGCGGTCAACAGATGAATTTGAAAACTTTTCGGCTTTCCAATGCAATGCTGAGCAGTGAGGACACTGTATATTCATTTTATCGAGGTAGTGTCTTCCTAAAATAGGATGCGGCAGAGGGGCTATATTTGTAGGCAATGCCTCCTCTTGTACGCAAGCTTCATCGATGATTGACTGAATAATTGGTAATAACCTAGAAAATAAATGAACTTGTTTCAAATAGTTCACATATATCGTAACACTCCTTATGGTATATAGTAATACAATATTTTGCATTGAACTAACCCGTAAGTTGGTGATGTAGGCATGGAAGATGATATAATATTACGGGAGTCATGTACATGCTTTATATTATTTGGTCGATGTAGGATTTCTGCACCCATTGAATTTGAGTTAGTTGAATGTAACCCTTGAGGTGATAAAATCGGAACTGGAGGAATTCGATTAGAATCCGATGGCGCAGGTGTTAACAACGACGGATGCTGATAAAAATGATTCTTGATCGCGATACAATCCTGCTCATAAGTTACGCGCGTTTGATGGCACGGGGATCAAACCAGGAAAAATCTTGGTTGAAATGGATATGGTTGAGATTGTATTGTTTTTGTTGTTTCTTCTTTTCACGACGCAAAGCGCCCGAAAGCAATATGTATTGACGACATCACCATTATTATCCTTTCTCGTCTTTTATGTCGAGGAATTGAGCTTCACAAAGATATTTTTATTGGATCCCTACAAATAACAATAGATATCTAAGTGTAAAGAGAAGAAGTCGTAGTGTTTTTTTGAGCAAAAATTAATGTTTTCTATTTTTACGGATTAGGGTGCATATATTCAGTTTGCTTGGTTTTGTATTTCACACGAAAGCGCTATGAAATATTTTTATTGCCTTTTCGTAAAGGATATTTTTATTGAAACCCTAAAAAGATGTATAATTATAAACATAAGAAGGCATAGTGTCGTTAATAAATTAGGTTCAAATATTTTGTTTAAATGGCTTTGTGTAACAAATATTTGTAACTACTAACGTAAATGTTTGGAATATTGCATACTTACCACATGCAAATCGGGAGCTTGATTTTCTTTTTCTTTTCCTTTTTGAAACTCCTTCCCTTTTTCTTTTGCTCGATGTTTTCTTTGATTTTCCTGACAGCGTACAAATATAAGATGCTTTGTCTTGGAAAATAAAGTATGAGCTTAAGAAAAGAAAAATTAATCTTATCTTGCCTTATGCATAATCTTCAAGTCAGATTCTTCTCTAATGACAATGCCAATATTCTTTTTTCGATAATGCGCTCTCTATTAAAGAAAGGAAAAAAGAAGGTTAAATATGGAAAGTATAAAAAAATTTATTACATTGCACGTTTTCTATAAAAGAAGAAAATAATTTTACCATGCATTGCAAAATATAATCTTCCTGTCCCAAATTGAAAGACACGTTAGAAATTTCGAAAAGGAATATTAATATTTCAATTTTCATTAAGTCTGAAAAAGGAACTTACATATCCAAAAATGGTATAAGAAGGTGGTCCCGTGGGCAGGGAGACGTCATGATTCATATTCGCTATTGAAAAAATGTATTAGTGTGAAACGAATCAAATTCAGTGATGAAAGAATATTCTTATTACTAATTAAATCTAGCACAACTAAAACATTATTTCACATTCAAAATAATAATAATTCACAATATTTAACTACGAATTGATTGTTTTAAAAAGAAGGTTAAATGATTGTTTAAAATGTACAAAATAAAACATACTATAATAAATGAGTTGACATGAATACACTTGTCTACAAAGTTCTACAGACAACTCTTTAAGTTTACTTCATATCTGGGGTGAAGTAATGATCATTAAGCATATATATTTCTCCAAACAGATTTGGATTCCAATAATTTTTATAGCAAACACATTAATCAATGCTAACTTCTTAAGAAACAAAATTCGGATGATACCACTAACAAAAGTACTATAATAAATACTTGTAATAATTTTTTTTGTGTTTTAGTAAGCACATAATGTATCAAGTATTGAAGCAACCAAGTACCAATATATAACGCAAAAAATTTACATAAAACCTAACTGTGTAAAGCACCTGACAACTTAGGAATGCATAAAAATATCCTTACATTGAAGATTTTGTTACTCAATATAACTTAACATCAATAAAAGAATAGACAAATTACGTAATAAATTTCATTTGAAAGATGCTTGAACACATAAAAGCACAATGGCAGTGAAAAATGGATGAAAATAGCATAACTCAAGTCCTTGTTGAAAGAAATTTTTTTCTAATTACTTGGTTTTTAGAAAATTTCGCAGGATGCTTTTTTTTGAAAGTGCTTGGTTTAAAATTTGTTTTTAGAATGTCTTGGATACAGCTAGCTTTGAGATACTTTTTACCCAAATAAGAGCTTGTTTCAGTAGACATGCTAACCTTGTTAGCAGATAATTAATAACATAGTAATGAATTACAGAGCTCAAAGAATAGTCCAACACTGACACACAAACAATCTAAAGTTGGTCCTTCTACATGGACATGTTTAGTGGACCGGAATATTGAATATTTTCAACAACAAAAAATTGGTTGTGGCTCTCAAAAAATATACACATCTAAAAATTTTATAAACTATAGTGTTTTAGGTGTAATTTAAATAGAAACAGAAAAAGGGAGAAATCAGAGCGGTAAACTAAATAATATCATTTACTTGTGAATGTATCCAAATTGTAGAATTACCAAATTCTGTTCCTCAGAGTGTATCCAATATACAAAATAAAACATACTATAATAAAATAGTTGACATGAATACAGAGAACCCAAATGAATATCCAAGCACCTCTATGTCTACAAAGGTCTACAGACAACTCTTTAAGTTTACTTCATATCTGGGGTGAAGTCATGTTCATTAAGCATATATATTTCTCCAAATAGATTTGGATTCCAATAATTTTTATAGCAAGCACATTAATCAATGCTAACTTCTTAAGAAACAAAATTCGGATGATACCGCTGAAAAAAGTACTACAATAAACACTTGTAAAGAACATTATGTTTTAGTAAGCACATTATGTATATGCTTAATGAACATGACTTTAGCCCAAGTACCAATATAAACATTTTTTTTTGTTTTAGTAAGCACATTTTGTATCAAGTATTGAAGCAACCAAGTACCAATATATAACACCAAAAATTTACATAAAATCTAACTGTGTAAAGCACTTGACAACTTAGGAATGCATAAAAATATCCTTACATTGAAGATTTTTTTACTCAATATAACTTAACATCAATAAAAGAATAGACAAAATAAGTAATAAATTTCATTTGAAAGATGCTTGAACACATAAAAGCACAATGGCAGTGAAAAATGGATGAAAATAGCATACCTCAAGTCCTTGGAGAAAGAAAAAAAACGCATGTTTAAGACAAAGAATAAAATTTTATACACTTGGACCATTAGCACGGACTATTAACGGCAACACTAATACTAAGTGGGGGGAAAAACAAATAAACATGATCCTACTATAAATACAAAAGCAATAATAGGCAGCATGGCTAATTTATCTATTCATTAAAAAAATATAAAAAACTTTCACAAAAGAGGACTGGTAATTTTCTGAAGACCAAAATTTTGACAATTCATCCATTGTAGCATGAACATTCAATAAAATCCAAAGACCAAATCCAAAGACTCCCATTTGGGGTGAGTGTTATGTAATTTCCAACTAAAGTCCCATTTGGGGGATGGGTGGGAAATGGGTGGAATATGGGACTATACAATTGGGAATAATATCATTATAGATAAATGGAAAAGAAATCTACAATGTGTCTTCAAATTAGGAGTTAGTATATATAGGGCTAGCTTGACAAAATAAACTTTCATGAAAACAAATCATATCAAAAATAGGTATAATATAATTTTTAATCAAAAATGTATAGAGGACTTAAATAATCTTGAAAAATGAAATCAAAGAACATTTTTGTCTTCCTTATTACTAATGATTAAAATCAAGGGCTAGTTAGTTATTAAAATTAAAAATATATAAACCAAAAGAAAAAAGAAAAAATGCTAATTACTTTTCTTCCTTGAAAATTCAAACATATTAAAAAAAGTAGCCCCATCATTAAACTCCAAAATATGTATCACTAATTCACTATAGTCTATAGACAATAAAAACATCCAAACAACTAAATATTATTTTTAAAAGTCGGGATATACTAAAAAATTAAAAGTCCCTCTAAATACCAAAACAATTTAAAAGCAATATTGGGCTTTTCTCATAAACCCCGGATTTTAAAAGCACTATTGAGCTTATCAAAGAAGAAGTCACTATTTGAAATACAAATGGTTTGAATCAAGGAATTAATAGTCTCAACACCAATCACAACACCACAATCCATCATTTCAACATATTGTTTCCAAATATCAGTATAACCATCTTGAATTGAAGCCAATATGTATTCCGTGTTAACAATGAAAGGCAACTGCTATTATATTTCAATTGATCAAAAACATTTAGTGCTTCACCACTTTCCACTTTTCCACAAAAGCAGCACATAATTATCTTATTTTATTGTTTTTTAAGGATGAACATTTAGTCTTTGCATGCATGACAATGTGAGTGAGTGTTTGTTAAAATTCCCAAAGAGAAAAAAAGAGAGAGGAAACTGATATTCAAAAGAAATAGCAGAGTAAATCCAACATATAAACCCAAAACTCTTATCCGACTGTCTTAACAGTCGGATTAGACGACAAAATTAACAGTGAGCAAGAATATATACATAATATCCATTTTTTTAATTTTCTTGAAAAGAATTAAAAAAAATTGAAAAATCAAAAAGAAATCTTCAAAAGTCTCTGAACCGTTACCCAATCTTCAATTTGACAGTTTTGGTTGGCAAGTATGGGTAAAGAAGAATTCAAGCAAAAATGTTGGAATTAAGAAGACTCATTAAGAAGATTTCAAGCACAAAATCAGTAGAAAATGAAGAATAACTTAAATAAACTTGAAAAGAAATCTACAATGTGTCTTGAAAAAATTAGGAGTTAGTCTATACGTAATGCTAAGCTTGAAAAAAATAAACTTCCATGAAAAAGAAATCTACAATACTAATCTGCAAAATAGCTTAAATGTATATGGAAAAACTTCAGGCACGGGTTATCGCTAATAAATGTATATGAAAAAACAATCTATAATTATTGAAAGCGATCCAAATTTGGACCTAGACTGATGCCACGGTTTAACAGTCTATAATTATGTTGATGTAGTGAGAAAGACATACGCCATGGAGGGTTAGAATCAATGCAGTATTCAAGGTCACGGAGTTGTTCCATTGGAGGGTGGGTAATGTCTGCCATTGTTGAAGCTTATCAACAGAGAAAAATATCAACAAATATCAAGAATATAAGAAAGGAGAGGAGGAAAACCAATTAAAAAAGAAAAAAAGCAGAGACAGAAAGTTGAGAAAAGTTTTTAAGAGGACTTGGCTCCTCTGTTACTCTTAACAGAGTGAGTGATAAAATGAAATTGCTACTTTAGTGTTCAACTACATATTTGGCCATTCCTTATTACTAATGACCTCATCAAAATCAAGGTTGCTAAATTATCATGCCAACCAATAAAATTGTTTTCTTTATTTTAAAATAGATTAATTAGAAGAGTAGTATATATTTTATAATCTTAAGAAATTCGCTTGAGCTCCTTAATTTTAATATAATTTATGAAATAATTTATAATCTGAAGAAACAATCACCACAAATCACTTAGAGACCCTAGAATACAAATGAAAACACAATATCTGAACAAAAAGAAAGACCCACAGGTGCATAAAGGTTATACCTTTATCAGAGTGTTGCATAAAGGGATAAAATTTGGAAACAGGAGACGAACTCTTGGGATCAATGCTAAGCTGCTGCTTAGACTTTTTGAACTCCTTCTTCAACAAATTCCTCCACTTGTCAGTGCACATAGTCGGCGAGCGATCGAACCCTTTTTCCCTCATTTTGGGTGAAATCTGTTCCCACAGGTGCTTGTTGGATTTCGAAGTGTTGAAGAGAGAGTCGATTTCCCGGCGGAGGCTGATTAGAGTTTGGGTCTCTTCTTGGACCCATGTTTTCGCCCGTTTATTCGGGGCCTTGGGGTTTTCTTCACCGCCGCTGCTGTAGTCGAGAATCATCGGTTGGTGGTGGCTTTGCGGTGGTAGTGGGTCGTCGAGAATCATCGCCCGATTATTGTTGGATTGTTAAGGTTCTTCTTATTTGTAGAAATCGATTGGTTGAGGTTTAGATTGAAAAGGGTTTTGAATTCCTTCTGGGTTTGAACAGGTAGAAGAGGAATAAAAACCCAGGAATTCCTTATGGGTTTGAACAGGGTTTTGAATTGTTGGTATTTTCCCTCCGTGTTTTGTTTCTCTCTTTTTCCTTTCTTTCCGGCGATTTCTCTTTCTAACATGTGTATGCTACGGTTGTTTTTGAAAGTAATAGTATTAGTGAAGTTATTTGATTCAATGGTTAGATTTATCCCAATGGTTAGATTCAATTGTTAGATTTATCCCAATTTTTTGATGGTCCAGATCACTTAAGAGACTTTGAGTGGGATCTTTTGTTTTTCAAAATCATTTGCATTTTGTATAGATAGATTATTATTCTCATTCCTTGATAAAAATCCAAACTTAGGGTTTGGATTCCATATCTGATTATTCTTCCATATTTAACCTTATTAATTAAGGTAAAATAATTAACTTAATAATCTGTACTAAAATTCATATAATAAAATAATTATTATTATTATTCAAAGAAATCATTTCCTATATTATTTAAATAATATGAAACTATATTTTCATGGAAAATAATTAATAAAACATTTCTACAATAAAAGATTATTATCGTAATATACGTTATAATAATCAATAATTCTAAAATAAAATTATTTGTAATATATGTAATAAATATATTTTTATTTACCACATAATTACATATACACGTTATCTTGTACAAATCCTCATCCTTAAAATAAAAAAAAAAATATATGCAAAATTTCTTATTTATTTATATAGAAAATATCAGGTTGTTACAGTTATCCAGGTTTGCACCACATTTGGTAGAGAATGAGGAACGAATAACGAGGATATTTCTGAGAGGTTTAAAACCCGAGATTCAGCAATATCTTATCTCTCATAAATTTTCTTTATATTCAGATGTTGTAAACAGGACTACTAAAGCCATTTATCCTGGACCATCACTCCAAATTCCCAGACTGCGTTCAAATATATTTCTCATTTCACGAAGAGAACAATGAAAGAAAGGGTGAGCTCAACTAGCCCAAGAAGAAATATTATGACTAAGATAATGCAGAATAAATTATCCTTAGCCTTCAATAGTATAACAACTGATAGAATATAATAGACAACAAGTTTTAGATCAACAATTGCAGCGGAATAAGCAATACATTAGAAAAGTCAAGTAGAACATAAAATCTACTATCTTCTATGATTTAAAAAGTTTTTCATCAACTTTATCTCTGAGACTCAGCTTAATAAATAAAATCGAATCATCCCTGCACCACGGCCAAGGATATTCATGTAATCATCAATGGTCATGATTATACCGAATAATCCTTGGTCATAATCATACCAACAACTGTCCATCAATGAACTACAAGCCAATGCAGACTTTCACCACATCATTCGTCACATTACGGTCATGATTATACCGAATAACCTCTGGTCATAATCATACCAAGTCCATCTCTGCACGTAAGCCAAAGATGACTTTCATCACAATATAAACATGAGGATGATGATAATGACATAATAATTCAATAAAACAAGTTCAAGGATAAATTTTAAAGATTTATAATTTAATTTATCCAGAAATCAATAACGTCCAAATTGTCAACATGATACTGCTTTGTAGAGTAAAATTCAAGAATAATATTCATGCACCAAAAATAATTTGGACAAAAAAGAAATATATTTTTTGGGTAAATAGTATCCTGTGAATAGTACCCCGTGAATAGTACTTCAGGAATAGTACCTCGACATGAAAAGTACCCCAAATACCCGAGTGAATAATCTTCAGGTGAATAGTAATTTGGGTGAATAGTAACCCATGAATAGTAACTTGTGAATAGTACTCCGACACGAAAAGTGGCCCGAATACCCGAGTGAATAATAATAGAGTGAATAGTAACTGGGTGAATAGTAACATGTGAATAGTAACTCTGTGAGACCCCAGATTTTATGAATAAAGATTTAATTTTTTTTCTAAATATTTGTTTTTAACATTATGGTGTGGATTTGAGATAATGTTATAGTTATGGGTAATATATATAAATTTTGCAAAGTACGCAAGTTGTCATATTAAATTCGATTGGTCGGGAAATATTTTATCAGGGAATATTCGTGCAACGGCACAATCATTGGTGGACCCCGCAACGGAATTATTGTCGGATTGAGAAAACAACAAAAGTATTTTATGAAAATAATGGCAAAAGTTTTACCGTTAACTGTTGAAACACCTGGTGTTAAAAAGTACAGTAATACTCTTGGTTGCATAGTAGCACACGATATTAATTATTGATGCTTACGTGATAAGTTACTCTATTTTGTTGGTATTATTAATGTAATAATAAAGAAAATCTTTTTATATAAAACAGAATACTTTTATAAAGTTATTCTATAAATAGAATATATTATATTCTATTATGCATAGTGTTGCATAGTGTCTCGCATAGTGTTTTGTATAGTAAAATCTTTTTATAAAAATGAATACTTTTATAAAGTTATCTGCTTTTATTAGACAATAATTAGAATATATTATATTTTATTATGCATAGTATTTGCATAGTGCTCAAGATAGTGTTTGCATAGTAAAATCTTTTATAAAGTTATTCATTTTATTAGATTATAAATAGAATATATTATATTTTATTTAAAAGATTTTGCTTTAAATATGGACCATCGATTAAAGTAAATCAATCTGGACCGTTCATGAGTTAGTTACTATATCAAAATCCATTTTTCTATAAATAGAAGCTCATTCCTTCATTATTTTCTTACGAATTAGCTGAAACTCTAGAGAGATAAACTATAGAGAGAAAGAAGAAAGTATTCTGCTACTTCACTACTTATATATCCAGTACTCTTCTTCTTAAGGTAGGGAATATTACTTGTTGTGCTCTTAAGGGGTATTCTTTCTTTCTTATTCATGAAGAGAACTTCTATTATTCCATTCTTTATAATTATGTTGGAATAACCTATATACGCGGGTTACCCTATACTTGGTGACATTCTTCTATTATTCCGTCTTTACTATTCTGTTAGAATATCTCGTCTGTGCGTTTTATGCCGGACCTGATTCCGTCTTTATTATTACATTGGAAAATCACATGCATGCGTTTTCTGGCAGGACTGAATTCCGTCTTTATTATTATTACATTGGAATATCCTGTCTATGTGTGTTTACTGTGGGACTGATTACGTACTTATTAGTATTACATTGGAATAACTTTGCTCTATTCAAGTCCGCATGCATGGTGATTTCTGTTGTTATTCCATTCTTTATTATTCTGTTGGAACATCTTGTTGGTGCGAATTTCGCCTGACCTAGTTCCGTTATTTAGTATTCTGTTGGAATAACCTGTCTATGCGAAGTACCGCATGCATGGTGATTTCTTTTGTTATTCCATTCTTTATTATACTCAGTTGGTTAGAGTTTTAACTTCTATACTCCAT
Source organism: Panax ginseng (assembly GCA_020205605.1). Lineage (NCBI taxonomy): Eukaryota > Viridiplantae > Streptophyta > Magnoliopsida > Apiales > Araliaceae > Panax > Panax ginseng. Next base: position 71,476,600 of record CM035136.1, read on the forward strand.
GAAATTAGTGGAATATCCTTGATAATTACTCTTCATCTAGTATCTTTTCATGAAAATATTCTTCTGAGCATTCTTGAATTTTACTCTACAAAGCAGTATCATGTTGACAATTTGGACGTTATTGGTTCTTGGACAAATTAATTCTTGAACTTATTTTATTGAATTCTTATATCATTGTCATCATCCTCATATTTATATTTTTTGAAAGTCATCTCATGGGCACAGAGTGCATAGATGGACTTGGTATGATTATGACCGAGTGATTATTCGGTTGTAATCATGGCCGTAATGTTACAAATGATGTGGTAAAAGTCCTCATTGGCCCGTAGTGCATTGATGGACAGTTGTTGGCATGATCATGACTATTAATGAATACACAAATATTCTTGGCCCGTAGTGCATGGATAATTGTGGTCGTGATACTAAAGAATATCCTTGGTAGTAGTGCGGGGTGATTCGATGATGTGGATTTTTTATTGTCGAGTCCCAATGATAAAAGTGATGAAAACCTTTTAAATCATAAAAATAGTAGATTTTATTCTCTACTTGACTCTTTTAATGGAATGCTTGTTCACCGCAGCTTAAACTTGATGTTTGTTATATTGTATCGGTTTAACATTTGTTTAAGGCTAATGATAATTTATTACGCATTATCTTAGTCATAATATTTCTTCTTGGGCTAGTTGAGCTCACCCTTTCTTTCACCGTTTCTCTTCGTGAAATGAGAATATAAATTTGGAGCGAGTCGGGAAGCGGAGTGATGGTCCTAGATGGTGCATTAGTAGTCCTCACTATTCGTGAAATAGTGTGATAATAATTGTAATGAGGACTCCTTTTGAGTTTGTATACTCTCTAGTAGACAATATTTGTATTCAAACTCATAATTTATGTTTTGTCGTATTGTACCACGCAGTTGTATTATTATGTTGTATTTGAATTACATACCATGTATCCAAGCGACTCAAGATGGGTGATGTATACCTAATTTTGGGGGCGCTCAAAACTCATAAAATAAAATACCAAATAAAATGATATTTCGTGACGAGTAATAATTATTTAAAAATTATGTGGTAATAATTATTTAAAAATTCGATAATAAATAAATATTAATGATAAAAAGAATTATGTGGTATTTAATTCATTTAAATACGATATTAATGATTGAAAAACCAAGATAAATAGTAATAATTATTTAAAAATTATTACGAGCTTATGAAAAATATTTCGACTGTTAATAAAATTATTTAAGTTAATTGTTAAGTGTTTAGACAAAGTTTAATTGAACTTAAACTCGAGATTTGTCCGACTAGACCGTCGGGATGTCGGATTTGTGTCGAGTTCAACTCAGACTGCAATAGTTTGACTTGATACTGAGTCCTATGTGTGTTGTAGACTGATAGGGTTATGTGTTATGTGCTATGTGTTTAGGTTATTCTATGTATATCTATATATATAATAGTATTATATTGTGATGATATTATTCTAATATTGGAGATCTATATTACTAATATTAGGTCTTTGGATAAAGCGTTATAAATTGCGTAGCGGTAATCAACGGTTCAGGCAAGTTTGTTTTTACTTAACTCTACTTAGAGTTGTTTCATTCAAATATGCTTATGGTTAATCATTGTTGATTGTCGTGTAGATTTGTACTCTGTACATATTGCATTTATAAGTCAGGTATGAAAGGCTGATCACCTTCATTACCCTTCTGTCCAGATATATTTGTTCACAATTATATACTTGTTTAGTCAAAAGTTTGTTCCTTCATAGAGAACTCTCACCCTCTCTCTTCTATGTTTTCTTAGACTTAAGGAAAAAGAATGTAAGAATAAAACTGATAAGGAGAGTTACACACAATAAAACCTTCAGTTTTAAAAAAAACCAAAGAGTCTCATCAGTTACAATATCAAAGGTCAGTAAGCCATGTTTGGTTAGCACCCAAAAACTCCTTTTTAATTTATTTTTATAACTTCCTTATTATATAGTAAATCATTGTCACACTTTCTTTAATTAAATTATAACCCTTATTTGATAAACCATAATCCCTTTAATTAAATTATTAATTAAATTAGAACATTACCATTCATTTAGCGTAACAAAGTACGAACCGATTATAAAATTATTTAATCCCTTAATAACTTTCCATCAAATATTTATTTTAAATTCCATAAATATTCCAACTAAAATATTTATTTTATTCGATAAATATTTTAGCTATTGACGAAACTCACAATCAAATTACATTAACATATTACATTTATATGTAACATACATTACTCTCTCAATTTATTAAAACACGTCATAATAAAATTTTTATTCATTAAATTCTTATTTTAATTACTTTACATTAATTCACTATTTTAACTAAGTAAATTACTCACATTATTTATGAGATTTAATTCATAATAAATTCATTGCCACAAGGCATAATAATCAAATTATATTATTCCATAATATAATTTTGAACTTATTAAATTAACTAATATTATTCGATTAATTTCCTTTTCATAATAATTTCATTTAATTTTCTCAATAATTAAATTAACCATTACACCTCACTTTTCCAAAGATATATATATATCTTCTATATTCACACATAATCTCTTCATATCAAATCACTTATTTCAAATTATATAACAAATATGTTTAATTATTCAATCTCAAAATATCTCATAATAAGAATTTTATTTATTAAATTCTTATTTTAATAATTATTAAAAAATTCTGGTTGTAACATCCTTCCCCCCTTATAAGGATTCCGTCCTCGGAATCAACGAAACCTCCCTTACTTGGTTTTCACAAAATCTCTTTTCAAAATTTATCGTTGAACCACTTAACACATTATCTTAATATAAGTTTTATATTTCATACTACATTTGCTTTTCACAACAAACTCTTATAGACTTTATTTCACAACCTTTGCTTAAACTAAATTATATTTGAGTATTATATATTCTTTAACCCGTTCATTACCTTTTTCTAAGGATCGTTATCATATACTCAATTCTCAAACTCTCGGGACGTTACATTCACCCCTTCTTCTAAGAATTTCGTTGTCAAAATTTTTATTTACTAATCTTCATTCATTAAATTAATCAAAATAGATTTCACGTTAATCTTTATTCACCCATTAGGTTCTATGACCAAATTCCTCCTCTAAGGATCTATCATCGCATACTTCACATCTTTCTCTTCCACGAATATCACATTTTTTTCCTTATACAACTTCATCCATTCTCTTTTTAGAATTTTATTTCTTCCTTGGAACTATTATAGTTTTCTCAATTTACTAGGGGTGCAAACGAGTCGAATCTGAGTGAACACCTTCTTGCTCCGATTCGACTAGACTTGAAAAAATTGAGCTTGAATTCGACCCGGATTCAATAAAGGATTTATATTTTTGCACCAGATTCGACTCAGATCATTACTCGGACCTACTCGGCTCGTAAGTACTCGACTCATTTACAAAGCGAGTTACTCATGAGCCTTCAAATTGAGTTTCGAATATGAACCATTTCACTTAAAAATGAACCACTACATATTAAATTGGTTACTTAACTAATATTTATATATAAAACTTTTTCACTTTTATTTATGTATTGAAATTATAAAGAATGTAATATAAATTAACATTTAATTCATTGATTTATTCAAGTACAAGTTTACACAATTTCATACTACACTTTATAAATTATAAAGATTGATATAAATATCACATATTTAGCTTACTAGCATGGATCAGACCAATATTCGAATATGATCCATCGAACAGGTATCGAGTATGGTTTGAGAAAAAATGAAATACTCGAACCTTAATACGAGCGAACACTGGTCTGCTCGAGTTCGACTCGTGTATCATTAAATAGAAAACGAGTATAGATCAGATTCGACTCAGATCAACTTCGAATTCGAACTTTGGATTATATTTTCGAGCCGATCTCGAGTCGAGTACCGAACTACTTTGCTCTGTTATCACCCCTACAATTTACTCATCATCACATGTCGTGCTTCCACAAATTAGTCTTTTCTAAGGAATATTGATAACTAGATTTTATACCTACTTATCCGGTATCTGTTACTTGAATTAGTTGCTTAATCTCATGTTTTTAGTTACTTTTCCTGCATTTTGTGTTCGTTTTGTAGATTATATGCTTGGGAGCTATGATTGCAAAGAATTGGTATGAAATCGCAAAGAAAAGCAATATGGACATCATTTGGGCTTTCATATTCATTTCATGTTTTTGGCTTGGAACTTCGATTACATTGTAGAGATTCTTCTTAGCTTTCCGGAATAACTTGAATCATTCCAATCGGAGTTCGGATGCAATCGTTAAGACATTTGTACCAACGGACGTCGAACGTTACTGTTTTGGGTGGCCATTTGCATAGCAGTCACTTCTAGCCCAATTTCGACCTTCATCCGTTCGTTATTTCAAAAATCTTAAAGAATAAAAGTTGTAGAGCTCGTCGATATCGTCGAATTGATAGGTGGCAGGCCTCGTAACGTCAAAGTAAAAAATTTTCCTTCACAAAACCGCCGCCGGGGTAGGCATGCAAGCATCAAAGCAGGCCTCTAGCCCGCTGGGGCGGGTCCAAAATAAGCCTAGACCCCCGTCAAGGTTTGGATCCGATTGACACAAGGACTTCCAAGAGGACTTAAAGACATATAAAGAGACTTATAAAAGGAGGAGAATCACAAGGATTAGGGTAAGATTTAGAGACTAGAGAAAGGATTCCAATATATTAGATTAGAGTAAATTAGATGAAAATCCTAGTTCTTGTTAGATTTGGAGATTGAAGCAACTTGGAGACCATTGAAGATTCAAAGTAGGAGCAAGGAGGGAGCTTCAAATGTATAGACAATAGATTCTATCTTCTTATCTTCTTCTATCTTTATCTTTTAATGATTATTCAATTGTGGATTCTTAGTTTTAATTCAATAATCATGAACTAATTCTTTGTTTAAGATTACAATGTATCTTATTGTGTAGTTTATTTTAATATGCTTCACTATCAATTATTATATTCTCTTGTGAGGATTGTCTATTATGATTTGGACTTAATTGCTTAATTTCCTAGCTTACAATTACCGTGATAATCTATATGAACTCGAGAGATGAAGTATTGATTTAGATCTAATCATGATAGCATGTGTTTGTAATTTCTGCATAGATGGAATTCATGATTTGTGTTTAAGATAGAGATATGCCTTTACGCCATATGTAATCGTATAGAGAACTTGTGCTTGAAATCCTTTTTAATTGTAATTCTAATAGAGATATAGTGGATTAGTTAATTAGGGTGTCTTGCTTAATTCTATCATCTATGGATTTAAGTGAGTATGGGTATTATGCATCGAGAGGTGGTTTTATCTGCTTTAGTGTTCTTGATTAACAATTCAGGATAGAGAATAATTGATGAGAAGTGTGTTAACTTAAATGAAGCAATAAGTGAAGTTGTGATCTTAAATCTCTGTAATCTTAATTTAACTAGTGGAATTTAATAGTAGTTTAAATTATATAATTTGAAATTCATTCGTTTAAATAAGATTGAGTTGGTTACGGGTTAGTACCTGATGATTTTGTATTAATAATTTCTCGTTGGAACGATACTCTACTTTCACTTTCTTACTTGTTGACCACGTATACTTGCGTGTTTTGCGTAATTAGATTTTACCCAAAAAGAAAAAGAAAAAGAAAAAAATATAGAAAAAACAAGAATAAATAAAACGGGAAATAAGAGCAAAAAGCCCCCGTAGATGAAAAATAAAGCATAAGTATCCCATGTTGACCCGTGATATTGGTAATTGTTTGATTTTAGTTGGATCTAGCTTATTTTATGGATTTCTTGAGTTTACACTGTATGATACCTTCGAAGAGACTTGTTATGTGTTAAATTTGATTTTATATCAGTTAGCATTGTTGTTGAGCATACACGCACTATATTAGTGATAACAGTCTAAGGTTTGATGATTGATTTGGAAGTTAATGATTTGTTTTGATATGATGTATTATCATGTTGACTTGATTTCTCTAAGGCCGGTTGAATAGACTTATTTCTATCATTACTAATGGATTCGTAGGCATGTAGATTAGTTGCATTGCATAACATAGCTTTCTTGTGTTTTTGCTTGAAGACAAGCAAAGGTTTAAGTTTGGGGGTATTTGATAAGTGGATTTTATACCTATTTATCCGGTATCTGTTACTTGAATTATTTGCTTAATCTCATGTTTCTTAGTTACTTTTCATGCATTTTGTATTCGTTTTGTAGATTATATGCTTGGGAGCTGTGATTGCAATGAATTGGTATGAAATCGCAAAGAAAATTAATCCGGACATCATTTGGGCTTTCATGTTCATTTCATGTTTTTGGCTTAGGACTTGGATTACATTGTAGAGCTTCTTCTTAGCTTTTCGGAACAACTTGAATCATTCCAATCGGAGTTCGGATGCAAGAGTTATGACATTTGTACCAACGGACGTCGAACATCATTGTTTTGGGTGGCCATTTGCATAGCAGTCACTTCCAGCCCAATTTTGACCTTCATCCATTTGTTATTTCTAAAGTCTCAAAATATGAAAGTTGTAGAGCTCATCGATATCGTAAATTTGATAGGTGGCAGGCCTCGTAACTCTTCCCGGATCAAATGTTATGGCCGTTTTCCCAAAGGATGTCAAAGTAGAAAATTTTCCTTCACAAAACCGCCGCTGGGGTGGGAATGCAAGCGTCAAAGCAGGCCCCTAGCCCGCCGGGGCGGGCCCAAAACAAGCCTAGACCCCCGCCGAGGCGTGGGTATGCCTAGAAAATGTCAGAAAGAGCGAATTTTGGTCCAATTTGAGTCGTGGAAGGATTGTTTCAATCCAATTGATACAAGGACTTCCAACAGGACTTAAAGACATATAAAGAGACTTATAAAAGGAGGAGAATCACAAGGATTAGGGGAGATTTAGAGACTAGAGAAAGGATTCCATTATATTAGATTAGAGTAAATTAGATCAAAATCCTAGTTCTTGTTAGATTTGGAGATTGAAGCAACTTGGAGACCATTGAAGATTCAAAGTAGGAGCAACTAGGGAGCTTCAAATCTACGTACAATAGATTCTATCTTCTTATCTTCTTCTATCTTTATCTTTTAATGATTATTCAATTGTGGATTCGTAGTTTTAATTCAATAATCATGAACTAATTCTTTGTTTGAGATTACAATGGATCTTATTGTGTAATTTATTTTAATATGCTTCACTATCAATTATTATGTTAAATTGTGAGGATTCTCTATTATGATTTGGACTTAATTGCTTAATTGCCTAGCTAACAATTACCGTGATAATCTATATGAACTCGAGAGATGAAGTATTGATTTAGATCTAATCATGATAGCATGTGTTTGTGATTTCTGCATAGATGGAATTCATGATTTGTGTTTAGGATAGAGATATGCCTTTACGCCATATGTAATCTTATAGAGAACTTGTGCTTTAAATCCTTTTTATTGTAATTCACATAGAGATATAGCGGATTAGTTAATTAGGTTGTCTTGCTTAATTCTATCATCTGTGGATTTAAGTGAGTATGGGTATTATGCATCGAGAGGTGGTTTTATCTGCTTTAGTGTTCTTGATTAACAATTCAGGATAGAGAATAATTGATGAGAAGTGTGTTAACTTAAATGAAGCAATAAGTGAAGTTGTGATCTTAAATCTCTATAATCTTAATTTAATTAGTGGAATTTAATAGTAGTTTAATTTATATAATTTGAAATTCATTCGTTTAAATAAGATTGAGTTGGTTACGGGTTAATACTTGATGATTTTGTATTAATAATTTATCGTGGGAACGATACTCCACTTTCACTTTATTACTTGTTGACCACTTATACTTGCGTGTTTTGCGTAATTAGATTTTACCCAACAAATATTCTCCTTGCCATATTCAACCTTAAGAATAACAAGAATCTTCCACAAATTGCTTAATAATTGGGAAGCAATATGAATAACTCTGGCATTTAAAAGATTCTCAAATCTTGTTGTGGGGTCACAAGACCTTGAACTACGTCCCCAGGTTATCAAGTATCTCGACTTGAACCTTTAACAATAATAAGACTATATGGACCTTTCTTCTCGTACTCAGGGGGATAAGCCATTCGTACAATGTTTTGTACACAAACATTTTAACACTTTCGCGTAATATAATCCCCTATAAAAGGGTTGTTCACCTCAGCTTCTCAACATTTGAATCCGCACCAAAATAATTTGGTTTGACATAACTTGTGACGCCCCCAAAATAGGTATATAACACCCATTCTGAGTCGTCAAAAAACATGGTACAGAAACAATTAATACTTTATTAATACAACATAAAAATTGTGAGTTTAAATACAAATATTATCATCTAGACAATATCCACACTCAAATAAGTCCTCATTATAATTATTAATACATTATTTTACAAAAATGGTGAGGACTACTAAAACGACTTTCTAGAACCTTCATTCCATACCCCAACTAGTACTCGCTACATTCTCGCCTCCTGAGAAGAAAAATGGAACAAAAGGAAAAGGGTGAGCTCAACTAGCCCATTAAAGAATATTATGACTAAGATAACATAGAACAAATTATAGTTAGTCTTCAACGGGGAAAAATTTTATAGAATACAATAGACAACCAGTTTTAAATTAATCTTCGCAGCGGAAATAATAATTCATTAGAAGGGTGAAGTAGAGAATGCAATCTACTATCTTCTATATATGAATTTAAAAGTTCATCGTTGATATTTTATCCCTGTAACATCAATCAATATATATCTGGAATTAAATATTCATCTTTACGAGTCAGCTGAGTTAACGGAGTAGCGATTCGAGAAAATCCTTCCACAAATCTCCGATAATAACCAACTAAGCCTAGAAAGCTACGTATTTCGATTACCAACTTAGGTTGCTCTCAACTGTAACTCATATCCCAACCTTGGATAGCACGTCACAATGACACCTATCAGTTTACTATCGCACGAATATGGCGTCCCCTACGAGAATAAAGGCGGTGCATTCCATAAAAGAAGTCACCGGATAGAGGCTCGATTATCAACTTCTATAGTTGGGTTTTTAACTCCACGAAGTTCAATAGGAGCCATTCGATATGAGATTTTAGAAATGGGTTTTGTGTCTGGGTTCAAAGTTCATACAAAATTCAATATCACGCTCTGGGGAGTAGGCGGAAATTTTTTCAGAAATCGTCGGAAATTTACTAACAACGAAATATCATTCAAATCTGACGTATTTTTGTTCAAGTCCATAACATGGCTAAGAAAGCTTGACATCTGTTTTTCAATAAACCAATGACTTTACGGCTTGATATGACAAAGTTTGACTTCAATGGTTTGGTTTCTTAAATTTGAATAACAGGTTGCTTAGGAATATGAAAACTAACAACCTTACAAAAGCAATCAATTTGGCATGATGAGTAGTTAACCAATCAATCCCTAAAATCACATCAAAAAGAAGTATCTTTAAAGAGATAAGATCAATAGGTGATGTGATGGTGCCAACTTGGATCAAACAAGATTTATAAAGAGTGGATGTGATGAAAGTTTCTCCTAACGGAGTTTCAATAGATAGGTCAAAGTCTAATTTCTCCGGAGTCAAGTTTAAACGTTGAGCACAAGCAGGAGAGATAAATTAATGGGTAGCACTGGTATCTAGTAATGTATAAACTTCGCATGAATTTATGATTAGCTTACCCGTGATCACCTCGTTTGGGTTCCTCGTATGTTGACCAGTCACGACAAACAATCTTCCAGGAACCGTTGACTTTGACTTTTCTGGGACAACCTTTTGAGTCACCATCCCCGCTGGACTTGGTTTCGGTATAGTGCAATCTCAAGCGATATGCCCTTCCTTTCCACAGTTATAACATACCTTAAACTGTTGTGGGCAGTTTGGGCTGATATGTCCTTCTTTTCCGCACTTATAGCATATAACCGGTGGTCGTTCTCCTCCCTTGGAACCAGTTGTTGCTGGTGATGATGTCTTCACATTGTCATTGTTGAATCTTATCTTTTTAAAATCTCCCCCCGACTCGCTTCTTCTATTTTCATGGCCACGATTACCACCAGAGTGGTTGCCGCTCTTGTCCATATTTTTCTTTCTCATGGGTTATCGTTGTTACGATGATCATTGTCACCACCAATATGATCCTCAGTTATGGTCCCTCAGTTGACCGTACTCATTATCTTGCTCTAATAATTAAGCCATCTTGACAACATTTGAATAGAGAAAAAATTTATGAGAAATGAGATATTGACGTATGCCGGGTTTCAAACCTCTCAGAAACATCCGTGTCATACGTTCCTCATTCTCCACTAAATAAGGTGCAAACCTGGACAACTCTGCAAACTTCACCTCGTACTGGGACACCGTCTTGTTATTCTGCTCCAGTCTAATAAACTCTACCTCCTTCATATGACGAATACTTTCAAGAAAGTACTTGTCATTGAACAGTATGGCTCGCCTCGCCACGGAACATAAAGGTGGCGAATGGAACCTTATGTTCCTCCGTGCATCCCACAACATCGAATATCTTGGTAATTTGTTTAACCCACGTCTCTGCCTTGATCGGATCCGGCTTTCCAATAAATTCTGGTGGTCCCAACTCTTTGAGCTGCTTGGCTGTGACAAACTGTGAATTGCTATCATTTCCTCCTGTATTTTGAACACGAGTCTCCCTCGTCTAATTTTGCATGAACCGCAAAAAGCTTCTAAACATCCCATCGTTCATCATCTGCTCAGTGGTGTTGTTCACAGGAGGAACATTGCCAGCCTATTGCACGTTCTCCTCATTGGTGAGCACATGTGTCTCCACGGTCTCATTTACTCCATTGTTAACATTCTCAGTCGACATTCTTAAATACTGCCATAAAACAAGGGTTAATTTAACAAATTAACATATCACATAATACCCCTATATTATGACTGACCAACAAATAAGCTTAGGTAGGACACACTAATGAAGGAATTACTCGTCTCTCCCCTCCTAGTTCTATTCCCCGATCTCCGCCAGAGATCATATCCCTAAGCTTTGATACCAACTGTGACACCCCCAAAATAGGTATACAACACCCATTATGAGTCGTCAAAAAACATGGTACATAAACAACTACAACTTTATTAATACAACATAAAAACTGTGAGTTTAAATACAAATATTGTCATCTAGACAATATCCACACTCAAATAAGTCCTCATTACAATTATTGATACATTATTTTACAAAAATTGTGAGAACTACTAAAACGACTTTCTAGAACCTTCATTCCATACCCCGACTAGTACTCGCTACATTCTCGCCTCTTGAGAAGAAAAATGGAACAAAAGGAAAAGGGTGGGCTCAACTAGCCCAATAAAGATTATTATGACTAAGATAACATAGAACAAATTATCGTTAGTCTTCAACAGGGAAAATATAATAGAATACAATAGACAACTAGTTTTAAATCAATCTTCGCAGCGGAAATAATAATTCATTAGAAGAGTGAAGTAGAGAATGCAATCTACTATCTTCTATATATGAATTTAAAAGTTCATCGTTGATATTTTATCCCTGTAACATCAATCAATATATATCTGGAATTAAATATTCATCTTTGCACTATAGGCCAAAGATATTCATCAGTTGGTCATGTTCATCTAAACACCTGTTCATCTTTGCACTACGGGCCAAAGATATTCATCAGAAAATCATTCATCTTTGCACTACATGCCAAAGATATTCAGTTATATCATCATTTAGGACTGAGGATGATGAAAAATATTTTAAAGAAAACGAATCCAGTGAAACAAAAGAATAAATATTAAGGATTCGTACTTTAAACAATCCAAGTTCAAAAATACTTCATAAATAACCAGAGTGGAGTAAAATTCAAGAATGAAGACCAAAACATAGATCCAATCAAAGATAGGAATCATAACAGACAATCATAGACACAGAAAAGAAAATTTAATTTTTCTGTGAATAGTGTCGTATTCGTGAATAGTGCCGTATACGTGAATAGTAACTCCGACACCAAAAGATAGAGATTCCACAAGAAAATCATCATGCTTCGTGAATAGTACTCGTGAATAGTAACTCATGAATAGTAACTCATAAATAGTAGCCCCGACATGAAAAGTTCCAAATTTGATAAAAATTCAGACCAATATTTTGGCATAATGATATTGAAGAAATAATATCATTTACGAAGAAAATAACATCTCTTACCTCAAAAGGATAGTACTTCTGACTAGAATACTGGATATAGTGCTGAAAGAACTTGCACCGTATAGCAATACTCAAAGTACTAAAATACTCACAAAAATACGCTCCATATTATAGACAGAGAAAGAGAGAGAAATCTTTAGTTTCTGGTCTGATTTTCAATTCTAACCTAAGCACCCTATTTATAGAAAATTGCTTATAACACCAAAGCAGAAAATTTAATAAAATAATAATATTTTATTTTTAATTTCCTTAGCCCACCTTGACCATCTGAATTCAGCCACCAAATACTGACAAAAACCAAAAAAAAAATGTTTTTGTAATTAAAAATAATTAAAACTTTCAAAAACCAATTATTTCAGAACTACGGAACTTCAATAATTCATAATAAATAGCCCTTTTATCAGAAAAATTTGAACCGCATGTCTTTTCCATAGAAATTTCATTATCTACAACTTTGTAGAAGAAGGTTTTCCAAATTCCAAACAGAAATTGACCGAAATCCACAAACGGACGATTTTACAGGCTATAATAAAATTTCAGTCAAGAAATGGGCCCACAAACATGTTTATCATGTTTTAAACAACTTTTGCAACAAAAATACTCTTTCTCCTCATATACTCATATATCCCACATTCATTGTAAAAATATAATCATTATTATATTATAATAATATAATAAAATATTATTTTATCAGAAAAGATAAAATATCGATTTTCAACAATTGTCACTTTAAAAATTTTCTCCATCTATATCCACATAAAATGAATATTTTCCTCATCATATAAATCAATAAATAATTATTCACAAATAATATTACAGAATCACAATACCGACAACCAGGCAGTTCCCAGGAAAGAGGGAGCTTTCCAATAAGAATTTCTCCTTACTGGAGCGCAATTAGGTGGCCAAACCTCTCCTTAGACAGAACTTTCTAGACATTGCCAATAATGTTATCTAATAATATTATTCAGATAATATTAATTATTGCTTCGATAATGGAAAATCTTGTGTAGTGACAATTATTGAAATAACGATAATATAAAATATCAATGCAACAATTATTGAATCAATAAAATCTTTGAGCGATAATTCTTGTAACAATTATTGAGTAAGTAGTGCCTTCTTACGTAAGAATCAATAATTGGTGCAATACTGTGTCATCTTCTTGTAGCAAACAACGCCAGACATTCTTGTGTTTTAACCACCGGTATTCCTACAATGATAATTGTAACAATAATTTGTTGTTATTTATAAACAACTTATACTTGTCCATCGTACGAATATTCCCCGACAGTAAGAATATTCCACGACCAAACGAATATTCTCCTATAAAAAATGAATATTTTATAACCACTTGCTTATTTCAAATATTTGCGCATTTTACCCATAACTAACCACATTAATCAAATCAACCCTTACTATTTCAAAATAATAAATAGAGGAAATTTAATTTTATTTATAATAAGTTCGGGTCTTACATAACTTCTCAGGAAACGCTTGAACTGCATAAACTTCTTTCACTATTTGTCTAGCTGAATCAAATATCATAGACTCCTAACAACAATTCGAACATCAATCGAAATAGTTTTAGCCAATTCATGTTGCATATCTTTATTAGTTTAAAGAAAACCAAAAATCATTTTTATGATGGTCAAGATACCATACTATTTTAATTGTACGTTGATGATTCAGTCATTATATGACTTTGTCATGCTAGATCATACCATAGTGGGTTGACGATCCTATGATCACATCCAACATCATGTTCAATTGCATTGATGACTTCCTCGTTTGTCATATCAGCATCATGTTTAGTGATGCCTTAATGACTACGAAAAATAAATACATCTTGATATTTTTAAATCATTTTTTTCTTAGCATAGACATACGAATAACGGTATTGTTTTTAAAACTCACTGGTTCCATCATTTGATCCAATGTTTTTCTAGAAAATAAAAGTGCACACATCGGTACGAAGTCAATAAATATCAAGAATCTAGCAAAGCTAGAAGATTTAGAATATCTAATACTCTCCATCCACCTTCAGTAGATTGATGATGGTTAAGAGTTAAAATGTGAAGAAATAAGCGATTTTGGACATACTACATCACCAGCGCGGGGGGCGCCGTGATTACATAGAAGATAACGTGGGGCGCACTGCATGGAAAGAACATTCTCTTCGACATAAGCGCGAGCGTCTTTGCAATAAGAAAAAAAGCGATTAATAGGGGCATACTGGAATTCGGACGAGACAGATGATGAGCTGCTTTATTTTGCTAGAAGTTGAGTTTTGTTGGGAGCTATGATTTCTTTATGTAATAGGGTCAAGTTAGTAGTGTGACAAGGAGGTTATTTCATAGTAATTGGGGTGTTTTGATTTAAAAACTTGTTGGGTACAAAAAGTAGTTTGATTTTTATTAGAATTCCTAACTGGATTGGAGGGATAACTTTGACATGTATTGGGACTGGATTTGGTTCAGCTTAGGGGAATTAATTATGTCAATAAGTAGAGTGCTGAATGGATCCATGAATTCAATTACACTTTAGAGAGCCAGAACTTAGAAGAAGATCTTGGAGGAACGAAGGAAGAGGTGATTTCACGAATATTGCAGAATTGAAGGCTGAAAAGGGTGGTGTATTACTATTCTTCTTTTTAAATTCAGTTCTTGTAATTGGGATGATGATTTCTTTACTTTATTCAATTTTTAATTCATTAATTATGAACTAAATTACTTTTTAGGCTTGCAATGGATCTTTAGTGTTGAATGATAATTATCATGCTTGGATTTGAGTTTAATAAACTATCAATTCAATTTATCTATTGTGATTTATACTTAATTCATGAATTGCTTGATCACCAATCTTATGTGGATTTGTATGGATTCGAGAGATGATGTATGAATCTGGACCTAATCACAATAGCATGTGTTCTTGAATTCTGTGTTTTAATGGAATCCTGATGAATGTTAGGATAGAGATATACCTAGCATCGCATGTAATCAGGAAAAGAACTTGGAATTTAAAATCTTTTTAATTTTAATTTATATAGAGATATAGTTAATTAGGGTGTTTGGCTTAATTCTATCTAATTTGTGGATTTAAGTTAATATGGTGTTAGTACATTGAGAGATGGCTAATTCTACATAAGTGTTCTTGATTAATAAACTAAGATAGTGAGTTAAACTGGAATATGGTATAGTACTTGGAGTGAGACGTAAAGTGAAGTTGTAAGCCTAATTCTCCATTATTTGCTTGAAATTACGGTTTTTACGTTGTGTTGATTGATTGGTATTTTTAGTTTCTTTGTTTTCTTTAATTATAATCATTAATTTGGATAGTTTAATAAAATTGGGTTAATATAAAATTGGTAATTGTTAGAATTAATTTCTTACTATTCTTTGTGGGAACGATTCTTTTCTTATCATTATATTACTTGTTGACCATGTATACTTGCGTGATTTTGCGTAATTGGAATTCGACCAACAAGTTTTTGGCGCTGTTGTTGGGGAATAGTTTTGATTTTAATATTTTTCGATATCAGTTTAATTAGTTCAATTTTACTTAAACAAATTTTCCTTTTTTTGTTTTGTTCTTTCTTGTTTCAGGTTCATTTGAGTTAGTTTATGAAAACTCGGTCTATGAAGCTAGACTTACTTCCTTTTGAGGATGATATCGAGAAACGGTTTCAAAGGCTAAGCAAGTGGATTAAAGACACTAGGGAAAACTTCGAGAACTCTGATAAGGAAGAAATAATGGTTGCAAAAGATCAAAAAGCGCTTTGGGGTTATGATACTCCCAAGGTGAATGAGCTTCACTCAAGTATCACCAGGCCGGCGATTGCTGTAAATACTTTTGAGATCAAGCCTAGGACCATAAAGATGATACAAAACTTGGTACAGTTTGGTTTCTGATACTGACTAATCACCTTCACCTAATCCTCTGGTGGGAAAGCTAAAAATGATTGATGAAAAGGCAGGACGTGAACTTAAGGAGAAAGCTCGAGCTAGTTTGGAACTTGGCCAGTCTTCAAAGAAAAAGATCAAATGAGGGGGGAGGCCTGCCCCACCTTAATTTATTTAATTTTATTTATGGTAAATTTTTACTCTATGAATATTAGAGGTGTAAATATGAAGTCCAAACAGAATAATGTCCTTGCTATTTTGTGTAAGCATAATATTTCTTTTGTTGGCCTAGTTGAGAGTAGAGTCAAATGCCCAAAAGCCAATACTATTTCCAAAGCCATATGTAGTAAATGGAATTGGAAGTTTAATTATGAACATCATGGGAATGGGAGAATATAGGTTGGTTGGGACCCTTCGCTTTGGACTATAAATATTATTTCTAAATCTTCTCAATATATGTATTGCTTGGTTTTGTCTGCTACCTCTTCCTTGCAGTCCTTTGTTACTTTTGTTTACGGTTTAAATACTCCCTCTGAGAGAAAAACTCTTTGGATTGATCTTCGTTCCTTATGTCATTCTATCAATCTGTCGTGGTGTCTGCTAGGGGATTTTTACGAGGTTTTGTCTGTTGCTAAAATTATGGGAGGTGTTGAATCCTGGAATGGAGGTATGCATTACTTCCTGGATTGTTCTACTGATCTGCTATTGTCTGATATTCGTGCGGTTGGGCCCATTCACACTTGGTGGAAATCTAGTGATATTAAACCTCAATTCAAAAAGCTTAATAGGGCTATGGTTAATTGTGATTGGTTGCATCAGTTACATGAGTCTCAAGTTATGTTCACTCCTTGTGATCTTTCAGATCATTGTCCGGTGGTGGTTCAAACTGGTATGTCTTTTCCTAGAGTTCCCAAACCTTTCAAAATTTTCAATTTACTGGGCAAGCTTGGAAATTTTCATTAGGTTGTTCAGTCCGCTTGGAATACCTTTTCTCCTAGGGATCATCTCCAGGTTCTAGCTGATAAGCTTAGGTCAGTCAAACGGGCTCTTTCCACTCTTAACAAAGAAAATGGTAATCTTGCATCTAATGTGGATAAGGCTAGAGCGATTCTTCATGACACTCAGTGTAAGACCACAACTTATTATAAATAAAATAAATTTTTCTCTATTTTGAAATAGTAAGGGTTGATTTGATTAATATGGTTAGTTGTGGGTAAAATGCGCAAATATTTTAAATATGCAAGTGGTTATAAAATATTCATTTTTTTATTGGAGAATATTCGTTTGGTCGTGGAATATTCTTCTTTGTCGGGGAATATTAAATGCATTTGACGCATGCAACCTTATGTGTGGGTTCCATAACTTGAAAGCGATTGGATGAAGAAAACGACAAGTATAAGTTGTTTATAAATAACAAATAGTTAGATTATTACCATTAATATTGTTGGAATACACGGTGGTTAAAACACAAGATGTCTGGCGTTGTTGCACGGTAGCACATGGTATTGCACCAATTATTGATTCTTACGTGAAGGCACTTTACTCAATAATTGTTACGATAATTACTTATTCGATATTTTATTGATTTAATAATTGTTGCATTGATATTCTATATTACTGTTGTTTCAATAATAGTCACTACACAGTATTTTTGATTATCGAAGCAATAATTCATATTATCTGAATAATATTATTAGATAACATTATTGGAAATATCTAGAAAGTTCTGTCTAAGGAGAGGTTTGGTCACCTAATTGCGCGCCTGTAAGGAGAAATCCTTATTGGAAAGCCCCTCTTTCTGAACCCTTTTGATTATTTGTGATTGTGATTACGTAATATTATTTGTGAATAATTAATTATTGATTTATATGATGAGGAAAATATTCATTTTATGTGGATATAGATGGAGAAAATTTTTAAAGTGAGAATTGTTGAAAATCGATATTTTATTTTTTCTGATAAAATAATATTTTATTATATTATTATAATATAATAATGATGATATTTTTACAATGAATGTGGGATATATGAGTATATGAGGAGAAAGAGTATTTTTATTGCAAAAGTTGTTTAAAACATGTTAAACATGTCTGTGGGCCCATTTCTTGACTGAAATTTGATTATAGCATGTAAAATCGTCCGTTTGTGGATTTTGGACAATTTCTGTTTGAATTTGGAAAAACTTTCTACTATAAAGTTGTAGATAATGAAATTTCCTATAGAAAAGACATGTAGTTCAAATTTTTCTGGTAAAAGGGCTATTTATTATGAATTATTGAAGTTCCGTAGTTCCGAAATAATTGGTTTTTGAAAGTTTTAATTATTTTTAATTACAAAAAGCGTTTTTTGGTTTTGTCATTATTTTTGGTGGTCAATTCGGATGGTCAAGGTGGGCTAAGAAATTAAAAATAAAATATTATTATTTTATTAAATTTTCTGCTTTGGTGTTCTAAGCAATTTCCTATAAATAGGGTGCTTAGGTTAGAATTGAAAATCACACCAGAAACTAAAGATTTCTCTGTCTTTCTTTCTCTATAATATCGAGCTTATTTTTGTGAGTATTTTAGTACTTTGAGTATTGCTATACAGTGCAAGTTCTTTCAACACTATATCCAGTATTCCAGTCAGAAGTACTATCCTTTTGAGGTAAGAGATGTTATTTTCTTCGTAAATGATATTATTTCTTCAATATCATTATGCTGAAATATTGGTCTGAATTATTATCAAATTTGGAACTTTTCATGTTGGGGTTACTATTCACGAGTTACTATTCACAAGTACTATTCACGAAGCATGATGATTTTCTTGTGGAATTTCTATCTTTTGGTGTCAGAGTTACTATTCACGTATACGGCACTATTCACGTATAGGACACTATTTACGAATACGATACTCTTCACAGAAAAATTAAATTTTCTTTTCTGTGTCCAAGATTGTCTGTTATGATTCCTATCTTTGATTGGATCTATGTTTTGGTCTTCATTCTTGAATTTTACTCCACTCTGGTTATTTATGAAGTATTTTTGAACTTGGATTGTTTAAAGTACGAATCCTTAATATTTATTCTTTTGTTTCACTAGATTCGTTTTCTTTAAAATATTTTTCATCATCCTCAGTCCTAAATGATGATATTACTGAATATCTTTGCCATGTAATGCAAAGATGAATGATTTTCTTATGAATATCTTTGGCCCGTAGTGCAAAGATGAACAGGTGTTTAGATGAACATGACCAACTGATGAATATCTTTGGCCTGTAGTGCAAAGATGAATATTTAATTCCATATATATATTGATTGATGTTACAGGGATAAAATATCAACGATGAACTTTTAAATTCATATATAGAAGATAGTAGATTGCATTCTTTACTTCACTCTTCTAATGTATTATTATTTTTGCTGCAAAGATTGATTTAAAACTGGTTGTGTATTGTATTCTATTAGATTTTTCCCTGTTGAAGACTAACGATAATTTGTTCTATGTTATCTTAGTCATAATATTTTTTACTGGGCTAGTTGGGCTCACCCTTTTCCTTTTGTTCCATTTTCTTCTCAGGAGGCGAGAATGTAGCGAGTACTAGTCGGGGTATGGAATGAAGGTTCTAGAAAGTCGTTTTAGTAGTCCTCACCATTTTTGTAAAATAATGTATCAATAATTGTAATAAGGACTTATTTGAATGTGGATATTGTCTAGATGACTATATTTGTATTTAAACTCATAGTTTTTATGTTGTATTAATAAAGTTGTAGTTGTTTCTGTACCATGTATTTTGACGACTCAGAATAGGTGTTGTATACCTATTTTGGGGGCGTCACAGTTGGTATCAGAGCTTAGGGATACGATCTCTGGTGGAGATCGGGGAATAGAACTAGGAGGGGAGAGACGAGTAAATCCTTCGCTAGTGTGTCCTACCTAAGCTTATTTGTTGGTTGGTCATAATATAGGGGTATTATGTGATATGTTAATTTGTTAAATTAACCCTTGTTTTATGGAAGTATTTGAGAATGTTGACTGAGAATGTTAACAGTGGAGTAAATGAGACCGTGGAGACACATGTGCTCACCAATGAGGAGAATGTGCAACAGGCTCGCAATGTTCCTCCTGTGAACAACACCACTGAGCATATTATGAACGATGGGATGTTTAGAAGCTTTTTGCAGTTCATGCAAAATCAGACGAGGGAGACTCGTGTTCAAAATATAGGAGGAAATGATAGCAATTCACGGTTTGTCACAACCAAGCAGTTCAAAGAGTTGGGACCACCAGAATTTATTAGAAAGTCGGATCCGATCAAGGCAGAGACGTGGGTTAAACAAATTACCAAAATATTCTATGTCTTGGGATGCACGGAGGAACATAAGGTTCCATTCGCCACCTTTATGTTCCGTGGCGAGGTAGACTACTGGTGGGAGTCTGTGAAGCGTACACATCCAAACTTTTCTCAAAGATGTCTTGGGAGACATTTGAAACTATTCAATGACAAGTACTTTCTTGAAAGTATTCATCATATGAAGGAGGTAGAGTTTATTAGATCGGAGCGAGAATAACATGACGGTGTCCCAAAGACAAGGCGAAGTTGGCAGAGTTGTCCAAGTTTGCACCTCATTTGGTGGAGAATGAGGAACGATGACGCGGATGTTTCTGAGAGGTTTGAAACCCGACATACGTCAATATCTCATTTCTCATAAATTTTCTCTCTATTCAGATGTTGTCAGCGTGGCTCAATTATTAGAGCGAGATAATGAGTATGGTCAACTGAGGACCACAACCCGAGGATCATAAGGTGATAGCGATCATCGAACAACGATAACCAAATGAGAAAGAAAAATATGGACAAAAGCGGCAACCACTCTGGTGGTAATCATGGCCATGAGAATAGAAGAAGCGAGTCGCGAAGAGATTTTAAAAAGAGGAGATTCAACAATGACAATAAGATGACGTCGAAAGACCAAAGAAGAATCGGTTCCAAGGGAGGAGAACGACAACCTGTTATATATGCTATAAGTCACGGAAAAAGAAGGACATATCATTAACCGCCCACAATAGTTTAAGGTATGTTATAATTGTGGAAATGAAGGGCATATCGTTCGAGATTGCACTGTAGCGAAATCAAGTCCAGCGGGGATGGTGACTCAAAAGGCTGTCCCAGAAAAGTCAAAGTCAATGGTTCCTGGAAGAGCGTTTGTTGTGACTGGTCAACATGCGAGGAACCCAAATGAGGTGATCACGGGTAAGCTAATCATAAATTCATGCGAAGTTTATACATTACTAGATACCGGTGCTACCCATTCATTTATCTCTCCTACTTGTGCTCTCGTTTAAACTTGACTCCAAAGAAATTAGACTTTGACCTATCTGTGGAAACTCCGTTAGGAGAAACTTTCATCACATCCACTATTTATAAATCTTGTTTGATCCAATTTGGCACCATCACATCACCTGTTGATTTTATCTCTTTAAAGATACTTGTTTTTGATGTTATTTTAGGGATTGATTGGTTAACTACTCATCATGCC
The DNA here is from genome assembly GCA_020205605.1 of Panax ginseng. Classification (NCBI taxonomy): domain Eukaryota; kingdom Viridiplantae; phylum Streptophyta; class Magnoliopsida; order Apiales; family Araliaceae; genus Panax; species Panax ginseng. The sequence goes on from CM035136.1 coordinate 71,498,275, forward strand.
AAATTGATTGCTTTTGTAAGGTTGTTAGTTTTCATATTCCTAAGCAACCTGTTATTCGAATTTAAGCAACTAAACCATTGAAGTCAAACTCCTTTATATCAAGCCGTAAAGTCATTCGTTTATTGAAAAACGGATGTCAAGCTTTCTTAGCCATGTTATGGACTTGAACAAAAATACATCAGATTTGAATGATATTTCTGTTGTTAGTAAATTTCCTGACGTATTTCCTAAAAAATTTCCTAGCCTACTCCCACAGCGTGATATTGAATTTTGTATCGACTTTGAACCCGGTACAAAACCCATTTCTAAAATCTTATATCGAATGGCTCCTATTGAACTTCAGGAGTTAAAAACCCAACTATAGAAGTTGATAACCGAGCCTCTATCTGGTGACTTCTTTTGTGGAATGTACCGAAGCCAGACTCTCCATAGGGGATGCCATATTCGTTCGATAGTAAAATGATAGGTGTCATTGTGACGTGTTATCCAAGGTTGGGATATGAGATACAGTTGAGAGCAACCTAAGTCGGTAATCGAAATACGTAGTTTCTAGGCTTAGTTGGTTATTATCGGAGATTTGTGGAAGGACTTTCTCGAATCGCTACTCCGTTAACTTAGCTGACTCGTAAAGATACAAAATTCGTATGGAGCGAGGAATGCGAGAAGAGTTTCCAAGATCTCAAGAGGAGACTCATTTCGGCACCTATTTTGACAATACCATCTGGTTCGGATGAATTTATTATCTACAGCGATGCTTCAGGCAAAGGGTTAGGATGTGTTCTCATGCAACGTCGAAAAGTCATAGCCTATGCGTCGCGACAACTTAAAGAATATGAGAGGAATTATTCTACTCATGATCTAGAGTTGGCAGCAGTCGTTTTTGCGCTAAAGATCTAGAGGCACTATCTATATGGGGAGAAAGTGGAGATATATTCAGACCATAAAAGCCTCAAATATTTCTTCACCCAAAAAGAACTCAATATGCGGGAACGAGTGCGATGTTGTTAAAACAAAGGCCCATTTTGTGTGATTTACAAAAGATGAAGATAGAATTCAAGACTCCGGGGACCCATGCAATGATGTCAAGTATACGCATAGAACCGACTTTAATCGAAAAAGTTAAAGTTGCTCAAGCCACAGATCCAGAGCTGATGCGTATGAAGAAGAAAGTACAAGAAGGTACTATTCCAGAAGCAAGAATCAATGAAGAAGGAATACTTCGAGTCCACTCCAGACTTTGTGTTCCTAACAATTCTGACTTGAAGCATAGAATCATGATGGAGCCACACAACACACCGTTTGCAATCCATCTTGGGAGTACCAAAATGTATCATGATCTTCGACATACATTTTGGTGGAACAATATGAAGAGAGGGATCGCGAAGTTTATATCGAGGTGTTTAACTTGTCAACGTGTAAAGGCGGAGCATCAAGTGCCAAAAGGTCCATTGCAACAACTTGAGATTCTGAAATGGAAGTTGGAACACATTACCATGGATTTCGTTACGGGTCTTCCCACGGTTTCTCAAGGCATAAATGCGATTTGGGTTATTGTTGATAGATTAACCAAGTCTGCCTATTTCTTACCAATACAGGAGACTTATTCCCTTGAACGTCTTGCTAGTATGTACGTGAATGAGATTGTGAGGTTGTATGGCATGCCAGTATCCATAGTTTCAGATCGTGACCCAAGATTTACTTCAAGATTTTGGGTTAGCTTGCAAAAAGATATGGGTACGGATTTACGGTTCAGTTCGGCATACCATCCTCAAATGGATGGATAATCAGAGAGGACTATTCAAACTCTTGAAGATCTATTAAGACTTTGTGTCCTCGATTTCAAAGGGAGTTGGGATAAGTACCTACCATTGGTAGAATTCTCCTTCAACAACAGTTATCAGGAAAGTATAGGTGTGGCTCCATTTGAAGCATTGTATGGATGAATGTGTCACTCTTTAGTATGTTGGGATGAGGTAGAAGAAGAAACGTTGTTGGGACCAGAGTTGGTACGAATGACTACAGAGAAGATCCAAACGATTCGACAACATATAAAAATGGCACAGGATCGACAAAAGAGTTATGCGGATCTTCATCGAAAGGATGTGGAATTTAGTATTGGGGATCATGTATTGTTGCGTGTGGCTCCATGGAAGGGAGTTACAAGATTTGGGAAGAGAGGAAAGCTCAATCCACGATTTATTGGTCCATTTCAGATTCTTGACCGAGTAGGAAATGTGGCCTATAGACTCGCGTTACCTCCAAGTATGTCTCATGTTCATAATGTTTTTCATATATATGTGCTTCGTAAATATGTGAAAGACTCGAACCGCGTCACTGAGTTAGAACCGGATGAGATAGCCGAAGACTTAACGTAAGAAGAGGTACATGTCCTACGCACGAAGGTCATACCACAAGTTAAAGTTTTATGGAGAAACCATGCTATTGAGGAAATGACCTGGGAGTTGGAAATAGAAATGAAAGCGAGGTATCCTCATCTTTTCGAAACACCAGGTACGTACGTCAATTTCGAGGACATAATTTCATAAGGAGGGGAGGTTGTAAGACCCCAACTTATTATAAATAAAATTAAATTTCCTCTATTTTGAAATAGTAAGGGTTGATTTGATTAATATGGTTAGTTGTGGGTAAAATGCGCAAATATTTTAAATAAGGAAGTGGTTATAAAATATTCATTTTTTTATCGGAGAATATTCGTTTGGTCGTCGAATATTCTTACTGTCGGGGAATATTCGTACGACGACGCAGCCTTGTGTGGTCCCCATATCGGAAAGCGATTGGATGAAGAAAACAACAAGTATAAGTTGTTTATAAATAACGGCCTGATTATTACCAATTATCTTTGTTGGAATACCCGTGGTTAAAAACACGATGTCTGCTTATTTAATCTTTTCTGATAAAATAATATTTTATTATATTATTATAATATAATAATGATGATATTTTTACAATGAATGTGAGATATATGAGTATATGAGGAGAAAGAGTATTTTTGTTGCAAAAGTTGTTTAAAACATGTTAAACATGTCTATGGGCACATTTCTTGACTGAAATTTGATTATAGCATGTAAAATCGCACGTTTGTGGATGTAAAATTTCTTGACTGCAAAGTTGTAGATAATGAAATTTCCTATGACAAAGACATGTGGTTCGAAATTTTATTTATAAAAGGGCTATTTATTATGAATTATTGAAGTTCCGTAGTTCCGAAATAATTGGTTTTTGAAAGTTTTAATTATTTTTAATTACAAAAACGTTTTTTGGTTTTTGTCATTATTTGGTGGCTGAATTCAGATGGTCAAGGTGGGCTAAGGAAATTAAAAATAAAATATTGTTATTATATTAAATTTTCTACTTTGATGTTCTAAGCAATTTCCTATTAATAGGGTGCTTAGGTTAGAATTGAAAATCATACCAGAAACTAAAGATTTCTCTCTCTATAATATCGAGCGTATTTTTGTGAGTATTTTAGTACTTTGAGTATTGCCATACGATGCAAGTTCTTTTAGCACTATATCCCGTATTCCAGTCAGAAGTACTATCCTTTTGAGGTAAGGGATGTTATTTTCTTTGTAAATGATATTATTTCGTCAATATCATTATGCCGAAATATTGGTCTGAATTTTTATCAAATTTGGAACTTTTCATGTCGGGGTTACTATTCATGAGTTACTATTCACGAGTAATATTCACGAAGCATGATGATTTTCTTGTGGAATTTCTTTCTTTTGGTGTCGGAGTTACTATTCACGTATACGACACTATTCACGTATATGACACTATTCACGAATACGACACTATTCACAAAAAAATTAAATTTTCTTTTCTGTGTCCAAGATTGTCTGTTATGATTCCTATCTTTGATTGGATCTATATTTTGGTCTTCATTGTTGAATTTTACTCCACTCTGGTTATTTATGAAGTATTTTTGAACTTAGATTGTTTAAAGTACGAATCCTTAATATTTATTCTTTTGTTTCACTAGATTCGTTTTCTTTAAAATATTTTTCATCATCCTCAGTCCTAAATGATGATATTACTGAATATCTTTGGCATGTAGTGCAAAGATGAATGATTTTCTGATGAATATCTTTGGCCCGTAGTGCAAAGATGAACAGGTGTTTAGATGAACATGACCAACTGATGAATATTTAATTCCAGATATATATTGATTGATGTTACAGGGATAAAATATCAACGATGAACTTTTAAATTCATATATAGAAGATAGTAGATTGCATTCTCTACTTCACTCTTCTAATGAATTATTATTTCCACTGCGAAGATTAATTTAAAACTTGTTGTCTATTGTATTCTATTAGATTTTTCCCTGTTGAAGACTAACGATAATTTATTCTATGTTATCTTAGTCATAATATTCTTTATAGGGCTAGTTGAGCTCACCCTTTTCCTTTTGTTCCATTTTCTTCTCAGGAGGCGAGAATGTAGTGAGTACTAGTCGGGGTATGGAATGAAGGTTCTAGAAAGTCGTTTTAGTAGTCCTCACCATTTTTATAAAATAATGTATCAATAATTGTATTGAGGACTTATTTGAGTGTGGATATTGTCTAGATGACAATATTTGTATTTAAACTCACAGTTTTTATGTTGTATTAATAAAGTTGTAGTTGTTTTTGTACCATGTATTTTGACGACTCAGAATGGGTGTTGTATACCTATTTTGGGGGCGTCACACTCAGAATGATATTTCCTTTTATCCTATTGATCTTTCTCTGCTAAAGGCTCAAAGGATCCACTCTAATAATATGTGGTATGCCCTTAGTTGTGAAGAGAAGTTTTTTAAGCAAAAATCTAGAGTCCAATGGCTTAAGGATGGGGATAGATATTTTTATAATCAAATTAAGAATAGATGGAATCAAAATAAAATCCTTGCTATCGAGAATGAGGCAGGTATTCTGTGTACCGGGCAAAAGGACATTCAAACTATTTTTGTTGACAATTTTCATTCCTTGCTTGGTTCTCCTTCTATGGTGGGGGAGTCCTTTGTACGGGAACTTGCTCGTTATGCTCCTAAATTCGTTTATGATCTTCAAGCCTCCTTGATTGAGAGAGGCATCTCTGATCTTGAAATCTTGTCAACCTTGAAGTCTATGAAGAAAAACAAGAGTCCTGGTCCTGATGGTTTCAATGTGAACTTCTTCCTCTTTGTTTAGGACATTATTGGTAGTGATTTTACTCCGACTATCCAATCTTTTTTCAAGCATGGTTGCCTGTTTCGAGGTGCTAACTCTACTGCTATTGTCCTTGTCCCTAATGTGACAGCCCCAAATCCGGGTCCTCTGATCCCGGTTCAGTCATCACAATAAAGTTCAAACATCCACCTCTAAACAACATACGACAACTAAAATACGGAAAATAATAAATGTACGTCGTTCATTCAAAAGGTGTTACTAGTCCCAAGATTCGATAACCTTAAAATATTCTTACAAACATACCCTAAAATAATAATTAGGGTTCATATTACATAACGGTAATTTAAACTAGGCATATAGTAAAGTCTGCTCCTGGCGACTATCCTACATCTTTCCTTTACCCTTGTCCTTTCCTGAGGTCTCTGGCTTAGCTGCAATATAATTCATGATATAACAAGGATGAGCAACAAGTTTGCTCAACAAGTTTTAATACAACAATAAGGATATATCATGATGAAAAGAAAATATTTGACAAGGAATTCAACAATGTGAATATCTAAAGGATTCAACAATATGAATATTAGAAGCAAAGATAATAATTGCTTTTAGAATAACTGCTAGTCAAGTAGACTTTGAACTATAACACTCCAATGGAATCAATAATCAATTGACCCTTTTGTTACTGGCTATAGAATAAGTACTTGAGGGGATCAGCCTCGCGTACACCATGTATATGCATAACATTTAATTATGTTCTTTGTATCTTATATTAGATACTTGGGTACTCCCCTATCATAAGAGATGTGTTCATTCAGTCTAAGAATCCTTACCATTAATTGGTTGGGATAGCTTTTATAAAATTTCATATATTTCTGACCGAACAAAGGTTCAGACTCTATCTAACACAGTTCAAGAATTATAGAACTTTAAATGAAGTACAAGTCTAAGACTATATGAATTCAAGTGCACTAAGTGCGAATGTCGATAATATCGATGTGGAATAATTGTAAGGTAATTAACCCACTTAATAACCATGCTTGGACGAATAACTTTCAATTCAACAATAACCTGCTCAATATAATTTAGGGTAAGTTCAAGGAAACTTGCTTAACAAAAGTATGGTTTAAGGAACTTGCTCAATAAAAGTAGGGTTCAAAGAACTTGCATAAACATATACCTATTTGCACCAAATAAAGGTAGTGCGTAAGGTTTAGATACTTTGTGATGCCCCCAAAACAGGTATACATCACCCATCTTGAGTCGCCAGATACATGGTACTGAATACAAATACAACTTAATTATACAACAGTCGTGTAAAATACGACAAAACATAGACTGTGAGTTTTAATACAAATATTGTCATCTAGACAATATCCACACTCAATGGAGTCATCATTACATTTATTATCACACTATTTCACAGAATAGTGAGGACTACTAATGCACCATCTAGGACCATAACTCTGTTCCCCGACTAGTCCCAGCTACGTTCTCATTTCCTGAAGAGAACAGTGAAAGAAAGGGTGAGCTCAACTAGCCCAGTAAGAAATATTATGACTAAGATAATGCAGAATAAATTATCATTATCCTTCAACAATGTTAAACTAATAGAATATAATAGACAACAAGTTTAACTACAGCGGATCAAGCAATCCATTAGAAAAGTCAAGTAAGGTATAAATTCTACTATCTTCTATGATTTAAAAAGTTTTTCATCAACTTTATCGCTAAGACTCAGCTTAATAAATAAAATTGAATCATCCCTGCTCCACGGCCAAGGATATTCATGTAATCATCAATGGTCATGACTATACCGAATAATCCTTAGTCATAATCATACCAACAACTGTCCACTAATGAACTACAGGCCAATGAGGACTTTTACCACACCATTCGTCACATTACGGTCATGATTATACCGAATAATCCCTGGTCATAATCGTACCAAGTCCATCTATGCACGTAAGCCAAAGATGACTTTCAACATAATATAAGCATGAGGATGATGACAATTGAATAAAACAAGTTCAAGAATAAATTTTAAAGATTTATAAGTTAATTTATCTTGAACTCAATAACGTCCAAATTGGTAACATGATACTGATTTGTGCAGTAAAATTCAAGAATGCTCAGAAGAATATGTCCATGAAAAGATATTGGATGAAGCGCAAATATCAAGGATATTCCACTAATTTCATGGAGTATAGAAGCCAAAGCTTTAACCAACTGAGTATAATAGAATATATGAAACTGCAAATAGATTTTTGCCCGCCATGCGGTAATCCACGTAAACATATCATTTCCATAATTTAATAAAGAATGAATGAGAATGATCATTCACCATGCATGTGGTAATCCACATGAGACAAAGTTATTCCAATGAATAATAAAGAATGGAATAATGAAGGATTCACCATGCGTGCGATAGATTGCATGATGTGTTATTCCCAATAGAATAATAAATAATGGAACCAAGTCCCAAGCGTAACGCACGCATGAGATATTTCCAATGTAATAATAAATAATGGAACCAGGTCAGGCATAAACCCACAGACATGATATTCCAACAGAATAATAAATAATGGAACCAGGTTCGGCGTAAACGCATAGACAAGATATTCTAACAGAATAATAAAGAACAGAATATTAGAAGAATTTCACCATGTATGCGGTACTTCGCATAAATAGGTTATTCAACGAATGTAATAATAAGAATGGAATAACAGAAGTATTTCACCAAGTATAGGGTATCCCGCGTATACAGGTTATTCCAACAGAATAATAAAGAATGGAATAATAAAAGTTCTCTTCACGAATAAGAAAGAAAAAATACCCCTTACGAGTACAACAAATAATATCCCCGACCTTAGAAGAAACTGGATATTGGAGTACCGAAGTACCATAACACTTTTCTTCTTTCTCTCTATAGTTTCTCTCTTTAGAGTTTCAGTGAATTCGTAAGAAATAATGAAGGAATGAGCTTATATTTATAGGAGAATGGACTGAATAGTAACTAATTCATAAACGGTCCAAATTGATTTACTTTTAAACGGACGGTCCATATTTGTTTACTATTAAGACTTAAAGCAACGGTCCATACTGATTTACTATTAAAACTTTAAACCAGCGATCCATATTGATTTACTATTATAACTTTCCACCAGCGGTCCATATTGATTTACTATTAACTCATGAATAGTAACTCGTGAATAGTAACTTGTGAATAGTACTCGTGAATAGTAACTCGTGAATAGTAACTCGTGAATAGTACTTCGACACGAAAAGTGCCTCGAATACCTGATTGAACAATATAACCTCCAGACATCAATTATTATCGAAACAAATGTCAATTTCCACTAACATAAATAATTCCAACACAATAGAACTATAAAATTCATTTTTAATCAACACGAACTTATTCATCATTAATATTATAATTCACAATATTTAACAACCAGGTCGTTCCCAGGAAAGAGGGGGCTTTCCAATAAGGATTTCTCTTTATTGGCGTGCAATTAAGTGACCAAACCTCTCCTTGACAGAACTTCTAGACATTGTCAGTATTGCAAATAATAATATGAATAACTTTGTCGTCTTAATTATTGATTTAATAATATAACATATTATGCAGATGATATTGTAACAATAATTGAATCAATAATATGAGAGATATGATGTAGCAATTACTGTAGCAATAATTAAGTATAACTGAGTGACTTATCACGTAAGCATCAATAATCAATACCGTGTGCTACTATGCAACCACGTGTATTACTGTACTTTTACTACCGAGTAGTTCAACAGTATTAACGGTAAAACTTCCGCCGTTATTTTCAAAAAATATTTTTGTCATTTTCTCCATCCGACAATAATTCCGTTGCGGGGTCCACTAATGATTATACCGTCGTACGGATATTCCCCGACAAAAAGAATATTCCCCAACCAATCGAATATTATACAACAACTTGCATACTTTTAAAAATTTATAAATACTACCCACAACTATAACATTATCTCAAATCCACACAAAAAAAATATTTTGAGAAAATTAAATCTTTATTCATTAAATCTAGGGTCTCACAATCTCTCCTCCTTATGAAATTTTGCCCTTGAAATTTATGTACGTACCTGGTATGCTGAAGAGGTGAGGGTATCTTGACTTCTTTTCAGATTCTAACTCTTGAGGTATAACCTTTGAGTGTCGAATATAATCCTTCTTATCCAAGATTTTAACATGTATCTCCTCATACGTTAAATCATTCGCTATCTCGTCCGGTTCTAAATTAATAATGTGGTTTGGGTCGTCCCCATATTTACGTAACGTTGATACGTTAAAAACGTTATGAACACGCGACATACTTGGCGGTAAAATGAGTCTAAGCCACAGTTCCTACGTCATCGAGGTTTTCAAATGGGCCAATTAAATCGAGGGTTGAGATTTCCTCTCTTCATTGATTCTTGCTTCTAGAATAACGCCCTCTTGAACCTTCTTAATTCTTCACATTCATCAGCTCCGGTTATGTAGCTTGAGCAGCTTTAACTTTATCAATTAAAGTTGATTCTACTCGTATATTCCTTATCTTCACGTGGGTTCGTATATTCGCACTTATAACCGCATACGATCTTATACTCAACGCGTTAGCTACCATGTTCGATTTTCCTACGATGTTATTAAATGGTACGATCGTAATCTTCAACAGTTCGAGTCAACGTCTTTGGCGCATGTTACGTTCATTTTAGTTGAAGAAATATTTGAGGGTTTAAGAAATGGGTTTTGTAACGCCCGAGAAAATCGGATTTTTGAGAATTAAATTTTTATTCTTATTTTTATTAAATGAATTTAATTGATTATTTATGGAGCAAGCTAATCGAACGTCGTTCTTTGACCTAGAAATGTCAGAACATCGTAGGATTTTGGCTACGTGGTAGAATTAAAGTGTTTGAATTTCCATGATGAAAATAAAAGTTTTCCGAGAAATTTTCCGAAAACCTATTCACGTTTTACGTTAAAGAATTATTTTGAACTTCCGAGAAATACGTAATGATAGAATATCGATGTGAGATGGAATATCTAATAATATTTTAGTTATGGAAAACGTAATATTTTGCATGTGGACTTAAAACCTAACATTTAAGGAAAATGATTTACGAGAAGGAAAGGAAATGTGATTAATGAATTAAACGATGATTGTATAATACGTAGGTATTGTACGAGGTAAGGAATATGAATACTATATGAGGTATTATATGAGTACGTATGAATAAAGGTATGTCGTATATGTGGAATTAGTATACGAGTTAGAATACGAGAATTATACGTATAATATATGTTATAAGGCTTTAAGCCAAAAAGAAAGGAATTGGTAGGATTTGTTAAGTATTATGTGAGCCCAAGTATTGGATGGTTAAGTCCAATGTGAGTTTATTAATGCAAGCCCGATGTTTGTTTAATTACAAGCCCAAAGCAATTTAATGCAAGCCCAAATGATTAGGTTAAGTTAATTAAGTTAAAGGCCCAAGTTATAATTCAATGGGTTAGGGGATGGTTTAAAACCATGGGGAAAACCATGGATAGTCCAAAGTTGTGGACAAGAAATTGATGTGCTAATCAAGTAAACTTAAAGGCTAAGTTAGTGTGGGGATCACACAAAGTGCATATATGTGATTAGCAAGAATACTTAATGACTAAGTAAGTGTGATGATCAAGTATTGTGGGGAGCAAGATAACTTAATGGCTAAGTGATTTGGATGCCAAGTATTTTGTGTGGAGGCCATGTTTATTTAGGGGCAAAGCAATGACTAGTAAGAAGGTGATTAAGGAGGTGGAGTGGCTTTATGTCCCTTATACCCTCATCTAGGAGTTTCTATAAATAGGCAGCTTGTGCATTCATTTGGAGGTTGTTTCATTTCATCCCACTTATAAGTTGAGAGCTTATTTGGTTGAGAGAATAAGTTAGCATAAGTTAGTCTTTCATTATTCAAATAAGCAAGAAGGAAGAAGAAGAGTTAGCAAGATGAAGATCAAAGCTTAGTCAAGTGCTCATTAAGGGTAAGCCATCTTGAACAATGATTCTCTTTCTCTTCCATAGATAGAGAAGGGGGTTGATAGAACTAATATGCTAAGGAATGATAAATCAAAGGCTTAAGTCTTAATAAGCCGTATACGTAATGAACAAGAAATCAAAACCAAGAATAAGTTATGAATTCATAAGGAACTTATATGAACTTTTCATATGTTCTCTTAAAAAGATGGTATGATAATAAGAAGCAAGGATGGTGGTTAAAAGATTGAATCCATAGGAAATCATGAGAAAAGAAGTCATAAGTTATGAGAAATGAAAATATAAGTAATTGATATTTTCATAAGTCATAAATTCACAATGAACTAGTAATAACTTATCATGTTTATAAGTTAACGAAGCATGTATGTTAAGATGATAGTATAATGGATTGAATCCAAGTGAAATGGTTTAAAAATCTCAAGTAACGAAGTTTCGCCGGAATTCACACGATTAGATGACGACCGTTAAATTCGTGAAATTCTCGGAATGGAAGTCGAATTTTGATATTGAGCTAGGAAACATTAGTTTTCAGTGGAGACCAGTCATATTTATCATTATAGAGTTGCGGACACAAAAATGGCAGGATTCCGACTTAGAACGAAGAAACGAGCGTTAAACGTTCACGAACGTTTATCGTTTTCGTTAAAAATGGACTAATAGGTGGAATTTTAGCAAATGAAGTCGAATAGATAAAATTATTTCTTGACCACGTAGAGTACGTGATTTGTGAACCGTAGGCTCTTGAACGAACCAATTCGGACTTATAACGAAGAAGTTACGAAGCCGGGAATCTCACTAAAAAAAATTACAGTAAAAATTTTACGGTCTTTGAAACCTCGAAGGTGCCGCTGGCGCCCATCAAGGCAAGGTAAGTCAGTCACCGTACTTGGCCAAAGTGAACTTCAACTTCTAAAGACTCACGCCGGAGTGCGACCTTTAACACAGGGACTCGCGCCGTAGCGCCGAGTCCATTCACCAAGCCCTAATAGGCGACGCCACAGCGCGGCACAGAGTGCAATAGCCGGCGCCGCAGCGCCAACTTTAAAACTTCGACAATGAAAAATGTTTACAAGTACGAGATGAAAGGAAATTGGTAAGTAACGAACTAAGGGAATTAATCAAACATTATTAAGTTATAATTAAACCCCATGTATGATCACTTAGGGTTAAAGAATGTCAATTGAAGATGAACGTGAACTATACGTAATAAGTACACATAACCAATGACGATCGAATATCGATTAATAACGTAAGGACGTTAATAAGCCATAAGGAAAGAAGATTGACTCGAACCGAGTTGTATTAATGAAATAATTTCACTTAAGTGTTATAAGAGAACGAAGTTGGTAAGGACGATGTAAAAGAATGACGGAAAGCCGGAACCAATAAATAACAAATCTAATACGGTATTAGATTGAGAAGAAGGGAAAGATTATTTAGGAACCAAGTATGTTCATTCATGACCTAACGTTGTATGTTATGTGATTATGTGTTGTAGAGACTGTAAAGACTCAAAGGAAACGTAATTATTCTAGTAGAGCATTATGAAAGGCAAGTTTTTCTTAAACCCTTATCTAACCTTCGTGTTAGTCAGGTTTTCAAATGATTAAAGTTATGAGATGCATGTATGGTTTTAAAGAAAGAGTCTATGCCCATTTTAACTCGGCTAGACTGATCTTGATAAGTCGATTGGTTTGTTTACAAGTCTTCCAATATAGAATTGCTAACGCTATCCTATGCCAATTCTTTGTACGGATTCAAGGTAAGCCTGAATAGGTATAAACAAATATATTTTCATCGATTATTCGATGGGCACGTGAGGTTGCCACAACATAAACGTATACACGTTTAATTGATGTAGTGTTGATCAACATAGGGTACTATAGGTCGATCACCTAGATGTACTAAATAAGCTATGCTTGGGACTTAGGGACTTCGTGCAGTTGTCCTTTTCAAAGAAACTATAAGATTTTCACGTCTTGAACTAGAATTGATGATTTACTAAATATTGTTATTGCAAAAACGCTTTGAAGGAAAAGGAAAGTTATTTTGAATTATTGATAGTACTTCGTAACTATCATCCAGTTATTGAAGATATACGATTCCTATGTTTCAAGCATGCTTTTAAAAATGAAATTGTTGTACTTGCTAAGCTTGTTATGCTCACACTTGCTTGAACCATATGATTGCAGCTTAAGATGATATGACCAAAGGATTCGACAAGGATAAAGTGAAGGCTAGAGCGAACTTATAGCGTACCTATGTAATAGTATAGGTTTGTAATGATAATATTTGATATTATGACAAGAACAAATGTAACGGTTATAAAGAACCTGGGGAATGGTAGTATTGTTTTGGAATACATATAAGACAAATTTGTTTTTTTGAGGCTTTTTCAATTGAATGTTTGTGTGAACTGTAACACCGTGGAGCACAATCTGTCGGGTTAAAAGAGACCCGGATTTGGGGACATCACAGTTGGTATCAAAACATTAGGTTATAAAACTTAAGGGGATAAGAACCTTAGGCTCATAATCTCGTTAAGGAAGAGAAGTCCGAAGGAAGAAAAAACTTGAGTTTTACTTGAGTTGAATGAGTCAATAAGGTATTGAGGAAACTCAGTATCAAAAGATTTAAAAGATGGAAAGTAACCCTAAATAAATTAAATGTGATTTGTGCTTATACTATTGTATGTTATGTACTAATCAACATATGTGTTATTATAGGATGTCAATCGATAGTTTAATGTATAGAGATATACATGCGGTGAGCGAAGAGCTTGTGAACCAAGTAGAGCCTGTGCCTATGTCGGTGGCGAAGGTACCATTAGTGATTCTAGAGGAGTCGGAGGCAGAGGAGTATTTTTCTGAGGAAGACTACTCCGAGGGAGAGATGGATATAGCGTCATATCTTAGTATGATGAATGATGGGGAAAAAGAAAGAGAGGTAACATCGATTACTACGGTGGTACCTACACTGGAGTCATCACCTCCAGATGCAATAGATGCATTATATCTGGCAGCGCTTGATAGGAATGTGCAACTTGGTATAGATGTGCAGAATCAGAGTGAAGAGATTAGTTATCTCCATGAAGCTAAGATGTCTGCAGAAGCAGATTTTGAGTTAGAGCACGATAAGCAGGTGCTTATGGCAGAGCAGGCTAGGAATTATAAGGCAGAGGCCGATGAGCTTCGTAGAGAACTGGGGGAGAAGGACCGAAGATAGCACGGATGTCTTACATCCATGAGAGTGCACATAAGGATTTCAAGCTGAAGGTTGCTTGTTATTCCATTGAGTTAGGACAAACCCGTCATATGATTAGTCGGGATACTATAGCAATGATTGCGAATGAGAAACACGAGGATGATGTTATGCATTATTAGAAGTCTAGAGTTATAAATATGTGTGTAGTGACCTAAAACCCTCTTTTAAAGGGTAGTCTTTTTGTAAATCCCAACTTTTGTGAAGTTCAATTGCGGGATAGAAAATGTAATAGCTTTTGTCTATGAAAACAAATTGTAAATAGTTTCAAACTATGAAGAAGCATATGAATATAATGAAGTTTTCATGGAAATGATTTGTTATGATGCGATTTGGTATGTGGCGATTAATAACGAAGTAAGTAAATAGATAATAATGAAATTTTATTTAATCTAAAAATGTCGACAGGGAGAAGATAACGTAATAAGGACGCGGAATCACATAATGATAATTAATGGGGTCAAAACAACCCTATGCAAGAGTTCGTTAAGTTATTAACGACTGCATTTACCCAAACCGGGGGTAGAGTACCAGCGAAACCTAAGGTAGCTAGAACGATTACCTTTAAAGAGTTTAAAATCATAGGTCCGTCGGAGTTCAAAGGAACGACGGACCCAATCGAGGCCCATACCAGGGTAAAAGAAATAGAGAAGGCGTTTGTTATTACAAGCGTATGTGAGATGCAAAAATTTTCTTTTGGGACTTACACGAGGAAGAGTGAAGCCAACTTTTGGTAGAAGGGTCACCAGGGTGGGGTTAGAACAGATGTGGTAACATGGAAACAATTCAAGAAGGTTTTCTTTGAGAATTATTTCCTTACAAATATGTGAGGGAGGATAGAGATTGATTTCTTAGAACTTAAGCAAGGGGATATTATATTTCCCTAGTACGCGAAAAAATTCAAATGAATTGGCAAGGTTTGTTTCACATCAAGTGGACACGGAGGAGGTGAAGGCTCGTACGTTGGAGCAGGGCCTGAAACCCAAGCTCTATAGTGGGATTTTGGTGATCTAGAGTGTTTCCTATGGGATCATTCTGGAGAAGGTGATTATAGCATAAGGTGATAGTGAGTTGTAGACTCAATACCACAAAGAGGGAAAAGATGAGACCAAGAATGAGGGAGGAACCAAGGTAGAGAATGGTAGTGGCAGTATGCCAAAGAGACATAAATTTTTAACTCCGGGAATACTGAAGTGGGATAAGGGGATCCTAAGTGAAGGATCCAGGTGTGTAAGACATGTGGAATGATTTATCTAGGAGTCTGTCTGAAAGGGATTACAAATGCCTTTAAAACATTAAGATAGAGGAGGAGGGATTAATTTTCGTTAATTATATTCGTGGAAATGGTTTCATGAATAATAGAAGTAAGCAAGTATCGGTAGATAAGTTCCGATTAATGTCAAGAGGATTTGAGGAAATTCTCGGTATGAATGGGTTGATTAACCATAGAACTATAATAAATTGTTATAAGAAAAGTGTGAACCTTAAGTTTTCTCAGAAAATCTAAGGTAGTAATTTACGGTAATAAAATACCGCAACATTATTATTGTCAAACCATGACGCAAGTTAGGTTGGTGTTAAGGAAGAGGAGGAGTCGTTACGGTTACGTATCGACTATCGTAGGAGGAATAAGTTAGCAGTTAATAATAAATACCCATGGCCCAGGATCAATGATCTATTTGGTCAGTTTAGAGGGGAAAAGAATTTTTCCAAAGATAGATATGTGTACGGGGTATAGTCGGTTGGAAGTAAGAAAGAAAGAGGAGGTACCATTAGCGTCACAGGATTTTAGAGAAAGGTTAATTGCGGCACCTGTATTGTCTTTATCAAATGATACGGGGAATTTTGTAGTGTATCTCGATGTTCGCATATATGACATGATTGCGTGCTCTTATAGCATGGCAATGTCATTGTGTATGCATCACGCCAGTTAGAGTATTATGAGGAGGTCTATCCTACTTATGATCTAGAATTGGCAGTTGTAGTTTTTGAATAAAAAAAATATGAAGATAGTAATTATACGGGGAGAAAAGTGAGATATACAAGGATTCTAAGAGTCTGAGATATATCTCCACACAGAAGGAGTTGAATATGCAGTAGAGAGAGGACTGGGATATCTTATATCTTTCAAGGAAGGTAAACGTAGAATTCGACGCGTTAAGTAGGAAGGGTAAGGAAAACTATCGATGTTAACGACTCAGATTGAGTTAATAACGGAGATGGCGGGAGTGGAGTTAGAATTTAATTTACATAATGAAACGATAGAAATGTTATTCAAAACATAGACTCAATCCACAATAATTGACCGAGTCAATTAAGTACAATTAGGTAATGAGGAGTACAAGTGAATGAAGAAGATGATGCAGGATAAGTAGAAGACTAAGTATAGTCTTATTTTGAGGGAGGAATTTGAGTTCCATATAAGTTCGAGTTAAAAGGATAACTGAGATGATATGTAGATAGCGAAATGTGTTAGTAAGTGTTTAACTTCCAACTCAAATTGTTAACAGGAAGTGATAAGTCATGTGTGAAAAGATAACACCTTCGATGAAGGTGAAATGGAAGAACCCCAATGTCGAAGAATCATTCTGGGAACTCGAGATTAAAATAAAGGAACATTATCCTTTGTGGTGTAGGTATTATTAGCGAGATTCTGGGGACAGAATCCTTATAAGGAGGGAAGAATGTAACGCCCGAGAAAATCGGAATTTTGAGAATTAAATTTTTATTTTTATTAAATGAGTTTAATTGATTATTTATGGAGCAAGCTAATCGAACGTCGTTCTCTGACCTAGAAATGTCAGAACATCGTAGGATTTTGGCTATGTGGTAGAAT
Organism: Panax ginseng; assembly: GCA_020205605.1. Classification (NCBI taxonomy): domain Eukaryota; kingdom Viridiplantae; phylum Streptophyta; class Magnoliopsida; order Apiales; family Araliaceae; genus Panax; species Panax ginseng. The sequence goes on from CM035136.1 coordinate 71,515,605, forward strand.
TAAAGAGTTTGAATTTCCATGACGAAAATAAAAGTTTTTCGAGAAATTTTCTTAAAAATACTATTCACGCATTTCTGTTCGGAAATTATTTTTGAACTTCCGAGAAATATGTAATGATAGAATATCGATGTGAGATGGAATATCTAATAATATTTCAGTTATGGAAAACGTAATATTTTGTATGTGGACTTAAAACCTAACATTTAAGGAAAATGATTTACGAGAAGGAAAGGAAATGTGATTAATGAATTAAACGATGATTGTATAATATGTAGGTATTGTACGAGGTAAGGAATATGAATACTATATGAGGTATTATATGAGTACGTATGAATAAAGGTATGTCGTATATGTGGAATTAGTATACGAGTTAGAATACGTGAATTATACGTATAATATATGTTATAAGGCTTTAAGCCAAAAAGAATGGAATTGGTAGGATTTGTTAAGTATTATGTGAGCCCAAGTATTGGATGGTTAAGTCCAATGTGAGTTTATTAATGCAAGCCCAATGTTTGTTTAATTACAAGCCCAAAGCAATTTAATTCAAGCCCAAATGATTAGGTTAAGTTAATTAAGTTAAAGGCCCAAGCTATAATTCAATGGGTTAGGGGATGGTTTAAAACCATGGGGAAAACCATGGATAGTCCAAAGTGGTGGACAAGAAATTGATGTGCTAATCAAGTAAACTTAAAGGCTAAGTTAGTGTGGTGATCACACAAAGTGCATATATGTGATTAGCAAGAATACTTAATGATTAAGTAAGTGTGATGATCAAGTGTTGTGGGGAGCAAGATAACTTAATGGCTAAGTTATTTGGAGGCCAAGTATTTTGTGTGGAGGCCAAGTTTACTTAGGGGCAAAGCAATGAATATTAAGGAGGTAATTAAGGAGATGGAGTGGCTTTATGTCCCTTATACCCTCATCTAGGAATTTCTATAAATACGGAGCTTGTGCATTCATTTGGAGGTTGTTTCATTTCATCCCACTTATAATTTGAGAGCTTATTTGGTTGAGAGAATAAGTTAGCATAAGTTAGTCTTTCATTATTCACATAAGCAAGAAAAAAGAAGAAGAGTTAGCAAGAAGAAGATTAAAGCTTAGTCAAGTGCTCATTACGGGTAACCCATCTTAAACCATGATTCTCTTTCTCTTCCATAGATAGAGAAGGGGGTATTGGTAGAACTAATATGCTAAGGAATGATAAATCAAAGGCTTAAGTCTTAATAAGACGTATACGTAATGAATAAGAAATCCAAACCAAGAATAAGTTATGAATTCATAAGGAACTTATATGAACTTTTCATATGTTCTCTTAAAAAGATGGTATGATAATAAGATGCAAGGATGGTGGTTAAAAGATTGAAGCCATAGGAAATCATGAGAAAAGAAGCCATAAGTTATGAGAAATGAAAATATAAGTAAATGATATTTTCATAAGTCATAAATTCATAATGAACTAGTAATAACTTATCATGTTTATAAGTTAACGAAGCATGTATGTCAAGATGATAGTATAATTTATTGAATCCAAGTGAAATGGTTTAAAAATCTCAAGTAACAAAGTTTCGCCGGAATTCACACGATTAGACGACGATCGTCGAATTCGTGAAATTCTCAGAATGGAAGTCGAATTTTGATATTGAGCTTGGAAACATTGGTTTTCAATGGAGACAAGTCATATTTGTCATTATAGAGTTGCGGACTCAAAAATGGCCGGATTCCGACTTAGAACGAAGAAACAAGCGTTGAACGTTCACGAACGTTTATCGTTTTCGTTAAAAATGGACTAATAGGTGGACTTTTAGCAAATGAAGTCGAATAGATAAAATTCTTGCTTGACCACGTAGAGTACGTGATTTTTGAACCGTAATCTCTTGAACGAACCAATTCGGACTTATAACGAAGAAGTTACGAAGCCGGGAATCTCACTAAAAGAAAATTCTATAAAAATTTACGGTGTTTGAAACTTTGGCGCATGGCGCCTTGATCAAGGCAAGGTAGATTCACGTCGCATGGCGCTAAGTGATCTTCAGCTTCTAGAGACTCACGCCGCAGCGCGACCTTTAACACAGGGACTCGAGCCGCAGCACCGAGTCCGATCTCCAAGCCCTAATAGACGACGCCGCAGCGCGGCACAGAGTGTAATAGTCGGCGCCGCAGCACCAACCCTAAAACTTTGACAATGAAAAATGTTTACAAGTAGGAGATGAAGGGAAATTGGTTAGTAACGAACTAAGGGACTTAATCAAACATTATTAAGTTATAATTAAACCCCAAGTATGATCACTTAGGGTTAAAGAAAGTCAATTGAAGATGAACGTGAACTATACGTAATAAGTACACATAACCAATGATGATCGAGTTTCGATTAATAACGTAAGGACGTTAATAAGCCGTAACGAAAGATAATTAACTCGGACCGAGTTGTATTAATGAAATAATTTCACTTAAGTGTTATAAGAGAACAAAGTTGGTAAGGACGATGTAAAAGAATGACGAAAAGCCGGAACTAATAAATAACAAATCTAATACGGGATTAGATTGAGAAGAAGGGTATGTTCTTTAGGTATGATTCTTCGTGCCGGTTTGTCCTTTTCAAAGAAACTATAAGACATTCACGTCTTGAACTAGAATTGATGATTTACGGAATATTGTTATTGCAAAACGTTTTGAAGGAAAAGGAAAGCTATTTTGAATTATTGATAGTACTTCGTAACTATCATCCAGTTATTGAAGATATATGATTCCTATGTTTCAAGCATGCTTTTAAAAATGAAATTGTTGTACTTGCTGAGCTTGTTATGCTCACACTTGCTTGAACTATATGATTGCAGTTTAGACGATATGACCAAAGGATTCGACAAGGATAAAGTGAAGGCTAAAGCGAACTTGTAGCGTACCTATGTAATAGTATAGGTTTGTAATGATAATATTTGATATTATGACAAGAACAAATGTAATCTGTTATAAAGAAGTCGGGAATGGTAGTATTGTTTTGGAATATATATAAGATGATTCGTTCTTTTGAGGCTTTTTTAATTGAATGTTTGTGTGAACTGTAGCACCGTGGAGCACCATCTGTCGGGTTGAAAGAGACCCGAATTTGGGGGCGTCATAGGTTTTGTACTGGGGTCAATACAAAATTCAATTTTACGCTCTAGGGGTAGACTAAGAAGTCTTCAAGAATACGTCAGGAAATTTATTAACAATAGAAATATCATTCAAAACTATGACCCTCATCCAAGACTTGGATAGTACGTCACATTGATACCCATCAACTTGTCATCGTCATTCACGATGTCGCCTATAGAAAGTCTGGCTTTGGTGCATTCCACACAAGGAAGTCACCAGCGAAAGGCTCGAGGCTCTTTACTTATGACTTGATATGACAATGATTGACTTTAGTGGTTTGGTTGCTTGAATTCGCATAACAGGTTGGTTAGGAATATGAAAGCTAACAACCTTACGAAAAGAAAGATGAGTAGTTAACCAATCGATTCCTAAAATCACATAAAGGCAAGAATTTTTAAATAGATAAGATCGACAGGTAACGTGAAAGTGTCAATTTGAATCAACAAGATTTATAAATAGTGGAGGTAATGAAGGTTTCTACTAACGGAGTTTCAACCAATAAGTCAAAGTCTAATTTCTTCGAAGTCAAATTTAAACGTTGAGCGCAGGCAAGAGAGATAAAAGAATAGGTAGCACTGGTATCTAATAAGGTATAGACTTCGCAAGAATTTATAATTAACTAACTCGTGCTAACTTCGTTCGGGTTACTCGCTTTTTGAGAAGTCATGAAACACGCTCTCCTTGAAACCACCGACTTTATTTTGTCCGTATCCGCCTTTGGTGCCACCGTTCCATCTGGACTTGACTTCACTATACGACAAAATCGAGCTAAATGACATTCTCTTCTTGAAATTTCCACTTCTATTATCTTGACCATGATTACCACCGAAGTGGTTACCATTCTTGGCATGATAATTTCCCCCACGATGGTTATCATTGTTCCGATGGCCGTTGCCACCGATATGATTATTATCGTGTTGTTGGTCGTTACCTTTTAGTTGAGCTGACTCAACGGTCTCATGTGCTTCATTGCTTATCTCAATATTTTCAGATGTCATTCGCAAACACTGTCACAAAACAAGGGTTAATTAACATACCACATATGATCCCTATACTCTAACCGACCAATTAAATACCAAATAAACTTAGGTAGGTCATACTAGCGAAGGAATTCCCCGTCTTTCCCCTCCTAGTTTTTGCCTCACATCTCAGCCATGGATCATATCCCTAAGCTTTGAAACCAACTGTGATGCCCCCAAAAAAGGTATACATCACCCATCTTGAGTCGCCAGATACAAGGCACTGAATACAAATACAACTTAATTATACAACAGTTGTGTAAAATACGAGAAAACAAAGGTTGTAAGTTTTAATACAAATATTGTCATCTAGACAATATCCACACTCAATGGAGTCATCATTACATTTATTATCACACTATTTCATAGAATAGTGAGGACTACTAATGCACCATCTAGGACCATCACTCTGTTCCCCGACTAGTACCAGCTATGTTCTCATTTCCTGAAGAGGACAGTGAAAGAAAGGGTAAGCTCAACTAGCCCAGTAAGAAATATTATGAATAAGATAATGTAGAATAAATTATCATTAGCCTTCAACAATGTTAAACTGATAGAATATAATTGACAACATGTTTAACTGCAGCGGATCAAGCAATCCATTAGAAGAGTCAAGTAAGGTATAAAATCTACTATCTTCTATGATTTAAAAAGTTTTTCATCAACTTTATCGCTGAGACTCAACTTAATAAATAAAATTGAATCATCCCTGCTCTACGGCCAAGGATATTCATGTAATAATCAATGGTCATGACTATACCGAATATTCCCTGGTCATAATCATACCAACAACTGTCCACCAATGAACTACAGGCCAATGAGGACTTTTACAACACCATTCGTCACATTACGGTCATGATTATACCGAATAATCCCTGGTCATAATCATACCAAGTCCATCTATGCACGTAAGCCAAAGATGACTTTCAACATAATATAAGCATGAGGATGATGTCAATTCAATAAAACAAGTTCAAGAATAAATTTTAAAGATTTATAAGTTAATTTATCCTGAACTCAATAACATTCAAATTGTCAACATGATACTGATTTGTGCAGTAAAATCCAAGAATGCTCAGAAGAATATTTCCATGAAAAGATATTGGATGAAGCGCAAATATCAAGGATATTCCACTAATTTCATGGAGTATAGAAGCCAAAGCTTTAACCAACTGAGTAATAATAGAATATATGAAACTGCAAATAGATTTTTGCCCGCCATGCGGTAATCCACGTAAATAGATCATTTTCACAATTTAATGATCATTCATCATGCATGTGGTAATCCACATAGACAAGTTATTCCAACAGAATAATAAAGAATGGAATAACAGAAGGATTCACCATGCGTGAAATAGATCTGCATGATGAGTTATTCCCAATGTAATAATAAATAATGGAATAGGTTAGGTTCAAGTAAACGCACAAACAGGATATTCCCAACATAATAATAAATAATGGAACTAGGTCCGGCGTAAACCCATAGACAGGATATTCCGACAGAATAATAAATAATGGAACCCGTGTCCCATGTAAAAGCGCTTGCAGAGGCGTGATATATTACGGCGTAATAATAAAGAACGAAATATTAGAAGAATTTCACCATGTATGCGGTACTTCGCATAAACATGTTATTCTAACAGAATAATAAGAATGGAAAAATAGAAGAATTTCACCAAGTATAGGGTATCCCGTGTATACAGGTTATTCCAACAGAATAATAAAGAATGGAATAACAAAAGTTCTCTTCACGAATAAGAAAGAAAGAATACCCCTTACGAGTACAACAAATAATATCCCCTACCTTAGAAGAAACTTGATATTGGAGTAGTGAAGTAGCAGAATATTTTTCTTCTTTCTCTCTATAGTTTCTCTCTCTAGAGTTTCAGTGAATTCGTAAGAAATAATCAAGGAATGGGCTTCTATTTATAGGAGAATGGACTGAATAGTAACTAATTCATGAACGGTCCAGATTGATTTAATTTTAAATGGACGATCCATATTGGTTTACTATTAAAACTTAAAGCAACGGTCCATACTGATTTACTATTAAAACTTTAAACCAGCGATCCATATTGATTTACTATTATAACTTTCCACCAGCAGTCCATATTGATTTACTATTATATCTTCAATCAACGGTCTGAAAAATTAGCACATCTCCTCATGGAATAATATTGTACCCAAAAATGATTTGGACCGAAAAGAAATATATCTTACGGGTGAATAGTACCCCATGAATAGTAACTCGTGAATAGTAACTCGTGAATAGAAACTCATGAATAGTAACTCGTGAATAGTACTCCGACACAAAAAGTGCCCCGAATACCCGAATGAACAATATAACATCCATACATCAATTATTATCAAAACAATGTCAATTTCCACTAACACAAATAATTCCAACACAATAGAACTATAAAATTCATCTTTAATCAACACGAACTTATTCATCTTTAATATTATAATTCACAATATTTAACAACCAGGTCGTTCCCAGGAAAGTGGGGGCTTTCCGATAAGGATTTCTCCTTATTGGCGCGCAATTAGGTTACTAAACTTCTCATTGACAGAACTTTTAGACATTGTCAATATTGCAAATAATAATATGAATAACTTTGTTGTCTCAATTTTTGATTTAATAATATAACATATTATGCAGATGATACTGTAACAATAATATGAGAGATATGATGCAACAATTACTGTAGCAATAATTGAGTATAACTGAATGACTTATCACGTAAGCATCAATAATGAATACCGTGTGCTACTATGCAACCACGCGTATTACTGTACTTTTACTACCGAGTAGTTCAACAATATTAACGGTAAAACTTCCGCCGTTATTTTCATAAAATATTTTTGTTGTTTTCTCCATCCGACAATAATTCCGTTGCGGGGTCCACCAATGATTGTACCATCGTACGGATATTCCCCGACAAAAAGAATATTCCCCGACCAATCGAATATTATACAACAACTTGCATACTTTTCAAAATTTATAAATACTACCCACAACTATAACATTATCTCAAATCCACACCATAATATTCAAAAAAATATTTCGAGAAAATTAAATCTTTATTCATAAAATCTGGGGTCTCACATACTTGCTTACGATATCCGTTGAATAAAGTAAAACAAGGGCATAGGACACTTGCATGTTTGCTCAGCTACAATATAATAATAGCTTTAACTAATTGCGTTGAAACGACCTAACATTAACAAGTTGGTCTTTCAATTAGTACGTGTAAACTAATACGAGTCTATACTTAAAAGAATCAAGTCATCACATAGCATGTTACTCAAAACATTATATGGCATATTGGTCATGTATTACAAGGTAAATAAATCATATAAGCATGCCTTAAATTTCAGAACCAAAATAAAATCTTGGCAAGATCGCAAAGATGCAGGCATGAATGCTACTGGTCAAGGCTTAGGGATGGCATAGCAAATTGCGGTGCCCCAGCCGCACTCAGTTTGAGCTTCTACTCTCCTGACTTTAGTCTAACTCTAACATGCTAATTAAACACCTATTTTAACATACATACATGCTAGAGTTTTACATATAGCTCATGACCATACTTGAATTCATTCCTTCAAGTTTAACTTGAAATCTATATGTTATTAAAACGTAAAAGGTCATGTAATCATCATGCTTTACAATCTTGGCAATACAATACTTAGTAGTCATGCACGTATATAGACAACACATGTATACTTTACTCACATAGTTCATGTTCTAGAAATTTCCTTTTCATTGTGACTATGTGTGCATAAGTGAAAAATATATCTTAACCAAACGATGTTCATGTGAATATGTATATAGGCATAATGAATCCTAATACACATGCTTGAATGGTCATAACATACTTTACTCATTACTTAATGATATTAGCTTTCTCATTCTAACTTTATTTGAATTTAACACTAAGTCAACTTAACATATTCAAGGGCATATTAGTATATAACTCTCATGCATTTACAACATATCTTAAAGTTAGATATACATGCTCAAAAAGTCAGAATTCACTAGATATAAATCTTCGTCAAGTTCTCTTTGAAAAATCTTAAGTTTCGTATCTCTGAAATAGTTAAATCTTTCAATCATGTATGCTAGTGTGTTCAATCACTTAGTCTTGCATTTCATGTCAATATAAACCATATTAACATACTCATATAGTCAGAATGCTGACACGATGTGTTCGTGACAAAGTTCACTTTTGAAATCACAAACCTCATTTCAAGACCACAAGTGTTGTGTCAATCATTGCTATACTTGTTCATCATATATGTATGTGCTTACATGTGCGTGCTAAAATAGTTTACAAGCTTGTTCTACCATGTACTAACAAGTTAGCATGAATCAGAAACAAAATTGAACATCTCAGTGTCAGTGCAGTGCTCAGTAATTGCTACCGCACTTAAGACAATTAAGTAGCAATTGCGCCATGCCTAATACAAAACTGAATTCGGGTTATGGTACAGCTGTGCTGTACCCTAGTACAAATAGGGTGCAGCTGCACCGTGTCTACATCCAAGAAAGTAAGCAGACTCTGTTTGCAGAGCCTTAACCACTTTGATTCCATTTAGTTTAAACATGCTCCAAACAATCAATTTAAGACTTCAAACATGTAGACATATATCATAAATATATCATGGCATGATAACTCACATTGATTAACAAGGAATTCAAGAAATTCCTAAGAATTTGACAATACCAAACTAAGAACATAATTAGAGTTTATACCTTGTTAGGCTTGAAATGAACTCCTCACACACTGAGTATGATTCTAAAATATGCTCAGCAACTTAGAACTACTCAACTTAGAAATGGAAGCAACCAAAAATTATAATTGAAGCTTCTATTTATAATGGAAACTTGGACTAGATAATGACATTGCACTAAGGTTGAGCTCATGGTGTAATGGAGGAAAGCAATGGTTACTAGAGAGTGGTTGAACAACTCAATACCAACCATCCTTATAGCCATTGGCCTATAAATCATTACCAATGCTTAGCCCATTTGGAAAATACGTAAATTGATTTTAGGTTACTATTCATTGTTACCTTTGTGCCACAAATTTTGGGACAAGGAGCAAAACTCAGCATTTACAAAAGGAATGAAATGCTACCATTGGCTTACACTATATATACACATAATATAAACTTTGGTTACAAAATATGTCTACACAATTTATTTCACATAACATTATATTATGTAACTCACATGAATGCAAATAATTCTTACTATATAGTCTATATATAATATACAAACATATTAATGTATCACCTTATACTATATAAAATATATAGTTAACTACCATATAATAAAGGTTTACTATATTTCACAAATAACTCAAGTAACCATATAATCATTTTATAAACTATTAATCTATTACACATTAATTATTAGTTACTCATAATAATTATTAATTACCACATTATCAATTAATTTCCCATAATTGCAATTAATCAATATGCTCAACTCTTGCTACTATATTCAAATAAATTGAATATTTAATTATTAATAATCCTTGATATCAAACTCCCAGAGTTAGTCCACTAATTTAAATAACTATTAGTGACTCCCTTTAATAATTTCATAAATTCTCATAACCATATAAGGTTTAAATAAACTCACAAAACTAACTTTTTAAAATTAAATCACATATTTAATTAAGAAGGAGTTTAAAATTCATGGTCGTTATATCCCTCCCCCCTTATAAAAATTCCATCCTCGGAATTGTAAAAATAAGGTTACTCAAATAAAAATGGATAATTCACTCTCATTTTCTCTTCTAACTCCCACGTAGCTTCTTCTACGGCCGGATTCTTCCAAAGAATCTTAACGGAATGAATAATTGTATTCCTCAGCTTTTGTTCCTTCCTATCAAGTATCTGGACAGAAACTTCTTCGTACGATAATTCTTTCTCGACTTGGATTGGTTCATAGGAGATAACGTGCTTGTAGTCTGGTTTATACAACCGCAATACTGACACATGAAACACGTTGTGTATGTGCTCAAGTTTAGGAGGTAACGCTACCTCGTACGTCACTTCACCGACTCTCCTCAAAACCTCGAACGGTCCTATGAACCTAAGGCTCAACTTGCCCTTCTTCCCAAAATGAATCTTCCCTTTCCAGCGAGATACTTTCAGGAAAGCATGGCTTCCTAATTCAAAATCTCTCTTCTTGCGATGTAAATCCTCATACTTCTTCTAGCGATCTTGAGCGGCTACTAATCGTGCTCTTATCACCTTGATGATTTCTACCGTCATTGTACCAATTAAAGCCCCAACAATGACGCCTCCAACTCAAACCGTCCCGGCAAAGATAAGGCGTTCTACATTTCCTCCTATACAGTGCTTCATACGGCGGCATTCCAATCTTGGTGTGATAACTATTGTTATACGCGAACTCTACTAATGGAAGGTGATCCTCCTAACTACCTTGAAGTCCATTACACAAGCTTGGAGCATGTCTTCAAGTGTTTGAATTATTCTTTCTCTTTGTCCATCGGTCTGCGGATGATACACGATACTCATTCGTAGTTGTGTCCCCATTCTTTCTTGAAGACTCTTCCATAAGTTTGACGTGAACCGCATGTCTCTATCTGATACAATAGATACCAGCACCCCATATCTCGAGATAATTTTCTTGACATACAATTTGGCTAATTGTTCCAAACTATACTTAATTTTAATCGACAAAAAGTGAGCTGACTTAGTAAGACAATCTACAATCACCCATATGTGCTCTTTCTGCGTTGCTAGAAGTCCCACCACAAAGTCCATTGTGATGTGCTCCCATTTCCATTATGGAATTTCTAATGGTTGTAATAACCTGCTTGGTCGTTGGTGCTCTGCCTTGACCCTCTAAGAAGTTAGACATCTACTTATGCATTCTGCAACCTCTCTCTTCATGTTTGGCCACCAAAAGTGGTGACACAAATCTTGGTACGTCTTCGTGCTTCCTGGGTGTATCGAATATCTCTTACTGTGCGCTTCTTGCAAAATCTCTTCTCTCAGTTCTGGTACCAAGGGTAGCCAAATTCTTCCTTCAAATCCTAAAAGTCCAGTGCTATCGACCTTAAATTTCAATTCATCACCTTCAGTCAATCGCTTCTTGATGTTATTGCAATATTTGTCATTTTCTTGTGCCTCTTTAACCTTATCCAATAAAGTCGGGCTTGTTGTCACCGTAAATAATTACTCGTCGGTCTCCATTGGATACCTAATTTCCAAGTCTAGTCGTTCGAAATCTTTCACCAATTCCTCTTGAATGATCAACTTTAATAACTTCTCTCTGCCTTTCTTGCTCAAGGCATCTGCCACTACATTTGCTTTGTCTAGATGGTACAGAATTTCACAATCATAATCTTTGATCAATTCTAACCATCGACGCTGCCTCATGTTTAACTCTGTCTGCGTGAAGATATACTTCAGACTTTTGTGATCCGTATATATCTCACACTTCTCGCCATACAAATAATGCCTCCAGATATTCAAGGCAAAAACTATTGCTGCTAATCCAGGTCATGAGTTAGATATCCCTTCTCATAATCTTTCAACTGACGTGAAGCGTACACAATGACCCTACCGTGTTGCATCAGTACACAACTAAGACCCTTGTGTGACGCATCACTATACACTATAAACCCTCACGTGTTGTTCAGTAAAGCCAACACAGGTCCTTGACTAAGCCTCGTCTTCAATTCTAGGAAACTTTCTTCACATTTTTCCGTCCTAACGAGCTTAACTATTTTTCTTGTAAGATTGGTCAACAGCGATGCTAATTTTGAAAAATCCCGAATAAATCTTCGATAGTATCCTGCCAATCCTAAAAAACTCTGGATTTCTATCGGCGTCTTCAGCTACTCCCAATTGATAACCGCTTTTACCTTCGCTAGATCTACTAAAACACCATTCTTTTCAATAACGTGCCCTAAAAACTGCACTCTCTGTAACCAAAACTCACACTTGGAGAATTTTGCATACAGCCTCTCCCTTCTTAATGTCTCCAACACTATCCGAAGATGCTCGGCGTGTTCTTCCTCCGTCTTTGAATACACTAGGATGTCATCTATGAATACGACAACAAACTTATCCAAATACTGTTTGAATACTCTATTCATCAAATCCATAAATGCTGATGGCGCATTCATCAATCCAAATGACATTATCAGAAACTCAAAGTGTCCATACCAAGTTCTGAATGCCGTCTTTGGAATGTCTTCCGGCCTCACTTTCAGTTTGTGACAACTGGTTCTCAAGTCAATCTTTGAAAAGTACTTTTCCCCCTTCAACTGATCAAACAAATTGTATATCCTGGGCAACGGGTACTTATTCTTAATGGTGACCTTGTTCAATTCTCGGTAGTCGATACAAAGTGTTAGCGACCCATCTTTCTTCTTCACGAATAAGATCGGTGTTCTCCCCACGGTGATCGTTCCTATTTAATGTATCCCTTTTCTAACAACTCTTGTAATTAAGCCATCAGTTTTTTCATCTCTACCGGTGCCATACGATACTGCGCTTTGTATACCGGTGCTATCCCGGTGCCAAATCAATAACAAACTCAATCTCTTTATCCGGTGGCAATCCCAGAATCTCATCTGGCAAGACATCTACAAAATCCCTTACAATATGTATCTGACTTAGTTCACCCTCGACTCATTGAGTATCAACCACGTGAGCCAAATAACCTGTACAACCATTCCTAAGCAATCTCTGCGCTTGCACCATCGTCAGACAATGAGATTGTCTCGACAATTTACTACCATAAAATACCACCTTCGACTTATTCCGAGTCTTAAGGTTAACACACTTCTTCTAACAATCTATAACTGCTCCGTGAACCGATAACCAATCCATTCCAAGGATTACATCGAACTCCCCCAATCGAATCGGTATCAACTCCACTATCAGCTTAAATCCTCGTAAGTCGGCATAACAATTCATATGAATGTATTCTACGTGAATAATTTCCTTGTTTGCTACTTCTACGTTTATAGGTTATTTTAATCTCTCACGGGGTAAGTCTAACTGTTTAACAAATTCTTCGAAAACAAAAGAGCAGGTAGCACCCGAATCAAATAACACGTATGCATCTATATCATTGATCAAAATGATACCTGACACCACGTCTTTAGATTCCACCGCATCCTATACGGTCATGTTGAACGTTCGTGCCGTTGGTCTGTTGGCTTGACTGACTGACCCACCAATGTTCAGTCCATTGTTGTTGTTGTTGTTGCGGCTACCGCTAGATGCATCGCCCTTTTTCTTCGGGCAGTCCTTGATTTGATGGTCTGTGGCTCCACACGAGAAACATCCTCCCTTCTGCTTATTCGGACACTGAGGAGACATGTGCCCTGGTTTTCCACAATGATAACAAACACTCTTTCCCTTCATACACTCCCCCGAGTGATTCCTCCCACAGTTGTTGCACTTCATACTTTTCTTGGCCTCCCCTCCGGACTTATTACCTCCAGAGGATTGACTCTCTATCCATTTACGCTTGTTGGGGTTGCTGCCTCCACTGCTTCCCCCTTTCTGTCCATCTTGACCGCTCTTGTTTTCTTGTTTGAATCAAGTGATGGCCTAATTTCGAGGTTGAAATTTCGAGGTTGAAATTTCTTAAGAAGGGGAGATTGTAAGACCCCAACTTTTATTAATAAAAATGATGTTTCTTTAAATATAATTTTTGAATATTAAGGAATGAATTTAATATAATGTTATAGTTGTGGGTAATATTTACAAATTTTGCAAAGTATGCAAGTTGTCATATTATATTCGATTGGTTGAGAAATATTCTTTTTGTCAGGGAATATCCGTACGATGGTACAATCATTGGTGGACCCCACAACAGAATTATTGTCGGATTGAAAACGACAAAAATATTTTATTGAAAATAATGGCGGAAGTTTTACTGATTATCTTTGGTGAACTACTTTCTTTAGTAAAAAGTCTGATGTCTGCGTGGTTGCATTGTAGCACACGGTATTGATTATTAATGCTTACGCGAGAAGTCACTCAATTTTGCTTATTAGTAGGACCCACATTTACCCATTTTTCAAAATAATCGATAGGAAGTTATTCAATATATATATAATATTGGTGGGAGGCATGAATGGGGCTAGTGTGCCAACATGTTGGTAGAAAATGGGATGTCTCGGATGGTGGGAGAAAACGGTCAGGAGGGAGTTAGTATTATTAGTGTTATTAGCATTATTAGTGTTATATGATATATTATACATATATGCAAACTTTGTTGACAATTAAGGCAGTAAGGAGAAATGGACCGTGATTTTTTTTGCACATGCTATATATATATATATATATATATATATATTTAATATATATATATATATATAATATATTTTATTTAAAAGATTTTGCTTTAAATCTGGACCATCCGATTAAAAGTAAATCAATCTGGACCGTTCATGAATTAGTTACTATGTAGTCCATTCTTCTATAAATAGAAGCTCATTCCTTTATTATTTTCTTACGAATTCACTGAAACTCTAGAGAGAGAAAATTATAGAGAGAAAGAAGAAGAGAAGTCTGTTAACTTTCTTTCCCTATATCAAGTTTCTTTTACTATAAGTGGTATTATTTCTTTTGTATTCATGAAGAGAACTTCTGTTATTCCATTATTTATTATTCTCATTGGAATAACTCAGATATCTGTTGCTACCCTATACTTGGTGAAATTCTTCTGTTATTTCATTCATTATTATTCTGTTAGAATATCTTGTCTGTGCGTTTTAAGCAGGACCTGATTCCGTCTTTATTATTCTGTTGGAATATCCTCACATCAGACGTTTCTACGCCGAACTCGTTCCGTTAATTATTATTCTGTTGGAATAACTTTTTGCTGCGGTCCTATCGCATGCATGCCGGTGATTTCTTTTGTTATTCTATTCCTTATTATACTCAGTTGGTTACAGTTTTAACTTCTATACTCCATGAAATTAGTGGAATATTCTTGACATTTGCGCTTCATCCATTATCTTTTCATGAAAATATTCTTCTGAGCATTCTTGAATTTTACTCTACAAAGAAGTATCATGTTGACAATTTGGACGTTATTAGTTCCTGAATAAATTAATTCTTGAACTTGTTTTGTTGAATTCTTATATCATTGTCATCATCATCATGTTTATATTTTTTGAGTCATATGTGGCTCAGTGGTGCATGATGGACTTGGTATGATTATGACCGGGATTATTCGGTTTAATCATAATTAGTAATATTATAAATGATGTGGTAAAAGTCCTCATTGGCCCGTAGTGCATTAATGGACCGTTGTTGGCATGATCATGACCATTGATGAATACACGAATGTCCTTAGCCCGTAGTGCATGGATAATTTGTGGTCGTGATACTAAAGAATATCCTTGGCCGTAGTGTAGGGGTGATTCGATGATGTGGACTATTTATTAAGCTGAGTCTCAGCGATAAAAGTCATGAAAAATCTTTTAAATCATTGAAGATAGTATATTTTATTCTCTACTTGACTCTTCTAATGGATTGCTTGTTCCGCTGCAGTTAAACTTGATGTTTGTTATATTGTATCAGTTTAACACTATTTAAGGCTAATGATAATTTATTCTGCATTATCTTAGTCATAACATTTCTTACTGGGCTAGTTGAGCTCACCCTTTCTTTCACTGTTCTCTTCATGAAATGAGAACATAGCTGGGACGAGTCGGGGAATGGAGTGATGGTCCGGATGATAGTATTAGCTAGTAGTCCTCACTATTCTGTTAAATAGTGTGATAATAAATGTAATGAGGACTCATTCTGAGAGTGGATATTGTCTAGAAGACAATATTTGTATTTAAACTCACAACTCTCTTGTTGTATAATTAAGATTGTATTTATGTTCTGTACCATGTATTTGGCGACTCATAATAGGTGATGTATACCTATTTTGGGGGCGTCACACATAATATAAACTTTGGTTATAAAATATGTCTACACAATTTATTTCATATAACATTATATTTATGTAACTCACATGAATGCAAATAATTATTACTATATAGTCTATATATAATATACAAACATATTAATGTATCACCTTGTACTATATAAAATATATAGTTAACTACCATATAATAAAGGTTTACTATATTGCACAAATAACTCAAGTAACCATATAATCATTTTATAAACTATTAATCTATTACACATTAATTATTATTTACTCATAATAATTATTAATTACCAC
The DNA here is from genome assembly GCA_020205605.1 of Panax ginseng. NCBI lineage: Eukaryota > Viridiplantae > Streptophyta > Magnoliopsida > Apiales > Araliaceae > Panax > Panax ginseng. The sequence goes on from CM035136.1 coordinate 71,532,009, forward strand.
ATTATCAATTAATTTCCCATAATTGCAATTAATCAATATGCTCAACTCTTGCTACTATATTCAAATAAATTGAATATTTAATTATTAATAATCCTTGATATCAAACTCTTAGGGTTAGTCCACTAATTTAAATAACTATTAGTGACTCCCTTTAATCATTTCATAACTTCTCATAACAATATAAGGTTTAAATAAACTCACAAAATTAACTTGTTAAAATTAAATCACATATTTAATTAATAAGGAGTTTAAAATTCATGGTCGTTACACCTAAGGTGCTTAATCCTACCTCTATGACTGATTATAGACATATCTCTTGTTGTAACACAACTTACAATTGCATTTCGAAGATTATTGTTGTTAGGCTCAAGAGTATCCTTCCAACCTTAATATCTCCTTGTCAATCTGCTTTTATTCCGGGTAGGAGGATAGGTCATAATATTCTGTTGGCTCAAGAGTTATTCACAAATTATCATAGGCCTTTTGGCCAACCTAGGTGTGCAATAAAGATTGATCTCCGTAAGGCTTTTGACTCAGTCTCCTGGGATGTTATGCTTGCTGCTTTGCGGCTGTTCAGATTTCCCCCCAAGTTCATTTATTTGATTAAGGCTTGTATTTGTTCTACTTCTTACTCATTTAGAGTAAATGGTGCTCTGTATGGGTATTTTAAAGAGACCAAGGGTTTACGTCAAAGGGACCCTCTTTTTCCCTATCTCTTTGTCATTGCTATGGAAGTTCTTTGTCTTATTCTTTCAAAGGAGACTAGAGCTCCGATTTTTAAGCATCATTGGAAAACAAAGTCTCTTTCATTATCTCACTTGTGTTTTGCTGATGATTTGCTTATTTTCTGTCATGGTGATGCGAATTCCGTCAAGGTGATTAAACTTTGTTTAGATCAATTCTCGTCCCTTTCGGGCTTACACATAAATGATTCAAATAGTATGTATTTTCTTTTAAATGTTTCTCCTGCTCTTACTGAGGTCATTCTCAATATCCTGGGATTTCAAATGGGATGGTTTCCTGCAAAATTCCGGGGGTTCCTTTGATCACCTCGAAGCTTAGCCTTGCAAATTGCCATCACCTCTTAGAAAAATGTTAAAACCAAAATTTCTTCGTGGACTAATAAGTTTCTTTCTTATGCTGGATGATTACAACTTATTAAATCGATTGTTTTTTATATTCAATCGTATTGGTCTGCTCACTTCATCCTTCCCAGCATCTGTGCTTAAAGTTCTTAAGTCCACTATGAGTAGATTCTTATAGAAAGATCCCTCTTTGTTGAAGTTTGGGGCTAAAGTTGCTTGGAGCAAAATTACTCTTCTGTATTCTGAAGGTGGCTTAGCTTTCAAATAATTGGAGGACTGGAATAAAGCTCTGATTTTGTTACAACTATGGAGAGTGGTTAATCCAAATTCCCAGTCTCTATGGGCTTCATGGGTAAGAGATACTCATTTAAACTCTAACCATTTCTAGGTCTTGAAGATTTCGAATGACTGTTCATGGATATGGAGAATTGTTCTGCAGTTGAGATCCCTTGCTATTAAGTATATTCGGTTTCAAATTGGAAATGGGGAGCGTACTAGCTTGTGGTTTGATCCTTGGCTTAATGCGATCCCCCTGGCTTCCAGCCCTCATTCTTCTTTGACCATCAACTCTAGTTTGGGCCAAAATGCTACTGTGAGTGGTATTATTAGAGATTCCTCTTGGAATCCACCTTCCTCCAACCATAATGATTTTATTATCTTTCGGGATTCCTTTGATCTTACTAGGCTTTGTGACTCTTCTCAGCCTGATAAGTTTATTTTGGGACACTGCGAAATCTAATGAGGTTAAAGCCTCTACTCTATGGCGCTCGATTAGACAGATGGGGGTTGTAGTTCTCTGGGACAAGTTAGTGTGGCATAAGATTTTGATCCCAAGATTCTCTTTTACCCTCTAGTTGGCTTTTCACCATGGGTTGCGTACAATGGACAGGTTGATCAGTTTTGGGATGCTTGTTGACTCTTCTTGTGTTCTTTGTTCATCTCAATCGGAAACTTTTAAACACTTATTCTTTCAATGTGATTACTCTTTTAGGGTCCTTCTTTCTATTTTTAGACATTGTGGGTGGAGGGGTTTTAGTAGGAGTTGGAGTTCTATAACAGACTACCTCATCCATTATTCTAGTCAAAAATTTCATCACAGTCTGCTTCATCTTGGGTTCGCTACGGTTGTATACCGTATTTGGAATGAACGGAATGCGAGGGTCTTCAATCATAAAATTTGCTCTGCTCGGAACCTTGTCTTTTAAATTTTATTAATGCTTAAATGTAAGCTTCATACAAATGTAAAATTCCAAAAAGTGAAAGCAAGATCTGATTTTAGACATCTTGCTTTAAATAATGTTTGAACCTAGGTCTGTTGGGTCTGTTGTTTTTGTTTGTTGATGTTTGGCAGTTTTTGTAAATGTTCTGGCTCTTTGAGGCTTGGGCGTGGGCTGTGGGCAGATGGGTTACTAGTGCAGTGGGTTGGTTTTCATTGAGTGATGGCTGGCTCCAAGGTAGCTGGAAGCTGCAGATTGAAAATAGTGTACGGCCTCGTTGTGTTGCTGTTGGTCTAGTTTGCTGGGTTGCTGTAGTTAGTTCTTGCTTTGATGCTGCTCAAGATTTTTACTGATGTGTCTATCGATTGACTGTTGTTCCTTGACTAGCTGGTTGGTTGATGCTCTTTGTTGGTTTGGAACTTCTAGGAGGTGGCTAGTAGGCATGTGGGTTTTGAATCTGCTGGGAAGTTACTAAAGTTGGGTTTTTGGTCTTGGCCTGTTGTGCGCTCTAGCAGGTCTTGTACTGATGTTTGTCCTAATCTAACGTTTTGCTGAGCTAGTTTTGATGCTGCAGTCTGGCTTGCTACTGGTTGATGAGTGCTTTGTAGGGGCTGTTTGTTGGGCGCGAGGTGCGGTTGGCAATTTAGCTGCTTTGTGTTGCTACTGATTACTACGTAAACTCCATTCCTTACTAGGTAGGTGGTCTGGGGTAATGATACATTGCATGTCATGTGTTGATTTTGGTTTTCTGCTTGGGCTGAGTTATCCTTGCAGATTGGGAGTGGGCTCATGATCTTATGGTCTTTCTTGTCAGTCTGTTGGTCTCACGTGATGGTCTGCTGGTTTTGTTGTGCCTCTGTTGGTTTGGTTTGGGCTAGACTTTGTCTGCTTTTTGGATCAGTTAGGGGGGCTCATGATCTTATTTGTTTGCTTTGTTGATGTCATGTAGCTGCTGTGAGGTTTGTTGCCTGTTTCAGATCCTAGTGTTGGGTCTGCAGTTGGTTTGGGCGGGGTGGTTGGGTTGGCCAATTGTCATTTATTGTTGGGGTCTGGTTAAGCAGTTCAGGTGCTTGGATAGAGGGGTCTGCCTGGGCAGTTTTTGGTCTAGTTTATTGGGGTGGGTCCACTACTGCTGCAAACTGCTGCAGACTGTTGGCCACTGCTGATTCTTTCTCGATAGCTGCACTTTATGGATGGGTTGGCTTGGCTTTAGCTAGGGTGCACTGTGCATGCCTCGGTTGCTGCTAGGGTTTCTAATGCTGTTGGTTTTGGCTACTAATGTATTATTTTGTGTTGTGATGGGTTTACTATTTGGCCAGTTCTGTCTGGGCCGTTTGGCTACTGTTGTATTATTGTTTGATGCTATTCTGCTACAGGCTTGGATGGTGTAGTTTTTAATGACTGATTTCGTGCCACTTGTTGGTTGTTTATTGTTGTTGCTTGGTTCCTGGTTGGATTCTTGTATGCTAGTGACTAGCTTTGGTTTACTACTGCCATCATAGGGCCTTACTATGATGATGGCTATAATATCTTGATTGGGGTTTGGCCATGTCTTTTATCTTATTCTTTCTTTTATTTTAGTCTAAATTTAGCACAAAAAAAAAACAGCCCAATCATCCTAGGGAGACCATTTTTGACTACGGGTAGAACTCTCATCGATGTGCAGAAAGGGGAGTTAACCATGAGGGTTCAAGAACAGGAAGTCAAATTCACTGTGTTCAAAGCCATGAAGTTCCCTACAGATGAAGAGGAGTGTTTCCGGGTGGATGTCATCTACAGGATAGTTAATGAAGACTTAGTCAAAAGTTTGGTCAGTGATCCGTTAGAAACCACACTCTTGGAGGATGAGGATTTGGATGATCTAGAATTCGTGGATTATTTATATATGATGGATTCTTTGCCGCGAGTTAGTAGATTCAAGGTACCATTAGAGCCATTACACACGGAAGAAAAAGCTTCGACAAGAATGAAACCTTCATTGGAAGAGCCACCTACTCTTGAGCTTAAGCCACTTCATAAACACCTCAGGTATGCTTATTTAGGCAATTCTAATACTTTACCTATTATTATTGCATCTACGCTTAACGAAATGCAGTAAGTTGTTGAGAGTGCTTATAGAATACAAGTCGGCTATAGGATGGACAATTGTAAATATAAAGGGGATAAGTCCATCCTTTTGCATGCATAAGATTCTTATGGAAGAGGACGCAAAGCCAACAGTGGACCAGCAGAGATGACTAAATCCGATCATGAAAGAAGTGGTAAAGAAAGAAATACTGAAGTGGTTGGATACGGGAATTATTTACCAGATTTCAGAAAGTGCATGGGTCAGTCCAATTCAATGTGTTCCTAAAAAGGGTGGAATGACCGTAGTGAAGAATGATGATAATGAATTAATTCCAACGAGGATAGTGATCAGTTGGAGGGTTTTCATGGAATACATGAAGCTGAATAAGGCAACCCGCAAGGACCACTTTCCTCTACCCTTATTGATCAGATGTTGGACCGGTTTGTGGGGCATGAATTTTATTGTTTACCGGAAGGATATTCAGGGTACAACCAAATAGTCATAGCTCCTGAAGATCAAGAGAGGACCACTTTCACGTGCCCATACGACACCTTTGCATTCAGAAGGATGTCTTTTTGTTTATTTAATGCACCGACAACGTTCCAAAGATGTATAATGGTTATCTTCTCGGACATAGTGGAGAAGAATGTGGAAGTTTTCATGGACGACTTCTCAGTCTATGGAGACAATTTTGATGTCTGTCTATAGAACTTGGTCATGGTCTTAAAGCGATGTGTGGAAATAAATTTGGTGCTTAACAGGGAGAAGTGACACTTTATGGTTGAAGAAGGAATAATCTTGGGGCACAATGACTTTTCAAAGGGCTTAGAGGTTGATAGAGCAAAGTTGGACACAATTGAGAATCTTCCATCGCCAACTACAGTCAAGGGAATACGCATTTTTCTTGGACATGTTGGATTCTATTGAAGGTTTATTAAAGATTTCTCTAAGATTGCAAAACCAATGTGCAGTCTCTTAGAGAAAGATGTAGTTTTCAAGTTTGATGAGGAATGTAAGTCAGCATTTGAGCAATTGAAGAAGAAGTTGACTACAACTCCCATGATCGTAGCACCGGATTGGACAATGCATTTCGAGTTAATGTGTAATGCTAGCGACTATGCAGTAGGGGCTATTTTGGGTCAACACCGAGAGAAGATATTCCACGCTATATACTATGGAAGTAAAACCCTTACGGATGCCCAATTGAACTACACAACCACTGAGAAGAAGTTACTTATTATAGTATACGCCTTTGATAAATTCAGAGTGTATTTGATTGGATCAAAGGTGGTGGTATATACGGATCACTCGGCGATTCGTTATCTAATCTCAAAGAAGGATGTTAAGCCTAGACTAATCAGATGGATCCTTCGCCTTCAGGAATTTGATTTGGAAATAAAAGATAGGAAGGGGACAGAAAATCAAGTGGCAGATCATCTTTCAAGATTAGAAAATCCGGACAAGGATGGGGCAGATAAGTGTTTAATCAACTAGTCATTTCAAGAAGAGCAGCTTTTTGGAGTCAACGCAGAATTTCAATGGTATGCGGACTTTGACAAATACTTGGTGAGTAAAATCTTTCCCCCTGATCTGACACGTCAGCAAAAGAAGAAGTTCTTACATGACGTCAAGGGGTACATGTGGGACGAGACCTATTTTTTTGTTATTGCTAAATTTAGATTGAATTAAAGAAAGAATAAGTACAAAGTGCACGGGACAAATCCCCAATCAGTATACCATAGCCATCATAGGACATGCCCTATGATGGCTGTAGTAAACCCCAGCTAGACTAGCATACATGATTCAATAGAGAACAAACAACAGTAAACAGCTGACAATATTCTTGGACACCGTTGGTGCAACCACCAAACCACATTCCATAACAAAACCAAATCAGCAACACGACACATAGTAGCCCATCTGCCCCACATAGCAATCGTGCCCTATTTATTTAAATAGTGTGTAGACAAAATGATTCGTAGATGTGTGCCATACAACGAAGTAAAGAATATCTTGCACGAATGCCATTCATTTGCGTATGGGGGACATAATGGGAGTGAGCGAACAGCGGCCAAGGTACTTCAAGCAGGATTCTACTGGTCTACCGTGTTCAAGGATGCCCACAAGCTCGTGAAAAACTATGATGATGCCAAAGGGTGGGCAACATCTCAAAAAGGAATGAAATGCCGCTCAACACGATCATGGAAGTCGAGGTTTTTGATGTGTGGGGAATGGACTTCATAGGACCTTTTCCTCCCTCATTCAATAACTTGTACATTTTGCTTGTTATGGACTATGTATCAAAATGGGTGGAAAATGTAGCACTCCCTACAAACGATGCAAAGGTTGTTCTTAAGTTTTTACAAAAGAACATCTTCACAAGGTTTGGCACGCCAAGAGAAATCATAAGTGACGAGGGAAGTCACTTATGCAATAAGTCATTTATAGCTCTCTTGGCGAAGTACGGGGGTCAATCATAGGGTTACAACAACATATCACCCCCAGACGAGTGGTCAAGCTGAGGTTTCCAACAGAGAGGTGAAGAATTTTAGAGAAGGTGGTAAACCAGAGCAGAAAAGATTGGTCTCTAAAATTGGACGACGCACTATGGGCTTACAGGACAACATACAAGACGCCAATTATGATGTCTCCATATCAGTTGGTCTAAAAAAAAGCATGTCCCCTCCTAGTGGAATTACAGCATAAGGCAAAACTAGGCAATTCAGAAACTCACTTTGATCAAACAGCTGTAGGAGAAAAGAGGTTAATTCAATTGAACGAACTCGATGAATTTAGACTGCAAGTATATGAGAACTCGAAAGTTGTATAAAGAAAAAGTTAAGAAGTGGCACGACCAGAAGATTTTGTAGAGAAAGTTTGAACCAGGACAATCAGTATTATTCTTCAACTCATGACTGAGATTATTTCCCAGAAATCTCAAGTCCCAATGGTCGGGGCCATTCACGATCAAGAAGGTTTTCCCACATGGCGTCGTTGAGCTGTACAACAGAAATTCGCTCGAAACCTTCAAAGTTAATGGGCAGAGGTTAAAGCACTACTGGGGTGGCGACATCGACAATGAAGCCTTTGCAATTACACTTACCGATGCACCATAAAATAAGAGGCACCGTCGGGCTGACGACGTTAAAACTAGCACTACTTGGGAGGCAACCCAAGCTCTAAATCTTTTCTAGTTCATTTAATTAGTAAATTTTTGTTCATAGTATAGTTTAGATATTTATTTTTCAAAGAGTAATGACTTCATTGTGGTATGATTGTAGGGAATCATGGAAAAAGAACATCACTCAGACATTGTACTAATAGCGCAGGTGGTGCCATCTTAGGCTTTCATCCAGCACGGGGCACGCTGCCTCAACAACAACTTTTTGCTATAACGGCGCGGGGTGCGCTATGATACCCTACCATATGGCGTGGGGGGCACCATCCTGGGCAAACATACTGCAGCACTAGCGCGGGTTGCGCCATCCAAGGCTTATCAATGACGTGGGGTGCATCACTCAGAAAGTTCAGATTTTAAAATTGTGTTTGACGTCTCCTTTTCCAACATAACTCCATACAACACCAATTCTTCCCAACTTCTTGCTCAACTAAACCTCTTCCACTCCCCCATAACTTCCATGACGTCCAAATTAAATAATACTACCTCTTCCACTACTTTCCATCCCTTCATCCCACTAACCAACAATCACCATAACTCCTCCCCATACATAACCACTATTCCTATTCTATATCAACCCAACTTCCCTCAATTAGACACAATCATTCTACGAGATAAGCACCACACTTATATTCCAAGTCCAATTCTTCTTCTTCACAACTTCTCACAAATTGAGGCATCACTCTAAGGTGGAGATAGAAATTATTCTTTAAGGTAATTCAAAATTGTTACAACTAAGTTCTGATTCTCTCTTGTTCGTTAAATTAGTTAGAAAACCTTGGGATTCTATTCCCAAGGATTGTGTTGGTTTGTTTGATATTTTGGCATAAAGTTTTTCTATAGAAGTCAAGTTTGGGGGTGTTAGCCTTCATGCCCACTAATTGTTCGACGATTTGTCTGAACCAAATTTTCACTCTCTCTTACACTAAAACCACCATGTCTTTGCATAAGAGACCACATCCATCCACTTCTACTGCTCAGGCCCAATTTGATAACATAAAATTTTTCAGTGAGGTGGCTGAGGCGAGGTTCAAATCAACCATTGACAAGAAAACTTTGCTATTAGAACGGGGATTAAAGCCGGATGCCAATCTTGACGGAGATTTGGCACTGATGATTGTGGAACGCAATTGGTTTCAGTTAGTGGAGAAACCACTACCTGTGGTGATCAATATAGTAAAAGCGTTTTATGCCAACGCAATGGAGCATGTTGATCACACAGTTATGGTACGGGATAAACCAGTGTCTTTCCATGCAAATGCCATCAACGAGTACTTAAGGCTGGAAACATCGAATGATGGATGTTATGAAGATGGCTTGCCTGACCTGGATGAATTGATTGCAAGATTGTGTAAACCAGGAACACAATGGGTTACCTGAGCCAAAACGGATGAAAAGATAAGTTTTTGACACTCAGCTTTATGTTTTTATGGAAAAGCATGGTACGCATTCATTTGTGCCCAATTGATTCCCACACGCCATCAGAATGATGTGACCAAGGAAAGGGCGCGACTGCTATATGGGATTGTACACCACCATTATCGAGTGAATAATTCAGTTTTGTTTTATAATGTGGATGTGGGTGAATGTATTTAAAAATTGATCGACATGATACTACGGGGAAGTACCACGGGGGCCCTTCTTTATGGATTTCTCATAACCGATTTGTGCAGCAAAGCTGGAGATCAATGGCATTCCTCCGAACCGATACAACAACTAATGGCTATAATCGGTCATGCTACCATTGAGAAGTACAAGGCATGGGAGGGAGCAAGATCACATCCAAGAGGAGATGGTTATATCATGATTCGACAACCCTCATCCCCAGTTGCACCTGATCCAATAGAAGAGCAACATTCTCGAGGTTCATAAAATATATTCTTATGGCTGGCTCAACGTTAGGATTTGATGCTTCAGTACAATGTCAATGCTTTCAATACTCTTGTTGAAGCATTTTCTCGCTGCAATCCAAATGTCAGTCCGGTGTCCATACATGTTCCTCCTTTTCTCCCAGCATACCTTCCTTCGGATTATAACGAGTAGTAACTCGTCTTTCAGGGAAGTCCTCACGCTTTTATTTGCTTTATATTTTCGTAATGGGGACATTACTTGAATTAAGTTGGGGGGGGGGGGGGGGTTTGCTTGTGTTTGATTAATTAATCCTGTGACGATTGCATATTCATGATTAGTTAGTTTTTAATAAATTAGGTTAATTGTTTTGTTAATAATGCATATTTAGATTAATCCAGTCATGCATAAAAAAAGGGACATCTTGTATGTTTTGCATTTGCATTTAGTTTATTTTGCATGAATCTAGGTAGTAAAAGTCTGTTTTGGCCAATGATGAGATTGGAATTATGTAGACAAGTGTAGTATTGATTATTAAGGGTTTTATGTGACCTCCTATTATGAATTGAATCTTTTTCTGTTTGAAACTGGTATAATCAGTTTAGCACTTTAGAACAACCTTGTTGACTGATTTTGTTTAAATTGACACATAATGGAATTCTTAAGGATAATACTAGTTTAAATGGAAGAATGATGAGAATGGGCAGTGATGACTAAAATTTGGCAAGAACCTAAGTTTGAGGGAAAAATTTGTGGTATATAAGTTTTAAAAAAAACTGTGGCTAGTCTAGTTTTGTGGCCTTTGTTCCTTGAGTAAGTAAGCCCGAGGGGATTGTATTTACACCTAGCGCCCTAAGGCCTTAATGGTTTGGGAGTCGTTGGTCGAAAGCTCGTTAAGATAGCATTGAAAAGCCTAAGGGAATAAGACATTGCACAACCATGAGTATAAAAAATATATATATAATGGGAAATAAGAGCAAAAATCCCCCGTAAATGAATATATATATATATATATATATATATAGAGTATAAGGACCCTATGTTGACCCTTGATATTGGTGATTATGTGATTTTAGTTGTATCTTGCTTGTTTTTGGATTTCTTGAGTTTACACTGTATGATGCCTTCAAAGAGACCTATTATGTGTTCTATTTAGATTTGCATCAGTTAATATGGTTGTTGAGCACACACACACACACACACACACTATATTAGTGAGAACAGTTTAAGATTTGATTATTAATTGGGAAGTTATTGATTGGTCTAGATATGATATACTATCGTGTTTGCTTGGTTTCTCTGAGGCTGTATGATTAGACTATGTTATGTCTTAATACTAGATTCGTATGTATAGAGTTGTTATATTTGCATTACATATCATTTTGCTTGAGCATAAACAATGCTTCAAGTTTGGGGGAATTTGATTAGTAAGTTTTTAACCTACGATTTAATCATATTTAGCTTGATATATTGTTAGTTTTTGAGATTTTTCACGTTGGTTTTGATGGATTTTTGTTATGTGTGCAGGAGAATAGGTTGATGATGGTTAAGAGTTAAAATGCGAAGAAATAAAAGATTTTGGACATATTGCATCACCGGCGCGGGGCGCGTCGTGATTACATAAAAGATAGTATATGGCGTATTTGCATGGAAAGAACATTCTGGCGATATAAATTTGGTGTGCTTTAATAATAAAGACTTTGGCGTGGGGTGCCCGGTCGAGCGGGACATATCTTTGGCTAGGTTTATTTTGCTATAAGTTGAGTTTTGCTGGGAGCTATGATTTCTTTATGTAATAGGGTCAAGTTAGGAGTGTGACAAGGAAGTTATTTCATAGTAATTGAGTTGTTTTGAGTTAAATACTTGTTGGGTACAAATAGGAGTTTGATTTTTATTAGAATTCCTAACTGGATTGGATGGGATGACTTTGACATGGATTGGGATTGGATTTGGTTCAGCTGAGGGGAATTAATTATGTCAATTAGCAGAGTGTTGAATGGATCCATGAATTCAATTACACTTTAGAGAACCATAACTTAGAAGAAGATCTTGGAGGAACGAAGGAAGGAGGTGATTTCATGAAGATTGTAGAATTGAAGGCTGAGAAGGATGGTGTATTACTATTCTTCTTTTTAAATTCAGTTATTGTAATTGGGATGATGATTTATTTACTTTATTCAGTTTTTAATTCATTAATTATGAACTAAATTACTTTTTAGGCTTGCAATGGATCTTTAGTTTTGAATGATAATTATCATGCCTTGATTTGAGTCTAATAAACTATCAATTCATTTTATCTATTGTGATTTATACATAATTAATGAATTGCTTGATCACCAATTTTATGTGGATTTGTATGGATTCGAGAGATTATGTATGAATCGGGACCTAATCACAATAGCATGTGTTATTGAATTATGTGTTTTAATGGAATCTTGATGAATGTTTTTTTTGCTAAATTTAGACCGAATCAGATTTGTATTGAATTCCAACACATGGTCGTATCCCAAAGTGATGACTAACTAGATCTTGTAAATCTCTTTACTTAAAATCTAAGTAAAGTGTATTTTGGACATTCAACATTAAATTTTAATGGCATATAGGTAACTTGCCAAACCCTTATGGTTTAACCCTTAGGTTTTTCAACTTTAGCTTCTAGGATTTTCTAAATTATGGTTTTAAAATAGAAAATTAAGATTTCAAAATATAATTACTGTTTCCTACTTATATTAAAGGTTACTAAACACATTAAAGTTTACTAATCACTTTAGGGCTTACTGTGAAACCCCAGATTTTATGAATAAAGATTTAAATCTATCAAAATATTTTTTTGAATATTATAGTGTGGATTTGATATAATGTTATAGTTGTGGGTAGTATTTATAAATTTTTCAAAGTATGCAAGTTGTTATAAAATATTCGATTGGTAGGGGAATATTCTTTTCGTCGGGGAATATCTGTACAACGATACAATCATTGGTGGACCCCGCAACAGAATTATTGTCAGATTGAGAAAACGACAGAAATACTTCATAAAAATAACGGCGGAAGTTTTACTGATTAATCGTTGAAACACCGGTGTTAAAAAAATGCGATGTCTGGCGTGGTTGTATAGTAGCACACGATATTGATTATTGTTGCTTACGTGAGAAGTCACTCAGTTATACTCAATTATTGCTACAGTAATTGCTGCATCATATATTTCTTATTATTGATTCAATTATTGTTACAGTATCATCTGCATAATATAATATATTATTAAATCAATGATTGAGACGTCAAAGTTATTCATATTATTATTTGCAATATTGACAATGTCTAGAAGTTCTGTCAAGGAGAGGTTTGGTCACCTAATTGCGGCGCCCAATAAAGAGAAATCCTTATCGGAAGCCCCTCTTTCACATGTGAGCGACACAGTTGTTAAATATTGTGAGTTATAATATTAATGATGAATGTTATTAAAATTGAAGTTGTGTTCTAGCGTTGAATTTGGAGATGCGACGTGATATTTGAGTCCTAACGATGAAATTTGTAAAATAGTCTATAAACACAAAAATTTTCGAGGATTCACTATTTGGTCAAAAGTCAATGAGTTGACTTTTTTTAGAAAAAATCAAACTTCAAAATTTCAAAATTTATATTGTTGATAAAAATAGTTTCATTATGTTTGAATTGTTTGTGTTAGTGAAAATCGACATCTATTCCGATGATAATTGATGTCTGGGGGTTATATTGATAAATCGGGTAATGTATCGGATAAATGAGCAATTAATTGCTACTAATTTACATGCTTATATAACTATTTGTTCACATTTATACTATTGAATCACATTATTTACTATTAGGGGAGTTGGTGCAAGATTGATAATACTTGCATGACTAAGTTAAAAATGGAGGTATAGATGGAGGTACTATACTGTAATTGTTTTTATCACATGTTTAGAACTATTGAGTCACATGATTTACTATTGATTCACATTATTTACTATTAGGGGAGTTGGTGAAAGTTTGATAATACTTGCAGGACTAAATTAAAAATGAACAAAAAGAGGAAGGTATTATACTGTAATATTTTGAGCCCCAAAATGTGCAATTATCGAAACTATATTTTCCTATAAATAGAAGCTCATTCTTCCTTCATTTCTCACCAATTCACAAAAGCTTTAGAGCAATTATTATAGAGAGAAATTATAGAGAGAAAGAAGAAGAGAAGTCTGATACCTCACTATTCCAGTATCCAGTTTTTTTTTAAGGTAAGGGATATTATTTGGTGTACTCGTAAGAAATTCTTTCTTTCTTACTCGTAAAGAGAACTTCTATTATTCCATTCTTTATTATTACATTGGAATAACTTTTGTATCTGTGGATACCCTATACTTGGTGAAATTCTTACATTATTCCATTCTTATTATTACATTGGAATAACTTTGTTTATCTGATACCTTAGCATACATGTTGAAATTCTTCTAATATTCCGTTCTTTATTATTTTGTTGGAATATCACATGCAATGCGTTTTTCTGGGACACAGTTCCGCTTTTATTATTATTACATTAGAATATCATGTATGCATGCGTTTTACGTCGGACTGATTCCGCCATTATTAGTATTACATTGGAATAACTTTTATACATCGCGAAGTCTGCATGCATGGTGATTTATGTTGTTATTTCATTCTTTATTATTACATTTGGAACATCCAGCCGATTGCGTTATTTAGTATTCATTTGGAAAAACACATACATCATGCGATCAACCGTATACATGGTGATTATCCGAAGTGTCATTAGAAATTCTCATAGTGATAATGATGTAATGGTCCTCCGACCTTAAATTGCTATATTATAACACGAGAATTTATGTACTTTGATATCATCAAATGTCACTTTTAATAGGGTGGACTATAAAGGTGATTATTGGGTTCATCATGAATCGTGTGAGAAATATGAGTGATCTAGATGGAATTTAACCATCCTATATATTTTGGGTGATATCCATAGGCCTCTTGATTGAGTAGGACTATGAAATGCATGGCCATGCTCAAATAGTGATTTGTTTCATATAGTCTACTCATTGATCAAGAAAACTCAGATTAAATTATGAAGAGTATGACACATTCCATGACTCGAGTTTAATCTAGGATATTAAGGTTAAAAGGATTAAATTACATTGAAACATTGGTCACGAAAAGGTTGCATCGAATCATCGATCTTATTATTACTTGGGTAGCGATGATGCATTACTAAATGCCGCTCCTTTGTTTATAATTTTATAATATGATTTTAAAATTATTACCAGCGTAATAATAACCTATAAGTCACACACAAAACGTTATTAAAGAGAATTAATTTAAATTGTAAGGATTTAAATATATCAATATGATTGATAGTATTTAAATCATGAATTTAAATGAAAAGGATGCTTTAGATATGTATATATATATATTAATTAAGTAAGACTTAATTAAGATATAATATAATATATATATATATATATATATATATATAAATTGGATTTTATTTTAATTAGATTAGGGTTTTGATTAATTCCGATTTATTGCTATATATATGATATATCAGCGTCTTTGGATTTTTTAATCAAAACAAAAACCCTAGCCGCTCTTAAAGAGAGACTAGAGAAAACAGTTTCGTAAATCCTCATCCTTGGTGGCTAGTACCGCGATTCCTTCTTCTGCAGATCGTGGGGCGATTATTGTGGAAGCGTTAGTGTGGATCTGTAGTAGAGGCCTTGATCCATTTGAATGCGTTGGAGATTCAATAGCATCGATTCTAGCTTTAACAATCGGTATAATTTCTAACCTCTGAATTAATTAAATTTTTCGCATGGATCCTGTTTTAGGGTTTCAGAAATTGCTTTAAAATTTTATTTCCGCTGTGCGTTTCTGTGCTGAAATCCAACAGTGGTATCAGAGCTACTTGCGAAACGATTAATTCAGATAACGTGTTTAATTGTTTTCGATATATATGATATGTGATGATACAATTTTACCGATTTGAAATTGATTATATTGTTTTCGATATATACGATATATGATGATACAATTTTACTAAACTGTTAATTGAGTATATGATATTCTATAATCGACATATTCTGGTATTATGAATATGAGTAATAGATATGCATGTATATGATGTTCTGTTAATTGAGTATATGATATTCTGTAATCGACATATTCTGGTATTATGAATATCAGTAATAGATATACATGTATATGATGTTCTGTTAATTATATCTTATATGGCGTAATAACAGTATACAACTTATGTTCTAATTGTATTAGAAGTATGCAGATTCAGTTTAATATGATTAATTGAAACTGGACATATATGATATGTACCAGGTATATTGTTATTATGACTATTTTGGTGGATTAAATATATGATTACAAACTGTTTTAGATTCGTATGGAAATATTACTGTCTGATTGTGGACCACTTGCTTGAAAGAGACCCCTCGAACCCCGTCGTTGTTGCTTACGATGGTCGTGGACTAATAATATGTTATATATAGTTTTCTTTAATTATA
The DNA here is from genome assembly GCA_020205605.1 of Panax ginseng. NCBI lineage: Eukaryota > Viridiplantae > Streptophyta > Magnoliopsida > Apiales > Araliaceae > Panax > Panax ginseng. Next base: position 71,547,950 of record CM035136.1, read on the forward strand.
TATAAATTGTTATGTACTTATTGTGATATGCATGGTGCCTGATTATGGCCTTTTGACCCATAGGTTAGTGGTTTTGGTTTTAAAATACGGCTTGCATGTCGTGCCTTTCTATAAATTCTAATGTAATATTCTCTTCTCATCTAAATCCCCTCGAATGTAACTCGAGGTTTCTTTATGTCATGTAATAATCTGTAATCGATGAAGATGACAAGATGGAGAACACGATGGAAAGATGATGATGGAGAGGAGGCACATGCATGATGAAGATTCAAGGAAGCTATTTATTTTAACATCTTTTACCACCTTAGATTGGCCTTCAATCTTTTATTAGCTTGTAAAGATTGACAGTGGATTGGGCCATAACTGTGACACATTTAATTTCATACTTTATTTATGCTTATATGTGATATGATATGATGAATAATGTGCATGCTTAATAAGATTAAAATTGGTGAGATCTAAATTAATTTATAAAATCCCTCAATAAAATATTAAGTCTAAATCATATGCCTTCCAATGAATAACACTCATCAAGACCTTGATCAATAGATGTAGGTTTGCCAAAGCAAAGTACCCTATTTATCTAGGTAAGAAGCGATAGGATAATTGTGATATCCAAACTGTTAAAATCATTGGGCCCGACTTAACTAAGTTATCTCAATAGGATTGTGGACTTAGAGGCATAGAGTTTGGTTGGTACCATTAGATGGACTAGAAACAAATGTTGTTTACCAAACTATCCAAGAGTTATATATGATATAATTGACAAAAGGGTTGTCTACCTAAATAATTATGTTTTGAGAGAATAGCCAAAGCTAACTTAAGGCATAATGAAATATGGATCTTGGCTCAATAGAAAGATTTAATAGAAAATGCTTTTCGAATTAATGGTGAGGGCTATTAATTTGAATAAAATAGTGGGAGGTATATTTTGAATGTACTATTATCAATTACATAATATCAACTCTGCAATTTGACTTATTATTTTTTGCACTTATAAATTGTAGATATCAATGGCAAACAACAACAACACAAATAGTCTTTCATTACGATCAGTTCTTGAAAAGGACAAGCTGAGTGGAATTAATTTCCTTGACTGGCATAGGAACTTGAGGATTGTCCTCAAACAAGAGCGTAAGCTATATGTCCTTGATGGGCCCATTCTTGTAGCACCAGCTATCACTGCACCACGTGCGGAGCATAATGCTTACAAGAAGCATCAAGATGATGCTCTAGACGTGAGTTGTGTCATGCTAGCAACCATGAACGCTGAGCTTCAGAAGCAACATGAGTTGATGGATGCTTATGATATGATCGAGCATCTCAAGAAATTATTCGAAGGGCATACTCGACAGGAGAGGTATGATACAAGCAAGGCGTTGTATCACTGCAAAATGGGTGAACGTGATCCAGTTGGTCCACATGTGCTGAAAATGATAGCATGTTAAGAACTGCCGAGAACAACATGAAAAAGGCAGGACCCGCTCCCATAATGATGGTGCAAAAGGGGAATGCTAAGGGAAATTGGAAAGGCAAGAAGAAGATAGGATCTAAATCTTTTGCCAAACCCAATTCCAAAAACAAACAGGCTTTAAAACCTAAAGGTGGGGTGGGTAAAGAAGGTGAATGTCACTTCTGTGGAAAACTTGGACACTGGAAAAGGAACTGTCATGCTTATTTGGAAGAAGTGATGAAAAGGAAAGGAAGTACGACTTCTGATTCAGGTATATATGTTATAGAAGTCAACTTGTCTACTTCTACATCATGGGTATTGGATACTGGATGTGGTTCTCACATTTGTGTTAATGTGCAGGGACTCCGAAGGAGTAGGACTTTGGCAAAAGGAGAGGTTGAACTACGAGTTAGGAATGAAGCAAAAGTTATTGCACTGGTCGTAGGAACTTATCATTTATCTTTGCCCACTGGGCTAGTTTTAGAATTAGAAGATTGTTATTTTGTGCCTACTATAAGCAAAAACATTATTTCTATTTCTTGTTTGGACAAGAAAGGTTTTTCATTTATAATAAAGAACAATCGTTGTTTGTTTTACTTAAATGATATTTGTTATGGTGTTGCACAATTGTTTAACGGTCTCTATATTCTTGATTTATAAATGCCTATATATAACATAAATACAAAACGATTTAAATCAAATGATTCAAATCCGACATATCTCTGGCATTGTCGTTTAGGCCATATAAATGAGAAACGCATATCCAAAATCCATAAAGATGGGTCTTGGATTCATTTGATTTTGAATCATATAGAAAATGCGAGTCTTGTTTATTAGGCAAAATGACTAAAGCCCTTTCTTTCATTGGACACGAGTGAATGGGCTAGCGATGTATTGGGACTTATACATAGTGATGTATGTGGACCCATGAGTTCGTTAGCAAGTGGTAGGTTTTATTACTTCATTACTTTTCTTGTGACTTTAGTAGATATGGATATGTGTATCTTATGAGACACAAATCAATCCTTTGAAAAGTTCAAGGAATTCAAGAATGAAGTTCAAAACCAATTTGGCAAAAGCATAAAAGCCCTTCGATCCGATCGAGAAGGTGAATACTTAAGCCAAGACTTTGATGACCTTCTAAAGGAGTGTGGTATTATATCACACTCACTCCACAGAACACCCCAATGGAATGGTGTGTGCGAGAGGAGGAATCGAACCTTGTTGGACATGGTACGATCAATGATGAGTCATACAGATCTTCCAATAAGCTTTTGGGGTCATTCCCTAGAGACAGCTGCATTCACACATAACCGTGTTCCTACAAAAACGGTTCAGAAGACACCATATGAGATGTGGACTGGGAAACGTCCTAATATGTCATTCATGAAGATTTGGGGTTGCGAGGCGTTCATAAAACATCTGAATTCTGACAAGCTCGGACCCAAATCTCACAAATGTAATTTTATGGGATACCCAAAGGAAACAAAAGGGTATTATTTCTACAAACCTCCTGAGAACAAAGTATTTGTTGCTCGAACTGGTATTTTTCTAGAAAGAGAATTTGTCTCTAAAAGAAATAGTGGGAGGAAAGTAGAACTCGAAGAAATTTGAGAAACACAAAATATCATTGAACCTGAGTTGGAACATGAGCAGGAACCACAAGATATTGTGGAAAGTGAACCTGCTAAAATTACATAAGTCATTCGTAGATCTGGTAGGACACGCCAAGTGCCTGAGAGATATTATGGATATCTTGTGACTCAAAACGGTAATGAGATGCTCATAGATCAAGATGAGCCTTCTTCCTACCAAGAAGCTATGAATTGACCAGATTCTGAGAAATGGCTTGAAGCCAAGAAATCTGAGATGGACTCCATGTATAATAACCAAGTATGGACTCTGGTTGATCCACCCGAAGGGGTAAAACCAATGGGGTGCAAGTGGGTTTTCAAGAAGAAAACCGACATTGATGGTAATGTACAAACCTATAAAGGCCGACTGGTACCAAAACGTTTCAAACAAATTCAAGGTGTTGACTATGATGAAACCTTCTCTCTAGTGGCAATGGTTAAATCCATCAGGATCTTACTTGCTTATTGCGACTTTTTATGATTACAAATCGGCGGATGGATGTCAAAACTGCTTTCCTCAACGAAAATCTCCTTGAGGATGTGTATATGACATAACCTGAGGGTTTTGTCACTCCAAAGGATACTGGAAAGGTATGTAAGCTGCAGCGATCCATTTATGGATTGAAGCAAGCCTCTCGGAGTTGGAATCTTTGATTTGATGAAGCAGTCAAAGAATTTGGCTTTATTAAAAATGAAGATGAACCTTGTGTATATAAGAAGGTTAGTGGGAGTCACATTGTATTCCTAGTATTATATGTTGATGACATATTAATTATTGGGAATGACATTCCTTCCTTATAGGTTGTAAAAACATGGTTAGGAAAATGTTTCTCCACGAAAGATTTGGGCGATGCTGCTTACATTTTAGGTATTTCATCTCAGATTCTAACTCCTAGGTCATTTCTCCTACATCGTGGTTTCTCCATAAAACTTTGACTTGAGGTATAACCTTGGAGTGTAGAATATGATCCTTTTTATCCAAGATTTTAACAGGTAACTCTTCATACGTTAAATCTTCCTCTATCTCGTCTGGTTCTAATTCAATAATGTGGTTCGGGTCTTTCACATATTTACGTAACATAGATATGTGAAAAACGTTATGAACACGAGACATACATGATGGTAAAGCGAGTCTATACGCCACAGTTCCTACTCGATCGAGGATTAAAAATGGGCCAATGAATCAAGGGTTGAGCTTTCCTCTCTTTCCAAATCTCATAACTCCCTTCCATGGAGAAACACGTAATAACACATGATCTACAATATCGAATTCCACGTCCTTTCGATGAAGATCAGCATAACTCTTTTGTCGATCTTGTGAGGTTTTTATACGTTGTCGGATCGTTTGAATCTTTTCTGTAGTCATACGTACCAACTCCGGTCCCAACAATGTTGCTTCACCCACCTCATCCCACCATACTGGAGAACGACAGTTTCTTCCATACAACGCCTCAAATGGAGCCATGCCAATACTTGCTTGATAACTGTTGTTGAAGGATAACTCCACCAATGGTAGGAACTTATCCCAACTTTCCTTGAAGTCAAAGACACAGAGTCTTAATAGATCTTCAAGAGTTTGAATGGTCCTCTCCATTTGCTGTCGTCTGCCTAATGATGTTATCTTAGAAGCTAAATCGTAAATCCATGCCCATAGCTTTTTGCAAACTAACCCAAAATCTTGAAGTGAATCTTGGGTCTCGATCAGAAACTATGGATAATGGCATACCATGAAGTCTTACTATCTCGTTTATATACATACGAGCAAGACGTTCAAGTGTATAAGTTTCTCGTATAGGTATGAAATGAGTAGACTTGGTCAATCTATCAACAATGACCCAAATTGCATCTATGCCTTGAGAAACCTTGGGAAGACCAGTAACGAAATCCATACTAATGTGCTCCCACTTCCATTCTAGAATTTCAAGTGGTTGCAATGGACCTTTTGGTACTTAATGCTCCGCCTTGACTCGTTGACAAGTTAAACACCATGAGATAAACTCTGTTATCTCTCTCTTCATATTGCTCCACCAAAATGTATGTCGAAGATCACGATACATTTTTGTACTCCTAGGATGGATTGCAAACGGTGTGTTGTGCGCCTCCATCATGATTTTATACTTTAAATCAGGGTCATTAAGAACACAAATCCTGGAGTTGACTCAAAGTATTCCTTCCTCATCGATTCTTGCTTCCGGCATAGCACCTTCTTGCACTTTCTTCTTCATACGCATTAGCTCCAGTGCATGTAGCTTGGCGGCTTTAACTTTTTTTGATTAAAGTCGGTTCTGTCGTATGTTTGCCATCATCATGTGGGTCCTTGGAGTCTTTATCTCTAACTCCATCATTTGCAAGTCATACAAAATGGGCCTTTACGTTAACAATATTGCACTTTCATACGCATATGATCTTCTACTCGATTATTATACGGCTACCACGTTAAGCTTTTCGAGGATGGTATTGGATGGTATGATCATAATCTTTCAATAGTTCAAGCCAAAGTCATTGTCGCATGTTGAGTTCGATTTGGGTGAAGAAATATTTGAGGCTTTTATGATCCGTGTAGATCTCCACCTTCTCTCCATACAGGTAATGCCTCCAAATCATAAGCGCAAAAACGACAGCTGCCAACTCTAGATCATGAGTAGGATAATTCGTCTCATATTCTTTGAGTTGTCGTGAGGCATAGGCTATGACTTTCCCATGTTGCATGAGAACACATCCTAACCCTTTGCACAAGCATCACTTGAGATGACAAATCCCTCAAGAGCCGATGGTATTGTGTCTAACAGTCTTCGAAATGAGTCTCCTCTTGAGTTCTTGAAAACTCTTCTCACATTCCTCACTCCAACCAAACTTTGTATCTTTTCGAGTCAGCTGAGTTAATCGAGTAGCGATTCGAGAAAATCCTTCCATGAATCTCCGATAATAACCAGCTAATCCGAGAAAGCTACGTACTTCGGTTACTGATTTAGGTTGCTCCCATCTTTGAATAGCTTCAATCTTTATTGGGTCAACAGATATTCCATGACTTGATATCACGTGCCCAAGGAATACAACTTCCTCAAGCCAGAACTCGCATTTCTTCAACTTGGCATACAGCTTGTTTTCACGAAGCTTTTGGAGTATCAGCCTCAAGTGTTGCTCATGATCTTCACGGCTTTTGGAATATATGAGGATGTCATCAATAAAGACGACCACAACATGATCCAAATATTCCTTAAATACTCGGTTCATCATATCTATGAAGGCAGCAGGAGCATTAGTCAATCCAAAAGACATGACTAAGAATTCATAATGCCCGTACCGAGTTCTGAAGGTAGTCTTTCGAATATCCTCAGTTTTAACCTTCAGCTGATGATATCGAATCGAAGATCAATCTTTGAAAAAATTATGCTCCTTATGGCGATCAAACGGGTCATCAATACGTGGCAATGGGTACCTATTTTTGATGGTGACATGATTCAACTCCCGATAATCAATACAAAGTCGCCTACTCCCATCTTTCTTCTTCACAAATAGAACAGGAGCACCCCAAGGAGACGTACTAGGATGAATGAAACCAATATCTAACAATTCCTGCAATTGGGTCTTTAACTCCTGAAGTTCAATAGGAGCCATTCGATATGGGGATTTGGAAATGGGTTTTGTACCGGGTTCAAGGTCGATACAAAATTCAACTTCACGCTCTGGGGGTAGGCCAGGAAGTTCTTCAGGGAATACATCAGGAAATTTATTAACAATAGAAATATCCTTCAAATCGACATATTTTGTTTAAATCAAGTGACATGAGCTAAGAAAGCTTGACATCCATTTTTCAATAAGCGAATAGTTTTATGGCTTGAGATAGCCAGTGATTGATTTTAATGGTTTGGTGGCTTGAATTCACATAATAGGTTTATTAGGAATATGAAAGCTAACAACCTTACGAAAACAATCAATTTTAGAATGATGAGTAGTTAACCAATCAATCCCTAGAATCACGTCAAATTCAAGTATTTTTAAGGAGATAAGATCGACAGGTAACGTGCGGTTACCGATTTGAATCAAACAAGACTTATAAACAGTGAATGTAATGAAGGTTTCTCCTAATGGAGTTTCAACAGATAAGTCAAAGTCTAATTTCTCTGGAGTCAAATTTAAACGTTTAGCGCAAGTAGGAGAAATAAAAGAATGGGTAGAACTGGTATCAAATAAGGTATAGACTTCACTAGAGTTTATGATAAGCTTACTCGTGATAACCTCGTTCGAGTTCCTTGCTTTATGGGAGGTCACAACAAATGCTCTCTCTTGCACTACCGGCTTTGACTTTTCTGGGACGGCCTTTGGTGCCTCCATCCTAGCTGAATTTGTCTTCGGTGAATGACAAAATCGAGCTAAGTGACCTTCCCTTCCACAATTATAACATGCTTTGGACGGCATCGCGCAGAGCTTGGGTGATGTGTCCCTCCCCTCCGCATTTGAAGCATATGATAGGTGGTCGTTCTCCTTCCTTAACAACGGGTGCTGGTGTTGACGTCTTTCAATCATTGTTGAATCTCCTTTTCTTGAAATGTCCATTTTTATTGTCTTGACTATGATTACCACCGAAGTGGTTACCATTTCTGGCATGTTGATTCCCTCCACGCTTGTTGTCACCGTTTTGAAGACTATTACCACTTGTATTTTCATTCTGCCGGCTGCTTTCTCTTGGTTGTGTTGACTCGTTATCGCGCTCCAATAACTGAGCCCTATTTACAACATCTTAATACAAACACAGTTTATGAGAAATAAGATATTGACGTATCTCCGGTTTCAAGCCTCTTAAAAACATTCACGTCATTTGTTCCTCATTATTGACCAAATGGGATGCAAACCGGGATAACTCCGCAAATTTAGCCTTGTATTACGACACGGTCATATTGTTTTGCTCCAACTTGATAAACTCCACCTCTTTCATGTGACGAATACTTTCGGGAAAGTACTTGTCGTTGAATAGCTCTTGGAACTTCTCCCAGGACATCTTGAGTGCATCAGTGGAGATGCGTTTCTGATTCCCACCAATGTCTCGCTCTTCACGCAACATGAAGGTGGAGAAGGGAACGTTTTGCTCCTTGGAGCATCCCAAGACATCAAATATCTTGGTAATCTTCTTTATCCATGCTTCAGCCTTAAGTGGTTTTGGCTCTCCAATAAACTCCGGTGGTCCCAGCTCCTTGAACTGTTTAGCGGTAACCATCCGAGAGTTTCCAGTGTTTCCACCTACATTTTGGACAGGAGCCGCTCTCGCCTGATCAATATAACCTCCAGACATCAATTATTATCGAAATAATTGTCGATTTTCACTAACACAAATAATTCCAACACAATGAAACCATTTTTATCAAAAATATAAATTTTGAAATTTTGAAGTTTGACTTTTCTCAAAAATGTCAAATGTTGACTTTTTGACCAAATAGTGAATTTTTCGAAAAATTTTGTGTTTATAGACTATTTTTACTAATTTCATCGTTCCGGACTAAAATATCACGTCCGCGTCTCCAAATTTAACTCCGAACACAACTTCAATTTTAATAACATTCATCATTAATATTATAACTCACAATATATATCAACCAGGTCGTTCCCAGGAAAGAGGGGGCTTTCCAATAAGGATTTCTCCCTATTGGCGCACAATTAGGTGACCAAACATCTCCTTGACAGAACTTCTAGACATTGTAAATATTGTAATTTAATAATATGAATAACTTTGTCGTCTCAATTATTGATTTAATAAAATAACATATTATGCGGATGATACTATGACAATAATCGAATCAATAATATGAGAGATACGATCATCAATTCTTTGTAGCAATAATTGAGTATAAAGTGAGTGACTTCTCACGTAAGCATCAATAATCAATCTTGTCTGTGCTACTATGCAACCACGCCATTCTTCGTACTTTTACTACTTAGGTAGTTCAACAGTTAACGGTAAAAACTTCCATAGTTATTTTTATAAAGTATTTTTGTCGTTGTCTCAATCTGACAATAATTCCGTTGTGGGGGTCCACCAATGATTGTGTCGTTGTACGAATAATCCCTGTTAAAACGAATATTACCCGACCAATCGAATATTATATAACAACGTGCGTACATTACAAAATTTGTAAATATTACCCACAACTATAACATTATATCAAACCCACACCATACTATTCAAAAATTTATTTCGAGAAAATTTAATCTTTATTCAAAAAGTTGGGGTCTTATAGTCATCATTACAATTATTATCACACTATTTCACATAATAGTGAGGACTACTAATGCAAACATCTAGGATCATCACTCTGTTCCCCGACTAGTCCCAGCTATGTTCTCATTTCCTAAAGAGAACAGTGAAAGAAAGGGTGAGCTCAACTAGCCTAGTAAGAAATATTATGACTAAGATAATGAAAATAATTTATCGTTAGCCTTCAATGCGATTATTTAAGCGATAAAATATAATAACTATCAAGTTTAAGCTGCTTTGTAACAAACAATCCATTAGAAGAGTCAAGTAGGAATAAAATCTATTATATTCTATTATTTAAAAGGTTTTCATCACTTTTATCATGGGACTCGACAATAAATAATCCACATCATTGAATCATCCCTGCACTACGGCCAAGGATATTCTTTAGTATCACCACCACAATTATCCATGCACTACGAGCCAAGAATATTTGTGTATTCAATAATGGTCATGATCATGCCAACAAGCTGTCCATCAATGCTCTCACGGGCCAATAAGGACTTTTTCCACATCATTTGTAACATTACGGTCCATGATTACACCAAGATAATCCTCGGTCATAATCATACCAAGTCCATCTATGCACTATAGGCCACAGATGACTTTCAACAAAATATAAACATGAGGATGATGACAATGATATAAGAATTCAATAAAAAAAGTTCAAGAATTAATTTATTCAAGAACTAATAACGTCCAAATTGTCAACATGATATTGCTTTGTATAGTAAAATTCAAGAATGCTCAGAAGAATATTTCCATGAAAAGATACTGGATGAAGCGCAAATATCAAGGATATTCCACTAATTTCATGGAGTATAGAAGTCAAAACTTTAACCAATTTGAGTATAATAAGGAATGGAATAACAAAAGAAATCACCATGCATGCGATAGACCGCCTGCAATAATAAGTTATTCCAATGTAATAATAAATAACGGAATCGGTCCTACGTAAAAGCGCAAAATAGGATATTCCAACAAAATAATAAAAGGCGAAATCGAATCAGTCCGCGTAAAAACGCATGCAGACGTGATATTCAAATGGAGAATAATAAAGACGGAAATGAATTCCGGCGTAGAACGCACAGACAGGATGTTCCAATAGAATGATAAAGAATGGAACAACAAAAGAATTTCACCAAGTATAGGGTAGCCCGCGTATACAGGTTATTCCAACAGAATAATAAAGATTGGAATACCAGAAGTTCTCTTCATGGATAAGAAAGAAATAATACTCCCTACCTTAGAAAAACTGGATACTGGAATAGTGAGGTAGCAGACTTCTCTTCTTCTTTCTATAATTTCTCTCTATAATAATCGCTCTAAAGCTTTTGTGAATTGGTGAGAAATGAAGGAAGAATGAGCTTCTATTTATAGAAAAATATAGTTTCGATAATTGCACATTTTGGGGCTCAAAAAATTATAGTACAATACCTCCAACTTTTTCTTTATTTTTAATTTAGTCATGGAAGTATTATCAAACTTGCACTACCTCCCCTAATAGTAAATAATGTGATTCAATAGTAAATTAAGTGAATCAATAGTTCTAGACATGTTAAAATATGAATTATAGTATAGTATCTCCTTCTATACCTCCATTTTTAACTTAGTCATGCAAGTATTATCAATCTTGCACCAACTCTCCTGATAGTAACAAGAATGTGAAACAATAGTATACACATGTGAACAAATAGTTATAATCATGTGAAATAATAGCAATCAATTGCTCATTTATCCGGTTAAATACCCGAGTGGTCAATATAACCTCCAGACATCAATTATTATCGAAATAATTGTCGATTTTCACTAACACAAATAACACAATAAAACCATTTTTATCAAAAATATAAATTTTGAAATTTTGAAGTTTGACTTTTCCCGAAAAAGTCAACTGTTGACTTTTTGACCAAATAGTGAATTTTTCGAAAAATTTTGTGTTTATAGACTCTTTCTACTAATTTCATCATTCCGGACTCAAATATCACGTCTGCGTCTCCAAATTCAACTCCGAACACAACTTCAATTTTAATAACATTCATCTTTAATATTATAACTCACAATATTTATCAACCAGGTCGTTCCCAAGAAAGAGGGGGCTTTCCAATTAGGATTTCTCCTATTGGTAGCGCTTGACTAAGTGACCAAACCTCTCCTTGACAAAACTTCTAGACATTGTAAATATTGTAATTTAATAATATGAATAACTTTGTCGTCTCAATTATTGATTTAATAAAATAACATATTATGCAGATTATACTATGACAATAATCTAATCAATAATATGAGAGATATGTTGCGACAATTCTTGTAGCAATAATTGAGTATAAAAGCCGAGTGACTTCTCACGTAAGCATCAATAATCAATACTGGTGTCTACTACTATGCAACCACGCATATTCTTTATACTTTTACTACTTAGGGTAGTTCAACGAGTTAACGGTAAAACTTTCATAGTTTTTTTTCATAAAAAAGTATATTTTTGTCGTTTTCTCAATCGACAATAATTTACGTTGTGGGGTCCACCAATGATTGTCTTAGTTATACGAATAATCCCTATTAAAATGAATATTCCCAGAATTAATCGAATATTATATAACAACTTGCGTACATTACAAAATTTGTAAATATTACCCACAACTATAAAATTATATCAAATCCACACCATAATATTCAAAAATTTATTTGAGAAAATTTAATCTTTATTCAAAAAGTTGGGGTCTTACAAACTCATTACAATTATTATCACACTATTTCACGAAATAGTGAGGACTACTAATGCAAACATCTAGGATCATCACTCTGTTCCCCACTAGTCCCATTTCGTTCTCATTTCACGAAGAGAATAGTGAAAGAAAGGGTGAGCTCAACTAGCCCGATGAAATTTTATGACTAAGATAATCACGAATAATTTATCGTTAGCCTTGAAGAGAGATTAAAGCGATAAAATATAATAATTATTAAGTTTAAGCTGCTTGATGAACAAGCAATCCATTAGAAAAGTCAAGTAGTAGGAATAAAATCTACTATATTCTATGATTTAAAAGGTTTTTCATCACTTTTATCGCTGTAACTCAGCTTAATAAATAATCCACATCATTGAATCACCCCTGCACTACGACCAAGGATGTTCTTTAGTATCACCACCACAATTATCCATGAACTACGGGCCAAGAATATTTGTGTATTCAATAATGGTCATGATCATGCCAACAACTGTCCATCAATGCTCTACGGGCCAATGAGGACTTTTTCCACATCATTTGTAACATTACGGTCATGATTACATAGAATAATAATCCTCGGTCATAATCATACCAAGTCCATCTATGCACTATAGGCCACAGATGACTTTCAACAAAATATAACCATGAGGATGATGACAATGATATAAGAATTCAATAAAACAAGTTCAAGAATTAATTTTTTTAGGAACTAATAACGTCCAAATTCTCAACATGATACTTTGCTTTGTAGAGTAAAATTCAAGAATGCTCGGAAGAATATTTCCATGAAAAGATCTTTGGATGAAGCCTTGCAAATATCAAGGATATTCCACTAATTTCATGGAGTATAGAAGTCAAAACTTTAACCAATTTGAGTATAATAAGGAATGGAATAACAAAAGAAATCACCATGCATGCGATAGAGCCAACACAAGCGAGTTATTCCAACGAGAATAATAAAAAAGCGGAATCGGTCCCAGGCGTAAAATGCATGAGACGGATATTCCAACAAAATAATAAAGACGAAAACACACGCCGCGTTAAACGCACAAATGAGGATATTCCAACGTAAATAATAAAGATTTTAATCGAATCCGCGTAAAAAGACGCATGCATGCGAGGATATTCCAATGAATAATAAAAATTTTAAATAGGTCCGCGTAGAACGCCGCATGACGAGGATGTTCCAACGAGAATGATAAAGAATGGAACAACAAAGGAATTTCACCAAGTATAGGGTAGCTCACAGATATCGAGTTATTCCAACGAAATAATAAAGATTGGAATAATGAAGTTCTCTTCATGGATAAGAAAGAAATAATACTCCTACCTTAGAAAAAAGCTGGATCTTTGGAATAGTGAGGTAGTGAGACTTCTCTTCTTCTTTCTATAATTTCTCTCTATAATAATCGCTCTAAAGCTTTTGTGAATTGGTGAGAAATGAAGGAAGAATGAGCTTCTATTTATAGAAAAATATAGTTTCGATAATTGCACATTTTGGGGCTCAAAAAATTATAGTACAATACCTCCAACTTTTTCTTTATTTTTAATTTAGTCATGGAAGTATTATCAAACTTGCACTACCTCCCCTAATAGTAAATAATGTGATTCAATAGTAAATTATGTGAATCAATAGTTCTAGACATGTTAAAATATGAATTATAGTATATATCTCATCTATACCTCCATTTTAACTTAGTCATGCAAGTATTATCAATCTTGCACCAACTCCCCTGATAGTAACAAGAATGTGAAACAATAGTATACACATGTGAACAAATAGTTATAATCATGTGAAATAATAGCAATCAATTGCTCATTTATCCGATTAAATACCCGAGTGGTCAATATAACCTCCAGATATCAATTATTATTGAAATAATTGTCGATTTTCACCAACACAAATAATTCCAACACAATGAAACCATTTTTATCAAAAATATAAATTTTGAAATTTTAAAGTTTGACTTTTCCCGAAAAAGTCAACTATTGAATTTTTGACCAAATAGTGAATTTTTCGAAAAATTTTGTGTTTATAGACTCTTTCTACTAATTTCATCGTTCTGGACTCAAATATCACGTCTGCGTCTCCAAATTCAACTCCGAACACAACTTTAATTTTAATAACATTCATCATTAATATTATAACTCACAATATTTATCAACCAGGTCGTTCCCAAGAAAGAGGGGGCTTTCCAATTAGGATTTCTCCCTATTGGCGCGCAACTAAGTGAACAAACCTCTCCTTGACAAAACTTCTAGACATTGTAAATATTGTAATTTAATAATATGAATAACTTTGTCGTCTCAATTATTGATTTAATAAAATAACATATTATGCAGATGATACTATGACAATAATCTAATCAATAATATGAGAGATATGTTGCAGCAATTACTGTAGCAATAATTGAGTATAAACTGAGTGACTTCTCACATAAGCATCAATAATCAATACCGTGTGCTACTATGCAACCACGCATATTCTGTACTTTTACTACTAAGGGTAGTTCAACAGATTAACGGTAAAACTTTCGCCGATTTTTTTCATAAAGTATTTTTGTCGTTTTCTCAATCTGACAATAATTTCGTTGTGGGGGTCCACCAATGATTGTGCCGTTGTACGAATAATCCCTATTAAAACGAATATTCCCCGACCAATCGAATATTATATAACAACTTGCGTACATTACAAAATTTGTAAATATTACCCACAACTATAAAATTATATCAAATCCACACCATAATATTCAAAAATTTATTTCGAGAAAATTTAATCTTTATTCAAAAAGTTGGGGTCTTACAGTCCTCATTACAATTATTATCACACTATTTCACAGAATAGTGAGGACTACTAATGCAAACATCTAGGATCATCACTCTGTTCCCCGACTAGTCCCAGCTACGTTCTCATTTCCTGAAGAGAATAGTGAAAGAAAGGGTGAGCTCAACTAGCCCAGTAAGAAATTTTATGACTAAGATAATCCTGAATAATTTATCGTTAGCCTTCAACAGGATTAAACTGATAAAATATAATAATTATTAAGTTTAACTGCAGTGGAACAAGCAATCCATTAGAAAAGTCAAGTAGGGAATAAAATCTACTATATTCTATGATTTAAAAGGTTTTTCATCAATTTTATCGCTGGGACTCAGCTTAATAAATAATCCACATCATTGAATCACCCCTGCACTACGGCCAAGGATGTTCTTTAGTATCACCACCACAATTATCCATGAACTACGGGCCAAGAATATTTGTGTATTCAATAATGGTCATGATCATGCCAACAACTGTCCATCAATGCTCTACGGGCCAATGAGCACTTTTTCCACATCATTTGTAACATTACTTGATCATGATTAATCAAATAATCCTCAATCATAATCATACCAAGTCCATCTATGCACTTATAGGCCACGATATGACTTTCAACAAAATATGAACATGAGGATGATGACAATGATATAAGAATTCAATAAAATATGTTCAAGAATTAATTTTTTTAGGAACTAATAACGTCCAAATTCTCAACATGATACTGCTTTGTAGAGTAAAATTCAAGAATGCTCAGAAGAATATTTCCATGAAAAGATACTGGATGAAGCGCAAATATCAAGGATATTCCACTAATTTCATGGAGTATAGAAGTCAAAACTTTAACCAACTGAGTATAATAAGGAATGGAATAACAAAAGAAATCACCAGGCATGCGATAGACCGCACAGGCAGGTTATTCCAACAGAATAATAAAAAACGGAATCAGGTCCGGCGTAAAATGCACAGACAGGATATTCCAACAAAATAATAAAGACGAAATCAGGTCCGGCGTTAAACGCATGCAGAGACGAGGATATTCCACGAGAATAATAAAAAAGATCGAGATCGGTCCCAAAAACGCATGCAGCGAGGATATTCCAGCGAGAATAATAAAGATTTTAAATAGGTCCGGCGTAGAAACGCATGCACAGGATGTTCCAACAGAATGATAAAGAATGGAACAACAAAAGAATTTCACCAAGTATAGGGTAGCCTGCATGACTGAGTTATTCCAACAGAATAATAAAGATTGGAATAACAGAAGTTCTCTTCATGGATAAGAAAGAAATAATACTCCCTACCTTAGAAAAATTGGATACTGGAATAGTGAGGTAGCAGACTTCTCTTATTCTTTCTTTAATTTCTCTCTATAATAATCGCTCTAAAGCTTTTGTGAATTAGTGAGAAATTAAGGAAGAATGAGCTTCTATTTATAGAAAAATATAGTTTCGATAATTGCACATTTTGGGGCTTGAAAAATTATAGTACAATACCTCAAACTTTTTCTTTATTTTTAATTTAGTCATGGAAGTATTATCAAACTTGCACTACCTCCCCTAATAGTAAATAATGTGATTCAATAGTAAATTATGTGAATCAATAGTTCTAGACATGTGAAAATATGAATTACAGTATAGTACCTCCATCTATACCTCCATTTTTAACTTAGTCATGCAAGTATTATCAATCTTGCACCAACTCCCCTAATAGTAACAAGAATGTGAAACAATAGTATACACATGTGAACAAATAGTTATAATCATGTGAAATAATAGCAATCAATTGCTCATTTATCCTAGGTTAAATACGATTGGTCAATATAACCTCCGGACATCAATTATTATCGAAATAATTATCGATTTTCACTAACACAAATAATTCCAACACAATGAAACCATTTTTATCAAAAATATAAATTTTGAAATTTTGAAGTTTGACTTTTCCCGAAAAAGTCAACTGTGACTTTTTGACCAAATGGTGAATTTTTCGAAAAATTTTGTGTTTCTAGACTATTTTTACTAATTTCATCGTTTCGGACTCAAATATCACGTATGCGTCTCCAAATTCAACTCCGAACACAACTTCAATTTTAATAACATTCATCATTAATATTATAACTTAGAATATTTATCAACCAGGTCGTTCCCAGGAAAGAGGGGGCTTTCCAATAAGGATTTCTCCATATTGGCGCGCAATTAGGTGACCAAACCTCTCCTTGACAGAACTTCTAGACATTGTAAATATTGTAATTTAATAATATGAATAACTTTGTCGTTTCAATTATTGATTTAATAAAATAACATATTATGTAGATGATACTATGAAAAATAATTGAATCAATAATATGAGAGATATGTTGCAGCAATTACTGTAGCAATAATTGAATATAAACTGAGTGACTTCTCACGTAAGCATCAATAATCAATACCGTGTGCTACTATGCAACCACACGTATTACTGTACTTTTACTATCGGGTAGTTCAACAGTTAACGGTAAAACTTCCGCCGTTATTTTCATAAAGTATTTTTGTCGTTTTCTTAATCTGACAATAATTCCGTTGTGGGGGTCCACTAATGATTGTGCCATTGTACGAATAATCCCTGTTAAAACGAATATTCCCCAACCAATCGAATATTATATAACAACTTGCGTTCATTACAAAATTTATAAATATTACCCACAACTATAACATTATATCAAATCGACACCATAATATTCAAAAATTTATTTCGAAAAAATTTAATCTTTATTCAAAAAGTTGGGGTCTTATAGTCCTCATTACAATTATTATCACACTATTTCACAGAATAGTGGGGACTATTAATGCAAACATCTAGGATCATCACTATGTTCCCCAACTAGTCCCAGCTACGTTCTCATTTCCTGAAGAGAACAGTGAAAGAAATGGTGAGCTCAACTAGCCCAGTAAGAAATATTATGACTTAGATAATGCAGAATGTATTATCATTAGCCTTCAACAGTGTTAGACTGATAAAATATAATAACTATTAAGTTTAACTGCAGCGGAACAAGCAATCCATTAGAAGAGTCAAGTAGGGAATAAAATCTACTATATTCTATGATTTAAAAGGTTTTCATCACTTTTATCATTTGGGACTCGACTTAATAAATAATCCACATCATTGAATCACCCCCGCACTTCATCTGACCAAGGATATTCTTTAGTATCACCACCACAATTATCCATGCACTACGGGACGAGAATATTTGTGTATTCAATAATGGTCATGATCATGCCAACAACTCGTCCATCAATGCTCTACGGGCCAATGAGGACTTTTTCCATCATTTGTCACATTACGGTCATGATTACAAGAATAATCCACAGTCATAATCATACCAAGTCCATCTATGCACTATAGGCCACAGATGACTTTCAACAAAATATAAACATGAGGATGATGACAATGATATAAGAATTCAATAAAACAAGTTCAAGAATTAATTTTTTTAGGAACTAATAACGTCCAAATTGTCAACATGATACTACTTTGTTGAGTAAAATTCAAGAATGCTCAGAAGAATATTTCCATGAAAAGATACTGGATGAAGCGCAAATATCAAGGATATTCCACTAATTTCATGGAGTATAGAAATCAAAACTTTAACCAACTTAGTATAATAAGGAATGGAATAACAAAAGAAATTACCAGGCATGCGATAGACAGCATAGGCAGGTTATTCCAACAGAATAATAAACAACGGAATCAGGTTCGGCGTAAAAGCGCATGAGACGAGGATATTCCAACAAAATAATAATAGCGAAATCGGTCCCAAGGCGTAAAAGCATGCAGACGAGGATATTCAACGAGAATAATAAAGACTTTTAATCGAGTCCGGTAAAAGCGCCATGGCGGATATTTTCAACGAGAATAATAAAGATTTTAACCGAATGCAGCGTAGAACGCTGCATAGCGAGGATGTTCCAACAAAATGATAAAGAATGAAACAACAGAAGAATTTCACCAAGTATAGGGTAGCCCGCGTATATAGGTTATTCCAACAGAATAACAAAGAATGGAATAACAGAAGTTCTCTTCATGGATAAGAAAGAAATAATACTCCCTACCTTAGACAAACTCGATACTGGAATAATGAGGTAGCAGACTTCTCTTCTTCTTTCTATAATTTCTCTCTATAATAATCGCTCTAAAGCTTTTGTGAATTGGTGAGAAATGAAAGAAGAATGAGCTTCTATTTATAGAAAAATATAGTTTCGATAATTGCACGTTTTGGGGCTCGAAAAATTATAGTACAATACCTCCAACTTTTTCTTTATTTTTAATTTAGTCATGGAAGTATTATCAAAACTTGCACTACCTCCCCTAATAGTAAATAATGTGATTCAATAGTAAATTATGTGAATCAATAGTTCTAGACATGTGAAAATATGAATTACAGTATAGTACCTCCATCTATACCTCCATTTTTAACTTAATCATGCAAGTATTATCAATCTTGCACCAACTCCACTAATAGTAACAAGAATATGAAACAATAGTATACACATGTGAATAAATAGTTATAATCATGTGAAATAATAGCAATCAATTGCTCATTTATCCGGTTAAATACCCGATTGGTCAATATAACCTCCAAACATCAATTATTATTGAAATAATTGTCGATTTTCACTAACACAAATAATTCCAACACAATGAAACCATTTTTATCAAAAATATAAATTTTGAAGTTTTACTTTTTTTGAAAAAGTCAACTGTTGACTTTTTGATCAAATAGTAAATTTTTTTGAAAATTTTGTGTTTATAGACTATTTTTACTAATTTCATCGTTCCGGACTCAAATATCACGTCCGCGTCTCCAAATTCAACTCTGAACACAACTTCAATTTTAATAACATTCATCATTAATATTATAACTCACAATATTTATTAACCAATTCGTTCCTAGGAAGAGGGGGGCTTTCGATAAGGATTTCTCCTATTGGCGCCGCTTGATTAGGTGACCAAACCTCTCCTTGTGAACTTCTAGACATTGTAAATATTGTAATTTAATAATATGAATAACTTTGTCGTCTTAATTATTGATTTAATAAAATAACATATTATGCAGATGATACTATGACAATAATCGAATCAATAGTATGAGAGATATGATGCATCAATTACTGTAGCAATAATTGAGTACAAACTGAGTGACTTCTCACGTAAGCATCAATAATCAATACCGTGTGCTACTATGAAACCACACGTATTACTGTACTTTTACTACCGGGTAGTTCAACAGTTAACGGTAAAACTTTCGCCGTTATTTTCATAAAGTATTTTTGTCGTTTTCTCAATCTGACAATAATTCTGTTGTGGGGGTCCACCAATGATTGTGTCGTTGTACGAATAATCCCTGTTAAAATGAATATTCTCCGACCAATCGAATATTATATAACAAATTGCATACATTACAAAATTTGTAAATATTACCCACAACTATAACATTATATCAAATCCACACCATAATATTCAAAAATTTATTTCGAGAAAATTTAATCTTTATTCAAAAAGTTGGGGTCTTACAGTCCTCATTACAATTATTATCACACTATTTCACAGAATAGTGAGGACTACTAATGCAAACATCTAGGATCATCACTCTTTTTCTGATTAGTCCCAGCTACGTTCTCATTTCCTGAAGAGAATAGTGAAAGAAAGGGTGAGCTCAACTAGCCCAGTAAGAAATATTATGACTAAGATAATGCAGAATAATTTATCGTTTTCCTTTAACAGTGTTAAACTGATAAAATATAATAACTATCAAGTTCAACTGCAGCGGAACAAGCAATCCATTAGAAGAGTCAAGTAGGGAATTAAATATACTATATTCTATGATTTAAAAGGTTCTTCATCACTTTTATCGCTGGGATTCAGCTTAATAAATAATCCACATCATCGAATCACCCCTACACTACGGCTAAGGATATTCTTTAGTATCACGACCACGAAATATCCATGCACTACGGCTAAAGATAATCATGTTTTCATCAACGGTCCCCGATCATGCCATAAAACATTTCATCTTTGCACTACTACCAAAGAGAATCCATAGCCATAATCATACCAAAAACTGTCCATCAATGCACTACGGGCCAATGAGGACTTTTTCCACATCATTTGTAATATTACGGTTATGATTACACCGAATAATCCCTGGTTATAATCATACCAAGTCCATCTATGCACTACAGGCCACAAATGACTTTTAGTAAAATATAAACATGAGGATGATGACAATGATATAAGAATTCAATAAAACAAGTTCAAGAATTAATTTATCCGAGAACTAATAACGTCCACATTGTCGACATGATACTTCTTTGTAGAGTAAAATTCAAGAATGCTCGGAAGAATATTTCCATGAAAGATCTTTGGATGAAGCGCAAATATTAAGGATATTCCACTAATTTCCTTTGAGTATAGAAGTCAAAGTTTTAACTAATTGAGTATAATAAATAATGGAATAACAAAAGAAATCACCATGCATGCGATAAGCCCATGACAGGCGAGTTATTCCAATAGAATAATAAATAACGGAACCAGTCCGGGGTAAAATGCATGACAGACGAGATATTCCAATGAGAATAATAAAGAATGGAACCAAATCCAAGGCGTAACGCAGCAGAGATGTGATATTCCTACGAGAAAAATAAATAATGGAACCGAATCCCACAGAACGCATAAACATGATATTCTAACAGAATAATAAAGAATGAAATAACAGAAGAATTTCACGAAGTATAGGGTAGCCCGCGTATACAGGATATTCCAATAGAATAATAAATAATGGAATAACAGAAGTTCTCTTAATGAATACAAAAGAAATAATACCCTTTACCATAAAAGAAACTGAATATAAGAGTATGGAAGTAGCAAAATATTTTTATATAGTTTCTCTATAATTTCTCTCTCTAGAGTTTCAGTGAATTTGTAAGAAATAATGAAGGAATGAGCTTCTATTTATAGGAAAATGGGTTGAATAGTAACTAATTCATGAACGGTCCAGATTGATTTACTTTTAAACGGACGGTCCATATTGATTTACTATTAAAACTTAAAGCAAACTGATCCGTCTTGATTTACTATTAAAACTTTAAACCAAATGATCCATATTGATTCACTATTATAACTTTCCACCAGCGGTCCATATTGATTTACTATTATAACTTCAACCAACGGTCTGAAAAATTAGCATATCTCCTCGTGGAATAATATTGTACCCAAAAATGATTTGGACCGAAAAGAAATATATTTTACGGGTGATCAATAGTACCCCATGAATAGTAACTCATGAATAGTAACTTGTGAATAGTAACTCGTGAATAATAACTCGTGAATAGTAACTCCTGAATAGTATCTTGTGAATAGTACTCCGACATGAAAAGTGTCCCGAATACCCGATTGAACAATACTGAGTGACTTCTCACATAGGCATCAATAATCAATACCGTGTGCTACTATGCAACCACACGTATTACTGTACTTTTAACACCGGGTGTTTCAACAGTTAATGGTAAAACTTCCGCCGTAATTTTCATAAAGTATTTTTGTCGTTTTCTCAATCCGACAATAATGGATCCACCAATGATTGTACCGTCGTACGGATATTCCTCGACAAAAAAAATATTCCTCGACCAATCGAATATAATATAACCACTTGCTTACTTTGCAAAATTTGTAAATATTACCCACAACTATAACATTACATCAAATCAACACCATAATTAAATAAAAATTATTTCGAGAAAATTAAATATTTGTTCATAAAATATGGGGTCTCACAATCTCCCCTCCTTATGAAATTTCGCCCTCGAAATTTACGTGCGAATACACAGTATCTTAGCGAACGGTGAGGATACCTTGACTTCACTTCAAATTCTAACTCTTGAGGTATAACCTTTGAGCGTCGAATATGATCCTTCTTATCCAAGATGTTAACACGTATCTCCTCATACGTTAAATCTTCTACTATCTCGTCTGGTTCTAAATTAATAATGTGGTTCAGGTCGTCCACATATTTACGTAACATCGATACGTTAAAAATGTTATGAACACGCGATATACTTGGCGGTAAAACGAGTCTATAAGCCACAGTTCCTACTTGATCGAAGATTTAAAATGGGTCAATTAAATCGAGGGTGTAGATTTCCTCTCTTCGTCGATTCTTGCTTCTAGAATAACGCCCTCTTGAACCTTCTTCTTCACATTCATCAGCTCTGAGCATGTAGCTTGAGCGGCTTTAACTTTATCGATTAAAGTAAATTCTAATCGTATATTCGTTATCTTCACGTGGGTTCGTATATTCGCACTTGTAACCGCATAGGATCTTCTACTCAACGCGTCAGCTACCACGTTCGCTTTTCCACGATGGTATAATACGATCATAATCTTTAACGGCTCGAGCCAACGTCTTTGGAACAATACACGTTCGTTTTGGCTGAAGAAAATATTTGAGGGTTTTAAAAATGGGTTTTGTACTGGGGTCAATACAAAATTCGATTTCACGCTCTAGGGGTAGGCTAAGAAGTCTTCAAGAATACGTCAGGAAATTTATTAACAATAGAAATATTATTCAAAACTGTGACCCTCATCCAAGACTTGGATAGTACGTAACATTGATACCTATCAACTTGTCATCGTCATTCACGACGTCGCCTACAGAAAGTCTGGCTTCGGTGCATTTCACACAAAGAAGTCAACAACGAAAGGATCGGGGCTCTTTACTTATGGCTTAATATGACAATGATTGACTTTAGTAGTTTGGTTGCTTGGATTCGCATAATAGTTTGGTTAGGAATATGAAAGCTAACAATCTAACGAAAAACATGATGAGTAGTTAACCAATCGATTCCAAAAATCGCATCAAAGGCAAATATTTTCAAAGAGATAAGATTGACAGGTAATGTGAAAGTGTTGATTTTAACAAGATTTATAAATAATGGATGTGACACCCCCAAAATAGGTATACAACACCCATTTTGAGTAGCCAAATACATGGTACAAAAAGGAAACTACAACTTCAATAATACAATTATCGTGCAAAACACGACAACACATACTGTGAGTTTAAATACAACTATTGTCTTCTAGACAATATCCACACTCAAATAAGTCCTCATTACAATTATTCAAACACTATTAAATAGTGAGGACTGCTAAAACATCTTTCTAGAACCAACACTACATACCCTGACTAGATCCTGCTATGTTCTCACCTCCTGAGAAGAAAAATGGAACAAAAAGGAAAAGGGTGAGCTCAACTAGCCCAGTAAAGAATATTATGACTAAGATAATATACAACAAATTATCATTAGTCTTCAACAAGGAAAATCTGATAAAATATAATAGAAAACAAGTTTTAGATCAACAACTGCAGCGGAAACAACAATCCATTAGAAGAGTCAAGTAAAGAAAGAATTCTACTATCTTCTAAGATTTAAAAGTCCATCATCAATATTTTATCCCTGTAACAACAATCAATATACATCTTTAATCAAATATTCATCTTTGCACTATAGACCAAAGATATTCATTTGTATCACCAGTTGGTCATGTTCATCTCAACACCTGTTCATCTTTGCACTACGGGCCAAAGATAGCCATTAGGTAATCATTCATCTTTGCATTACAGGCCCAGGATATTCAATAGTTAATCATTCATCTTTGCACGACAGACCAAAGATATTCAGTAATATCATCATTTAGGACTGAGGATGATGAAAAATATTTTAAAGGAACGAATCCAGTGAAACAAAATAACAAATATTAGAGATTCGTATTACAGTTTATCCAAGATCAATAATACTCCATAATAACCAATTTTGAAGCAAAATTCAAGAATAAAGATCAAAACATGGATACAATCAAAGATAGTAACTATAATAGACATCTTGGACAAAAAGGAGAAAAATTCATTCTTTGGTGAATAGTGCCGTATTCGTGAATAGTGCTGTATACGTGAATAATAACCCCGACACAAAAACTTCCAAATTTAATAAAAAGTTCAAACCAATATTCCGGCATAAAGATATTTAAGACAATAATATCATTTAATAAGAAATAACATCTCTTACCTCAAAATAACCGTACTTCTGACTAAATTTCGGATATAGTGCTGACAGAAACTTATACTAAAAAATAAAAACTCACAAAGTATCTAAATACTCACAAAATACGCTCGATAATATAGAGATAGAAAGAGAGAAAGCTTATGTTTCTGGTGTGATTTTCAATTCTAACTTAGCCCTCTATTTATAGGAAAATGTTAGCACGCCGAAGTAGACTTGACCTGCAACCTAATTGCTTTACCTGCTACTATTACCACCCATCACATTTAAAATAAAATTCAGCACATTTCCTCACCAACCACAAGTGGGGCCCACTCAATTCTAGAATTTTCCACCAAAATCATTTATAAACCTAATTTCTGAATCAGTCACCTCTTAAAATTCATAACAAATCATACGTTCATTTTTAACGGATCAAAATTTGTGGACATATACTCAACTTATATATGTATAACATATCCAAAAATCACAACAATCCAACGGCCGGATTAAAAATTATAACTCACGCAATATATCTTAAAAACACTGGTTTAATTTTTAATACCTCCACTCCGACAAAAATACTGATAAAACACCTCAACATTAACTCCTTCATTTTTAACCACAATAAATATATCCAACATTTATATCCACATAAAATAAATATTTCCTTATCATATGAATCAATAATTAATTATTCACAAATAATATTACAAAATCACATTTATGACAACCAGGCCGTTATTTACCTGCACAGACTAGCTTAGCCATTTTGTCATGTATAGTTTACATTGTATATATATGAAACAGCATTATATATGACAGGGAAATATATTTTTAGATCACTTCCCTTTTAGATATGCCTTGCTATTTGCTTGATACTTTGCCTGCTGCTTCAGGGCTTGTGGTCTTGATGTATTCTTAATTCCTCCTAGGTGGATGGACATTGAGTTGTCTTTGGATAGTTAAAAATGGATCATCAATCTCTATGTATCCCTACCATCTTTGGTGTCTTGGGACTGGTTTCTGGATGGAAATATGGAGAGGAGTGTGGCTTTCCTCTCTGAGATTGACCGCACCACAGATGGTTTCCATCACTTCTATTTAGGAGAAGCCTAGTTAATTCCATCTCTTATGGATTGGTGTTGCTCTTCAAGGTATGACCGCAGCTTAGATGGTCGCCGAATCTCCTATTTAGGAGGAGTTCAGGTAATTCCATCCCTTTGGTCTGAAGCCCAGTGAAATATAGTGTATTGAAGGATGATCCCAGTACCAACTGACAAGGGTTTGTTTTTTGGTAGGGGGCGAGACCGCACCATGAATTGCTTCCTACGTACTCCTATTGAAGAGGAGATCAAGTATGTGTAGTTCGAACCTGGTGTAAGAGGTTTAACGTTGTATATGGCAGAAATGGTGTAGGAATGTTTTTGGTTGTTTTTGTTTTTGTAAGGGTAGAAATGTTTTTGTTGTTTTTGTTTTATTACGACCGGGCCATGTAATATGGTTGCCTACGTACTCCTATTGAAGAGGAGATCAGGTCGACGTAGTTCGCCCCTCAGGGCGAGATGAAAAGCGTAATCCCATGTGCAGGTCAGAGTGCGGGGAGGAGAAAGTTTAATCCTATGTTGAGGATAAACTGCAGGTATGAGAAGTTCGATCCAATGTATGGGTAGCCAAACTGCAAACGCAAGATGTTCAATCCACGGTGGGATAACCTAAATCGTAGGAACGCAAGGGAGAGCCAGGCTGTGGGCTTGAAAAAGTATGTTTCCCTGTGGGGAAAAGTGTAAGAAAGTTATAGGTGGTAAAGGGTTAAAGAACCGGAACGACTGGTGACCTGATGATTCTGCATCAGGGTATTTACGAATTACTTCAGACATAGTACCGTTTCACGGCGTCTGAGTTGATGAGTTATGGAAATTCATCGCCGTCCATTTCCTGTAATCTGAGAACGCCTCCTGTCAATACTTCCTTGAGAATAAACGGGCCTTCCCAGTTAGGAGCGAATTTTCCTTTAGCCTGATCTTGGTTGTCAATAATCTTCTTCAAAACCAAGTCATGTTGTTTAAACTGCCGTAGCCGGACTTTTTTGTTGTAGGATCTGGCGATCCTTTGCTGATATAATTGACCACGGAAGATAGCCGTTGTTCGCCTTTCGTCTATTATAGATAATTGGTGATACCTATCTTATACCCATTGGTCTTCATCGAGTTGAGCGTCTATCAACACTCTGAGGGATTCCATTTCAACTTTTATGGGGAGTATTGCTTCCATCCCATAGGTTAATGCATAGGGGGTTGCCCCAGTGGAAGTTCGCATTGAGGTTCTATAGGCTAATAGAGTCAGAGGCAATAGGTCAGGCCAATCTTTGTGGTTGGCGGACATCTTTTGCATAATCTTCTTGATGTTTTTGTTAGCCGCTTCAATAGCACAGTTCATCTTCGGACGATAGATGACAGAGTTAAGATGTTTGATGTGGAATTTAATGCATAATTCCTTCATCATTTTGTTGTTGAGGTTCTTGGCATTGTCTGACACAATCACCTCTGGTTGTCCATATCGACAAACGACATTGTTCTTGATGAAAGCAATGATGGGTTCTTTAGTAACCCTGGGGAAGGAGGCTGCTTCTACCCACATGGTGAAGTAGTCTATCATGGTGAAGATAAACCGGTGACCATTACTGGCTTTAGGCTCAATGGGCCCGATAATGTCCATTCCCCACATTGAGAAGGGCCAAGGTGAACTCATATTGTGGAGTTCCTGTGGAGGGGCGTGTATAGCATTCCCATGAATCTGGCACTGATAGTATCTCCTGACGTGGTCATGGAAATCAGCTTTAAGAGATAGCCAATAATGTCTTGTCCTGAGGACTTTCTTAGCAAGGAGGGGACCACTCATGTGGGGGCCACAAAACTCCACCATGGATTTCATCAATAAGCCTTTGTGTTTGATCTTTGTCTAAACATCTGAGGGGACCTAGTCCTACATCTCTTTTGTAGAGTGCATCTCCACTCAGGTAGAACTTCATAGCAAGTCAATGGATCCGCCTTTTCTCAGTCGGGCTCGCCTCAGCGGGTGTAGATCCATCTCGCAGATATTCCTTGATATGCTGATACCAAGGATGCTGTATGGGAGGTAGGTCATCCGATACTTCTCCAACGTAATTCCAACATGCTGGGGCCTTGTGCAGGGAGATTGCGACGCTCGGCAAGTGTTCCTTATTTGATATGCGAATCAAGGAAGCCAAAGTTGCTAATGTGTCCGCAAAGTCATTCCTATTACGAGGAATTTGTAAAAAGGAGATTTCTTCGAACTCCAAAACCATCTGTAAAACCTGCCGATGGTAAGGCAACAAATGTAGGTCCTTGGTTTGATAAATTCTGGCGGATTGTCTAATTACCAACTCCGAATCTCAAAAGATAGTTAACCGCCTGATGCCCATTGAACGGGTGAGTTTTAGCCCCATGAGACAGCCTTCATACTCAGCTGTATTGTTGGTGCTGACAAACTATAATTTGACAGCAACGGGATACTTCTCCCTCGTACCAGATACTAGAACTGCTCCAGCTCCAGAACCTTCCATATTAATAGCTCCATCAAAATACATCTTCCATGATTGGTGCGTATCGTACTGATGGTGTTGCTGCACTATCATTACTCCTTCATCAGGGAAATATGTTTCTAAGGGTTTAAAATCCCCTAAAGGTGCGGCGACCAGTTGAGCCACAATTCCTTGACCTTTGATGGACTTTTGAGTCACATATACGATGTTAAATTGTTGTAGGATCAACTGCCATCTGGACAGTAAACAATTTAACATAGGTTTGTTGAACACGTACTTGAGAGGATCCACTCAGGATATGAGATGGGTTATGTGACCATGGAGGTAATATTGTAACCTCATGGATGCCCATGCTAAAGCACAACACGTCTTTTCGATCAGAGTGTACTTATGTTCACTGCTGCTGAACCTTTTGCTGAGGTAATAGATAGCTCGTTCTTGGCCTCTATCGTCCTTCTGTCCTAGCATGCAACCCATGGCATTGTCACTTATGGACAGGTACATAAATAGGGGAACATCATCCCTGGGTGGCACCAAAACAGGAGCTTTGATTAGCTGTTTCTTGATTGTAAGGAAGGCTTACTGACACTCGTCATTCCATTTCATGGAGGAGTTCTTCCTTAATAGCTTGAAGATTGGCTCACGGAGTTCTTTGTGAGTTGGGAGATAAACCTCTTTAATGAAGTTGTTTTTTCCCAAAAATCCCCGTATTTCCTTCTCTGTCTGAGGAATGGGCATTTTGGTGATGGCTTGGATCTTGGCAGGATCCATCTCAATCCCTTTGTGGCTGACTAGAAATCCTAGCAACTTGCCTGATTTAACACCAAAGGCGCACTTAGCTGTATTCAACTTCAAGTTATATTTATGCAACCTGTTGAACAACTTTCTGAGATGGTCTATATGGTCATCCTCCTTCTGGGACTTGACAATGATGTCATCCATGTAGATCTCGATCTCTTTGTTCATTAGGTCGTGGAAAAGAGCCATTATTGCTCGTTGATAGGTGGCTCCGGCATTGATGAGGCCGAATGACAACCGTCTATAGCAAAAAGTTCCCCAAGGAGTGATGAAATCCGTCTTCTCACGATCTTCCTCGGCAACCATGATCTGATGATACCCCGCAAAGCAATCATCAAAGGAGTATATGTCGTATTGCGCAGTATTGTCAATGAGAATGTGGATAAATGGCACGGGAAAGCTGTCTTTTAAGCAAGCTTTGTTCAAGTCCCGGTAATCCACGAAAACTCGTACCTTCCCTCTAGGTTTAGGTACGGGCACAATGTTAGATATCCACTCAGGATATGTAGACACCATGATGATGCCAACTTGAAATTGTTTCACAATTTCTTCTTTCACCTTTAAAGTCCATTCAGGTTTCAATCGCATGAGCTTTTATTTGACTGGCTTAAATCCCTCTTTAATGGGAAGGCGATGAAGGACAATGTCAGTGGACAAAACCACCATGTTTTCATGAGACCATGCAAACACATACTAGAATTGGGTTAATAGCATAACCATGTCATTCCGTTGGTTTGGGGTAAGGTCTGAACCAATCTGGATTAACTCAGGACTTCCTAAGGTTCTAAGATTGAAAGAAGTGGCTTGATCAAGGTTTGGTTTGGGTTTGTCTTTGACCCATTCTTAAATTTTTGGAGGCACCTCAATGTCATCCGGTATATCCATCAAGGCTGAATTCATCTCTACATCAAAGGTACAATCCTTGTGGAGAAGAGGCATCGGTATCGTTAAAAGTACAAGCACATCTAAATTGAGTCACGAAACAAAATATTCTTTCACTTAGTATATATGAAATGTGTTGATCATACACGGTGTTAGCATATCTTGGCAAAATAAACCGCTAATCTTGTCAGAAAAAAGTAAGCGGTTATTATATATCTGAGGCGAAAAGAGTTTACCGCTTTACCCTCGACGACCAATGCAAGGAATGATGTTCCAATTAAGCGAAACAAAGTCTGGATGGACCGCAGATGATGGAGGGATTGTCACCATCCTCCTCATCACCGAATGATGGCCATTACATCCGGGCAATCATCGTCAGGGTGTATTTGTTGATATGTTCATCGTTGAAGATCATTATCTGGGACATCATCCGTCTGACGTCTTGCTTGATTCTTCGTTCCTCTTCTTCCACTCTGCGGATTTGGAACAAAGATTTCTTTTCCTTTACTGAATCGAATTGGGATATAACATAGCCATTACATTGGCTGGCACCTTTGCGGGAGGTTGTGCAGACTCAGAGTTTGAAGGCGAAGATAAACGGCACATGGTTGAGGCTGAAGGAATCTGCTCATGTTTATGAAGATTCCTGTGACTAGAATTTGCAGAATAGCCTAGCCCAGCTATTCCAGTTTTCCTGGTTAAGCGAATTGGGTACTTGATACCCTGGCAATCTTTACCCAACCCTTGTCCCGGCTTATGACCTAATGACATCATTTCTTGAGTGGACGACATTACCTCGGCAGAAATTTTGGGTTCGGGCAATGGTGCTCCAATAGCATGGTATTGGGTGTTGCTTATTTCCAAAGCATGAAAACTAACCGGTTCTATATCTGCATTGGCATTGATGAATGGCATGTCTCCGTGCTGAGGAATCCCCGGTTCAGCGTTGATTGTGACCAGGCTATTGTTGATAATGTATTTCAACTGTTGGTGAAGAGTGGAGGGACCTTTGACCATATGAATGCATGGTCGTCCCAAGAGCGGGTTGTATCCGAATCTATCTTGAGCACATGGAAAGATACGCGAGAATGTGTGAGGACCAATTTAGATTAAGCGGCTCAATTACTCGGCCAAAATTTCACCAGCTCAAAAGCTTTGATGATAGTATGGCTACTCCGAATTCGGTTGAGATTAATGTTCATCTTCACCAAGGTAGCGTAGGGGCAGATATTTAGAGAGGAACCTCCATCTATTAAGACTCCAGCTACCATATATCCAGAGGACAAGACCGCAATGTGCAATAACTTGCAATGACCGGTCCCTTCGGGCGGTATGTCATCATCAGTGAAGGATATCACATTGTTGTTGAAAATGTGATCAACAAGATGTTGAAACTTTTCCGTATCCACTGATGTCAGGAGATAGGCTTCTTCTAAAACCTTTAACAAGACCTTCCGGTGATTCTCAGAAGTTAGGACCAAGTCCAAAATTGATATTTGTTGTGGAGTTTCTTTCAAGCTTAAAACCACCGTAGCTTCATTATGACCCACAGCGCGGAGGAATTTTTTGATATTCTCCATGGGTATTTTCCCCTTTGATTTGGTGGTAGGCTTCATCACCCGTTGGGGAAGATACAGTGGATTTTCCTTCGACATTGTAGCAGTTATATGTGAGGTGGACCATTCACCTTCTCCATAATTCCACAGAATTGTGTGCAAGCTAACAATAGGATATTGTGCTCCATGCGAAGAAGTTGATTGCCTGGGGACAGCCACTTTCAAAGGATTGTTGCCTCCCTTGAGTTGAATTGTTGGCGTTGTGAGTAATGTATTAATCCCATCATTTTTAGTGGATATGACTGCTACCACACTTTTCCACTTAGTAGGGCCTGCATTCTCACTTGCACGTAACACAAGATCGTCGTCCGCTAAGCGCCAGGACACCACTGGTCGATTAGATTTTGAATAAGGTGGGGAGTGCCCAGCATTCTTCTCGTCTTTGTGACCACGAGGCTGGAGTGATATTGACATACTCCATCAGAGTTGTATCGCCCTGAACAGGGGTTGATTGGAGGTAGAAGGGAACTGATCCTTCCTTCATTGATTAACATATGAAGGATTTCCTCCATAGGTTGGCCCAGATAGGGGAATTCCCTTTTGTTGGCGAAATCTCGACGGGCTTTGGTATTTGCTCTCTTTGTCACTTTGTCTTCCAAAGATTTCATTTTACGAAAGTGATGAGGAATATTCATGACAATAGGTAGGAGGCGGCATGCTCTGGTGATTAATGACAAGTCACTCACTTGATCTTTGATAAGTCACCAGTTCCGCCAATTGTTCAATTTGCTTGCAAAGAGCTTTCATCTTTCGTTCCATTGTGAACTGGAACATGGCATAATCCCATCTGTCATCACCGTCTTTGATGGTCTGGGAAGAATCACAGCTGAAATTGGAACTCTGTCCATTGTTCCAAGTAATCATGTTGACCTCTTCTTCTTTGTGTTGAGGAAGAGGGTTGTCTTGAACATGAGGCTGATCTGGTTTGGTGACCACGATCTCTCCGTTGTCTATCAGGTCCTGGATCTTATGTTTCAAGGACCAACAATCCCGAGTATCATGTCCAGGTGCCCCAGCATGATAAGCGCATTTCCGAGTAGCATTGAAACCCCGTCCATTAGGGCTGGCTGGTGGAAGAAGATGCGTAATTTTCTTCTGTGTTGTCAGAAGATTTAAGATGTTCTCGAGGGTATCCCCTAAGGGTATAAAAACTCGAGGGCATTTGACTTCTCCACCTTTTGATATTAGAGGGTTTGTAGACAGTGTTGGAAAGGGAGTGTAGTTTCTCCTTTGAATAGGCATGTTCTGATTGCCTTTTTGACCCTGTAGTATCAGGGAAACATCTTCTTCTTTCTTTTTATGGACCCTTAGGGGGTTGTTCCCATAATTTCTAGATTGGATGTGATCCGCAATAGCTTTGAGTGCAGTTAGGTCTTGAATCTTTCCTGACTTCAATCCCATCTCGGCCATCTCCCATGTTTGACCATTTCAGAAAATGGTTTGCCGATGCCGGCTAAAACTCTCTCATAGAAGGGAGCTTCTTGTATGTCTATAAAAGTCATGACCATCTCTGATTCTGTCATGGAAGGACTAACTTGGGCAGCCAGGCGTCTCCTCCTCTGAGTATACTCTCTGAAAGACTCGTTAGACTGTTTCTTGATCTTGGTAATTTGATACCGATCAGGAGCCATCTGAGTTTGAAAGCTGTATTGAGTGAGGAAAGCATGTGCTAGCTCTTCCCAGCTATGGAGTTTGGAGTTGTCTAATCTTGTGTACCACAAATGGGCTTCTCTAGTTAGACTCTTTTTGAACAATTGCATTCTAAGCTTTTCGTCCTCTGCATAAGATCCAAGTTCTCCAATAAACACTTTTAAATGTTTGTAAGGATCTCCTAACCCGTCATATTTTTCAAAGTCAGGAGTTTTAAATTTTTCTGGATAATAAACCCTAGGAAAAATACACAGATCAGCATATGAAACACTTCCGTGTGTTCCAATTCCTTCGATAGCGCGAAGGGTCTCTTCTATTTGGAGGACTTTCTTTTTGATGTCACCAGTGTCTGGATCTCTAGTGTGATGGGCAGCATCATGAGTTTTGTTGGTCGTATCCAACTGTGGTTCATGTATGGTAATGACCGGGATTTCTCCTTGTGTGGAGGATTCAGCATGTACGGGTATTTTCTGACCCTGTGTAGATTGGTGTAATTCTTTGAGTAGAACAGCCAAATCTGTAATCTATTTTCTTAATCCGTCAAATTCTTTGCGAGAAACTGGATTAAGTTCAGTCTGGTCGGATGACGACATGATTGACTATAGGCCTGTTGCCTTTTTAGACTTTGAACGGGTAGTAGGTCTGATTGATTCCCTGCGAAAGACTTGTATAGTTTAGTCTTTAGGGAATGTATACAATAACATACTATTGATGTGTCCATTTTAGGAATTTTTATCCTGCACAACGGATGTCAGCTGTTTGTAGCATGTTAATTAAAATATGTATGTGTACACACCTCTTCATATTTCTCATTACATTGAGATAAATATGGAATGAAAATTACAAGTAATTATGTTTACAATTAATTTGAAATGAGAGCATGAAGAGACTTTCCTCCGTTTTGGGTTTATCAGAGGCTGACCTATCTTAGGTTACTCTCGCGGCTTTTTGGCATGAAGGTTCCCAAATCATCGCAATCTACTTGATGGGAAGTTAATCCGGTCTTTCAACTGGAGCGAATTTTGGTGGTGCCTTTACTGAGCCTCGGAGAATTAGTCTTCTCACGAGTCCAGTAATCAAACACCGACGGGATAGCCTCCTGGTGGAGGGACCACACAACATACATTCACATACATCGCGTCTCACCGTTTGAAAATGATGACATGTGCTAAGCACTAATATCACAAGCAGATATGGTGCGAAGCACTAATATCACAAGAAGTTATGGTGCGAAGCACTAAGTGCAATAAGGAAATGCATTCATACACATTCATCAAATGTAAATGCAACATCCACACACAAATAGATAACAATTTTGAAAAGATTGTAATAGCGACTTAAGTCCTCTTACTGGAGTCCCCAGCAGAGTCGCCACCTGTCGACGTCGGGATTTTTGGATGTCCCTTTCCGTTACTTGTTCTTTGGTGTTCTCATTTTAGGTGACATTTGTTTGAAAAAACAAGTGAAAAAGGTCGACATGTATAATGTCGACGATGGAATTTATTAAGAGTCGCCATTGGTTTTTTAAAATGGTTGTACCAACACAACCGAGAAAAGGTTTGCACATTGACCCGAGTGATGTGACATTTTAAATGTGCTCAAGTGAAACCGAGATTCATTAGGGTCCGGGGACTTGGTTATGCGGGGGGAAGGTGTTAGGCACCCCCCGACATCCGTGTTACCATGGTGACCGCCTCTTTTCAAGAAACTATTATATGAATGTGTGTGTGTGTGGGTCAATGTGCTGTTATTTGGAAGTAGTGCGAGGCCTCGTTCGAACCTATATACACAGGGTTTGAATTTATGTAAAAATTCATTTTTTAACAAGATATAGCAATGATGTTTTATAAAAAGGTTTTTCAAACCCTTATGCTCAATAGTAATTGAGACCTTTTACACTACCATTTTATTAAGTGTTCGGCTTGATTGATTTTATTTGACAGATACGAGGCATCCGTATGAAAACGGTGTACAAAATAATGTCGACTTCCTCATAGGTATGGAAACCATCTGAGGAAATTTGGACCAAAATAATTTACAAGCTGCTTACAGCTTGAAAATGTCCATCACGGGAACTGAATCTAGATCCAATAGGTTGAATCTGTGATCACATGATTCCTAGGCGCACAAGATACCACAATTTGTATGAAAGCAGTAATCAGGTATATATACAAAAGCAGTAAATATATATATACAGACAGGATCACCAACCACGAAGCACCTCCATGGGGGATCAAAAAGTAAATAAAGCTATAAAAAGCTATCAACCGCCACGGAGGAAACTCCAGGCGGGACAAAACGTAAATAAAGCTGTAAATACGGTCAACCACCACGAAGGAAACTCCAAGTGGGGCATAATATAAATAAAGCTATAAAAGCGATCAACTACCACGAAGAAAACTCCAGGCAGGTAGAATATATATATATATATATATATATATAAGCAATAAACGCACTGGATGTAAAATCCAGGCTCATCGAACAGAGTTCGACCACAGTTCATATATATCAGTATATATATATATATATATATATATATATATATATATATATATATAAAAGCGAATAAACGCACCGGATGTAAAATCCAGGCTCATCGAACAAAGTTCGACCACAGTTCATATATATAAGTATATATATATATATATATAAAAGTGAATAAACGCACTAGATGTTAAATCCATATATATATATATAAATTTATATATATTAATCGTATTTCAAACTTCTGTTAGATGAGCACGGACTTCGATATATATATATATATTAAAGTAGTAAGCGTGCGGATCAAAGTTCAGGCTCATCGAACAAAGTTCGACACACAATTAATATATATATATATATATATATATATATATATATATATAAAAGAAAATAAACGCTCCAGACCGACGTCTAGGATCAATCGAGGAATAACTCGATAATGTTAGTCAATATATATATAAATATATATATATAATTTATATATATATACAGACTGAAATGAAACCACGGACCGAAGTCCGGGCAAAAGCAAGCAACACGACTCTCAAGGTGTAGAAGGGTGTGTGAAAAGATGAAGAGAAAGACTCTAAAGTGTGTGAGAAGGCTTATAGCTGACTGCTAAAGAAGACTTCTATATCTTTAAAGTGGGTAAACACTGACTTTTGTAGGTATAAAAGGGCTATATATGAACTCACAGGTGTTTAAAAGGGGAAAGTACACTGCATGGGGTGAGTGCAGAGCAAATTGGGCAGGGCTTACTTGCCTTTTTCTCTAGCAAAATGGGCTCCCCAAGACCTCTATTTATAGGCATTTTAGCCGCAGGTGTACCTGCGGCTGAGCCGCATGTGTACCAGAGGCAACCTGGGTGGGCCCGGGATTTTTGGGTCGGGTCGTCTCAAAGTACGTGCACTCAAACACTGTAATGTCCACTCGAACTTTCAGAAGTGCAATCCGGGCATCCGTTTGAGGTATACAGGACCTATTTCTGACCTCCGTTGTCAAGAGTTGTACGATGGCATGGGATTAGAGTTTGTACGAAGTCATTGAAGATGGGACGATGCCTTCTGGTCTTCAAACTTTAACTTTCATCTGTTACCCCGCACAATAGTCACTCGGGATTGGTTAGTCTTGTGGGACATCGTTGCATAGAGACGTGACATGGCATTGTGTTGACGAGATGACGATGTTTCCCCTCACCGGTGTTATCGCCGGATTGGGCTGATAAAGCAGACGTTGCTCAGACTTCGCTGAGATTAGACTGCTGCAATTGTTGAAAGTCCTCATGGTCACCTTTGAGGTCCACTTTTGTCTTCCCGATGTTATTGCGGGTTGGTGCGGTGTATCTCATTGTGAGCGCCAGATTGAAGTCTGGTTGCATTTGAAACAAGCATTTAGGTGTTATGGTTGGATTAAATTTGATAAAGCGAGACGTTGCTCGACTTCATTTGAAATTGGATTCTTTGCAATTGTTGAAGGTCCTCATTGTCACCTTTGAGGTGTGTCTGTCTTCCCGATGTTATTGCCGAGTTGGTGCAGTGTATCTCGTTGTGAGCGCCGAGATTGAAGCTGGTTGCATTTGAAACAAGCATTTCTGGGGTTATTACCAAAACTGCATTCCTTGGGGTTATCACCAAGGTTGGTGGCTATTCCCATGGTTGGGACTGAGACTAGATACCTTGGGGTTAAATCTGAGATTAATCGGTTTTCTCCGGTGTGTGTTCCGGTATTGGATCTGCACGCCTCGGGGTTACATCCGAGGTTGGAATTGTTAGTCCTAGAGTGATCTGGGGTTGATGATGAACTTCCGGTAGTATCCGGTATGATTTCAATTGTCTTTCAGGGTTCCCTCTTAAAAGACGAATCTATCTTCCTTCAATGTTAGTGACAGTGGTACAAAATATTTTGAGTGTCTACAGATGCCCCTCTTTATCATACTCATGCATGGCGATGCATGGGTAGGATAAAGAATCCTAGACACTTGAAACGCAACAAGATGAAAGTGGTACTATGGGTAACAAAATGATGCAACTGTATGATGCATATGTACGGGGTTATAGCCCAACATGCTGGGGATGATTGTTAGATCCCTGTTGCTTCAACTGGGGATTGGCAATACTGACCAGATTTGATGTGTAAGCCGAATCTGTTAGGATGTTGATGTTGGAGTTATCACTAAATCCTTGTGTTCTTGATAACGACTTGATCCTGAAGAGGTACCTCTTATGTGCAAGAGATCTGTGGGGAGAAAGTTTGGTCTATTTTGAGGATGTGTATAACATATTCCATCATCTATCCTCTTTGATAACATTGCCCTTTCATGGTTGGTATCGCCAAGACATGTCAAGATTCTGTTGGATTTACTTCCAACAGCAAATGCTGTCAAGGATGCTTGACCTTTGTTGACGTGTACTTCACCGACATGTGAATCAACGGCTGAAAAATCCTGCGGGATATACTGTCAAGGTTCCTTGACCTTCGCTGACTTGTAAATAAGCGGCTGAGGCTCCATGAGTAGATTGTCAAGGTTGCTTGACCTTCGATGTCGTGTAGATCAATGGAGCATTGCGTTGTGACCCCGCCGGGGAGCCG
The DNA here is from genome assembly GCA_020205605.1 of Panax ginseng. Lineage (NCBI taxonomy): Eukaryota > Viridiplantae > Streptophyta > Magnoliopsida > Apiales > Araliaceae > Panax > Panax ginseng. The sequence continues at coordinate 71,586,494 of CM035136.1, forward strand.
CTGGGGAATACGAGCAGTTGGGTATGAAAACCTCGAATAACTCTAGAGCTCTGATAGGTTTAATCGTTATCGGCTGAAATGACGTCAAGGTTACATGACCTTCGTTTATATGTGTGTCAACGGCTGAGCATACGTTGTTACTCCCGCCGGAGATATACGTTGTAACCCCCATCGGGGACCTACTGGGGACTCATGAGTACGTACGCAATTTATCGAACAGTTCTCAATGCTTCGATGGGTTTACTTGCCATCGGCTGAAATAACGTCAAGGATGCTTGACCTTCGTTGATATACGTGTCAATAGATGAACGTGTTGTAACCCCCAACGAGGATCTACGTTGTAACCCCCGTCGGGGACTTATTTAGGGTAACGACCCAGAGTTGGTGGCATCAGACCTGTATAAGGTATTGTCGAATGTGATTTGTAGCAAAATGAGATCATCGGCAGGGTATACCTTGTGTTCAGGTGACTACCAATGAGTGATGTATAGACTCAAAGTTTTATCTGAGAAGACCAGGATTGTATGTTGTTTTGCTCAATCGCGTGGCATTTTAATTCTTGATTTAACCTTTCCAGTCTGTGAGAACTCCTTTGCAACTCGAACTGGACCAAGCCGGAGGGGTGGGACCCACATAGGGGTGTCGCAGGTGCACCTGCTGCAGCCACAGATGAGCCCGCGGTCAATCGTGGATCATAAATCCTGCAGGTTGGTCTTTACAAGTCATTTTCAACTTGCTTCGCATAGAGAAAACCGCGAGCCATCTTCTGATCTTCTGAGTTCGGGCTGCTTTTTGTAAATTCTGTCACCGTACAAGTGTTCTACACTATCCTGGTAATGTATGCATGTATTTTTTCCAGTTTCTATCCGTTGGATTGTGAGTTATCACACGAAATGCATCTAAACACATAGTAGTGATTATGTATGCACAAATGACTTGATAAAAAATATTCAAAATAGTAAATGTTAATATTAAACCATGCTGAACATAATGATGTGAAAAAATTTAACTTTTGAGACAGTCAAATTGGCACCTTTTTCTGCTATTTTTTGTCCTATTTGAGGTCCAATGAGCAAAAGGTAGTAAGGCAAAGTACTCCTAGTATTGAGGTTGACCTTATGCATGATAATTTTGATTTTTAATGCATATATTGTGTATATGATTTTGATTTTTAATGCATATATTAAGTATTTGTGATATAAGTCTAGAGAGGTGGATAATTTCTATATTGACTAAGAAATATGAGTAGAGTTGTGCTTAATAGAGAATAGAAACCCTAACCTTAAGTCCGGATAGGGATTCAGTAGAAAATACAGCTATAAAAATTGTATTGATGAATATGTGTTTGTACGATATAGAATTGATGATCAATGATTGATCAGATAGGGCATAAATTAACTTAGTAAACTCTACTAAGGGATTAGAAACCTTAATCGAATGTCGGATAACCCTAATTTTCAATTTAGAAACCCTAAACCCTGAGAAACGAACCCTAACCCTAATTAGGGGTAACACTAAGAGTTCGTAGTATTAAATATTATCATAAGTATGTAGATGTAAATTATGTATAAAATTTATCAGGGAAATCAAGTGAGAAATAGCAAACCTTAACTGGTAAACCCTAATTTTGGTTCCGGGAATCTAAAACCCTAATTCGGATATTCAAAACCCTCAATTGGGAATTCAAAAGCTAAGTATAAATACCTAAGTGTTAAATGTTATGGGATAAATGAGAAATGTCTAAAATACCCTTCAAGTTGTAGAGGAAAAGACCAAATTGCCCTTAGTGAATGCGAAATGACCGAAATACCCTTTTTCTTAAAACATAAGCAAAAAATTTGTAAAATCTTGTGAGTCATCATCACTTTTATCCCATGTGTCTTGATATATTTCCAAGATCTAATTTTTATTGCCACCTAGCAACATTAGATACATGAATCAAAATCTATGAGATTTAAAGTAAAGAAAATCTTACTTTAGTTTATCATTTTATCTAAGACCATTCTCTCTCTATATTTTCGAAACTTAGAGTGATAAAGAGTGAGAAACAAAACCATTATCATCTCTCAGCCTTCCAAGAAACAGATCAAATGACAGAAATCAAAAATCAAAGTTAGAAAAGGTATAAACCCTAATTCTTGTAAATCTATGATTTGATGTTATATGTTGTTATTTGTTTGGTAAAGTAGTGTATAAGGATGTTGTTGAGTGATCCAAGATGTTATATCAAGGATTCATAACATCTAGGTGTTAGAAAATCAAGTTTATAACTATCTTAGAACCCTAATTTTGTTGTCTGACAAGCCAATGTCAGAGCTCATAGATCTCAACCTGTTAATTATATGTTGTGTTTGAAGTTATAGACATGTTCTTTGCCATGAGGAGATTACACTAGAAGTGGAATCACATCCATACCATGTCTAGATCTCAAGTTATGAGTGGTCAAAGTCAGTTGACCGACCACGAAAATTGAAATCTGGGCAACCCAGATTTTCTAGAAAGTCTGACAAGCAATTGTAGAGCCTTTGATCTTTCTGTTGTTTGTTATTTTGGCCCGGTTGTTGTTCTTATGTTGTAGTCTGGTATAAGGACTACACCATAAAACCTTTAGCTCACCTAGAAAATACATAGAATCAAGGATAATCACGGTCGAAGTAGCGTTGACCAACTGTCTTAAACGAAATCTGGAAAACCCAGAATTCGCTCAAGAACAGCTTCTGACAAGAGTTTGACCCGATTTGATCTGCCATGTGTGATGTTGTTATGATGAAATGATGATTTATGATTGTTCTTTAACATCTCTACTACACTGGGGAACCATTATAATACATTAAACACGCCCAAAAAACAAGGATTAAAGGACTTAAAGTAGGTACCTTTGACTCTGGAAAACCCAGAATTTCAAGAACATGTCTGACAATCTTTTCTGGAGCTTAGATCTTACAGATTTGATATGTTTTAGCCATAAATCTTGTTGGAGATTATATTCTTACAATAATACTACAATTCGGTTACACTAGACATCTCATAAACACAATGAACAAGAAATTAAAACCGGTCAAACTAGCTACCTCCAACTCTGACAAGATTTCTGGGTTTATGTTCAAGAACACCAAGAACACCTATATCGACGGTTCTGTCGCTATAGGGCCCTTTAACGATAGTTTATTTTTCCAAAATTAATATTTTTAATAAATAATTAGTATTTTAATAGTTTTTAATTATTAAGAATACATAATAAATTCTGAAAAATTATTTTAAAGTCAGAAAAATAATTTTTAATTATTTAGAGTATATTTCATAAATATTTAATATTTTTGGAATATAAAATGGTATTTAATTTATTTCATTTTAATATTAAATAAATTATTTAAAAATGATTTTAATACATGAAAAATCATGAAAAAATATATTATGGTATTAAAAATATTTGAAGTTATTTTTAATATTTTGTGATGAATTTCATTAATTAATCAATATTAATGATAATTAGTTTATTTAATAAATATATTAAATAAATTATGGAAAAATAGAATTAATGGTTTATAAATCATATAAAAATGATTTAAGGGTTAGAAAAATATTTTGAGTTATAAAATAATACTTTTGATATTTTGTAATGAAAATATTAATGTTTTAATATTAATGTCAATTATTGGATAATGGATTTAAATGTTTAAAAATCATATAAATATGATTTTAAGGTATTAAAATACTTTGAAATATTATAAATATATTATAATACTATGGTATAATTTTTATTAATATTTAATAATAAATAAATATTAATGATAAGGGAATAAAGTGGTATTTAATTTATATAAATAAGTTATAAGTGATTGATTTTTTTTGATAAATAGTAATAATTATTTATAAATTGTTATAAGCTAGGGAAAAATAGTTTTAACTGATAATTAAGTTATTTAATATAATTGTGAAGTATTTAAGCAGAGTCTTTTTAGGATTAAGCTCAATAATTATCCGATTAGGCAATCGGGTTGTCAAAATAGTATCAAATTCAACTCAAACTGTAATAGTTTGACTTGAGGTTAGGTCTTATGTGTCTTATAGACCGACAGGATTATGTGATAATGTGTTTAGGTTATTTTATAACAGTAATTCAAAGTAATACATTGTGATGATATTATTCTAACTTGGAGATCAATATTATTAATATTACGTCTTCAGACGAAGTTAAATAGACTATATAGCAATAGTCGACAATACAGGCAAGTTTCTTCGTACTTTGTGAAACTTTATATTTCCAATGCAAGTTCTTCTTTACTCTGTGCAAACCCCATATTGCAAATGCTAGCTTCATTTAAATTATTTTATTAAATGAAAGTTTTATATTTATTAGTTATGATCTGGTGATATACAGTGTATATGATTTTTGTTATTTGTAGGTTATGATTTCTTGTTCAAACATAACCAAGTCATATGAGTTACTATTATAGAAAAATGTGTTTGATTTGATATCAAAATATAGTTTGTGAGAAACCAATTTTGTTTGATAATTGATATATATATCTTGACACTATTATGATCGGCACAATAGGATAGTAGTGTTCCATGTGCTTGACATTTATAGTAATGAATAGGAGGTTATTTAGATAGGATGATATGCATACTCCTAGTTTGTTTGGTTGAAGCGGATTAACTTGCGTGTTACAAAGTCTATAGGGTGACGAAGACTTCGTAATGTCGCGAGGTTTTGGCGATAAACCTCAGTATATGTTTATGACACTACTCTGAACTTTATGTTCATTTATTTTAGAATTGATATATGTATAACATTCGTTTATTGTTCAAAACTTGCTGAGCTTTCTGTAGCTCATCCCTGCAAATATTTTTTTTTCATTTGGAGATAGAAAGAATATATTCCAGAAGTTCCGGTATTGTGAAAAAAGGCTTAAGACATGGATATTTGTTGAAAACTATAATGTAATAGTAACAGTATATTATTTATTTAAATTAATATTAGTTTGCAGTATTTAGTTGTCATTCTAATGGAATTAGAAAAGTGTACAGTGTCTATAGGAATTATATATATCTGAATGATAGCATTAACAGACATTGGTCTCTGATGCACTGAGGTAGCGCTTCGCTTAGTTCCAAGAAATCTAACATTAATACTATGGAGGTCAGATATATATAAGAATTATAGATATGGAAGAAATATCTATAAGATACTGAACCTGTACATCCAAGTGAGGGTACTCAGTTACAATGATTATTTTGACGAGAACTGCTATTTACTATGAGTACTATGAATCATGGATTTATAGGAATTATTATCTTATAGAATATTTACGTGAGCACCAAATTGGCTACAGTGAATATAGAGAATTTGGAGGCGTCACATTTATTATTTAACCTTATTTTAATATTTTAAAATTTTATAAATATTCAAACTCTCGGGTTGTCACAGTAACTCGTGAATAGTACTCCGGCACGAAAAGTTTCCCGAATACCCGAGTGAATAATATTCGAGTGAATAGTAACCGAGTGAATAGTAACCCGTAAATAGTAACTCATGAATATTACTCTGTGAATAGTACTCATAAAAGGAAAATACATAAAAAACAATATTCCATGACGAATACAAAAGAAATGATATCTCATACGAGTATAATAGAATATAGGAAGCTATGAAATGGATTTTCACACATATACAGTAATCCACGTAGACAAATCATTTCCACAATTTAATAAAGTATGAATACAAAGGGTCATTCACCATGCATGCGGTAGTCCGCGTAGACAGGTTATTCCAACAAAATAATAAAAAATGGAATAATAGAAGAATTTCACCATGTATACTGTAGTCCGCATAGACAGGTTTTTCCAACAGAATAATAAAGAATTGAATAACAGAAGAATTTCACCATGCATACGGTAGTCCACGTATATAGGTTATTCCAACAAAATAATAAAGAATGTAATAACAACCCTTACGAGTATTAAAAGAAAATAACTCTCTTCATGAATACGAAAGAAATAATACCCTTTACGAATATTAAACGAAAATAATATTTATACGAATACGAAAAATAATTTCTCATCAGAATATGAAATAAATAATACCCCTTACCTTAGAAGAAGCCTGGATACTAGAATAATGAAGTAGCAGACTTCTCTTCTTCTTTCTCTCTATAGCTTCTCTATCTATAATTGCTCTTATGAGTCTTAGTGAATTGGTGAGAATGAAAGAAGAATGAGCTTCTATTTATAGGAAAACATAGTTTCGATAATTGCACTTTTTGGGGCTCAAAATATTACAGTATAATACATTTATCTTTTCCTTCATTTTTAATTTAGTCCTGTAAGTATTATCAACCTTGCACCACCTCCCCTAATAGTACATCATGTGAATCAATAGTTCTAGACATGTGAAAAAAATAATTACAGTATAGTACCTTCATCTATACCTCCATTTTTAATTTAGTCATGCAAGTATTATCAATATTGCCTTCCATTTTTAATTTAGTCATGCAAGTATTATCAATATTGCACCACCTCCCCTAATAGTACATGGATGTGAATCAATAGTACACATATATGAACAAATAGTTATAAGCATGTGAATTAATAGCAATTTATTGCTCATTTATCCGATTAATTACCGGATTGGTCAATATAACCTCCAGACATCAATTATTATCGAAATAAATATCGATTTCCACCAACACTAATAATCCCAACACAATAGAAATATCAATTTCATCTTTAATCAACACAAACCTATTCATCATTAATATTATAACTCGTAATATTTAACAACCAAATCATTCCCAGGAAAGAGGGGGCTTTAAGATAAGGATTTCTCCCTATTGGCGCACAATTAGATAACCTAGCCCCTTTCTTCGACAAAACTTTCTAGACATTGTCAATAATGCAAATAATAATATGATTAAATGTGTCATCTCAATTATTGATTTAATAATATAAAATATTATGCAAATGATAATGTGACAATAATTGAATCAATAATATGTGAGATATGATGCAACAATTACTGTAACAATAATTGAGTATAATTGAGTGACTTCTCATGTAAGCATCGGTTATTTTATGACAAATTGCTTACTTTGAAAATTTTTCATATATCACCCTTAACTTTAACCTTTTTATCAATTTAACCATTTACTAAATAGAATAACAATTATAAAAATTGAATACTTTAGTTTCGTAAAATTCAGGGTCTTACAGTGGCCGGTCAAAGTAGCATGGTTGAGCACGAAACGGTTTTCTAGGTAACTCAAAAAATCTATGAACACGGTTTCTGACATGCTTTGACCGACATAGATCTGCTTTCTGTGATGTTGTTATACTATTTTTATGTAATGGATCTGTTGTCTTACATGTTTGCTACAATCTGGAACTTTTAAATCACAAAACGATTAACATGATTGCAAGTTGTGGAAGCCCAAAAGTGACTGGTCGAATTGATCTTCATTTCTAGGTAACCCAGAAATGAAGAACAACTTTGACAGCCACTTTGCATGCTTAGATCTTGTTGGTTTTACGTTGTTTGATCATGTTGGTTATTGGAGGTTGTAGTATTACACTATGTCTACAAGATCTGACCATTATCTTTCCTAGAAACACAATACACAGAGATTTAATGCTGGTCAAAGTAGCTATCTCGAACACTGATTATGAATGTTCTTGAGCCTCAAGAACACAATAGGCGACACTTATTGTCACTAAAGGCTTTAGCGACAAGCATATTCATTTTAATTATTTTAATTTCCAAAAATCATTTAAAAATAGAAATTAATTTCTAAAAATTATAAAAAATATTTTTAAAAATAATTTTAAGTTATAAAAATTAACTTTTAATAATTTGGCATATTTTCCATAATTATTAGTATTTATTTAAATAATATTGATATTTAACTTATTTAATAAATAAATTAAATAAATTATTTAAAAATGATTTTACTATATTAAAAATCATTTTAAATGATAAAAAGGTATTTAATAATATTTTAAGTTATAAAATATGACTTTTAATATTTTAAGACAAATTTCATTAATTATTTAATATTAATGATATTAGATTTATTTATCAATTATATTAAATAAAATAATTAAAAATTATTTTAATATTATAAAAATCATTTTAAATGAAAATAAATAGTTTAAAAATATTTTAAGTTATAAAATATAACTTTTAATATTTAAAGATAAATTTCATTAATAATTTAATATTTAATGATATTAGAGTTATTTAATAATAATATTAAATAAATAGCTTAAAAATGATTTTATTAATTTAAAAATCATTTAAAAAGGATATAAATAAATTAAATTAGTTTAAGTTATAATTAATGACTTTTAATATTTTGATAGATAATACATTAGTAATTAATATTAATGGTAATTATTTAAAAAAGATTTTAATTGTTTTAAAAACATTCCAAGGTAATATTAATACTTTAAAAATACTTTAAGTTATTATAAATAACTTTAATATTTTAGCAATGGTTTCATTAATAATTTAATATTAATTAAATATTAATGATAATAGAATTATTTAATATTTAAATCATTTAATAATGATTCTAGTGTTTGAAAAATCATGATAAATTATAATAATTGTTTAAAAATTATTATAAGTCATTTAAAAATTATAATATGACTGATATTTACATTTATTAAAATACAGAACAGAGTTTTAGACTCGATAATTACCCGATAAAACTGTCGGTACACCGAAATGTTTTAGAATTAATCTAGACTTAGATAGTTTGACTTGATACGTGTTTATTTGTGATCCAATGACTGTTAAACATATGTGATAATGTGATTAGGTTATGTGCTGACTGCAAATAGCAATGCTATGTGTTATGATCTGTATTTCTAATCGATAGAATGATCTTATTAATGATAGGTCTTGATATAAAAGATAAAACTAAGTTGTGTAACTGTAAGCAGCAGACCAGGCAAATATCCTATCTTTGCATTTACTTTATGCAATGGACATGCGTAAGAGCATATTGGAACTATTATTTTTCATTGTTCAAATATCTTAACCTTTGTATATACTTATGCAATGATTATGTATAAGTAAGTAATTAGATTATAATATGTTGTACAAGCTCTTTAATTATGTTATTAAAGATCAAGATATATATATTATGTTCGTTAATTTCTAAGCATGGTTATACAAGTGACCTCACTTGGATAATTATTGTATTTAATCACATGTTGATACATACCTATTGATTTTTGGTATTAATAAATTAATTAAAAGCCGTCTAAGCTATTTGACCCAACTAGACACAGATTTAGAAATATCATTGAACATGATAGAACTTTTTTGTATCCAATAAAATTGTTTGGATTCAGATTCCCTACTAAATATGAACATCCTGAACATAATAAAACTTTTGTGCGCCTAAGGCGGATAAGATGAACGATAATATTGTTCTTGCATGTAGTATTGATCAATACCTGACAAATTGGGATGATCACCCCCGCGCCCATAAGTTATGACGGTTTGCGGATGAAGTTCTGCTAAACCTTAACGAAAATTGAAAACAAAGTTCATAGTCTGTCGACTGCTCTCCAATTTTAGTCAATACGTAGTTTAAAATTTTGATATAGAATTGATATGTTGTTATTATTGGTTTAGCTTACTTCACAGCTGTTGATTCGTTGTAGAAGTGTCATTCAAAGAAAATATTTAATACTTTCAGCTAATATGTATTGTTGCTATTACTTGCTGGGCAATCAAATGCTCATTCTTGCTTTATATTGAAATGTTTTCAGCTAAGCATGATTGTAGACACTCGAAATTTTCTGCACACCTGTCACTGACATTGAAGGAGGGAAGATTCGTCTTTCAGAGATAACCCTGAAAGACCGCTCACATCAACTCCGGATACTACTGAAAGTTCAACCTTAACCCCGGAACACACACCGGGAGTATCAGGTTCAACCTCGGAGATAACCCCGAGGCATACAATTCTAATACCGGAAATTCCACCGGAGAAGACCGATCCACCTCGGAGATAACCCCGAGATATTCAGTCTCTGTCCCAACACTGGGAGTAGAAGCTACCAACCTTGGAGATAACCCCAAGGAATGCACTTCCAAAGATTACCCCAGAAATGTTTATTTCAAATGCAATCAGCTTCAACCTCATAACTCACACCAAGGCACTCAGTACAAGACTTGAAAGTAACACTGGGAATACAAGCACACCTCAGAGATGACACTGAGGACCTTCAACACCTTGACACTGGTGATAACCCTGAGCAACGTTTGCTTTATCAGCCCAAACCGGCGATAACCCCGATGAGGGCCAAAGTCATCATCTTGACACCTTGATGCCATATCCCGTCGTCTCAACATTTCTACACAACAATGTCCCACAAGAATCAAGGATGTCCAATCCCGAGTGACTATTACGCAGGATAACAAATAGAATTTGAAGCTTGAAGACCGGGGCTTGGTCCCATCTTCCTGACTTCGTACAACCTCTAATCCCATGTCATTGCATAACTCTCGACAACGGCAATTAGAAATAGGTCTTACATACCTTAGTCGGATGCCCGAATTGTAATTCTGAATGTTTAAGCAGACATTATAGTGCATGTGTGTACGTACCTGCGACTACCCACTCTATAAATAGAGGGCTTGGGGTGGCCATTTTGGAAGAGAAATAGGCGATGAAGCCCTATCAAATTTGCTTTGTAATCTCCTTATACTAAGTGCTTTCTCATTTTAAAAACTTATGAGCTCAAATATAGCTTCTTTTTGTACCGGCGGGAGCCGAGTGTTCATCCCTTTAAAGATATAGAAGTCTTCTTTGGCAGCCCACTGTAAGCCTTCTCACACACTTTAAAGCCTTTCTCTTCATCTTTGCACACACTTATCTTCACGTTGAGAGTCGTGTTGCGTGTGTTTTCCGGACTTGATTCGTGGTTTTACTTCAATTTGTATATATATATATATATATAATCGTGTGTCGAACTCATTCGATGAGCCCAATTTTACATCCTGACGTTTACGCTTTAATATATATATATATATATATATATATATATATATATATATATCAACTATGTGTTTAACTCTTTTTGATGAGCCTAGATTTTACATCTGTGCGTTTATCGCTTTGATATATATATATATATATATATATATATATATATATATATATATATATATATAAGACCCCAAATTATTAATAAATAAAATTTATTTCCTCTATTTATTATTTTGAAATAGTAAGGGTTGATTTGATTAATGTGGATAGTTATGGGTAAAATCACGCAAATATTTGAATAAGCAAGTGGTTATAAAATATTCATTATTGTTTTGGGAATATTAGTTTGGTCGTGGAATATTCGTCTCTTCTTCGGGAAATATTAAATGCATTTGGTAGCGGTCTTTTGTGGGCCCATAACGAAAGCGATTGGATGAAGAAAATGACAAATATAAGTTGTTTATAAATAACTTGGCGTAGTTGTTATCGTTATCTTCTTGGAATACTCGGTGATTAAAACACACTAATACGCGTTGTTGAGCGAGAAAGACACGGTATTATTGCACCAATTATTGATTCTTACGTAAGAAGGCACTACTCAATAATTGTTATAGTAATTACTGTTCAGTATTTTATTTTATTGATTCAATAATTGCTGCATTGATATTTTATATTACTGTTGTTTCAATAAATTGTCATTACATAGTATTTTCCATTCTCGGAGCAATAATTCATATTATCTGAATAATATTATTGGATAACATTATTGGCAATGTCTAGAAAGTTCTGTCTAAGGAGAGGTTTGCTCACCTAATTGCGCCACGTAGAGAGAGAAATCTTTATTGGAAAGCCCCTCTTTCCGAACTACCGGTCAGTTGCCGATCTTGTGATTCTGTAATATTATTTGTGAATAATTAATTATTCATTTATATGATAAGGAAAATATTGATTTTATGTGGATATAGATGGAGAAAATTTTTCATGTAACAATTGTTGAAAATTAATATTTTATCTTTTTCTGATAAAATAATTCATTTAAATATATTATTTTAATAATATATTAATGGTGATATTTTTATAATGAATGTGAGATATATGAGTATATGAGGATGATGAGTATTTTTGTTGGAAAAGTTGTTTAACACATGTTTTGTGTGTCGGTTGACCCCATTTCTTGACTGAAATTTGATTATAGCTTGTAAAATCGCCCGTTTGTGGATTTCGGTCAATTTCTGTTTGGAATTTGGAAACACTTCCTTCTACAAAGTTGTAGAGAATTGAATTTCTTATAAAAACTCACAAGTTTTGAATTTTCTGACAAAAGGACTATTTATTGTGAATTATTGAAGCTCCGAAGCTCCGAAATAATTAATTTTTGGAAGTTTTAATTATTTATTTTATGAAAAACGTTTTTTATTACTTTTCTAGAAGGTTGGCATGTGGAAATGTTAGGAGCTGATTTCCAAAGAGGCGTAGGAAAATTTATTATTAATAATATATTATATTAAATTTTCTGCTTTGGTGTTCTAAGCAATTTCCTATAAATAGGGTGCTTAGGTTAGAATTGAAAATCACACCAGAAACTGAAGTTTTCTTTCTCTATATTATCGAGTGTATTCTTGTGAGTATTTTGAGTATACTTTGAGTATTGCTATACGGTGCAAGTTCAAGTCATAGCTTATATCCTGTTTCAACTAGAAGTCTTTGTCTTTAGAGGTACGGATGTTATTTTATTCGAAAATGATATTATTTCTTCAATATCATTATGCCGAAATATTGGTTGGAAATTTTTATCAAATTTAGAACTTTTTCATGTCGGGGTTACTATTCTTGAGTTACTATTCACGAGTTACTATACATGAGTTACTATTCACGAGTACTATTCACGAAGTGTGAAGATGTTTTTTTTGTGAAATTTCTTTCTTTTGGTGTCGAAGTTACTATTCACGTATACGACACTATTCACGTATACTGCACTATTCACGAATACGACATTATTCACCGAAAAATGAAATTTCTTCTTTTTGTCCAAAATATCTAATATGGATACTAGCTTTGATTGTATCCATGTTTTGATCATTCTTGAATTTTACTCCACTCTGATTACTTATGAAGTATTTTTGAACTTGGATTGTTTAAAATACGAATCCTTAATATTTGTTCTTTTGTTTCAATAGATTCATTTCCTTTAAAATATTTTTCATCATCCTCAGTCTTAAATGATGATATTACTGAATATCTTTGGCCTGTAGTGCAAAGATGAATGATTTCTTGATGAATATCTTTGGGCCGTAGGGCAAAGATGAATAAGTGTTGAAATGAATATGACCGACTGATTAATATCTTTGGCCGTAGTGCAAAGATGAACAGGTGTTTAGATGAACATGACCAACTGATGAATATCTTTGGCCTGTAGTGTAAAGATGAATATTTGATTCCAGATATATATTGATTGATGTTACAGGGATAAAATATCGATGATGAACTTTTAAATTCATATATAGAAGATAGTAGTTTGCATTCTCTACTTAACTCTTCTAATGAATTGTTGTTTCCACTGCAGTTGTTGATTTAAAACTGGTTGTCTGTTGTATTCTATTAGATTTTTCCCTGTTGAAGACTAACAATAATTTGTTGTATATTATCTTAGTCATAATATTCTTTACTGGGCTAGTTGAGCTCACCCTTTTCCTTTTTGTTCCATTTTTCTTTTCAGGAGGCGAGAATGTAGCGAGTACTAGTCGGGGTATGGAATGAAGGTTCTAGAGAGAGTTGTTTAGTAGTCCTCACCATTTTTGTAAAATAATAAATAATTGTAATGAGGATTTATTTGGGTATGTATATTGTCTAGAAGACAATAATTGTATTTAAACTCACAGTATATATGTTGTCGTATTTTGCACGACAAATGTATAATAAAGTTGTAGTTATTTATGTACCATGTATTTGGTGACTCAGAATGGGTTGGATGGAATGGACCTATTTTGGGGCGTCACGGTTGGTATCGAGCTTAGGATATGATCTCTGGCGGAGATCGGGGAATAGAACTAGGAGGGAGAGACGAGTAAATTCTTCGCTAGTGTGTCCTACATAAGCTTATTTGTTAGTTGGTTAGTATATAGGGATATTATGTGATATATTGATTTCCTTAATTAACCCTTGTTTTATAACAAATGATTTGAGAATGTCGAACGAGAATATTAACAAAGGAGTAAATGAGGCCCGTGGAGATGCTCATATTTACCAACGAGGATAACGTGCAACAGGCTGGCAATGTACCTCCTGTGAACAACACCACTGAGCAGATGATGAACGAGGGGATGTTTAGAAGCTTTTTGCAGTTCATGCAAAATTAGACGAGGGAGACTCGTGCTCAAAATACAGGAGGAAATGATAGCAATTCACGGGTGGTCACAGCCAAGCAGTTCAAAGAGTTGGGACCACCGAACTGCAGGAAAGCGGATCCGATGAAGGCGAGACGTGGGTCAAACAAATTACCAAGATATTCGATGTCTTGGGATGCACAGTGAGAAGGACGAAAGTTCCATTCGCTACTTTTATGTTCCGTAACGAGGCAAATTACTTGTGGGAATCAGAAGCGCGTACCCATCTAGTCGCACTTTCGGCATGTCATGGGAGACGTTTGAAATAGTTCAATGACAAGTACTTCCACGAAAGTATTCGCGTCGTATGAAGGAAGTGGAGTTTATTAGGCGGAGCGAAATAACATAATGTCCCGATCTGACGGCGAAGTTCGCGGAGTTATCGAGTTTGCACCTCATTTGGTGGAGAATGAGGAGCGTATGACGGATGTTTACGAGAGGTTTGAAACCCGGACATATACGTCGATTATCTCATTTCTCATAAATTTTATCTCTATTCGGATGTTGTCAGCGTGGCTCTCGATTGTTAGAGCGAGATAACGAAATACGTTCAACCGAGGGATCATAACCGAGGATCATACCCAAGATAGCAGTCATCAGAATAACGATAACCAGCGGAGAAAAAAGAATACGGACAAAGGCGGTAACCACTCTGGTGGTAATCGTGGTCATAAAAATAGAAGAAGTGAGTCGGGAGGAGATTTTAAAAAGAGGAGATTCAACAACGACCATGTGAAGACGCCGCCAAGAGTGTGGCCCGGTTCCAAGGGAGGAGAAAGACCACCGGTCGTATGTTACAAATGCGGGAAAGAGGGACATATTAGCCCAAACTGCCCACAACAGTTTAAGGTATGCTATAATTGTGGAAAAGAAGGACATATCGCTCGAGATTATACGGTATCGAAACCCGATCCAATGAGAATGGTGACTCAAAAGGATGTCCCGGAAAAGTCAAAGTCAGCAGCCTGGAAGAGCGTTTGCGTGGCCGGGTCAAAAATGCGAGAACCCGAAGGTTAGCACTCAGGTTAGTTAATTATAAATTCTTGCGAAGTTTATACCTTACTAGATCTGGGGTTCTACCCATTCTTTTATCTCTCTTGCTTGCGCTCAACGTTTGAACTTGATTACGGAGAAATTAGACTTTGACCTATTTATGGAGACTCTGTTAGAGAAACTTTCATTACATCCGTTGTTTAGAAATCTTGCTTGATTCAGTTGGCACTATCACATTACACCGTTAACCTTATTTCTATAGAGATATTTGCTTTTGATGTGATTTTAAGGTTAACTACTCATCATGCCGAAAATTGATTACTTTACGTAAGGTTGTTAGTTTTCATATTCCTAAGCAACTTTGTTATTCAATTCAAGCAATCAAACCATTGTAGTCAAACATTTTCATATCAAGCCATGAAGTCATTCGTTTATTACGGATGTCAAGTTTTCTTAGTCCATGTTATGGATTTGAATAAAGACACGTCAGATTTGAATAATATTCCTGTTGTTATTGATTTTTCCTAACGTATTTCCTGAAGAATTTCTTGGTTTACTCCCAAAGCCTGATATTAAATTTTGTATCGACTTTGAACCCGGTACAAAACTCATTTCTAAAATCTCATATCGAATGGCTCCTATTGAACTTCAGGAGTTAAAAATTCAACTATAGAATTTGGTACCTGAGCCTTTATCTGGTGACTTTCTTTATGGAATGCACCGAAGCCAGACTCTCCGTAGGGGACACCATATTCGTGCGATAGTAAACTGATAGGTGTCATTGTAACGTGCTATCCAAGGTTGGGATATTAGTCACAGTTGAGAACAACCTAAGTCGGTAATCGAAATACGTAGCTTTCTAGGCTTAGTTGGTTAATATCGGAGATTCGTTGAAGGATATTCTTGAATCGCTATTCCATTAACGTAGCTGACTCGTAGAGATACAAAATTCGAATGGAGCAAGGAATGTGGGAAGAGCTTCGAAGAACTCAAGAGGAGACTCATTTCAGCACATGTTCTGACCATGCCATCCTGGAAAAGCGAATGTGGTAGCTGACGTGTTGAGTAGAAGATCGTATATAAGTACGAGTACGATATTGTCAAAGACTCATTTCATATAATTTACAAATAATAGAGATGGAGATGAAAACTTTAGGTACCCACGTGATGATATACGAGTATAATCGACATTAATCGATAAAGTTAAAGCTATTCAAGCTACACACCGGAGCTGATGAAATTGAAGAAGGAGGTAGAAGAAGTTGTTATTTCAAAAGCGGGAATCAGTGAGGTGAGGAAAGCTCAAACCTTCGATTTATTAATCCATTTGAAATTCTCGATCGAATAGAAACTGTGGCCTATAGACTCGTTTTACCGCCAAGTTTGACGCGTGTTCATAACGTTTTTCACGTATCGATATTACGTAAATATGTGGAAAACCCGAACCACGTCATTGAGTTAGAACCGGACGAGATAGCCAAAGACTTAACGTACGAGGAGGTACCTGTCAAGATCTTGGATAGGAAAGAACATGTCCTATGTACCGAGGTTATACCACAAGTTAAAGTTTTGTGGAGAAACCATGCTATTGAGGAAATGACCTAGGAGTTGGAAACGGAAATGAAAGCGAGGTATTCTCATCTTTTCGAAACACCAGGTACGTACGTCAATTTCGAGGACGAAATTTCATAAGGAGGGGAGGTTGTAAGACCCCAAATTATTAATAAATAAAATTTATTTCCTCTATTTATTATTTTGAAATAGTAAGGGTTGATTTGATTAATGTGGATAGTTATGGGTAAAATACGCAAATATTTCGAATAAGCAAGTGGTTATAAAATATTCATTATTTTTGGGGAATATTCGTTTGGTCGTGGAATATTAAATCTTGTCGGAAATATTCGCATGCATTAGTAGCGATCTTTTTGTGGGCCCCATAACTGAAAAGCGATTGGATGAAGAAAACGACAAATATAAGTTGTTTATAAATAACAGTCTGCGTTGTTATTCACGAATTAATCTTGTTGGAATACTCAGGTAATTAAAACACACTAATACGCGTTGTTGAACGAGTGCTTTGCAGTATTGCACCAATTATTGATTCTTACATAAGAAGGCACTACTCAATAATTGTTACAGTAATTATTGTTCAGTATTTTATTTTATTGATTCAATAATTGTTATATTGATATTTTATATTACTGTTATTTCAATAAATTGTCATTACACAGTATTTTCCATTATTGGAGCAATATTCATATTATCTGAATAATATTATTAGATAACATTATTGGCAATGTTCTGTCTAAGGAGAGGTTTGGTCACCTAATTACTTGCCAAGATGAGAAATCTTTATTGAAAGCCCCTCTTTCTTGGGAACTACTTAGTTGCCATCTTCATGATTCTGTAATATTATTTGTGAATAATTAATTATTGATTTATATGATAAGGAAAATATTGATTTTATGTGGATATAGATGGAGAAAATTTTTCATGTGACAATTGTTGAAAATTAATATTTTATCTTTTTCTGATAAAATAATTCATTTAAATATATTATTTTAATAATATATTAACGGTGATATTTGTATAATGAATGTGAGATATATGAGTATATGAGGATGATGAGTATTTATGTTGCAAAAGTTGTTTAACACATGTTTTGTGTGTCGGTGGACCCCATTTCTTGGCTGAAATTTGATTATAGCACATAAAATCTCCCCTGCTTGTGGATTTCTTTCCAATTTACATTTGGAATTTGGAAAAACATCCTTCTGCAAAGTTGTAGAGAATTGAATTTCCTATAAAACATAGCGAGTTTTGAATTTTCTGACAAAAGGACTATTTATTGTGAATTATTAAAGTTCTGAAGCTCAGAAATAATTGATTTTTGGAAGTTTTAATTATTTATTTTATGAAAAACGTTTTTTTATTACTTTTTCTAGAAGGTTGGCATGTGGGAAATGTTAGGAGCTGATTTCCAAAGAGGCGTAGGAAAATTTATTATTAATAATATATTATATTAAATTTTCTGGTTTGGTGTTCTAAGCAATTTCCTATAAATAGGGTGCTTAGGTTAGAATTAAAAATCACACCAGAAACTGAAGTTTTCTCTCTCTATATTATTGAGCGTATTCTTGTGAGTATTTTGAGTATTGCTATAGGGTGCAAGTTTAAGTCATAGCCTATATCCGGTGTTTCAA
This sequence comes from Panax ginseng, assembly GCA_020205605.1. Lineage (NCBI taxonomy): Eukaryota > Viridiplantae > Streptophyta > Magnoliopsida > Apiales > Araliaceae > Panax > Panax ginseng. The sequence goes on from CM035136.1 coordinate 71,605,076, forward strand.
CTAGAAGTACTGTCTTTCGAGGTAAGAGATGTTATTTTATTCGAAAATGATATTATTTCTTCAATATCATTATGCCGAAATATTGGTTGGAAATTTTTATCAAATTTGGAACTTTTTCATGTCGGGGTTACTATTCATGAGTTACTATTCACGAGTTACTATTCATGAGTTATTATTCACGAGTTACTATTCACGAGTACTATTCACGAAGCGTGAAGATGTTTTTTTTTTGTGAAATTTCTATCTTTTGGTGTCGGAGTTACTATTCACGTATACGACACTATTCACGTATACGACACTATTCACGAATACGACATTATTCACCGAAAAATGAAATTTCTTCTTTTTGTCCAAAATATCTACTATGGATACTAGCTTTGATTGTATCCATGTTTTGATCATTCTTGAATTTTACTCCACTCTGATTACTTATGAAGTATTTTTGAACTTGGATTGTTTAAAATACGAATCCTTAATATTTGTTCTTTTATTTCACTGGATTCGTTTCCTTTAAAATATTTTTCATCATCCTCTGTCTTAAATGATGATATTCTTCGAATATCTTTGGCACCAGAGTGCAAAGATGAATGATTTCTTGATGAATATCTTTGGCCCGTAGTGCAAAGATGAACAAGTGTTGAGATGAATATGACCGACTGATTAATATCTTTGGCCGTAGTGCAAAGATGAACAGGTGTTTAGATGAGCATGACCAACTGATGAATATCTTTGGCCTGTAGTGCAAAGATGAATATTTGATTCCAGATATGTATTGATTGATGTTACAGGGATAAAATATCGACGATGAACTTTTAAATTCATATATAGAAGATAGTAGTTTGCATTCTCTACTTAACTCTTCTAATGAATTGTTGTTTCCGCTGCAGTTGTTGATTTAAAACTGGTTGTCCATTGTATTCTATTAAACTTTTCCCTATTGAAGACTAACGATAATTTGTTGTATATTATCTTTGTCATAATATTCTTTACTGGGCTAGTTGAGCTCACCCTTTTCCTTTTTGTTCAATTTTTCTTCTCAGGAGGCGAGAATGTAGCGAGTACTAGTCGGGGTATGGAATGAAGGTTCTAGAGAGAGTTGTTTAGTACTCCTCACCATTTTTGTAAAATAATAAATAATTGTGATGAGGATTTATTTGGGTATGTATATTATCTAGAAGACAATAATTGTATTTAAACTCACAGTATATATGTTGTAGTATTTTGCACGACAAATGTATAATAAAGTTGTAGTTATTTATGTACCATGTATTTGGCGACTCAGAATGGGTTGGATGGAATGGACCTATTTTGGGGGCGTTACAATATATATATATATATATATATATATATATATATATATATTACATTTAGTACCGCCTGGAGTTTACTTTGTGGCGGTTAACCGCCTTTATAGTTTTATTTACTTTTCGTACCGCCTGGAGTTTACTCTGTGGCGGTTGATTGCTTTTACATCTTTATTTATATTCCTGATCCCCCATGGAGGTGCTTCGTGGTGGATAATCTTGTTTGTATATATATATTTACAACTTATATATATATATATACCTGCTTATTGCTTTGTTATCAATTATGGCATCATGTGAGCCTAGGAATCATGTGATCACAAATTCAGTCTACTGGATCTAGATTCGGTTCTCGTGATGGATATTTCAGCTGTAAGCAGCTTGTAAATTTATTCACGGTGTTTAAATTTCCTAAAATGGTTTTCATACCCACGAGGAGTTCGGCACTATTTTGTACATTATTTTATCAAAGATGCTTCGCATCTTAGAAAAAAAGTAAAAGCAATCAAGCTGAACACTTAATATAAAATGGGAGTGTAAAAGGTCTCAATTACTATTAAGCATATGAATTTAAAAAACCTCTTTTCTAAAACATCATTGCCATATTTTGTTTAAAACTGAATTTTTACACAAATTCAAACCCTTTGTATATAGGTGCGAACGAGGCCTCGCACTACTTCCAAATAATTGCACATTGATCCACACACACACATATTCATATAACAGTTTCTTGAAAAGTGGCGGTCACCTTGGTAACAAGGATGTCGGGGGGTGCCTAACACCTTCCCTCCGTATAATCAAGTTCCCGGACCCTAATGAATCTCTGTTTCACCGACTTGTTTAGCAGTGACATATCACTGGGTCAATATGCAAATCTTTTCTCGGTTGTGTTGGTACAACCATATAAAAAACCAACTGGCGACTCTTAACAGTCCATCGTCGACATGATACATGTCGGACCTTTTTCACTTATTTTTTCAAACAAATCTCACCTAAGATGAGAACACCAAAGAACAAGTAACGAAAAAGGGACAAATAAAAATCCCAATATCGACAGGTGGCGACTCTACTGGGGACACCTAGTAAGAGGAATTAAGCCGCTATTACAATCTTTGCAAAACTGTTATATGCTTGTGTGTGAATGTTGCATTTACATTTATGATGAATTTGTATGAATGTTTATATTTTTCTGCGCTTAATGCTTTACACTATATCTGCTTGTGATATTAGTGCTTCGCACATATCATCATTTCCATAAACGGTGAGATACGTTGTATGTAAATGTATGTTGTGTGGTTCCTCCTCTAGGAGGCTATCCTGTCGGTGTTTGATTACTGGACTCGTAGGAAGAATAATTCCAACGAGGCTCAGGAAAGGCACCACCCAAATTCGCTCCAGTTGAAAGACCGAATTAACTTCCCGTCGAGTAAATTGCGATGATTTGGGAACCTTCATACCAAAAAGCCGCGAGAGTAACCTAAGATAGGTCGGCCTCTGATAAACCAAACACGGAGGAAAGTTTCTTCTTGCTTTTTGATTACTTGTAAAGTAAATTACTTGTAATTTCATGCCATATTCATCTCCATGTAATGAGAAATATGAAGAAACATGTCTACATACATATTTTAATTAAAACATGCTATCCTGGATTACAAACAGCTAATATCTACCTTGCAGGATAATATTCCTAGAACAGATACATAGCATGTAAACATTTTTCACATTCCCTAAAGACTAAACTACGTAAGTCTTTTGCAGGGAAGCAATCAAACCTATTACCCGATCAAAATCCAAAAAGGCTATGAGCCTATAGTCAATTATGTCGTCATCAGACCAGACTGAACTTAATTCAATTTCGCGCAAAGAATTTGATGGATTAAGTAAAGAAATCATAGATTTAGTTGTTCTACTTAAAGAACTACACCAGTTTACTCAGGGTATGGGGATACCCATATATGCTGAATCCTCTACACAAGGAGGAACCCAAGGTCCTGATAAAGCCATTACAGAACTTGAACTTCAGTTGGATATGACCAACAAAAGTCATGATATCACCCGTCTCAAAGGAGATCTATACACTGGTGACATCAGGAAGAAAGTCCTTCAAATGGAAGAAACCCTTCGTGTGATCAAAGGAATTGGAGCACACGGGAGTGTCTCATATGCTGACCTTTGTATTTTCCCTGGTGTCAATTATCCAGAAAATTTTAAAACTCCTGATTTTGAAAAATATGATGGGTTAGGAGATCCTTACACACATTTGAAGGTGTTCATTGGAGAACTTGGATCTTATACAGAGGACGAGAAGCTCAGGATGCAGCTTTACCAAAAGAGTCTGACTGGAAAAGCCCGTTCATGGTATACCAGATTGGAAAACTCAAAGATCCATAGTTGGGAAGAGCTAGCTCACGCCTTCCTCACTCAATACAGCTTCCAGTCTCAGATGGCTCATGACTGGTATCAGATTAACAAGGTCAAGAAATAGTCCAACGAGTCTTTTAGAGAGTATGCTCAAAGGTGGAGGCGTCATGCTGCTCAAGTTATTCCTTCCATGACTGAATCAAAAATGGTCATGACCTTCATAGACATACAAGAATCTCCTTTCTTTGAAAGAGTCTTAGCTGGAATTGGTAAACCATTTGCTGAAATGATTAAACATGGGGAAATGGCTGAGATGGGATTGAAGTCCAGAAAGATTCAAGACCTAGCTGCCCTTAAAGCTGTTGCCGAGCACATCCAATCTGAAAATTATAGAAACAACCCCCAAAGGGTCCATAAAAAGAAATAGGAGGATGTTTCCCTGATACTACGGGGTCAAAAAGGCAATCAGAACATACCTATCCAGAGGAGAAATTACACTCCCTTTCAAGCACAGTCTTCAAACCCGCCATTGCCAAAAGGTAGAGAAATCAAACGCCCTCGAGTGTTCACACCCTTAGGGGACTCACTCGAGAACATTCTCACTCTTCTGAAAACTCAGAAGAAAATCGCGCGTCTTCTTCCACCAGCCAACCCTAATGGGAGGGGTTTCAATGCTGCTCGAAAATTTGCTTATCATGACGGGGCACCTGGACATGATACTCATGATTCAGGACATGATACTCAAGATTGTTGGGCCTTGAAACATAAGATCTAACATCAACATCCTAAGAGATTCAGATAACACATCCAATCTGGTCATCATTGCCAATCACTGGTAAAAGAAATAGCGAGCCGACAATCATCCCCAGCATGTTGGGCAACAACCCCACACACATGCATCATACATTTGCATCATGTTGATGCACTTTACATCATGTTTATCTTGTTGCATTTCAAGTGTCTAGGATTCTTTATCCTATCCATGCATTGCATTGCATGAATATGATAAAGAGGGGCATCTGTAGACACTCGAAATTTTCTGCACACCTGTCACTGACATTGCAGGAGGGCATATTTTCCTTTCAGAGATACCCCTGGAATACCGCTCAAATCTAGTCCGGATACTACCGGAAGTTCAACCTTAATCCCGGAACACACACCGGGAGTATCAGGTCCAACCTCGGAGATAACCCCGAGGCATGCAGTTCCAATACCAGAAATTCCACTAGAGAAGACCGATCCATCTCGGAGATAACCTCGAAATATTCAGTCTCAGTGCCAACACTGGGAGTATCAGCTACCAACCTTGGAGATAACCCCAAGGAATGCAGTTCTGGAAATAACCCTAGAAATGCTTGTTTCAAATGAAATCAGCTTCAACCTCGACACTCACACTGAGGCACTCAGTACAAGACTCAGAAGTAACACCGGGAAGATAGGTACACCTCAGAGATGACACTGCGAACCTTCAATACTTGCAGCAGTCCAATCTCAGAGATAACCTTGAGCAACGTCTGCTTTATCAGCCCAAACCGGCGATAACCCCGATGAAGGGAAAAGTCATCATCTTGCCACCTTGACGCCACATCGCGTCATCTCAACATTTCAATACACACATTTCTACACAGCAATGTCCCACAAGAATCAAGGATGTTCAATCCCGAGTGACTATTACGCAAGATAACGGATATAATTTGAAGCTAGAAGACCGAAGGGCATGGTCCCATCTTCATGACTTTGTACAACCTCTAATCCCATGTTATTACGTAACGCTCAACAATAGTTGTTTGAAATAAGTCTTACATACCTCAATCGGATGCCCAAATTGCAATTTTGAAAGTTTGAGTGGACATTAAAGTGCATACGTTACATACGCTTTTTGAGACAACAGACCCACGAATCCTCGGCAACCTTGCACCAATAGTAGTACAATCAAGGGCCCTCTCTCTATAAATAGAGGGCTTGAGGTGGCCATTTTGGAAGAGAAAAAGGCGAGGAAGCCATGTTAAATTTACTTTGTACTCTCCCTATACTGAGTGCTTTTTCATTTTAAACACTTGTGAGCTCACATATAGCTTCTTTTTGTACCAGCGGGAGCCGAGTGTTCATCCCTTTAAAGATATAGAAGTCTTCTTTGGCAGCCCATTGTAAGCCTTCTCACACACTTTAAAGCCTTTCTCTTCATCTTTGCACATACTTTTCTTCACGTTGAGAGTTGTGTTGTGTGTGTTTGCCCGAACTTCGGTCCGTGGTTTTATTTCAGTTTGTATATATATATATATATATATATATATATACATATATATATATTTATTATAAATATGGACTAACATTATCGAGTTATGCCTCGATTGAGCCTGAACTTCCTGTTTGGGCGTTTATTTGCTTTTGTATATATATATATATATATATATATATATATATATATATATGAATCGTGTGTCGAACTCGCTTACGATGAGCCCGATTTTTACATCCGGAGCGCGTTTATGCTTTTACTATATATATATATCGATTGTGTGTGTAAATCTTTTCGATGAGCCCGGATTTTACATCCAAATCGTTTTATCGCTTTATATATATATATATATATATATATATATATATATATATATATATATATATATTACATTTAGTCCCTTTGAAGTTTACTTTGTGGCGGTTGACCGTCTTTAAAGTTTTATTTACTTTTCATCCCCCCTAGAGTTTACTCCGTCGCGGTTGATTTCTTTTACAGCTTTATTAATATTTTTGATCCCCCAAGGAGGTGCTCCGTGGTGGCTGATCATGTTTGTATATATATATTTATAGCTTTTATATATATATATATACCTGCTTATTGCTTTGTTATCAATTGCGGCATCATGTGAGCCTAAAAATCATGTGATCACAAATTCAGTCTACTAGATCTAGATTCGGTTCCCATGATGGACATTTTCAGCTATAAGCAGCTTGTAAATTTATTCACGGTGTTTGGATTTCCTCAGATGGTTTTCATACCCATGAGGAGTTCGGCACTATTTTATACATTATTTTATCAAAGATGCTTCGCATCTCGGAAAATTAAAAACAATCAAGCCGAATACTTAATATAAAATGGGAGTGTAAAAGGTCTCAATTACTATTGAGCATATGAGTTTGAAAAACCCCTTTTCTAAAACATCATTGCCATATCTTGTTTAAAACTGAATTTTTACATAAATTCAAACCATGTGTATATAGGTGCGAACGAGGCCTCGCACTACTTCCAAATAATTTCACACTGATCCACACACACACACACACACACACATTCATATAACAATTTCTTGAAAAGTGGTAGTCACCGTGGTAACACGGATGTCGGGGGGTACCTAACACCTTCCCTCTACATAATTAAGTCCCTGGACCCTAATAAATCTCGGTTTCACTAACCCATTTAGCAGTGCCATATCACTAGGTCAATGTGCAAACCTTTTCTCAGTTGTGGTGGTACAACCATATAAAAAACCAACTGGCGACTCTTAATAGTCCATCACCGACATGATACATGTCGAACCTTTTTCACTTGTGTTTTCAAACAAATCTCACCTAACATGAGAACACCAAAGAACAAGTAATGAAAAAGGGACAAATAAAAATCCCGACTTCGACAGTGATCAACCGGAAGGTTTAGGCCAGGACAAGGGAAAAGGAAAGCAAATAGAATAAACTTATGCTATATTATGTAATAGTTTGACTTTATTATGACTGTGATATCTATTAATTATCATGTAGTGAATGTTTAAAGGTCATTTACTTGGGATTAGACTCTGATATATGTAAATTAAGTTTGATATATATTTTATTGTTATTATTATTAGTATTATTGTGCTTATAGAAATGGTATCATGAAGCACCTAGTTCGGGTTTCAAGTACCTAAATTTGGGGGCGTCACAATTACTGTTTTATAACATCTTTGTCGACGTCGAAATTTTTATTTGTCCCTTTTCTGTTCTTATCTTTTGGTGTTCTCATGTTAAGTGATATTTTTTTGAAAAAAAAAAGTTGTGAGAAGGTCCGACATGTATATGTCGACAATTGGACTGTAAGAGTCGGCAATTGCTATTTTTAAATGGCTGCACAAACTCAATCGAGAAAAGGTTTGCACATTAACCTAGTGATGTGACACTATTTGACTGGTCTGTGAAACTAAGATTCATTAGGGTTCAGGAGCTCTATTATGCGGAGGGAAGGTGTTAGGCACCCCTCAACATCCGTGTTGTCACGGTGACCGCCACTTTTCAATTTAACTATTATTTGAATATGTGTGTGTGTGTGTGTAGATCAGTGTGCAATTATCTGGAAGTAGTGCTATGCCTCGTTTGCACCTATATACAAATGGTTTGAATTTTGTATAAAAGTTTAATTTTAACAGGTTATAGCAGTGATGTTTTGTAAAAAAAGGTTTTTACAAACCCTTGTGCTTAATAGTAATTGAGGCATTTGATACTTCCATTTTATTATCTGTTCTGTTTGATTGCTTTTATTTTCGAGATGTGAAGCATCTTCGAGAAAATAAGATAAAAAAGCAGTGCTGAAATCCTTGTGGGCATGAGAACCATCTAAGGATATTCAAACACCGTGAATAATTTACAAGCCATGTACAGCTGAAAATGTCCATCACGGGAACCGAATCTTGATTCAGTAGACTGAATCTGTGATCACATGATTCCTAGGCTCACATGATGTAGCAATTTGTATAAAAGTTTTAAACATTTATATATATATATATATATAAAATCTATAAATATATAAATAGAAATGATCAACCGCCTCGAAGTAAACTCCAGGCGGGACAAAAAATGTAAATAAAGCAGTAAAAGGCCATGAAATAAACTCTAAGCCAGACAGAAATGTAAATAAAGCAATAAAAGGCCACGAAGTAGACTCCAAGCCAGATAGAAATGTAAATATAAATATATATATATATATATATGTATGTATCATCGAATGCAAATTAACGAATTTATATATATATATATATAAGTATTTATTTATATAAATAAAAGCAATAATAAATCTCAATATTATATTCAAAGCTCAATCGAGATAACTTCGATAATATATATATATATATATATATATATATATATATATATATATATATATATATATATATATATATATATATATATATATATATAAACAATAAACCACGGACCTACTGGTCCCTGCATACCCACACATGCGACTCTCAACGTGAATAATAGTTTTTACAAAAAGTGAAGAAAAGGCTTTAAATAAAGTAAGAAAGCTTATAGTGGACTGCCAAAGAAGACTTTAATAGCTTTAAATGGATGAACACTCAGTTCCCACCAGTAAAAAGTAGCCAAATATAAGCTCACAAGTGTTTGAAATGAGAAAACACTCAATTTATAGTGTGTACATAGCAAATTGGACAAGGCTTCCTCGCCATTTTCTTATGAAAAATGGCCACCCCAAGCCCTCTATTTATAGAGGGGGAGCCACAGGTGTACCTGCGGTAACCGCAGATGTACTTGTGGCTTCCCGGGGTGCCCTGGACTCTGCGGGCCCCACCGTCTTGAAGTATGTGCATGCATGCAACATGATGTCCGCTCAAACTTTTAGAATTTGATTTCGAGCATCCGATCGAGGTGTCTAAGACCTTGTTCGGCATGCTGTTGTTAAGAGCTACACAATGACATGGGAGTAGAGGTTGTACGAAGTCAGGAAGATGGGACCATGCCTAGGTCTTCAGGCTTTAAATTCTATCTGATGGGTTGTCCTGTGTAGTAGTCACTCAGGATTGGAGCTATTGTTTCTTGTTGGACATTCCTGTGTGTAATGTATGTTAACATATTGTTGAGACGGCGTCATATGGGATTGAGGTGGCAAAATGACGATTTTTCCCCTCATCGAGGTTATCTCCGGTTCTGTGCTGATTTAGCAGTCGTTGCTCAGGGTTATCTCTAAGATTGGGCTGCTGCAAGTGATGAATGTCCTCAGGGTTTTCTCTGAGGTGTGCTTGTCCTCCCGGGGTTATCTCCGGGTTCGAAACTGAGTGCCTCGAGGCAATCACTAAGTGTTGAAGCTGATAGCAGGGGTTTGAAACAAACATTTCTAGGGTTATCTCTTGAACTGCAACTCCATGCCTCGGGGTTATCTCTGAAGTTTGAACTGTATCTCCCGGGGTTATCTCCGGGATTGGAGAACTGAAGATCTCGGGGTTGTCTCCGAGATGGTAAAGACTGAATATCCTGGGGTTGTCTCTAGGATTGGCCTGAATATCTCAGGGTTGTCTCCGAGATGGTAAAGACTGAATATCCTGGGATTATCTCCAGTACTGTGCTGCTTTGACTTCCAAGGTTATCTCTAGAAGATGACTTTGACCTCCTGCAAGGTTAGTAACAGGAATGCAAAATTTTGAGTGTCTACAGATGCCCTTCTTTATCATATTTATGAAGTGTAATGGCATGGATAGGATAAAGAACACTAGACACTTGAAACATTACAAGATATTCATGATGAAATGTACTGCAGCATGATGCAAATGTATGTGGTTCGTTGGACTATTTTACAACGGGATGTGATGACTGTTTGCCCTTATGACTTCTGATGGGGGCTGGATCAATCACTGATGACTCTGATGAACTACTTGGATGTGTGCTCCAAATTTCTCAAGAACTTCCAAGATGTTGCCGTTGGGGTTATCACCAAAGTCCTTAATCCTTGGTACAGACTTTCCACCATAGATATTCCTCTTATGTACAGGAAACTTTGGGGTAATGAGCATTTATCTAATGCGTGTCGACGTCGGGATTTTTAATTGTCTCTTTCCAATACTTGTTCTTTGGTGTTCTCATTTTAGGTGAGATTTGTTTGAAAAAATAAGTGAAAAAGGTCTGACATGTATAATGTCGATGATGGACTGTTAAGAGTCGCCAGTTGGTTTTTTAAATGGTTGTACCAAGACAATCGAGAAAAGGTTTCCACATTGACCCAATGATGTGACACTGCTAAATGGGTCGGTGAAACCGAGATTCATTAGGATTCGGGAACTTGGTTATGCGGAGGGAAGGTGTTAGGCACCCCCCGACATCCGTGTTACCACGGTCACCGCCTCTTTTTCAAGAACCTTTATCTGAATATGTGTGTGGGTCAATGTGCTGTTATTTGGAAGTAGTACGAGGCCTCGTTCGCACCTATATACACAGGGTTTGAATTTATGTAAAAATTTAGTTTTAGCAAGATATAGCAATGATGTTTTATAAAAATGGTTTTTCAAACCCAGATGCTCAATAGTAATTAAGACTTTTTACACTCCCAATTTATTAAGTGTTCGGCTTGATTGATTTTATTTTACGAATGCGAGGCATCCGTATGAAAATAATGTACAAAATAATGCCGACTTCCTCATGGGTATAGAAACCAGCTGAGGAAATTCAGACACCGCAGAATAATTTACAAGCTACTTATAGCTGAAAATGTCCATCACAGGAACCGAATCTAGATCCAATAGGCTGAATCTTTGATCACATGATTCCTAGGCTCACAAGATACTATAATTTTTATGAAAGCAGTAAGCAGGTATATATAAAAGCTATATATATATATATATATATATATAGACATGATCACCAACCACAAAGCACCTCCATGGGGGATCGAAATGTAAATAAAGTCAGTAAAGCTATCAACCGCCATACGGAGGAAACTCCGGAGGGACAAAACATAAATAAAGTCATATCACTACCAACCATCACGAAGGAAACTCAAAGCGGGACAAAAATATAAATAAAAGTCATAAAGCGATCAACGCCACAAAGTAAACTCCCAGGCAGACGAAAACGTAAATAAAAGTCAGAAGCGATCAACCACCACGTAAGTAAACTCATGGTGGGGATGAAATATATATATATATATATATATATATATATATATATATATATATATATATATATATATATATTATTAACGCACTGTATGTAAAATCTGTGCTCATCGAATGAGTTCGACAACAGCTTCATATATATAGTAAAGCGAGTAAACGCATGCTGGATGTCAAATCGTGGCTCATCGAGCAGTCCTAACACATTTTTATATATATATATATATATATATATATATATAGCGAAAGTAAACGCACCGGATGTAAAATCGAGGCTCATCGAATAGAGTCCGACAAAACAAGCTTAATATATATAAATATATATATATATTAAAGAAGTAAACGCACAAAACCAAGTCTAGGCTCATCAAACAAAGTTCGACACACAGTTCATATATATATAAATATATTTAAATATATATATATATATATATATATATATATATATATATATATATATATATAAGCAAATAAACGCTCCAGACCGAAGTCTAGGCTCAATCGAGGCATAACTTGATAATGTTAGTCAAGATATATAAATATATATATATATATATATATATATATATAGATAATACATATATATATATATATATATATATATATATATATATATACAAATCTGAAATAAAACCATGGACCAAAGTCCTGCAAATCACAGCGTAACACGACTCTCAACGTGAAGAAGGGCGTGTGCAGAGATGAAGAGAAAGGCTTTAAAGTGTGTGGGAAGGCTTACAGTTGACTGCCAAAGAAGACTTCTATATCTTTAAAGTGGGTAAACACTGGCTTTTGTAGGTACAAAAGTAGCTATATATGAGCTCACAGGTGTTTCAAATGAGAAAGTACACTATATGGGGTGAGTGCAGAGCAAATTGGGCAGGGCTTCCTCGCCGTTGTCTCTTACAAAATGGCCACCCCAAGCCCTCTATTTATAGAGGATGGAGCCGCAGGTGTACCTGTGGCTGAGCCGAAGGTGTACCAGAGGCAACCCGGGTGGGCCCAGGTTTCTCGGGTCGGGTTGTCTCATAGTACGTGCACTCGGGGATTGTAATATCCGCTCAAACTTTCAGAAGTGCAATCGGGGCATTCGACTGAGGTATACAGGACCTATTTCAGACCTCCGTTGTTGAGAGTTGTATAATGGCATAGGATTAGAGTTTGTACGAAGTCATTGAAGATGGGACATTGCCCTCCGGTCTTCAAGCTTCAAATTCCATCTGTTACCCCGCACAATAGTCACTCGGGATTTGTTTTCCTTGGCTCTTATGGGACATCATTGTGTATAGATGTATGTCTGAAATGTTGAGACGACGTGGTGTGGCATCGTGTTGGCGAGATGACGATGTTTCCCCTCACCGGTGTTATCGCCGATTTGGGCTGATAAAGCAAACATTGCTCAGGGCTGCGCTGAGATTGGACTACTGCATTTGTTGAAGGTCCTCATTGTCATCTTTGAGGTGTGCCTGTCCTCCTGGTGTTATCGCCGGGTTAGTACAGCGTATCTCATTGTGAGCGCCGAGATTGAAGCTGGCCGTATTTGAAATAAGCATTTTGGGGGTTATCGCCGAAATTGCATTCCTTGGGGTTATCACCAAGGTTAGTGGCTATTCCCATGGTTAGGACTGAGACTGGATACCTCGGGGTTATCTCCGAGATTAATCGATCTTCTCCGGTGTGTGTTACAGTATTGGATCTGTACGTCTCGGGGTTATATCCGAGGTTGGAATTGTTACTCCCAGTGTGTGTTCTGGGGTTGATGCTGAACTTCCGATAGTATCCGGTATAGATATGGATTGTCTTTCAGGGTTCCTTCTTAAAAGGCGAATCTGTCCTCCTGCATTGTTAGTGACAGTAGTACAGAAAATTTCGAGTGTCTACAGATGCCCCTCTTTATCATACTCATGCATGGCGATGTATGGGTATGATAAATAATCCTAGACATTGGAAATGCAACAAGACAAACATGGTACTATATGTAGCAACATGATGCAAATGTATGATGTATGTGTATGGGATTGTGGCCCAACATGCTGGGGATGATTGTTGGATCCCTGTTGCTTCAACTAGGGATTGGCAATGATGATCAGATTTGATGTGTAATCCGAATTTGTTAGGATGTGGATGTTGGGGTTATCACCAAATTCCTGGGTCCTTGATAACGACTTGATCCTAGAGATGCACCTCTTATGCGTAAGAGATCTATGGGGATAAAGCTTGGTCTGTTTGAGGATGTGTATAACATATTCCATCATCGATCCTCTTTGATAACATTGACCTTTCCTGGTTGGTATCGCTAGGACATGTCAAGATTCTGTTGGATTTACTGCCAACAGCAAATGCTGTCATGGATGCTTGACCTTCGTTGATGTGTACTTCACTGACAAGTTAATCAATGGTTGAAAAAAAAACCCTGTGGGATAGACTGTCAAGGTTGTTTGACTTTTGCTGACGTGTGAATCAACGGAACGTTGCGTTGTGACCCCCGCCGGGGATCCGCTGGGGAATATGAGTAATCGAGCATGAAATCCTCGAATAGCTCTAGAGCTCTGATAGGTTTAATTGCTATCGGCTGAGATAACGTCAAGGCTTCTTGAACTTCGTTGAAATATGTGTCAACAGCTTGAATTCGCGTTGTACTCCCCCACCGGGCCTTCACGTTATAACCCCCGTCCGGGATCTACATTTTAACCCCCATCGGGGACTCACATTGTAATCCCCGTCGGGGATCTACGTTGTAACCCCCGTCGGCGACTCACGTTGTAACCCCCGTCGGGGATCACATTGATCTTTTAGGGTAGTGACCCGGAGTTGGCGGCATCGAAACTGTACAAGGTATTGTCGGATGTAATTCGTAACAAATAAGATCATTGGCAGGGTATACATCGTGTTCGGGTGACTACCAATGAGCGATGCACAGACTCATAGTTTCATCTGAGAAGACCAGGATTGTATGCTATTTTGCTCAATTGCGTGGCATTTTTATTCCCAATTTGACCTTTCTACTCCGCAAGAACTCCTTTGCAACTCGGACTGGACCAAGCCAGAGGGGTGGGGCCCACATAGGGGTGCCGCAGATAGTTGTTGGGCGGTGATGCCCCATTTCCCAGTATTTGTAGCTGTACAGAGATGATGTATCATATCGCCATCTATTATCTGCTATGCATGTATCATGTTATGCATATGTATGTCTATCCAGAGATATTCGGCATTGACCCCTGGATGGTCTTATGACACGGCCCGCATGATATGTCTTCTTCGACGCTTAGTCAGTATAGATCATACCCCACCATCATTGGTGGCATTGGGTATCGCGATCGTGGTATGATAGCATGTCACCATCGATTGTGGTGATCAGAGATCATTCTTCAAAAGATACCATGACATTATTGACGTTTCAGGTTCCCGCAGGGTTTGTGGACGGGATGCTAGAGCATTGAGTATCGGATAGGCAGGTCTTCCGATTCAGGACCCATGAGTTGACTCCTACTCTGGAGGAGTATGCACGATTGACGATGATGCCATTAGACATACCTTGTGTGCATATGGCTTTTGGAAACATGAGCAGATGGTTCATGACTCTCACTAGACTGCGACGCAGAGTGGTACAGGATGAGCTGACGTCTGGCCACGTGATATCCCAACATTTTCTGTATGACAAATTTGGCTCTGAGAACAGCTATTCACGACATTTCGGGGATTTCACCGCACCGGAGGATCATTAGCGTCTAGCCAGGGTTGATGTACTGCTGTTATGCGTACTATCATATGTCTATATGCCACGATACATGGATGAGATAGACATTGGTGTCATCATGGCCGTGAGAGCTCTTAGGGAGGGTCGTACCATTATACCTATGATTGTAGCAGAGACCCTGCGGTCAGCATCCTAATGCTGCACTTATCCGACAGGAGTGTTCACGGGTAGTTCGGTCATGCTGTATGTGTGGTTTATGTCACACTTGAGACAGATTGGCACTCTTAGACGGCATGGGTATTGGTTCTCCCATGATGTAGCCATGTCATACTCCTTTCAGCCATCGAAGTGTATGGATGCTCTATCTTGGTCCGCATCTTTGGCAGATATCAGAGATCCGTTTAGCATATTGTCGTGTTCGGGGCTTAGCTCACCATACAGCTTCATTACTCATGCTCCGGGCATGGACTACCTCCCTCTGGCTGGTTTGAGGGGCGTGACTACTTATCACCCACTGGTCGTGATGTCGCAGTTTGACCAGTTTTAGGATTTTCATCCTTTCAAGGGGGCGATAGTTCAGCGTTCAACTTCTCGATATCTTTCAACAGAGGACCGATCTCGTGTGTATGCTTGTTGGGATCGGCGTGAGATAGCTGCTTTTTTTTGTGAGCCATCCGGGTTGTTCTGCAGAATTTTTCGCATGGATGGAGACATAGATTTTATCGGCTGCAGCAGTATCTACAGTACCGGATAGCGAGTCAGATGATGTAGAGCCCATAGAGGACATCGATTTCTACATCAAGGAGGATCCAGGTGCCAGGTTGCCAGCATCCCTTTTAGATTCTCCTAGTACCAGTACTGTTGTGATTTAGCACTCGGCACAGTACCTAGAGCATAGTCTTCATCTGATGACCTTCGAGAGAGATCAGGCTCGATCTATGATGTTGACTGCCCTTGATGGGAGAGACGCAACTCTATTAGAGAGAGACGAGGCATTAGCTCGCAGTGATATCGCTGTTGTTGAGCGGGATAAGGCTAGATCAGCCAGAGACGCAATGATATTTGAGCGGGATAGTGCCATATCTGCCTGGGATGTAGCCGTCACAGATAGTACTGCGGTGAGGTCCCTTACCACTAGCATGATCGCAGAGATGAGCGCTTACATTGATGAGCATATGGTCACCTTGCAGATGGTTGCAGATATGTTGGGTCGTGTGGATATTCTCGTACAGGAGACCATAGTTTCACCTCTTTCTTCTGAGAGGGACGCTATGTTGGGCTTGTTAGCTTGCATACACGCTGATTTATAGATTAACTTGTATTTTCCTGCACAGACTAGCTTAGCCATTTTGTCATGTACAATTTACATTGTGTATATCAAACAACATTATATATATATGACAGGGAAAAATATTTTTGATCACTTCCCATTTAGATATGCTTTGCTACTTGCTTGATATTTTGCATGCTTCTCAGGGCTTGTGATCTTGATGTATTCTGAATTCCTCCTGGATGGATGGACATTGAGTTGTCTCTGGACAGTTCAGAATGGATCATTTATCTTTATGTATCCCTACCATCTTTGTTGTCTTGGGACTGGTTTCTGTATGGAAATATGAAGAGGAGTGTGGCTTTCCTCTCTGAGATTGACCGCACCGCAGATGGTCGCCAGTACTTCTATTTGGGAGAAGCCTAGTTAATTCCATCTCTTATGGATTTCTATTGCTCTTCAAGGTATGACCGCAGCTTAGATGGTCGCCGAATCTCCTATTTGGGAGGAGTTCAGGTAATTCCATCCCCTTTGTCTGAAGCCGAATGAAATGTAGTGGTTTGAAGGATGATCCTAATACCAGTTGATAATGGTTTGTGTTTTGGTAGGGGGTGAGATCGAACCATGAATGGTTGCCTATGTACTCCTATTGAAGAGGAGATCAGGTCTGCGTAGTTCGAACCTGGTGTAAGAGGTTCAAAGTTGTATATGGTATAAATGGTGTAGGAATGTTTTTGGTTGTTTTTGTTTTTGTAAGGATAGAAATATTTTTGTTGTTTTTGTTTTATTGCGACTGGGCCATATGAAATGGTTGCCTACATACTCCTATTGAAAAGGAGATCAGGTCGACGTAGTTCGCACCTCTGGGCGAGTGGAACATCATGATCCCATGTGCAGGTCAGATTGTGGGGAGGAGAAAGTTTAATCCTAGGTTGAGGATATACTGCGGGTGAAAAGTTTGATCCCATGTGTGGGTAGCCAAACTGCAAACGTGAGAGGTTCAATCCATGGTGGGATGACCTAAGTCGTAGGAATACAGAGGAGCCAGGCTGCTGGCTTGAAAAGTATGTTTCCCTGAGGGGCAAAGTGTGGAAGAGTTGTATATGGTAAAGGGTTAAAGAACCGGAATGACTGGTGATATGATGGTCCAACACCAGGGTGTTTGCTTGATGGAAACTTCAGACATAGTACCGTTTCACGGCGTCCAAATTGATGAGTTGTGGAAATTCATCGACGTCCATTTCTTGTAATCTGAGAGCACCTCTTGTCAATACTTCTTTGACAACAAACGGGCCTTCCCAGTTAGGAGTGAATTTTCCTTTAGATTGGTCTTGGTTGTCAAGGATCTTCTTCAAAACCAAGTCGTGTTGTTTAAACTACCGTAGTCGGACTTTTTTTTTGTAGGATCTAGCGATCCTTTGTTGGTATAACTGACCATGGAAGATAGTCGCGGTTTGCCTTTCATCTATTAGAGACAATTGGTGATATCTGTCTTGCACCCGTTGGTCTTCATCCAGCTTAGCATCTATCAACACTATGAGGGATTCCATTTCAACTTCTATGGGGAGCACGACTTCCATCCCATAGGTTAATGCGTAGGGGGTTGCCCCAGTGGAAGTGCGCATTGAGGTTCTGTAGGCTAACACAGTAAGAGGCAATAGGTCAGGCAAATCTTTGTGGTTGGCTAACACTTTTTGCATAATCGTCTTGATGTTTTTGTTAGCCACTTCAACAGCACCATTCGTCTTCAGACGATAGATGACAGAGTTGAGATGTTTGATGTGGAATTTACTGCATAATTCCTCCATCATTTTGTTGTTGAGGTTCTTAGCATTGTCTGACACAATCACCTCTGGTTGTCCGTATCGACAAATGACATTGTTTCTGATGAAAGCAATGATGACTTCTTTAGTAACCCTGGGGAAGGAGGTTGCCTCTACCCTCTTGGTGAAGTAGTTGATCATGGTGAAGATAAGTCGATGACCATTACTGGCATTAGGCTCGATGGGCCCGATAACGTCCATTCCCCACATTATAAAAGGCCAAAGTGAACTCATGTTGTGGAGTTCTCGTGGAGGGGCATGTATAGCATTCCCATGAACTTGGCATTGATAGCATCTCCCGACGTGGTCATTGCAATAAGCTTTGAGAGATAACAAGTAATACCATGTCCTGAGGACTTTCTTGGCAAGGAGGGGGCCACTCATGTGGGGGCCACAGACTCCACCATGGATTTCATCCATAAGCCTTTGAGCTTGATCTTTGTCTAAACATCTGAGGAGACCTAGTCTTGCATCTCTTTTGTAGAGCGCATCTCCACTCAGGTAGAATTTCATAGCAAGTCGATGGATCCGCCTTTTCTCAGCCTGGCTCGCCTCAGTGGGTGTAGATCCATCTCGTAGATATTCCTTGACATGTTGATACCAAGGATGCTGGATGGGAGGTAGCTCATCCGATACATCTCCAACGTAGTTCCCATAGGCTGGGGCCTTGTGCAGGGAAATTATGACGCTTGGCAAGTGTTCCTTGTCTGATATACGAATCAAGGAGGCTAAAGTAGCTAATGCATCAGCAAATTCATTCCTATTACGAGGAACGTATAGAAAGGAGATTTCTTTGAACTCCAAAGCCATCTTCAAAACCTGCCGACGGTAAAGCAGCAAATGTAGTTCCTTAGTTTGATAGATTTCGGTGGACTGTCTCATTACCAACTCTAAATCTCCAAAGACAGTTAATCGCCTGATGCCCATTGAATGGGCAAGTTTTAGCCCGATGAAACAACCTTCATACTCAGCTGTATTGTTGGTGTTGACAAACTGCAATTTGACGACGACGGGATACTTCTCCCCCGTACCAGATACTAGAACTGCTCCAGCTCTAGAACCTTCTATATTAACAGCTCCATCGAAATACATCTTCCATGCTTGGCGTGTATCGTACTGATGGTGTTGTTGAGATGTCATTACTCCTTCATCGGGGAAATATGTTTCCAAGGGTTTGAAATCCCTTGAAGGTGCGGCGGCCAGTTGATCCGCAATTCCTTGACTTTAGATGGAATTTTGAGTCAAATATATGATGTCAAATTGTTGTAGGATCAACTGCCATCTGGACAACCGACAATTTAACATGGGTTTGTTGAACACATATTTGAGAGGATCCATGCGGGATATAAGATGGATTGTGTGACCATGGAGGTAATGTTGTAACCTCATGGAAGCCCATGCTAAAGCACACCATGTCTTATCGATCAGAGTGTACTTGTGTTCACTGCTGCTGAATCTTTTGTTGAGGCAATAGATAGCTCGTTCTTGGCCTCTATTGTCTTTCTGTCCCAGCATGCAGCCCATGGCGTTGTCACTTATGGACAGGTACATGAACAAGGGGAACATCATCCCTTGGTGGTACCAACACGGGAGCTTTGACTAGTTGTTTCTTGATTGTGAGGAAGGCATTTTGACACTCACCATTCCATTTTATGGAGGAGTTCTTGTGACACCCCCAAATCCGGGTACTTCGATTCCACGGGATCTGGTGTTCACTGTACAAATATCATCTATCTATCTACCCATAATAAATGCAAACCATGCAATAGATAGAATAAAAATCTTCCCCTTAAGGGTTACAACATCCAAATAATAATAATACAATCCCAGGTTAAACTAACCTTAAACATCTGTGCGGAATCATAAACAAATAAGTCTTAAATAACATCATTAATCCTTATGGTCCGTGAAAATATATTTCAGACTCTTATGGTCCGTATATATTTCACACTTCTCTCCGTAGAGGTAGTGCCTCCAAATTTTCAAAGCAAAAACAACTGCAGCTAACACTAAGTCATGGGTCGGATATCCCTTCTCGTAATCCTTCAATTGTCGTGATGCATACGCAATGACTTTGTCATTTTGCATCAGCACACAATCAAGTCCTTTATACGACGCATCACTATAAACAACAAAATTTCCTATATCATCCGGAAGAGATAACATAAGGGTCGTACTCAACCTCTTCTTCAATTCTTGAAAACTTTCCTCACACTTATCCGTCCAAAAAAATTTCACAGCTTTTCGAGTTAAATTCGTTAATGGAGTTGCGATCTTGGAAAAGTCTTGTATGAACCTTCTATAATATCCCGCCAATCCAAGAATACTTCTTACCTCCGACGGCGTTCTCGGCTGATCCCAGTTAATCACGGCTTCTACTTTGGATGGATCTACCGAAATTCCATTTTTATCGATTACGTGACCAAGAAATTGTACTCGCTCGATCCAGAATTCGCATTTCAAAAATTTAGCGTACAACTTCTCCCTTCTCAATACTTGCAACGTTAACCTCAAATGTTCTTCGTGTTCTTCTTTGGTTTTGGAATATACCAAAATATCATCTATAAATACCACTACGAATTTGTCCAAAAACGGCTTGAACACACCATTCATTAGTCCCATAAATGTTGCAGGAGCATTCGTTAGACCAAACGACATTACTAAAAATTCATAGTGACCGTATCGCGTTTTGAACGCTGTCTTCAGTACATCCTCTGGCCTCACCTTCAGTTGATGATAACCGCTTCTCAAGTCTATCTTGGAAAAGTATCTTTCTCCCTTCAATTGATCAAATAGATCATCGATCCTCGATAATGGATATTTGTTCTTAATCGTAACCTTATTCACTTCTCTGTAGTCAATTCAAGGTCGCATCGATCCATCCTTCTTTTTCACAAACAACATCGGCGCTCCCCACGGCGATATGCTCGGTTGAATGTACTTCTTGTCCAACAATTCTTGTAGTTGTACCATTAATTCCTTCATCTCTATTGGTGCCATTCGGTATGGTGCCTTTGATATTGGACTAGTTCCGGGCACCAAATCAATTACGAAATCTACCTCTCTATCTGGTGGAAGTCCTGGTAAATCGTCTGGAAATACGTCGACGAAGTCCCTCACAATCGGTATTTCTTCTACCTTCAGATTCTCTTTTCGACTATCGACTATGTAAGTTAAGTATCCTACACAGCCTTGTCTCAACAACTTCCTGGCCTGCATCATCGTCAGATAACTAACTTGTCTAGGCGACTTGCTAACATAAAATACAACCTTTGACGGAGTCATAAGGTTAATACGCTTCTTTTGGCAATCAGTTACAACCCCGTAATTGAATAACCAGTCCATTCCCAAAATAACGTCAAATTCTCCAAGTCGAATAGGGATAAGATCTACGTTCATGATATTACCCTTAATATCCACTCTATAGTTCTTAAACACGTACTTAACAAGAATTATCTCTCTATTCGCAATTTCTATATTCATGGGATATTCCAACTCATCCATAAGCAAATCTAAACTATTAGCAAAGTCTTCGGATATAAAGGAACACATAGCACCCGAATCAAATAAAACATAAGTATTAATTTCATTGATCGGAATAATACCTGACACCATATCACGAGACTGGATTGCATCCTGCACCGTCATATTGAAAGTTCTGGCGGTCGGTCGGTTTTTTGCATGTGGTCCGGTGATGGTTAAGGCATTTCCACTATTATTTCCACGGTTACCTCCTGGTACTGCTCCTCCTGATCCCTTCTTAGGGCAGTCTCTTGCTAGATGATCCTTCGAACCACAGTTGAAACAAGCACCCTTCTTTGGATTTGGACAGTTTGGTGCTATGTGGCCTTCCTGACCACAATTATAGCACACTCGCTTCCCTTTCATACATACTCCCAGATGAGCTTTTCCGCGGGTCGGGCATGCTTCAATTCGCTTCTTCCGATTACCTTGTTGATTTCCGAGATGATGAGTTGTCGTTCCACCTTTTCTTGATTGAAATTTCCACTTCTGTGCCACTTCCACCGGGCCTTGTTATTAATTTCACCTTCACTCTTCTTCTTCTTCTCGATCTTGATTGTACTTTCGGTCATTTGATCGCTTCCTCCTTGGCGAGGATGGCCTTTTCGAAAGACTCCGTAAAACGTGTTTAAATTTGAAACATTGATACCTTGCTATACACCCAAGGCTTTAGTCCTTGCTCGAATCTTCTGGCTTTTCTTTCGTCCGTGTGTACTTGATACGGGGCGAACCTCTCTAACTCGTTGAATTTAGCCGCGTAGTCAGGTAAACTCATGTTTCCCTGCTTCAGTTCCAGAAATTGAACTTCCATCTGATTCTGCGAACTAGTTGGGAAATACATTTCGAAAAACATTTCTTTAAATCTCTCCCACGTAATTACACCTTCACCTCCTTGTACTTTATTTGCTTTCCACCAGAAGCTAGCCTCAGACTTCAATATAAAGCGGTCTTCTGGTCTTCTCTAACCCTAGAAACGTCGAAAACCTTCTCTATTTCCATAACCCACATTTGAGCCTCGATTGGGTTCATGGAACCTTTGAACTCTGGCGGTCCCACCGCCTTGAAGTCCTTAAACATTGTGTTTGGTGGAGCTTGAGGTTGGTTATTCATGGCTCCAGTCAGTAAGTTCACCAACTGCTGCACGGGATTAGCATTGGCATAATTGTTATTATTGGTTGACTCTTCCTGAGCCGGTTGACGTTGTTGTCTTCTCCTTGGCTGCATTTTTCTGTTAAATAAATGCTTTATTAGGACTTTATTTATTTCTCTAAATAGTTAAGGCATTACTCAACAATTTAACATATCACTTAACACATCATCTCAAACAACTTGATATATTTGCATTCAAATCAAAGTTTTAACATTAAACGATAGCATAACTGCTATTTACATCAACTATCCTGGAATAAAGAATCCACAGATTTAAAACATTCAAATATTCTTTCGTTCATAAACACGTCAGAATTTACATAAAAAAAACTAATTAAGTTCTTCACATAATTAAATAAATCATATCACTGTCGATCAAGGTACTGATTAGCCTTGCTACGCTCCTCTTCTAAGATGCGATGCATCGTCCTGCGATCCATCATGTATAATGGTAGTCCTTCGAACTGGATTGGGTACCTCAAAACTCGATCTTGGGTCTCATTCATTGCCTTGTTAAGTGTAGAGTACGTTTCCCCAATCTTCGCTTTCTTTGCACGACTATCATCCTCTGCACGATCAGCTCGACGCGATTCTCTTACCCAGCCTTCCTCTGCTATGTTCAGCCTTTCGGAGGTTTCCTTCAGTTCCTTCTTCAGTTTCTCTATCTCCTCGGTCTTATCTTCAGTTTGAACCTTCTCATGGACCAAATCCCATTTTACATTTGCCAGTCGAGAGTGAAGAGTCGAAATCTCCCTCTCCTTCTGCTCTAGAGTAATATGCTGAATAACCACTCGCTCAGTCAAATCTTGGACCTCGTCTCGTAACTCCACGTTACGGTCGTATAACGTGTCATACATCTCAAAGCATCAGCGGTGTCTGCAAGTGGTAAATCCTCTTCTTCCTCTTCCTCTTCCTCTTCCTCAACAAATTCCTCCTCGGGATCCTCCTCGGGGATCGATCTGGGGCTCATGCTCCCGACCAACAACGGTGATCAATGGAGATGACTCCCTCTGCATACCCATTTGCTCCCTAACGACATGAATGTCTCGGGCTCCTCCTCTGTCGGTCACTATAGGTACACGGGGTTCTTCCTCCCCGACTTGACTAGCTTCTCCAACATTTGACATCCCCGACAACAAAATTTTTAAGTTTTAGTTACTAAGTCGTATCATCTAACGCATACTTTAACACATAAACACATAAGATCTTTTATTATCTTCAATGAATTACATAAATTCATTTCTTATAACTCGATAAGAGTTTTCCATCACTATCTTTTTTCTATAAGGCTACTACCTAAGGTTGTTCCCCACCTAAGGTTCATAACCTCTGACTTTGATACCAACTTGTGACACCCCCAAATCTGGGTACTTGATTCCATGGGATCTGTGTTCATTTATACATATATCATCTATCTATCTACCCATAATAAATGCAAACCATGCAATAGATAGAATAAAAATCTTCCCCTTAAGGGTTACAACATCTAAATAATAATAATACAATCCCAGGTTAAAATAACCTTAAACATCTGTGCGGAATCATAAACAAATAAGTCTTAAATAACATCATGCTTAACTAAATATTTCATTTAATTCGATAAGCTCACATAATTACATATTTGAATAATAATTATTCTCTACATTAATTTAATAAATGTAACACATATAATTAAATTAATCTACCACAATTGCATCAATTAATTATTAAATCTAATAATTAAATCATTGAAAAATATTTATTTAATTCAATAAATATTAAAATTAATTTACAAAAATCTCGTTCGTCACATCTTTCCCCCCTTAAAAGGATTCTGTCTCCAGAATCACGACTCAATAAATTCGACCCGCTACAGTTCTCCTTAATAGCTTGAAGATTGGCTCACAGGTTGCTGTGAGTTGAGAGATAAACCTGCTAATGAAGTTGATTCTTCCCAAAAATCCCTGTATTCCATTTTCTGTCTGAGGAATGGGCATTTCCGTGATGGCTTGGATTTTGGCAGGATCCAACTCAATTCCTTTGTGGCTAACTAGAAATCCTAGATACTTGCCTGATTTAACGCTAAAGGCACACTTAGCTAGATTCAACTTCAAGTTGGACTTACGCAACCTATTGAACAACTTTCTGAGATGGTCTAGATGGTCATCCTTCTTCTGGGACTTGACAATGATGTCATCCACGTAGATCTTGATCTCTTTGTTCATTAAGTCGTGGAAAAGAGCCATCATAGCTCGTTGATAGGTAGCTCCGGAATTGATGAGGCCGAATGACAACCTTCTATAACAAAAGGTTCCCCAAGGTGTGATGAAAGCAGTTTTCTCACGGTCTTCTTCTGTAATCATGATCTGATGATACCCCGCAAAGCAATCAGCAAAGGAGTACATGTCGTATTCCGCAATATTGTCAATGAGAATGTGGATAAATGCCACGAGAAAGCTATCATTTAAACAAGCTTTGTTCAAGTCCCGGTAATCCACGCAAACTAACACCTTCCCTCCGGGTTTAGGCACGGGAACAATATTGGATATCCACTCAGGATATGTGGACACCATGATGATGCCAGCTTGAAATTGTTTCACAATTTCTTCTTTCACCTTTAAACTCCATTCAGGTTTCAATCGCCTGAGCTTTTGCTTGACTGACTTAAATCCTTCTTTAATGGGAAGGTGATGAAGGACAATATCAGTGGACAAACCCACCATGTCTTCATGAGACCATGCAAACACATCCTGGAAATGGGTTAGTAGTATAACCATGGCATTCCTTTGGTTTGGGGTAAGGTCTGAACCAATCTGGATTAACTTAGGGCTTTCTAAGGTTCCGAGATTGAAAGAAGTGGTTTGATCAAGGTTGGGTTTAGGTTTGTCTTTGACCCATTCTTGAATTTCAGGAGGCACCTCAATGTCATCCTGTATATCCATCAAGGCTGAATTCATCTCTACATCAAAGGTACAATCCTTGTGGAGAAGAGGCACCGTATCAGTAAGTACAAGAACATCTAAATTCAGAGTCCTGAAACAAAATATGATTTCACTTAGTATATATGAAATGTGTTGATCATACACAGTGTTAGCATATACTGGCAAAATAAACTGCTAATACTATACAGAAAAGTAAGCAGTTATTATATCTACAGGGCAGAAAGAGTTCTGCCCGTTTTACCCTTGTCGACCAATCCAAGGAATGTTGTTCCAATTGGCAAGGGTAAAGTCCGGGTGGACCGCATCGATGGAGGGATTGTCATCATCCTCCCTATCCCGAATGATGGCCATTACGTCTGGGCAATCATCGTCTAGCGTATATCTATTGGTATATTCATCATGAACGATGATGCGTATGCCTGACATCATTCGGATGACATCTTGCTTGATTCTTCGTTCCTCCTCTTCCACTGAGGGATTTGGAACAAAGACTTCTTTCTCCTTTACCGGTACCGGATTAGGAAATAACATATCCATTACATTGGTTGGCACCTTTACAGGAGGTTGTGCGAACTCAGAGTTTGAAGGCGAAGATAAACGCCGCATGGTTGAAGATGAAGGAATCTGTTGATGCTTATGAGGATTCCTATGACAAGAACTGGTAGAATAGCCTAGTCTAGCTGTTCCAGTCTTCCTGGCTAATTGGATTGGGTACTTGATACCCTGGCAATCTTTACCCAGCCCTTATCCCGGCTTATGACCCAATGACATTATTTCCTGAGTGGCTGACATTACTTCGGCGGAAATCCTGGGTTCGGGAAGTGGCGTTCCAATTGCATGGTATTGGGTATTGTTTACTTCCAAGGCATGAAAACTAACTGGTTCAACATCTGCATTAGCGTTGATGAACGGCATGTCCCCGTGTTGAGGATATTCTGGTTCAACGTTGACCATGACCAGGCTATTATTGATAATGTATTTCAACTGTTGGTGAAGAGTGGAGGGGACTACCCCAGCCATATGGATCCATGGTCGTCCCAAGAGCAGGTTGTATCCTGAATCTATCTTGAGTACGTGGAAAAATATGCATAATGTATGAGGACCAATTTCATTGGCAGCTCAATTACTTCGACCGAATTCCGACAGGCTCCATCAAAAGCTTTGATGATAGTATGGCTACTCTGAATTCAGTTGAGATTGATATTTATCTTCACCAAGGTTGCATATGGACAGATATTAGGAGATAAACCTCCATCTATCAAGACTCCAGCTAGCATGTATCCAGAGGACAAGACCGCAATGTGCAACGACTTGCAATGATAGGTCCCTTCGGGCGGTATGTCATCATCAGTGAAGGATATCACATTTTTGTTGAAAATGTGATCAACCAGATGTTGAAATTTTTTCGTATCAACTGATGTTGGTAGATAGGCTTCTTCTAAAACCTTCAACAAGATCTTCTGGTGATCCTCGGATGTTAGGACTAAGTCCAAAATTGATATTTGATGTGGAGCTTCTCTTAAGCTTAAAACCACCTTAACTTCGTGATGACCCATAGTGCGGAGGAATTTTTTAATCTTCTTCATGGGTATCTTCCCGTTTGATTTGGTGGTAGACGTCATCACCCGTTGGGCAAGATACAGTGGATTTTCCTTCGACACTGTCGCAGTGGTATGTGAGGTGGATCCTTCACCTTCTCCATAATTCCACGAAACTTTGCATAAGCTAATAATAGGGTATTGTGC
Organism: Panax ginseng; assembly: GCA_020205605.1. Lineage (NCBI taxonomy): Eukaryota > Viridiplantae > Streptophyta > Magnoliopsida > Apiales > Araliaceae > Panax > Panax ginseng. The sequence continues at coordinate 71,632,739 of CM035136.1, forward strand.
TCTGCACGACAAGTTGATTGGCTCGGGAGCGACCACTTTCAAAGGATTTTTGATTCCTCTAAGTTGAATTGTTGGCATTGTGAGTGATTGATTAATTCCATCAGTTTTAGTGGATATGATTGCTACCACACTCTTCCACTTAGTAGGACATGTATTCTCACTTGCACGTAACACAGTATCTTCGTCTGCTAAGTCCAGGACACCACTGTCAATTAGATTTTGAATAAGCTGACGGAGTACCCAACATTTTCTATATCACGATGGATCATGAGGCTCGGGAGTGATATTGACATACTCCATCGAGTTGTATATCATACGAATCGGGGGTTGATTGGAGGTAGAAGTTAACTGATCCTTCCTTCATTGATTAACATCTGAAGGATTTCCTCCATAGGTTGGCCCAAATAGGTGAATTCCCTTTTGTTGGCAAAATCCCGACGGGCTTTGGCATTTTCTCTCTTTGTCACTTTGTCTTTCAGTATTTCATTTTTTGAAAGTGACGAGGGAATATTCATGACAAGAGGTAGGAGATTGGCATGCTCCTGGCTAATTAATTGACGTGTCACTTGATGTTGATAAGTCACCAGTTGTGCCATTTGCTCAATTTGCTTGCATAGAGCTTTCATCTTTAGTTCCATTGTGAACTGGAACTTGGCATAATCCCATTTGTCAACAACGTCTTTGAGGGTCTGGGAGGATTCACATCTAAAATTGGAACTCTGTCCGTTGCTCCAGTTGATCATGTTGACATCTTCTTCTTTGTGTTGAGGAAGAGGGTTGTCTTGAACGTGAGGCTGATCTGGTTTGGTAACCATGATCTCACCGTCGTCTATCAGGTCTTGGATCTTGTGTTTCAAGGCCCAACAATCCTGAGTATCATGTCCAGGTGCCCCAGCATGATATACACATTTCCGAGCAGCATTGAAACCCCGTCCATTAGGACTGGCTGGTGGAAGAAGATGTGTAATTTTCTTATGTGTTGTCAGAAGATTGAGAATGTTCTCGAGGGTGTGCCCTAAGGGTGTGAACACTCGAGGGCGTTTGACTTCTCCACCTTTTGGTATTGAAGGGTTCGCACACTGTGCTCGAAAGGGAGTGTAGTTTCTCCTTTGAATAGGCATGTTTTGATTGCCTTTTTGACCCTGTAGTATCAGGGAAACATCTTCCTCTTTATTTTTATGGACCCTCCGGGGGTTGTTTCTGTGACGCCCCCAAAATAGGTATACAACACCTATTCTGAGTCTCCAAAATACATGGTATAGAAAGCAAACTACAACTTTGACAATACAGATGTCGTGTAGAATACGACAATACAACTGTGAGTTTGAATACAAATATTGTCTTCTAGACAATATACACACCCAAATAAGTCCTCATTAATTATTCATACACTATTTTACAGAAATAGTGAGGACAGCTAAAACATCTTCCTAGAACCATCACTCCATACCCCAACTCGATCCTGCTATGTTCTCACCTCCTGAGAAGAAAAATGGAACAAAAAGGAAAAGGGTGAGCTCAACTAGCCCAGTAAAGAATATTATGACTAAGATAATATACAACAATTTATCGTTAGTCTTCAAAATGGAAAAATCTAATAGAATACAATAGACAACAAGTTTTAGATCAACAAATGCAGCGGAAACAGCAATCCATTAGAAGAGTCACGTAGTGAAAGAATTCTACTGTCTTCTAAGGTTTAAAAGTCTATCATCAATAGTTTATCCCTGTAATAACAATCAATATACATCTTTAATCATCTTTTTCTGAGCCAAAGATATTCATTTGTATCACCAGTTGGTCATGTTCATCTCAACACTGCTCATCTTTTGCACTATAGGCCAAAGATATTCATCGATTAATCGTTCATCTTTGCACTACTGAGCCAAAGATATTCATTTATATCACCATTTAGGACCGAGGATGATGAAAAACATTTTTAAAGAAAGCGAATCCATGAAACAAAATGACAAGGATTAAGGATTAAGGATTAGTACTTTATTTTACCCATGTCCAAAAATACTTGAAAATAATCATATTGGTGTAAAATTCAAGAATGATCAAAACATGGATACAATCAAAGCTAGTATCCGAATAGATATTTTGGACAAAAGAAAATTTTTATTTTTCTATTGAATAGTCAATGATTCGTGAATAGTGTCGATTATCGTGAACAAAGGCCGTATATCGTGAATAGTAACCCCACACAACAAGTTCCAAATTTGATAAAAAAGTTCACCAATACTTGGCATAATGATATTGAAGAAAAATATCATTTAAGAAGAAAATAATACCCTTACCTCAAAATAACCGTACTTCCGATTAATTTCAGATATAGTCTTGTGAAACCCGCACCGTATAGCAACACTCAAAGTATACTCACAAGAATACGCTCGATAATTTAGAGAGAAAGAGAAAACTTTGTTTACGTGTGATTTTCAATTCTAACTTAGCCCTCTATTTATAGGAAAATGTTAGAAACGCATGAAGGAGACTAAAATAATAAATTAATATTATTTATTTTTCAAATCCCACGCATGCTTTGAATATTTTGGGCAGCCATGTTGGAAGAATTCAAAGATCCATGTGTTTTACTCACCAACAAAAAAGTGGGTCCCACCCATTAATTTAATAAAAATCATTTTATTTTCCGAAACTTCAACAATTCGTAGAAAATAGCTCAGTTATCGAGAAAAATTCAAAACTCATGACTTTCCATGGGAAATTCCATTCTCTACAACTTTTGCGAAGAAAGGTTTTCCAAATTCCAAATGAAATTGACCAAAATCCATAAGCGGACGATTTTACGATTACATATAATTAATTTTCATCAAGAATTGTGTCCACCGAACACACAAAACATGTGTTAAATATTTAATGCCATAAAATACTCTTCCTCCTCATATACTCATATATCCAATTAATATATTATTAAAATAATATATTTAAGTGAATTATTTTATCGTAAAAGGATAAAATATTAATTTTCAACAATTATCACATTAAAAATTTTCTCCATCTATATCCATATAAAATAAATATTTTCTTTATCATAATAATTAATAATTACTTATTTAAAATAATATTACTGGAATCACAATCTTACAACCGTGTAGTTCCTCAGAAAGAGGGGCTTTGCAATAAGGATTTCTCTCTTCTTGCGCAATTAGGTGACCAAACCTCTCCTTAGAGCGAACTTTCTAGACATTGCCAATAATGTTATCTCGATAATATTATTCAAATAATATGAATTATTGATTTGATAATGGAAAATCTTTGTGTAATGATAATTATTGAAACAACAAAGAATACAAAATATCAACGCAACAATTATTGAATCAATAAAATATAATATTGAATAAGAACTCATCATAATAATTATTAGAGTAGTGCCTTCTTACGTAAGGATCAATAATTCAATAATATTGTGCAATACTGGTGCCATCTTTGTGCAACCACGCCAGACATCTTGTATTTTAACCACCGGGTAACCCAACAAAGGTGTTAAAGGTAACAATTTACGTCGTTATTTATAAAACTCAATCTTTATCGTTTTCCTTCATCCAACCATTTTCCGTTTATGGGCCCACCAATGATCTGCGTCGTCGTCATTTGGAGATTCCTCGACAAAAAAGAATATTCCACGACCAAACGAATATTCCCTAATAATAATGAATATTTTATAACCACTTGCTTATTTTGTAAACTTTGCACATTTCATCCATAACCAAAGAATTATATCAAATTAACCCTTATTAATTTAGAATAATGAATAAAGGAAAATTCAATTTTATTTATAATAAGTTGGGGTCTTACAGTTTCCATAATTTTTTGATTGGATGTGATCAGCAACAACTTTAAGGGCAGCTAGGTCTTGAATCTTTCCGGACTTCAAATCCATCTCAGCCATCTCCCTATGTTTGACCAATTCAGAAAATGGTTTGTCGATGCCGTCTAAAACTCTTTCATAGAATGGAGCTTCTTGTATGTCTATGAAAGTCATGACCATCTCTGATTATGTCATGGATGGACTAACTTAGGCAGCCAGGCGTCTCAACCTTTGTGCATATTCTCTGAAAGACTTGTTAGACTGTTTCTTGATCTTGGTAATTTGATACCGATCAGGAGCCATGTGAGATTGAAAGCTGTATTGAGTGAGGAAAGCATGTGCTAGCTCTAATCTTGTGTACCATGAACGGGATTCTCCAGTTAGACTCTTTTGGAACAATTGCATTCTGAGTTTTTTGTCCTCTACATAAGATCCAAGTTCTCCAATAAACACCATTAAATATGTATAATGATCTACTAACCCATCATATTTTTCGAAGTCAGGAGTTTTAAATTTTTCTGGATAATGAACACCAGGGAAAATGCAAAGATCAGCATATGACACACTCCCGTGTGTTCCAATTCCTTTGATAGCACGAAGGGTCTCTTCCATTTGAAGGACTTTTTTTTTATGACACAAGTGTCAAGATCTCCAGTGGGATGGGCAGCATCATGAGTTTTGTTGGTCGTATCCAACTGCAGTTCAGGTATGATAATGATGACATGTGCGAAGCACTAATATCACAAGCAGATATGGTGCGAAGAACTAAGTGCAATAAGGAAATGCATTCGTACACATTCATCAAATGTAAATGCAACATCCACACACAAGCAGATAACAATATTGAAAAGATTGTAATAACGGCTTAAGTACTCTTATTGGAGTCCCCAGCAGAGTCACCACCTGTCGACGTCGGGATTTTAAATTGTCCCTTTCCATTACTTGTTCTTTGGTGTTCTCATTTTAGGTGAGAATTGTTTGAAAAAACAAGTGAAAAAGGTCCGACATGTATAATGTCGACGATGGATTGTTAAGAGTAGCCAGTTGGTTTTTTAAATGGTTGTACTAACACAACCGAGAAAAGGTTTGCACATTGACCCAGTGATGTTACACTGCTAAACGGGTCGGTGAAACCGAGATTCATTAGGATCCGGGGACTTGGTTATGCGGAGGGAAAGTGTTAGGCAACCCCCGACATCCGTGTTACCACTGTGACCGCCTCTTTTTCAAGAAAATATTATCTGAATGTGTGTGTGTGTGTGGGTCGATGTCTTTATTATTTGAAAGTAGGGCGAGGCCTCGTTCGCACCTATATATATGTGGTTTGAATTTATGTAAAATTCGGTTTTAGCAAGATATAGCAATGATGTTTTATAAAAAAGGTTTTTCAAACACTGATGCTCAATAGTAATTGAGACCTTTTACACTCCCATTTTATTAAGTGTTTGGCTTAATTGATTTTATTTTACGAATGCGAGGCATCCGTATGAAAATAATGTACAAAATAATGCCGACTTCCTCATGGGTATGGAAACCGTCTGAGCAAATTCAGACACCGCAGAATAATTTACAAGCTGCTTATAGCTGAAAATGTCCATCACGGGATTCGAATCTAGATCCAATAGGCTGAATCTGTAACCACAAGATTCCTAGGCGCACAAGATACTGCAATTTGTATAAAAGCAGTAAGCAGGTATATATATATATAAACTATAAATATATATATACAGACATGATCACCAACCATGAAGCACCTCCATGTGGGATCAGAAATGTAAATAAAGCTGTAAAAGCTATCAACCGCCACGGAGGAAACTCCATGCGGGACAAAATATAAATAAAACTTTAAAATACGATCAACCGCCACGAAGGGAACTCCAGGCGAGACAAAAATGTAAATAAAGCTGTACAAATCGATCAACTGCCACGAAGTAAACTCCAGGCAGGATGAAACGTAAATAAAGCTGCAAAAGTGATCAACCACCACGAAGTAAACTCCAGGTGGGACGAAAAAAAAAAATATATATATATATAAGCGATAAATGCACCGGATGTAAAATACAGGCTCATCAAACAGAGTTCGACAACAGTTCATATATATAAGTATATATATATATATATATATTAAAGCTGAGTAAACGCACCGGATGTAAAATCCAGGCTCATCGAACAGAGTCCGACCAAAGTTCATATATATATATATATATATATATATATAAGCGAGTAAATGCGCCGGATGTAAAATCTAGGTTCATTCCGACACATAGTTAATATATATAAATATACTAGCGATAACCCGTGCCTGAAGGCACGACGTAACAAAAAATTATATTAAAATTTGAAAAATATTACATTATCTAAAGACACATACCACCACAACAATTAATACATACTTAATCATCAACACATGTCCAACTACCAAAATATCGAGCTAATAGGTACTAATTTCAAGAAATTTCGGCAGAGTTCCCTTTAAAATTAGATATCCAAAAAATTCTAAACCTGTTTACAAAACTTATAATCATCAACACATATCCAAACCACCAAAAAAACATCATTACATACCCAAATATCATTATAACCATGTATAATTAGTTAACTTTACAAAAGACGGAACACAAAAAATACAAACGTGCAGAAAATAAAGAAACAACATGTTGCATAAGACCCATTACTTTACAGCTTACACCAAGTATTCTTTACAGCTTACACCAAGTATCCTTCAATGTATACCTGAAAAAATTTAAAATATAAAAATTATCGAAATATATGAGTCAAAATAAAACAAATGTAAATCTGAAACATAAGAACCCTTACTTTACCCTGAATTATCTAAAAAACAAATGAGCGCACACATTTGTATGTAGTGGGAGGAATGATATAGATTGATATAAGTAAGAATTTAGAGAGATTGTAACAAATTATTAATTTATTTAAGAAAAGATATGGATGAATGTAGACTTACAATCAAATAAAGTATTCTTAGTACCATTTCGACAAACGTTCATTTGCTTAATAATTTAACTCATAAATCTGTATTGGTGGCAGTATAATGGTGTGTGAGTTTGATCTGTGAGTGTTTGATTGGTTACAGTTATGTGTGTATGTTTTTGCATGTATTGTGTGTTGTGTGTATGCATGAGAAGTAGAGAAATATAAAGAGTATTAGTCAGAGAGACTTTCACACCTAGATAATTGTTTGGTCAATGATGGGTTAGTCATCGTCAAAAGTGGATAGGTCGGTACTGGATTGCATATCATTTAACTCTCTTAAATGTCTTCTTCATCCCTTTAAACCTTCTCTTCATCACTATCTTTAATGTCCTCGTATCAATATGAACGCCCTTTGCCCAATAACTAAACGCCCTTCGTTTAGTTATTCAAATAAAAAAAATCATAGTTTATTCCATTCAAATGGAGGCAATAGAAGTACTCAAACAAATGCTAACGAATTGACAGAAATTAAATTAAATTTTAGCCAGCAAACCCCACATCTTCTATGAATTAGCTACTAAGAACATAATACAAAAGTTCCACTTGCAATTACATAATCCCAAGTAGTTAGTGTAATATAAAAATTAGTAATTCTCTAAGAAAGTCCCCCAAAATTGTGTATTGAAGAAAATACAATGGTGTAGTAATCCAATTTAAAATACGCATAATGATAACCTTTTCGCTGGTAGAGGACACAAACAAAAAAAACACATTTTACCAAAAGATTGCAATCAATCTACCATAGTTGATTTCAAGTTAATCTTCTAGTGGGTTTTGCATTTTGCAACAACCCATCTTTTTTTACAAACCAGAAGAGGTACTTACTTCTTCCCCTCATAAGTTCATAAGTGAACCCACTGAATATTAACTCCTAATTCAACAAATTTATGTGGGTACATAGCCACATAAATCATTAAATATCAGCTAGACAAATTAAAAAATTAAAATAAAATTCAGCCAAACAAATTAAAAATAATCAGTTCAACACCAAACAGAATAAAACTAAAAGGGGTATCATATCATAGCCAAAACATGAGAGAGAGAGAGAGGAACTTAAGGTCCTTAGATTTTGACAAATGGGTCGCTGCTGCTGTCATTGTTTACTTTATTTTCTTGGGAATTTTCGCATTTATGGTTCACAGAACTCATATTTTCTCGTGGACGCCCCAAAATAGTATTATACATCACCCATCTTAAGTCGCTTGAGATACATGGTATGTAATTCAAATACAACTTAATAATACAATCAGAGTGTACAATATGACAAAACATAAACTGTGTGAGTTTGAATACAAATATTGTCTACTAGAGAGTATACAAACTCAAAAGGAGTCCTCATTACAATTATTATCACACTATTTCACGTAATAGTGAGGACTACTAATGCACCATCTAGGACCATCACTCCGCTCCCAGACTGCTTCAAATATATTCCAATTTCACAAGAGAACAATGAAAGAAAGGGTGAGCTCAACTAGGCCAGTAAGAAATATTATGACTAAGATAATGCAGAATAAATTATCATTAACCTTCAACAGTGTTAAACTGATACAATATAACAAACATCAAGTTTAACTGCAGCGGAACAAGCAATCCATTAAAAGAGTCAAGTAGAGAATAAAATCTACTATCTTTTATGATTTAAAAGGTTTTTCATCACTTTAATTGTTGGGACTCAACTTAATAAATAATCCACATTATCGAATCACCCCTGCACTACGGCCAAAGATATTCTTTAGTATCACGACCACAATTATCCATGCACTACGGGCCAAGAATATTTGTGTATTCATTAATGGTCATGATCATGCCAACAACTGTCCATCAATGCATTGCGGGCCAATGAGGACTTTTACCACATCATTTGTAATATTACGGTCATGATTACATCGAATAATCCCTGGTCATAATAATACCAAGTCCATCTATGCACTACGGGCCACAGATGACTTTCAAAAAATTTAAATATGAGAATGATGACAATGATATAAGAATTCAATAAAACAAGTTCAAGAATTAATTTGTCCAAGAACCAATAACGTCCAAATTGTCAACATGATCTTTTGCTTTGTAGAGTAAAATTCAAGAATGCTCGTAAGAATATTTCCATGAAAAGATCTTTGGATGAAGCGTAATTATCAAGGATATTCCACTAATTTCATGGTGTATAAAGTCAAAACTTTAACCAACCGAGTATAATAAAGAATGGAATAACAAAAGAAATCACCATGCATGCGGTGCCGCGACATGACAAAGTTATTCCAACGAGATACTAAATAACGGAACCGGTAAGGCGAAATTACGCCGACGATGATGTTCCAACGAATAATAAAGAATGGAATAACAATGAAATCACCACGCATGCGGTGCCCGCGCAGACGAGTTATTCTAACGAAATACTAATAAGGACGGAATCGGTCCGACGTAAAATGCATGCAGACGAGGATATTCCAAATGTAATAATAATAAAGAGCGGAACCCGGTCCCAAGCGTAAAACGCATGCATGCAGAATATTCCAATGAAATAATAAAGAGGCGGAATCGAGTCCAAAGATAAAACGCATGAGCATGGATATTCCAATAGAATAGTAAAGACAAAATAATAGAAGAATGTCACCAAGTATAGGGTAGCCCGCGTATACAGGTTATTCCAACATAATGATAAAGAATGGAATAACAGAAGTTCTCTTCATGAATAAGAAATAAAGAATGCCCCTTACGAGTACAACAACTAATATTCCCTACTTTAAGAAGAAGAGTACTGGATATAAAAGTAGTGAAGTAGCAGAATACTTTCTTCTTTCTCTCTATATTTTATCTCTCTAGAGTTTCAGTGAATTCGTAAGAAAATAATCAAGGAATGAGCTTCTATTTATAGAAAAATGGACTTCATAGTAACTAACTCATGAACGGTCCAGATTGATTTACTTTAATCTGACAGTCCATATTTAAAGCAAAATCTTTCAAATAAAATATAATATATTCTATTTATAATCTAATAAAACGAATAACTTTATAAAAGATTTTACTATGCAAACACAATGCAGGCACTATGCATAATAAAATATAATATATTCTAATTATTGTCTAATAAAATAGATAACTTTATAAAAGTATTTTGTTTTATATAAAAAGATTTTACTATGCAAAACACTATGTAGACACTATGTAACACTATGCATAATAGAATATAATATATTCTATTTATAGAATAACTCTATAAAAGTATTCTATTTTATATAAAAAGGTTTTCTGTATTATTACATTAATAATACCAACAAAATTGAGTGACTTATCACGTAAGCATTAATAATTAATACCGTGTGCTACTATGCAACCACAGCGTATTCTTCGTATTTACTAAACAAGGTGTGTTTCAAATGAGCTTAACGATAAAACTTCTGCCATTATTTTTATAAAATATTTTTGTCATTTTCTCAATCCGACAATAATTTCATTGCGGGGTCCACCAATGATTGTGTCGTTGCATGAATATTCCCTGATAAAATATTCCCCGACTAGTCGAATATAATATGACAACTTGCGTACTTTGCAAAATTTATAAATATTACCCATAACTATAACATTATCTCAAATCCACACCATAATATTAAAAACAAATATTTCGAAAAAAAATTAAATCTTTATTCATAAAATCTGGGGTATCACAATCTCCCCTCCTTATGAAATTTCGCCCTCAAAATTTACGTACGTACCTGGTATGTCGAAGAGGTGAAGATATCTTGACTTCATTGCAGATTCTAATTCTTGAGGTATAAACTTTGAGCGTTGAATATGATCCTTCTTATCCAAAATGTTAAAACGTTTCTCCTCATACGTTAAATCTTCTACTATCTCGTCCGGTTCTAAATTAATAATGTGGTTTGGGTCATCCACATATTTACGTAACATCGATACGTTAAAAACGTTATGAATACGCGACATACTTGGCGGTAAAATGAGTCTATAAGCCACAGTTCCTACTCGATCAAAGATTTCTAATGGGCCAATTAAATCGAGGTTGAGATTTCCTCTCTTAAATCGATTCTTGCTTCTAGAATAACGCCTCTTGAACCTTCTTCCTCACATTCATCGACTCGGTGTTGTGTAGCTTGAGCGACTTTAACTTTATCGATTAAAGTCGATTCTACTCAGTATATTCGTTATCTTCACTTAGGTTCACAGAGTCTTTAACTCTATCTTCATCATTTGTAAAATCGTATGAATGGGCCTTTGTGTTAACAACATCGCACTCATAAATGCATACGATCTTCTACTCAACGCGTTAGATACCACGTTCGCTTTCCCACGATGGTAGTGAATGGTACGATAGTAATCTTCAACAGCTCGAGCCAACGTCTTTGGTGCATGTTACGTTCGCTTTAGTTGAAAAAATATTTAAGGGTTTAAGAAATGGGTTTTGTACTGGGGTCAATACAAAATTCGATTTCACGCTCTAGGGGTAGGCTAAGAAGTCTTCAAGAATACGCCAGGAAATTTATTAACAATAGAAATACCATTCAAAACTGTGACTCTCATCCAAGACTTGGATAGCACGTCACATTGATACCTATCAACTTGTCATCGTCATTCACGACGTCGCCTACAGAAAGTCTGGCTTCGGTGCATTCCACACAAGAAAGTCAACAACGAAAGGACCGAGGCTCTTTACTTATGGCTTGATATGACAATGATTGACTTTAGTGGTTTGGTTGCTTGAATTCACATAATAGGTTGATTAGGAATATGAAAGCTAACAACCTTACGAAAATAATCAATTTTTGCATGATGAGTAGTTAACCAATCAATCCCTAGAATTACATCAAATGCAAGTATTTCCAAAGAGATACGATTGACAGGTAACGGGAAAGTGTTGATTTGAACAAGATTTATAAATAGTTTAGGTAACGAAGGTTTCTCCCAACAGATATATCAAAGTCTAACTTCTCCGGAGTTAACTTCAAACATTGAACATAACTAGGTAAAATAAAAGAGTAAGTAGAATGATGACAATGATATAAGAATTCAATAAAACAAGTTCAAGAATTAATTTGTCCATGAACCAATAACTTCCAAATTGTCAACATGATCTTTTGCTTTGTAGAGTAAAATTCAAGAATGCTCAGAAGAATATTTTCATGAAAAGATACTGGATGAAGCGCAATTATCAAGGATATTCCACTAATTTCATGGAGTATAGAAGTCAAAACTTTAACCAACTGAGTATAATAAAGAATGGAATAACAAAAGAAATCACCATGCATGCGGTACTTATGCATGATGCAAGTTATTCAACGAGATACTAAATAACGGAACGGTAAGGCGAAATTACATGCCGACGGGATGTTCCAACGAGAATAATAAAGAATGGAATAACAACGAAATCACCACGCATGCGATAGTGCCCGCGTAGACAAAGTTATTCTAACGAGAATACTAATAAGACGGAATCAGTCCCACGTAAAATGCATGCAGAGGATATTCCAACAGAATAATAATAAAGCGGAACCCGGTCCCGCGTAAAACGCATGCAGCGAATATTCCAACGAGAATAATAAAGAGCGGAATCGAGTCCAGGTAAAAAGCATGCATGACGGAGATATTCCAATAGAATAGTAAAGACAAAATAATAGAAGAATGTCACCAAGTATAGGGTAGCCCGCGTATACAGGTTATTCCAACATAATGATAAAGAATGGAATAACAGAAGTTCTCTTCATGAATAAAAAAGAAAGAATACCCCTTACGAGTACAACAACTAATATTCCCTACTTTAAGAAGAAGAGTACTGGATATAAAAGTAGTGAAGTAGCAGAATACTTTCTTCTTTCTCTCTATATTTTATCTCTCTAGAGTTTCAGTGAATTCGTAAGAAAATAATCAAGGAATGAGCTTCTATTTATAGAAAAATGGACTTCATAGTAACTAACTCATGAACGGTCCAGATTGATTTACTTTAATCTGACAGTCCATATTTAAAGCAAAATCTTTCAAATAAAATATAATATATTCTATTTATAATCTAATAAAACGAATAACTTTATAAAAGATTTTACTATGCAAACACAATGCAGGCACTATGCATAATAAAATATAATATATTCTAATTATTGTCTAATAAAATAGATAACTTTATAAAAGTATTTTGTTTTATATAAAAAGATTTTACTATACAAAACACTATGTAGACACTTTATGTAACACTATGCATAATAGAATATAATATATTCTATTTATAGAATAACTCTATAAAAGTATTCTATTTTATATAAAAGGTTTTCTCAGTATTATTACATTAATAATACCAACAAAATTGAGTGACTTATCACGTAAGCATTAATAATTAATCTGGTAATGCTACTTATGCAACCACGCGTATTCATCATGCTTTTTAACACCGGTGTTTCAACGAGTTAACGATAAAACTTACGCCATTATTTTTATAAAATATTTTTGTCATTTTCTCAATCCGACAATAATTTCATTAAGGGGTCCACCAATGATTGTGTCGTTGCATGAATATTCCCGATAAAATATTCCCAAACTAGTCGAATATAATATGACAACTTGCGTACTTTTGCAAAATTTATAAATATTACCCATAACTATAACATTATCTCAAATCCACACCATAATATTAAAACAAATATTTGAAAAAAATTAAATCTTTATTCATAAAATCTGGGGTATCACAATCTCCCCTCCTTATGAAATTTCGCCCTCAAAATTTACGTACGTACCTGGTATGTCGAAGAGGTGAAGATATCTTGACTTCATTGCAGATTCTAATTCTTGAGGTATAAACTTTGAGCGTTGAATATGATCCTTCTTATCCAAAATGTTAAAACGTTTCTCCTCATACGTTAAATCTTCTACTATCTCGTCCGGTTCTAAATTAATAATGTGGTTTGGGTCATCCACATATTTACGTAACATCGATACGTTAAAAACGTTATGAATACGCGACATACTTGGCGGTAAAACGAGTCTATAAGCCACAGTTCCTACTCGATCAAAGATTTCTAATGGGCCAATTAAATCGAGGGTTGAGATTTCCTCTCTTCGTCGATTCTTGCTTCTAGAATAACGCCCTCTTGAACCTTCTTCCTCACATTCATCAGCTCCGGGTGTGTAGCTTGAGCGACTTTAACTTTATCGATTAAAGTCGATTCTACTCGTATATTCGTTATCTTCACTTAGGTTCCTAGAGTCTTTAACTCTATCTTCATCATTTGTAAGTCGTATGAATGGGCCTTTGTGTTAACAACATCGCACTCATAAATGCATACGATCTTCTACTCAACGCGTTAGATACCACGTTCGCTTTCCCACGATGGTAGTGAATGGTACGATAGTAATCTTCAACAGCTCGAGCCAACGTCTTTGGTGCATGTTACGTTCGCTTTAGTTGAAAAAATATTTAAGGGTTTAAGAAATGGGTTTTGTACTGGGGTCAATACAAAATTGATTTCACGCTCTAGGGTAGGCTAAAGAAGTCTTCAAGAATACGCCGGAAATTTATTAACAATAGAAATACCATTCAAAATCGTGACTCTCATCCAAGACTTGGATAGCACGTCACATTGATACCTATCAACTTGTCATCGTCATTCACGACGTCCGCCACGAAAGTCCGGCTTGCAGCATTCCACACAAGAAAGTCAACAACGAAAGGACCGAGGCTCTTTTCTTATGGCTTGATATGACAATGATTGACTTTAGTGGTTTGGTTGCTTGAATTCACATAATAGGTTGATTAGGAATATGAAAGCTAACAACCTTACGAAAATAATCAATTTTTGCATGATGAGTAGTTAACCAATCAATCCTAGAATTACATCAAATGCAAGTATTTCCAAAGAGATCGATTGATGAATAAACAGGAAAGTGTTGATTTGAACAAGATTTATAAATAGTTTAGGTAACGAAGGTTTCTCCCAACAGATATATCAAAGTCTAACTTCTCCGGAGTTAACTTCAAACATTGAACATAACTAGGTAAAATAAAAGAGTAAGTAGAATGATGACAATGATATAAGAATTCAATAAAACAAGTTCAAGAATTAATTTGTCCATGAACCAATAACTTCCAAATTGTCAACATGATACTGCTTTGTAGAGTAAAATTCAAGAATGCTCAGAAGAATATTTTCATGAAAAGATACTGGATGAAGCGCAATTATCAAGGATATTCCACTAATTTCATGGAGTATAGAAGTCAAAACTTTAACCAACTGAGTATAATAAAGAATGGAATAACAAAAGAAATCACCATGCATGCGGTATTTAAGCATGATGCGAGTTATTCAACGAGAATACTAAATAACGGAACCGGTGTAAGGCGAAATTACGCGCAAGCGGGATGTTCCAACGAGAATAATAAAGAATGGAATAACAATGTAAAATCACCATGCATGCGGTACTTAGCATGAGGCAGAGTTAGTCCAATAGAAAACTAATAAGGGCGGAATCGGTCCCAGCGTAAAATGCATGTACGTGATATTCCAACAAAATAATAATAAAGATTTTAACCGAGTCCGACATTAAACGCATGAGCATGGATATTCCAATGTAATTATAAAGACGGAATCGTCCAAATAGAAATGCATGCATGCAGGACATTCAATGAGAATAGTAAAAAGACGGAATAATAGAAGAATGTCACCAAGTATAGGGTAGCCCGCGTATACAGGTTATTCCAACATAATGATAAAGAATGGAATAACAGAAGTTCTCTTCATGAATAAGAAAGAAAGAATACCCCTTACGAGTACAATAAATAATATTCCCTACTTTAAGAAGAAGAGTACTGGATATATAAGTAGTGAAATAGCAGAATACTTTCTTCTTTCTCTCTATAGTTTATCTCTCTAAAGTTTCAATGAATTCGTAGGAAAATAATGAAGGAATGAGCTTCTATTTATAGAAAAATGGACTGCGTAGTAACTTACTCATGAACGGTCCAGATTGATTTACTTTAATCTGACGGTCCATATTTAAAGCAAAATCTTTTAAATAAAATATAATATATTCTATTTATAATCTAATAAAACGAATAACTTTATAAAAGATTTTACTATGTATATACTATGCATAATAAAATATAATATATTCTAATTATTGTCTAATAAAATGATAACTTTATAAAAGTATTACATTTTTATATAAAAAGATTTTACTATGAAAAACACTATGCGCACACTATACAATACTATGCATAATAGAATATAATATATTTTATTTATAGAATAACTTTATAAAAGAATTATGTTTTATATAAAAGATTTTCACGTATTATTACATTAATAATACCAACAAAACTGAGTGACTTATCACGTAAGCATCAATAATTAATATCGTGTGCTACTATGCAACCAATGATATTATTCTTTTTCTTTTTACACCGTGTGTTTCAACAGTTAACGGTAAAACTTCCACCGTTATTTTCATAAAATATTTTTGTCGTTTTCTCAATCCGAAAATAATTCCGTTGCGGGGTCCACCAATGATTGTGCTGTTGCACGAATATTCCCTAATAAAATATTCTCCGACCAATCGAATACAATATGACAACTTGCGTACTTTGAAAAATTTATAAATATTACCCATAACTATAACATTATCTCAAATCCACACTATAATATTAAAAACAAATATTTCGAAAAAAAATTAAATCTTTATTCATAAAATCTGGGGTGTCACATTTTCTTTATCCGGGAACAATAAATCGGTATTTTTGGAGAGAGAAAATGTAGGAAAAGGGACCGACGCTCTGTAGTTGCTACCTTCCAGCTTCTTTATACAGGGATTTAGAAGGGGCAATGTATTAAAATCTAGTATTTTTTTATTTTAAAATTTATAACAAATTGTTATGAATGAGGTTGTGACAATTTATTTTTATGTTTTTGCTAAATATTATGACAATTTTTAAGTTCAACTTGAACATAAAAGACAGTTATTCCCATAATTAAAATAAGATGCCCTCAATATCCTACCCTAAAACAAAGGAGGAGTAACTATATTTATGAAAGTTTTTGAAAACTAAAAATTTTAAAGTGTTTGGTTTCGGTGTTTTGGTATGTGGTATTTGGTATTTAGTATTCCCGGGTTATATTATGCAACATTTAGTTGATAATACTGAAAATAAAAAAATTATGAAATTGCAAATTACAATACCTAGAAGAAGAATTTGAAACCATCATAACTAAATCTCCTTCAGATAAACCAAGAGCACTCAGTCTCTAAGTATTCCTTATCTCCTTTTCGGTGTACAGTAGTTGTTGTCGTTGTAGTGGCACTTGGGTTTGCGTATTACATAAAACAAACACTGTAAATTTGCATACTTATAAAAAAAAAATACAGTCATAACTCATATGTGTATATATAGCTAGATATAGAGGGAGAAACAAGGAGGATTTGAATCTGACCTCAACCTATTTTTAACCTGTTTAAGTGATCATAGATTTAGATAACAAAATCAGATAATCAAAATCAAAAAATAAAAACATCAATTTAGGATATTGAGTGATGATTGAAGTAATTACAGATTCGTCGCGATCGATTTCTAGGTAATTACTAATTCTCATAAATCAGTCCAAATTCCATCAGTTTAACAATACTGACAAATTTGGCATTGTGCAACAGATTTATGCCTGCCTCTTAACGTTGCAAGAATGGATTAATCAATTATAAAAAATGATGCAGCAGTCTTGATGAAGACTGTGAATGGCGATAACATTACATGCCTTCAAAGTATTTATGATACCTCCTAGACTCTTCAGGTGAAAGAAAACTATAAATTTTTACTAACGATACCTTAGTTGTTCCGTTTCCTCCTCAGAACAAATGACAGAGAACCTTTACAACTATTAATTGATTTATATTCAGCTTCAGATGACACGATCAACAATGCCACAACTTAGGTTCAGCTCTGGATCATTCAAACCAATTCACTTCTTTTCAATGAACTATTTTTAGAAGAGTTGAAAAGAGAAAAATTACTTGGAAGTTATCTACAGCACATGTCTTACTGATTAGCCACCTTCACCCAGCATTGGAGGTCCAATCTTATAACATGTCTTTCCTAATAGATGCCAAAACCATAGATCCTATTATAAAATGAAAGAACTATTCTGATATAACAGACAATGATGAATCTAGACAATCTGCCTTTTCAAACATATAGAGACCATCTCCATTAATAAGTTGCTTCTAAACTTAGAATCTCAACATTACCAACTGAACATAATCTAATCAAACAAATAACACTGAGCTTCATTATATTTTTGTTGTATGTATAATAATGACTGTAAGATGTTTCTTTTGATTATTTGATCATGTTGGATGTCTAACTATTAAAATACTTTGATCATAAATACATTTTTTGTTTTTGTTGTTCCCCTTCTGTTGTTCTTTTGAGTAAATTACCTACTTTGGAAATGAATTATAGGGTGGAACTTAAATATGAGTAACATGCGTAGGTTTTTTGGAGTTCTGGTTGTTGTAGGTTTTTTGTCCTTGAGGTAACCAATCTAATAGCTTTTTAATCAGATTCCTATGAGGAAGAAAAATACAAGTTAATTATCCAAATAAATGGTGTTTATCCCATTTTAACTGATGGTCCTAATTCAACTTAATTTACAGCAGAGAGCCAGAGACAATACAAGATCAACAATTTATTTTTTTTCTGTGAAAGTTCCAATATCAATATCAACCAATAATACTGCCACACAATCTAAATATGAAGTTTGATTAACAGTTGGCTTTCTGATATTTGTGGTGTTGATTTGGGGAAAGTTAAAAAATACCACCGTGTGGGCATCTAAGCGTCCTGGCGATCAACTACCACCGTGCCCCACCTTGTTGCCATGAAAACTATGATGCGCTCCCGCACCCGGTGCGCAATACAACAGGGGTTTGGCTCACAATGTTACAACATTCACACAAATGATGCACACAAAGTACTCAATTGCATCACGACTAATTTTAATTATACAGTGCAATAAAACAGTGGCCTGAGATTCAAGATCTATTTTGTGGTACAATAATATTAATCAATATATAACTCACATATTTCAAGAAGATCAACAGTCAAGCAACATACAAACATTCTGAGAACAGAAAGTAGATGCTACGCAAGCGCGTCAATAGACAAAACACAAACACTAACAACATAAACACTAACAACATAAAAACAACAAAAGCAAGATGACTATGTACCTCATAAGCTTTCAGTGAAAGATGACTATGTACCTCATAATCCCCTTTCCTGCACCCAACAAAAACCATAACAAGAAACCTCGATAAGTATATAAATGCAAAAACAATATAAATTACTAATAATAATTATATATAAATAATAAATTCTTAATAAAACATCAAAGTCCTCACATCTTGTAGTAAAACACTGTGGATTCACCGGCACCACATGAAGGAATGAGGTGCTCATCAATCACGCACATGATATCATTACAAATAGTTGTCAGCTCTGACTCAACCTTCTGTCTATAATCCTTGATCCGATTTGCATTCTGATGGTTCCCTCTTGATTCTTCCTTCTACTCAATCGAAGAAAATATATGCGAGCCGATCACGTTCTTATAACCAACTGAGAGTATCACGTCGGAGGTGTCGAGGACAGTGACACCAGATCGTAAATCAGGGGCTCAGTATGATAGATTTGGGGCTGGAATTAGGGCTGGGTATGAGAGATGAGAGATTTAGGGGAGTTAGAGGGCTGGATAGGAGAGATTAGCTCTATGTGCGTAAGAAGATAGAGAGAGATAGAGAAGGGGTTAGAAATTTGAATAACGAGAATGAGAGAGACCTGCTGACGTGAATGTTGATGGGACACTTATCTATTTTCTCTCTCTGCTCTCTTTTATATTATAGATATATAATAAAATAGTAAACGCACCAAACCGAAGTCTAGGCTCATCAAACAAAGTTCGACACACAGTTTATATATATATATATATATTATATATATATGGACCAACATTATCGAGTTATGCCTCGATTGAGCCTATACTTCGGTCTAGAGCGTTTATTTGCTTATATATATATATATATATATATATATATATATATATATATACACAGAGAAATTGAGTTTCCTGTAGCTAAGGGATTCACCCATTATCACTTACAGTTGGAGTTGTTGATAACTGATGCCATCACTTGGGTTCCCTATTCTAGGGAACATTTGACTATCAGCTTTGAGGATGGATGTGACGCCCCCAAAATAGGTATACATCACCTATTCTGAGTCACCAAATACATGGTACAGAAATAAATACAACTTTAGCAATACAATTGTCATGCAAAATACGACAACACATATACTGTGAGTTTGAATACAAATATTGTCTAATAGACAGTATACAAAATCAAAAGTAGTCCTCATTACAATTATTGATACACTATTTTACAAAATAGTGAGGACTACTAAAATAACTATCTTGAATCATCACTCCATACCCCGGCTAGTTCCTGCTAAATTCTCTCCTCCTGAGAAGAATAGTGGAACAAAAAGGAAAAGGGTGAGCTTAACTAGCCCAGTAAAGAATATTATGACTAAGATAATATATAACAAATTATCATTAGTCTTAAACAGGGAATGAATTCTACTATCTTCTAAGATTTAAAAGTCCATAATCAATATTTTATCCCTGTAACATCAATCAATATACATCTTGAATCAAATTTTCATCTTTGCACTACAGGCCAAAGATATTCATTTGTATCACTAGTTGGTCATGTTCATCTCAACACCTGTTCATCTTTGCACTACAGGCCAAAGATATTCATCAGTTAATCATTCATCTTTGTACTACATGCCAAAGATATTCAGTTATATCATCATTTAGGACTGAGGATGATGAAAAATATCTGAAAGAAAATGAATCCAGTGAGATAAAAGAATAAATAATAGGGATTCATATTACAGTTTATCCAAGTTCAATAATACTCCATAATAACCAATTGTGAAGCAGAATTCAAAAATAAAGATCAAAACATGGATACAATCAAAGATAGTAACCATAATAGACATCTTGGACAAAAAGAAGAAAATTTCATTTTTTTCGGTGAATAGTGTCGTATTCGTGAATAGTGCCGTATACGTGAATAGTGCCGTATACGTGAATAGTAACCCCGACACAAAAAGGTATAAATTTCACAATAAAATCCATACCAATATTTTGGTATAATGGTATTGAAAGAATACATCATTAGGAAGAAAATAACATCCCTTACCTCAAAATAATAGTATTTTTTGATTGGAATATCGGATATAAAGTCGAAGGAAACTTGCACTGAATAACAACTCTCAAAGTATCTAAATACTCACAAAAATATGTTCGACAATATAGAGAGAGAATACTTATGTTTCCGGTGTTATTTTTAATTCTAACTTAAGCGCCTATTTATAGTAAAATGCTAGAACGCCATAGGACACTAAAATAATAAAATATTATTATTTATTTTCTTTCCTTCTACGCCATCCATTTTGAATCAGCTAGTATGCCAATTCTGAATTTTTTTTACAGCCCACATGTTTTTAACAAAAGTGGGTCCCACCAATATATTTTAATAAAAATATTTAATTTTTAAAACTTCAACAATTCATAATAAATAGCCCTTTTATTAGAAAAATACGAATTTTATGTCCATTCCATACGAAATCGAATTCTCTACAACTTTACAGCTTTAAGGTTTTCAAAATTCCAAACAGAAAATATCTGGAATCCACAAACAGACGATTTTCAATACCTCATAAAATTCATAACAAATCATACGTTAATTTTTAACGGTTCAAAATTTGTGGACATAAACTCAACTTATATATGTATAACATATCTAAAAATCACAATGATCCAACGGTCAGATTAAAATTATAACTCACACAATAGAGCTTTAAGAACACTAATTTGATTTTTAATACCTCCATTATGATAAAACACCTCAACATTAATTCCTTCAATTATATCCAAATAAAAATAAATATTTCCTTATCATAAAAATCAATAAATAATTATACACAAATAATATTATAGAATCACAATAATGACAACTGTGAGACCCTAGATTTTATGAATAAAGATTTTATTTTCTCGAAATATTTTTTTTGAATATTATGGTGTGGATTTGATATAATGTTATAGTTGTGGGTAGTATTTATAAATTTTGCAAAAGTATGCAAGTTGTTGTATAATATTCGATTGGTCGGGAAATATTCTTTTTGTCGGGGAATATCCGTAAGATAGTACAATCATTGGTGGACCCCACAACGGAATTATTGTCGGATTGAGAAAACGACAAAAATATTTTATTAAAAATAACGGCGGAAGTTTTACTGTTAATAATGTTGAACTACTCGGTAGTAAAAGTACAGTAATACGTGTGGTTGCATAGTAGCACATGGTATTGATTATTGATGCTTATGTGATAAGTCACTCAATTTTGTTTTATTGGTATTATTAATGTAATAAAACAGAATACTTTTATAAAGTTATTCTATAAATAGAATATATTATATATTCTATTATGTATTGTGTCTGCATAGTATTTTGCATAGTAAAATCTTTTTATATAAAATAGAATACTTTTATAAAGTTATTCTATAAATAAAATATATTATATTTTATTATGCGTATAGTGTTGCATAGTGTTTTGTATAGTAAAATCTTTTTATATAAAACAAAATACTTTTATAAAGTTATTTGTTTTATTAGACAATAATTAGAATATATTATATTTTATTATGCATAGTGTTTGCATAGTGCTCGTGCGTAGTGTTTGCATAGTAAAATCTTTTATAAAGTTATTCGTTTTATTAGATTATAAAAAGAATATATTATATTTAATTTAAAAGATTTTGCTTTAAATATGGACCGTCAGATTAAAGTAAATCAATCTGGACTATTCATGAATTAGTTACTATGCAGTCCATTTTTGTATAAATAGAAGCTCATTCCTTCATTATTTCTTACGAATTCACTGAAACTCTACTTCACTACTTCTATATCCAGTACTCTTCTTTCTAAGGTAGGGGATATTATTTGTTGTACTCGTAAGGGGTAGTCTTTCTTTCTTATTCATGAAGAGAACTTCTGTTATTCCATTCTTTATTATTCTGTTAGAATAACCTGTATACGCGGGATACCCTATACTTGGTTAAATTTTTCTGTTATTCCATTCTTTATTATAAAGTTGGAATAACCTGTCTATACAAAGTACTGCATACATGGTGAAATTCTTCTAATATTCCATTCTTTATTATTCTGTTGGAATATCCTGTCTGTGTGTTTTATGCTGGACTTGGTTCCGTTATATATTATTCTGTTAGAATATCACATCACATGCGTTTTACGCGGACACAGTTTCTATCTTTATTATTACATTGGAACATCACATGCTTGGGTGCAATTTACGCTTGACTGGTTCCGTTATTATTATTCTATTGGAATAACCTGTCTATGTGAAGTACCGCATACATGGTGATTTCTTTTGTTATTCCATTCTTTATTATACTCAGTTGGTTAAAGTTTTGACTTCTATACTCCATGAAATTAGTGGAATATCCTTGATATTTGCGCTTCATCTAGTATATTTTCATGGAAATATTCTTCTAAGCATTCTTGAATTTTACTCTACAAAGCAGTATCATGTTAACAATTTGGACGTTATTAGTTCCTAGATAAATTAATTCTTGAACTTGTTTTATTGAATTCTTATATCATTGTCATCATCCTCATGTTTATTTTTTTGAAAGTCATTTGTGGCCTGTAGTGCATTGATGCACTTGGTATGATTATGACCAGGGATTATTCGGTATAATCATAACCGTAATATTACAAATGATGTGGAAAAAGTCCTCATTGGCCCGTAGTGCATTGATGGACAATTTTTTGTATGATTATGGCTATGGATTCTCTTTGGCCATAGTGCAAGGACCGTTGATGAAAACATGATTATCTTTAGCCGTAGTGCATGGATAATTCGTGGTCGTGATACTAAAGAATATCCTTGGCTTGTAGTGCAGTGATGATTTGATGATGTCAATTATTTATTAAGCTGAGTCTTAATGATAAAAGTGTTGAAAAACCTTTTAAATCATAGAAGATAGTAGATTTTATTCCCTACTTGACTATTCTAATGGATTGTTTGTTTCGCTGCAGTTAAACTTGATAGTTATATATTTTATCAGTTTAACACTGTTGAAGACTAACGATAAATTATTCTGCATTATCTTAGTCATAATATTTCTTACTGGGCTAGTTGAGCTCACCCTTTCTTTCACTGTTCTCTTCAGGAAATGAGAACGTAACTGGGACTAGTCGGGGAACAGAGTGATGGTCCTAGATCGTGCATTAGTAGTCCTCACTATTCTGTGAAATAGTGTGATAATAATTGTAATTAGGGCTCCTTTTAAGTTTATATACTCTCTAGTAGGCAATATTTGTATTCAAACTCACAATTTATGTTTTGTCGTATTGTACACGACAGTTGTATTATTAAGTTGTATTTGAATTCTGTATCATGTATCTGGCGACTCAAGATGGGTGATGTATACCTAATTTTTGGGGCGTCACAGTTGGTATCAAAGTTTAGGGATATGATCCCTGGGTAAGATGTGAGACTAGAACTAGGAGGGGAGAGACGGGGAATTCCTTCGCTAGTATGACCTACCTAAGATTATTTGGTATTTAATTGGTGGGTCAAAGTATATGGATAATATGTTATATGTTAATTAACCTTTGTTTTATGACAGTGTTTGAAAATGGCATCTAAAAATATTGAGATAAGCAATGAAGCACATGAGACCGTTGAGTTAGCTCAACCAAAAGGTAACGACCAACAACACGATAATAATCATACCGGTGGCAACGACCATCGGAACAATGATATCCATCGTGGGGGAAATTATCATGCCAACAATGGTAACCACTTCGGTGATAATCATGGCCAAGATAATAGAAGTGGAAAATTCAAGAAGCGAAGGTCATTTAGCTCGATTTTGTCATATAGTGAAGTCAAGTCCAGCTGGAACGGTGGCACCAAAGGCGGATACGGACAAAACAAAGTCGGTGGTTTCATGAAGATAATTTCTTGTGACTTCTCAAAAGGCGAGTAAACCGAACGAAGTTAGCACGGGTTAGTTAATTATAAATTCGTGCGAAATCTATACCTTATTAGATACCGGTTCTACCCACTTTTATCTCTCTTACTTGCGCTCAATGTTTAAATTTGATTCCGAAGAAGTTAGACTTTGACTTATTGGTTGAAACTTAGTTAGTAAAAACCTTCGTTACCTCCACTATTTATAAATCTTGTTCAAATCAACACTTTCACGTTACCTGTCAATCTTATCTCTTTGAAAATACTTGCCTTTGATGCAATTTTAGGAATCGATTGGTTAACTACTCATCATTCGTTTCAGAAGGTTGTTAGCTTTTATATTCCTAACAAACCTGTTATGCGAATTCAAGCAACCAAACCACTAAAGTCAATCATTGTCATATCAAGCCATAAGTAAAGAGCCCCGGTCCTTTCATTGTTGACTTCCTTGAGTGGAATGCATCGAAGCCAGACTTTCTATAGGCGACGTCGTGAATGACAATGGCAAGTTGATAGGTATCAATGTGACGTACTATCCAAGTCTTTGATGAGGGTCACAGCTTTGAATGATATTTCTATTGTTAATAAATTTCCTGACGTATTCTTGAAGTCTTCTTAGCTTACCCCTAGAGCGTGAAATCGAATTTTGTATTGACCCCAGTAAAAAATCCATTTCTAAAACCCTCAAATATTTCTTCAACTAAAACGAACGTATAATGTGCCAAAGACGTTGGCTCGAGCTGTTGAAGATTACGATCGTACCATGCAATATCATCGTGGAAGTGCGATCGTGGTAGCTAACGCCTTGAGTAAAAGATTGTATGCGGTTACAAGTGCGAATATACGAACCCACGTGAAGATAACGAATATACGATTAGAATCGACTTTAATCGATAAAGTTAAAGTTGCTCAAGCTACACACCCGGAGCTGATGAATGTGAAGAAGAAGGTTCAAGAGGGCATTATTCTAGAAGCAAGAATCGACGAAGAGAGGAAATATCAACCCTCGATTTAATTGGCCCATTTGAAATCCTCGATGAAGTAGGAACTGTGGCCTATAGACTCATTTTACCGCCAAGTATATCGCTTGTTCATAACATTTTTAACGTATCGATGTTACGTACATATGTGGACGACCCGAACCACATTATTAATTTAGAACCGGACGAGATAGCAGAAGATTTAACGTATGAGGAGATACGTGTTAACATCTTGGATAAGAAGGATCTTATTCGACGCTCAAAGGTTATACGTCATGAGTTAGAATATGAAATGAAGTCGATGTATCCTCACCTATTCAGCATATCAGGTATGTACGTAAATTTCGAGGGAGAAATTCCATAAGGAGGGGAGATTGTGAGACCCCAGATTTTATGAATAAATATTTTATTTTCTCGAAATATTTTTTTTGAATATTATGGTGTGGATTTGATATAATGTTATAGTTGTGGGTAGTATTTATAAATTTTGCAAAGTATGCAAGTTGTTGTATAATATTCGATTGGTCGGGAAATATTCTTTTTGTTAGGAAATATCCGTACGACGGTACAATCATTGGTGGACCCCACAACAGAATTATTGTCGGATTGAGAAAACGACAAAAGTATTTTATTAAAAATAATAGCGAAAGTTTTACCGTTAATAATGTTGAACTACTCGGTAGAAAAGTACAGTAATACGTGTGGTTGCATAGTAGCACACTGTATTGATTATTGATGCTTATGTGATAAGTCACTCAGTTTTGTTTTATTGGTATTATTAATGTAATAAAACAGAATACTTTTATAAAGTTATTCTATAAATAGAATATATTATATTCTATTATGCATAGTGTCCTGCATAGTAGTTTTTGAATAGTAAAATCTTTTTATATAAAATGAATACTTTTATAAAGTTATTCTATAAATAGAATATATTATATTTTATTATGCATAGTGTTGCATAGTGTTTGCATAGTATTTTGCATAGTAAAATCTTTTTATATAAAATAAAATACTTTTATAAAGTTATTTTTTTATTAGACAATAATTAGAATATATTATATTTTATTATTCATAGTATTTGCATAGTGCCTGCATAGTGTTTGCATAGTAAAATCTTTTATAAAGTTATTAATTTTATTAGATTATAAATAGAATATATTATATTTTATTTAAAAGATTTTTCTTTAAATATGGACCGTCAGGTTAAAGTAAATCAATCTGGATTGTTCATGAGTTAGTTACTATGCAGTCCATTTTTCTATAAAGAGAAGCTCATTCCTTCATTATTTCTTACGAATTCACTAAAACTCTAGAGAGAGAAACTATAGAGAGAAAAAAGAAAAGTGTTCTGCTACTTCACTACTTCTATATCCAATACTCTTCTTTCTAAGGTAGGGGATATTATTTGTTGTACTCGTAAGGGGTATTATTTCTTTCTTATTCATTAAGAGAACTTCTGTTATTCCATTCTTTATTATTCTGTTGGAATAACCTGTATACGCGAGATACCCTATATTTGGTGAAATTCTTCCTTATTCCATTCTTTATTATTATGTTGGAATAACCTGTCTATGCAAAGTACTGCATACATGGTGAAATTCTTCTAATATTCCATTCTTTATTATTTTGTTGGAATATCACATGCATGCGTTTTTACGCCGACACAATTCCGTTATTTATTATTACATTGGAATATCCTGTTCTGCATGCGTTTTCTGCCGGACTGGGTTTCGCTCTTTATTATTACATTGGAACATATTGTCGGTGCAATTTTGCGACTTTGGTTCCGTTATTATTATTATTCTGTTGGAATAACTTTTATACATGCGCGGCACCGCATACATGGTGATTTCTTTTGTTATTCCATTCTTTATTATACTTAGTTGGTTAAAGTTTTGACTTCTATACTCCATGAAATTAGTGGAATATCCTTGATATTTGCGCTTCATCCAAAGATCTTTTCATGGAAATATTCTTCGAGCATTCTTGAATTTTACTCTACAAAAGCGATGTCATCGTTGACAATTTGGGCGTTATCGGTTCTAGATAAATTAATTCTTGAACTTGTTTTATTGAATTCTTATATCATTGTCATCATCCTCATGTTTATTTTTTTTTTGAAAGTCATCTGTGGCTCAGTAGTGCATAGATGGACTTGGTATGATTATGACCGAGGATTATTCGGTATAATCATAACCGTAATGTTACAAATGATGTGGAAAAAGTCCTCATTGGCCCGTAGTGCATTGATGGGCGATTTTTGTATGATTATGGCTATGGATTCTCTTTGGTAGTAGTGCAAAGATGAAATGTTTTATGGCATGATCGGGGACCGTTGATGAAAACATGATTATGTTTAGCCGTAGTGCATGGATAATTAATTGGTGGTCGTGATACTAAAGAATATCCTTGGCCTGTAGTGCAGGGATAATTTGATGATGTGGATTATTTATTAAGCTGAGTCTCAGCGATGAAAGTGTTGAAAAACCTTTTAAATCATAGAAGATAGTAGATTTTATTCCCTACTTAACTCTTCTAATGGATTGCTTGTTCCACTGCAGTTAAACTTGATAGTTATTATATTTTATCAGTTTAACATTGTTGAAAGCTAACGATAAATTATTCTGCATTATCTTAGTCATAATATTTCTTACTGGGCTAGTTGAGCTCACCCTTTCTTTCACTTTTTCTCTTGAGGAAATGAGAACATAGGCTTGGGACTAGTCGAGAACAGTGATGGTCCTAGATGGTGCATTAGTAGTCCTCACTATTCTGTGAAATAGTGTGATAATAATTGTAATGAGGACTCCTTTTGAGTTTGTATACTCTTTAGTAGGCAATATTTGTATTCAAACTCACAGTTTATGTTTTGTCGTATTGTACACGGCAGTTGTATTATTAAGTTGTATTTGAATTCTGTACCATATATCTGGCGACTCGAGATGGGTGATGTACCTAATTTTGGGGGCGTCACAACAACCAGGCCGTTCCAAGGAAAGAGGGGGCTTTCCGATAAGGATTTCTCCTTACTGGCGCGCAATTAGGTGACCAAACCTCTCCTTGACAGAACTTTTCAGACATTGCCAATAATGCTATTTAATACTATTATTCAAATAATATGAATTATTGATCTGATAATGGAAAATACCGTGCAGTGACAATTATTGAAACAACAATAATATAAAGTATCAACGCAGCAATTATTGAATCAATAAAATAAAATATTGAACAGTAATTACTGTAACAATTATTGAGTAGTGTCTTCTTACGTAAGAATCAATAATTCAAAAATACTATGTAATACCATGTATCTCTTTATGCAACCATAGCGTATTCATCGTATTTTAACCAATCAGGTATTCAACAATGTTAATCTGGTAACAACTACTGCCAAGTTATTTATAAAAACTAAAACTTGTCGTTTTTTTCATCTGACAGTTATTCTATTATGGGGCCCACAAATGGTTGCGCCGTCGTACGAATATTCCCCGACAACAAGAATATTCCACGACCAAATGAATATTCCCCGACAAAAATGAATATTTTATAACCACTTGCTTATTTTGCAAAAATTGCACATTTCACCCATAACCAAAGCATTATATCAAATTATTTCAAGATAATGAATATAGGAAATTTAATTTTTTTTATAATAAATTGGGGTCTTACAATAGATACCCTACTGGTGTCGAGCACATGATTCCTCTCTTCACAGATAGAGGATGGGAGCTCTATTTAGGAGAGAATGCTATTAGGAGAGCGTTCTACTAGGAGCACCACATGAGAGATTTGTATACCGATCTTTCCTCCTACTAGGCATTATTGGCCTATGTTGCAGTCTCCTATCGATAATATCCCATTGATGGGCATTGACGGCTACACTTTGTTAGAGGGTTCGTTTACTCAAGAGGCATTATACTGCTAGTGGTCCCCTCGTACCATTGGAGCCCAGACCCGCGCCACTCAGTTTATGGGGGATATGGTTCCTGGATCCGTGATGATGACGGATTGGTAGACCTGTGTTTGAGATCCGACTCATTTGACACAGATTGATAGTTTGACCCCGTAGTTGGACTGGGCACATTTTTTTATCCGGCATTTGGGTAGAGATCCTTCTGAGGCGGATACTTTTGATCCTTCCAGCTCGAGGGCTGGCCTTTCAAATGACCCATATGGCTTTGCCGGTGCAGATCCTCCCTTGTATAGGCCTGATATCCCTCTTGGTGGAGATCCAGTGACTCAGGAGGAGTTACATCAGGTGGACATGATTGATGATGTAGATATAGACACCATTGTCTTCTTCTGATGTGTATTATCGCTATATGTTTTGATAGGCCTATGTAAGATACTGGGTGGTTGTGCCCCATTCTCGTTATATCTTTTAATAGGCCTCTATTAGTCGTATGGCGTATGTGCCCAATTTCCCTGTATTTTTTATCTGTACAGAGAGGATGTATTTAGATGTTGATGTACTTAGGAATGTATGAACTTTTTCCATTCCCTACATCATATTACCATCTATTATCTGTTATACACGTATTATGTCATGCATATATATGTCCAGAGATGTTCAATATTGACCCTTGGATGGTCTTATGACATGGCCCACACAGATGTCTTCTTCAACAATCAGCTGTATTGATCATACACCACCAGTATTTGTGGTATCACGCTTGAGATCTTGGTATGATAGTGTATCCCCTTCAGATAGGGTGATTGTAGATCAGCTATTACAGCATTCCATGACCCTCCTGACATTCCAGGTTCCATTGGGCTTTGTAGATGGCATGCTAGAGCATTGGGTATCGGAGAGGCAGGTTTTCTGGTTTGGTACCCATGAGTTGACTCCTACCATAGAGGAGTATGAGCGGTTGATGGCTTTGCCCTTAGACAGGCCTTGCACTCGGATGACCCTCACTGGGTTGCGGCGTAGAGTAGTATAGGATGAGATTACATCTGGCCACGTATTATCCCAGCATTTTCTGATAGATAGATTTGGCTCGATGAAGCGATTATGCACATCACTTGAGTTTCACCATATCGGAGGATCGATGGCGGCCATGACCCGCAGTAGATGTACCCGTGATGTGCGTAGTGGGTTATTTGTACATGCTACTGTACACGGATGAGCTAGACATCTGTGTTGTCATAGTGGTGAGAGCTCTCAGGGAGGGTCATACCATTATTTTGATGATTATGGCAGAGACACTGAGGTCAGCCACTTATTGTCACACCTATCCTGCAGGGGAGTTTATAGGCAGCTCGGTCTTGTTGTACGTGTGGTTTATGTCACACTTGAGACCGATTGGCACATTCTGACAGTATGGGTATTATTTTCCCATGAGATAGCCATGTTTTACTCCTTTCAGCTAGCAAAGTGTGTAGACACTGCATCCTGGTCGGTGTTTTTGGCAAGGATTGGAGATCCATTTGACATTTTGCCTTGTACATGACTCAGTTCACCCTATAGCTTCATTACTCATGCACTGGGCATGGATTATCTCCATCTGGCAGGTTTGAAGGGCATGACCACATATCACATTTGACGATCTAGGATTTTAGTAATTATAATTTAAAATATTTATTAAATGAAATAAATATTTTATTGATGTGGTTATTATTAGTAAATATTTATGACTAGATAATATTCTAAATTAAATTAATTTATAATTTAGAGAGTTGTAATATAACCTGAGATGTTATATTGTTGTTTTAATTTAATAATTTAAGATGGTATGATAAGTTATTAAATAAAAAAAATTATCTTGAGATTATAATTTTATTATTTTTGTTTAAGTATAATATTTATTTTAAATATAATATGTGTAATTAATTTATTTGATTATTATTGGATATGGAAATCCAAATAAATAATATGTGATTATAAATTATAAACTAAATTATTTATTAAAATAAATTAATGGAGTTTAATTTAGTTTTTGCTGGCTTAAATATATTAAGTCTTTAAACTTAAAGGGTTTTGCCAAACAAATCCTTATGGCTTTTGGATTTTAATTTTTTTAAAATTTAAATAATCTAAATAAAATAAATAAAGGTAATCAATATAACATATTTATAATCTATACGTTATATGTTGTAACTGATTAGGCTTATTATGGCCATATGAGTTTTCTTTTATTATTACGCATACATGGTTATCAGTTTTGGGTTATACGCATTCTAGTTTTCTAAGCTTAAGATTACAGATAACTTGAGAGAGATTGAGAGGAAACCTAAGAATTTCAAGGTGATTATCAATTGATTAACAAGGATTATCTTAACAAATTGAAGGTAATTTCATAATTTTAGTATTATATATGCATATATGTTCTAATATGTTTTACGTTATGTATTTCCATCCTCTGTGAATTCAAAATTTTAAGTTGATGATTATACAACTGAGTACCTGTAGTTGTAGGTGTTTATGATGATTAGGGTTTGTGTTTAAACAAGAATAGTATGCTAATTACAGTTAAAAGTAGGAAAAATAATGACAGTGTTTGTATTTTTCATATAGCTTATGTAAGTACCAATTTTGGTGGTCAATTCGTATGCTAAACTGTAAATTGGGTCTTATTTATGTTAGTTCGTTAAGAAACGAAGAGAACGTAGTTTGAACGAAGTGATTTGGTGAAAAAATGAGATTACAATGATGATTTTTGTGAAGAAACTCAAAAATGGAGTTTTCATATGAAAACATGAAAATTGAGGAATTAAAATAGTTAAAAGTGTTGTTAAATTGTTCTATGTTGATGAATATGTTAGCAATCATGTTTATGATAGTTTTATATTTATTTTATATGTTAATTTCACTATTTGGTGGGGTGTTAGTTGGGCTAAAAACGGCTAATGTTCATACCGTTCTGTTTCTGTCTGTGCCCCAGCGTATGTGACGACCCCGAATCTGAGGTCCCGAATCACCGCGGATCCGGTTCGATCATTCTATACAACTATTACTATTTACGGAAGATATAAACATATATTTTTTATACAATAACTTTACACACTATTCCCCAATGTCGAGTAACCTTAACTTATACATAATTCATAACTTTTCTAACATATAACAATATTAATATCATACAATACAAATCTAACTGCATGCGTCTACTAAAGTTGGAACTGTCTTGGACCTTTCCTTGTATCCGACGTATTCGCCTTAATCTGCAATGTTTTATCATGATATAGCAAGGGTGAGCATAAGGATTGCCCAGCAAGTTTAAGTTCAACAATATAACGATATATCATGATTGAAATGATTTGAATAATTGGCTGGCTATAATTCAACAATATAATTGTGAACTAGCAGGAACAAATTTATGACTGAACAAGTATTATACATGAACAAATATATATGAAACAACTGGTAATGAAGGTGATCAGCCTTTAATACCTGACTTATACATGTAATATGTATAGAGTACAATTCATGGCAACCAACAATGATTAACCATAAGCTTATCCGAATAAAACACTCTTAATAGAGTTAAGTAAAACAAACTTGGTTGATTACCGCTACACAATTTATAACGCTTTATCCGAACCTAATATATAAATAATATCGATTGCTAAGTTAGAATAATATCATCACAATTTTTAAAATAATCTAAACACATAACACATAACCCTATCAGTCTACAACACAATAGGACTCGGTATCAAGTCAAACTATTGCAGTCTGAGTTGAAACCGACACAAAACTGACATCCCGACGGTCTAGTCGGACAATTCACGAGTTTAAGTTCAATTAAACTCTGCCTACACACTTAACAATTAACTTAAATAATTTTATTTTATAGTTAAAACATTTTCATAGACTCGTAATAATTTTAAAATAATTATTACTATTTATCTTGAATTTTCAATCATTAAAAACATATTTATACGAATTAAATACCACATAACTCCTTTATGATTAATATTATATTTATATGATTTAAAATACTTTAACCTCATATATTATAAGTTTTTCTTGAACATATAAGTCAAATACCAATCCAACAACACAGATTTGGAATCCAGCATGTTGGATTCCATATCCAGTATCTAGATGGCCAATCCAGTAAACCAAACTATAATCCAGCAAACTGGATATCACATCCAGTGACTAGATTGCAATCCAGCAAACTGGATTCAACATATTTTCAATTCAGTAAACTGTTTTGCATAAATTATTCATTTCAGCGAGCTGGATTCCATATCCTTTTCAAGAAAATACCAAATCAACTTATTATTTTTTTATCCTTTGTCCAAACACATATACATATAGATCATACACAAAAAGTATTTTTTCATAATTTTCCAACTTCCTTTAGTATTTTTCAAAAATCATTTTTAGTGCGTAGCTTAAGAAATTAGCCCTATCATGCTTAACTCCAGAAATTCCCATCTCTTGGCACAATCTTATACATGTTAACGTGATGCTCCAGTTTAAATTTCGTGGGCATCAGAGTTGTAGAACTCCGGTTAGCCGTTTTCGTCGAAAAATCACAGAAATTAAAATGGTCATAACTTGGCCATTTTAAGTCGGAATGAGTTCATTTTTGGACAGGAGGTACTTAATACCATATATTTGCATGTCCCAAAAGGCCGAAATTTATTGCACAATTTAAGTGGCCGAAACAGCCCCTGGAAAATTCTTCACAGTAGTAAAAATGGAAAAATGAGTTTTTCGTACTTTGTTAAAAATATTTCACACGGAAATCTACAACTCCTTTTTTAGTGATTCCACTTGGAGATGTTAGATAACTTATCATAGTATTCTCCCAAATATTTCTAGAATTTGTAAGTGTCCAAAAAATGACTAAAATGCCCCTACTCTTTGACTGTCCAAAACAGTCTGTTTTTCATTTTTAACAATGAAACTATTTTTGGAAAAACAGTCACTACAACTTGTGTACTCAACATTTTTGAGTGCTACCACTTGGGTTTAGTAGATAACTAATATATCTAGCACCTCTATTTGACAGATCGCAAAAAGAAGGTGTAGATCACAAACGGTGAAAATCCAAAGTACATAGAAATTTTTGGGTTTATAAACTAGAATAATCACTTTTCTTTACTTTTTTAATTCCAACTAAAACAACACCCAATATGAGTGTATCTAAATATGAAACACTCAATAATAAGTATATTCATGGTTTTTAAGTTTATAAACATAGATTCAAGATTTGATTTACAATAATCAAAAATTATATATCAAAAGGTATTTATACCTTTGATTACCATGCTCCCTTTCTTCTTCTTCATTATAGATGACCCTTCTCTCTCCTCTCTACCTCTCATGGCTGCCTCCCATCTTCCTTGTCTCTCACCATAGCTGTCGAATTTCTCCTCTATAATGCCCCCAAATCCGGGTATCTTCCAACCCGATAGATGGTGCTATACTATACAACATTGATACATTCATTCAATTGAAAAGTCTCAAAGAACGAACATAACTTCTATATATTTAAGGTAATATTTACATTTCCCAAGTTCTATACCCTTTACAAAGGTTCTTTGTCATAATATCAGTTAAATTACAACAATAGACTTATACTATTACAAGACAGCTTAGTAATCTGCCTTAGCTTATCCCTTATCCTTTTTCAATCCTTCGGGACGTTCAGTCTTAGCTGCATTCATATGGTTCAAGCAAGAGTGAGCATAACTAGCTTAGCAAGTATAACAATTTAATAATAACACGCTTGATACATACAAATCGTATATCTTCAATAACTGAACAATAGTTATGAAGTGCTATTGATAATTCAAAATAGCACTTTATCTTTTCTTTCAAAATGTTTTACAATAACAACAGTATTTAGTAAAACATTCACTCCGATCAGAGACCTCGAGTATTCATTCTTTATTGGAAAAGGACAACCCTAAGCAAGTCCGTAAGTCTGATATTACTTACGAGCACTTCTAGGTGATCAACTTATTGTACTCTATGTTGATCAACACTACATCCATTAAACGATACACGCTTAAGCATTTGGCAACCTCACGTGCTGTCATTATTTCACCGAACAAAACATTTGTTTAACATTTCAGTCTTCTTTTGAAAACCATATCAAGTAGTTGACAACAGATAGCAACATTTGATAATACATGAATAGATTATCAATACATCAAGTCTAGCCAAAGGAATTGGCTTCAACTTTATCATAACTTAATTCATGCGAAAGAATACATGAACTTCAAAAACATGTTCAGATTGAACTGAGACAAGAGTTAGAATACATGCCTTTAGCGTCTGCTACAGTATTTTAACTTTATGTTCAAGTCATTCAAGTCTCTACAATACATGATCACATAATGCCTTACATTAGGTCACATATAATCAAGTATGTATATGACTATATCATACCCTTCATTTCAATCTAATTGTGTATTAGATTCAGTTACTATTCATTCTGGTTTATCATTACTCTTCCATTTATATTCGACTAGGTTATCTCAACCTTTACATTACATTCATTAAGGTTTAACAAAGTTTAAACAATGTTATGTTGCATTCCTTAAGTTGTGTTTACTTCCTTTTCTTTTCTTTGTACTTAGAAACATTCATTACTATTTTTGTTCTCGAGACCAATGGCCATGCTGCAATCTGTCTTTACACCTACATCTCATACTGCAAATGCAAAGCTCTTAATATCATTGTCCTGGACTTGGTGCTGCGGCGCGAGTCCTTAATTAATGGGTCGCGTTGCGGCGCCACTCTCCAGAGGTTGTTGGTACTGTTCATGGCGCTACGGCGCCACAATATGTATTATAGTTCACACCACGGCTAACTCTTCTTGCAAAGGTGTCTTTCGACATCGTTTTCAACAAGATGGGTCTTTTTGTTTAGGGTTGGCCAATGGCCAACTCAGGCTCGAATATATAATTCAGTTTGTGAATTTTGTAAATTTCCCGGACGCATAACTTCTTCATTATAAGTCCGAATTGGCTCATTCAAAAGCCTACGGTTCACAAATTACATAATCTATATGATCATTCAAGAATTTTATCTATTCGACTTCGTTTGTAAAAATTCACCTATTGGTTCATTTTTAACGAAAATGATAAACGTTCGTGAACGTTCAACACTCATTTCTTCGTTCTTAGTCAGAATCCGGTCATTTTTGAGTCCACAACTCTTAAATGTCAAATATGACTTGTCTCCATTGGAAAACAATGGTTCCGAGTTCAAACACAAAATTTGACTTCCATTCCGAGAATTTTACGAATTCGACGATTATCATCCAATCGTGCAAATTTCGGAAATTCTTCCTTCTTATGATTTGTTCAACATTACAAATGAACTTCATTCATCATGTGAACATCTCAACAAACGTAATACAACAACTTATATTCATTGTTGTATTTTAGACTTATTCTTCATGAGCTTATAACTTGTCATTTATAAACTACTTAAGATTTGATTATTCATGACTTATGACAATTAAGGTTTCTTAATCATCATACTTATATGTTCTTAACATATAACTTAATTTAGATATATATATGATTCATATAATCATATAAGTTCTTAATTCACATTTCTTACTAAACTCATCACAAGTTCATATTTTCATACTTAATATTCAAGGTTAACTTATAATAAGTTTATAACTTTTATAAGTTTAAATGACTTATTGCCAACTTATGTGGCTTAAGTTCATGACTTATACATTCTTCTTGCTTCTTATCATTCATGTTTCTTAATCCATCTTTTCTTATCATCCTATCATGGTAGAGATAGAAGATAATTGAGAAGAAGTCTTACTCTTTTGAAGTCTTGGTAAGGTAGCTTTTCTTCTTCTTGCTTATGGAATGACTTATGTGTAGCTTATTCTATCTAACACTTAAGCACTTTAGAAGTGTTGGATTATTTTATCAACCAACAAATGACTTGTAAGCTTCCTCTATTTATAGACTTTCCAAGGTTAGGGTAGATTGGTCATTAAATCATCCCACCTCCTTAAGCCACCTCCTTACTATTCATTACTTGTTAACCACTCTCTTATCTCATACTTGGCCATTACTTCAAAGTCTTGGTCAATACTCCTAAGTCTTGGTCATTACACTTACTTGATCACCACATTACTTGGTCACCACAATAACCATTTCAATATGGTTTGCCCATGGGTTATACAACCCATGGATTCTAGCTTGGGCTTACTTTAATTCACTCGTTGGGCTTTGCATTAATAACCACTAGTTGGTTCATTAATTAATAGTTGGGCTTCTCTCTTTAATTCACTTGGACTTGTATATAATTGTTAACCAATCATCCAAGTCCATTAACATTTTTTAATACATATTGATGATGTATTATTTTCGTATTCGAATTTATATAGAATTTATATACGGTATTTCATCACTTATACAAACTCGTTTTCATTGCTTCGTACAATACCAAGTATCATACAATTATTACTTATTCCTTAACACTTCGGTTTACTTAACATTTATAAATTAAGTCCACAAGCGAATTATTACATTTCCATAACTAGATTTTGATTACATAATCCATCTTAACTTGTTATTCCATCATGACTTATTTCTCGGAAACTCATAATTATATCCCGAGCAAATACCGATAAATAGTGTTTTTCAGAAAATTTCTCGGAAAACTTTTATGTTCTTCTTGGAAATTCAAACACTTTAATTCATCCACGTAGCTCAAATACTATGACATTCTAACATCAATAGGTTATTCAATGACAACCATCTTGATAACACATGAAATATGATTTTATTATTATTTAATTTAATAAAATCATTTTACAATAAGATCCGAATTTCTCGGTCATTACATTCTTCCCCCCTTATAAAGATTCTGTCCCCAGAATCTCGTCTTACTTTAATCAAATAGATGAGGAAATTTTTTCTTCATCTTGTCTTCTAGTTCCCAAGTTACTTCTTCAGCATCGTAGTTCTTCCATAATACCTTCACTGATGGTATTACCTTGTTCCTCAGAACTTGTTCCTTCCTATCAATGATCTGCATCGACAACTCTTCATATGATAAGTCTTTCTCGATATGAATCGACTCATACTCGATTACATGCTTATAGTCCAGCTTATATGGACGTAATACAGATACGTGAAACACGTTATGTATTCGTTCTAGGTCTGGAGGTAATGCTATCATATACACTACCTCTCCCACCCATTTTAATACTTCAAAAGGTCCTATAAACCTTGGACTTAACTTTCCTTTCTTTCCAAAGCGTATCTTTCCTTTCCAGGGAGATACCTTTAGAAACACATACGAGCCCACCTCAAACTCTCGATTTAGTCTATGTGAGTCCGCATACTTCTTCTGTCTGTCCTGACCTGTGACAAGACGCATCCGAATTAACTTTACCACATCCGCTGTCTGCTGCACCAATTCTGGTCCTAGCATCCGGCGTTCTCCCACCTCATCCCAACACAAAGGTGTTCTGCACTTCCTTCCATACCAAGCTTTGTACGGCGGCATGCCTATGCTTGCATGATAACTATTGTTATATGCAAACTCTATTAGTGGTAGGTGATCATCCCAACTACCTTTGAAATCCATGACGCAAGACCTCAACATGTCTTCTAACGTCTGAATTGTCCTTTCGCTCCGCCCATCAGTTTGTGGATGATAAGCCGTGCTTAACCTCAGCTATGTTCCCAACTGCTCTTGCAAACTTCTCCAAAAGTTCGATGTGAATCGTGGATCACGATCTGACACAATCGATACCGGTACTCCATGTCTGGAAATGATTTCCTTAACATGAAGTTTAGCTAACTGTTCTAAGTGATACTTGACCTTAATTGGCAAAAAGTGAGCCGACTTCGTCAACCGGTCCACTATTACCCAAATTTAATCGTACCCTTTTTGTGTCGTCGGAAGTCCCACCACGAAATCCATCGTGATATGCTCCCATTTCCATTCTGGAATCTCCAATGACTGCAATAAACCACTAGGTCGTTGATGTTCAGCCTAAACTTGTAAATGAGAAGAAAATGAGAAGAAAATGCATATAAAATTTGTAAATGATTTGTTGTGGCTTTGTGTTGCCATGTTACTGTTGTTTGATGATTATAGATCAGTAACAACAAAATATATGGGTTAATCATGCAACAAATTCATAGAAAATCAAAGAATTAAGCAATGCATGCTATACCTTTGATAAAATGTCTCCAAGGTGCTAAATTAATCAAAAAGGTGGAAGTTTGTTGAAGTTTGATGTTGTGAAATGTGAAAACATGTGAGAGTAGATGATCTGGACATTAGGAATAATTTAATTGCATGCTAGAAGCAAAATCCCGGATTTTTGTCAAATTGGGTTTAACTAGTAATCTCTGATTTTTGGGGTTTTTCGGATCCTCGGGATCATGGTGTATATGACTCGATTAACGTATGTAATAATTTTATAAAATAGTATGTAACATGAGGTACAACCTGTCCAAATTTCATAGGAAAGGGAGTTAAATTGAGCAAGTTATGAAAATCGTAAGCATGCATGTTGGTAATAAAATCTGCAGCATTTTGGAAATTCCAGAATTTTTTCTAAGTATAAAACTAGTGCTTGCACGCTTTTCTATGCAGTTGGTTTGTGGTCTTAGCATACTAGTTTTATGAATGTTATATTTTTGTAAAATACCCTGATGTATGAAGTTTATTGTGTCCAAGTATCATGGTCATATCATCTTTAGATTAGCGAGAATAAAATCGTAGAGTAAACTCTAAAAATCGTAGAGTCACTGAAAATCGTAGAGTAAACTCTGAAAATCGTAGAGTCAATGAAAATCGTAGAGTAAACTCTAAAAATCGTAGAGTCAGTGAAAATCGTAGAGTAAACTCTGAAAATCGTAGAGTCAATGAAAATCGTAGAGTAAACTCTGAAAATAATAAAGTCAATAAAAATCGTAGAGTAAACTCTGAAAATCGTAGAGTCAGTGAAAATCGTAGAGTAAACTCTAAAAATCGTAGAGTCAATGAAAATCGTAGAGTAAACTCTGAAAATCGTAGAGTCAATGAAAATCGTAGAGTAAACTCTGAAAATCGTAGAGTTAATGAAAGTCGTAGAGTAAACTCTGAAAATCGTAGAGTGCAGATAGTAGAGTGAAAATCGTAGAGTCAACACTGAAAATAGTAGAGTGAGTGAAAATCGTAGAGTGAACTCTAAAAATCGTAGAGTGCAGATAGTAGAGTGAAAATCATAGAGTGAACTCTAAAAATTATAGAGTAAATTTTATATTACAACTACTATGCGTTGCTAATAGTTGATGTGCATGATTATACAATTGTGTAGGGCACGTGAAGTGCCAATAGCTGTAAGCTGTTAATCTGTTATTAGTAAACAATGATCAAGACAAGTTTCTTACCCTATTTTTCATTATGAATTAATTCAACTTTTATTCATTTGATTGCAGCGAGGGTAAGTTTGGGCTTGTGATTAAGTAATCATTCGTGCAAGCTCCTCTATTGTAAAGTTCTATAACTTCAATTGTGATGCGAAACGTTATTGATGATTATTCAGTTCCTATTGTAACTGCTATACTTTAAAGTTCATATACCCTTAATGAACTATATTCAAACATGCTTTATAGCTTTCGTTTCAGCTAGATGTTATTGATGCAAACGTAGTATAGTGTTTGAACAATTCAAATCCTTTGAAGCTATTTGATGTTTACCAATCCAAATTGCTTTGGTGAGGTCCCATATGAATACTAAGATGAACAACCCGGATAACGGGGTAACTGATGACGGGCATATAGTCCCATTTACGCTTATGCGTTTAAACTTTATACTTGTGCACAATGTAGGGTACGATAGGCTGATCACCTGGAGTACTTGCAGAGACCGTTTACAATCTATTTGATTGTTAAACCGTCTGATTGTTTTTGATGAAACAAAGTAATGTTCAGAGTATCTAACACCACTTAGTATGCTATTTAGAATTCCAGAACTCTTATCTTGATATTCCAGTTTATCTCTTGATATTTATTTCAACTGTTGAGAAATATTCACACTAATGCTTTTACTTATGATGTATGTTTTCAAACTACTTTATATACTTGCTGGGCAATTTGTTCTCATTCTTGCTTAAACCTTTTAGTTAAGGCTGATAACGCTGAGGGTTCGGGCAAGGACAAAGGAAAGTCTAAGATGAAATGATGAGAGTTATTTATGTAATAATTATATTTCCGCATATGATGTGATGTAGCGATAAACGCTAAGTTTAGGTTTTAGTTTATTAAAGGTTGTAAAGACTTGGGACTTTATTTTGAATAAGTATGTAATAGTTAATATTATTATTATTATTATTATTAGAGTTACTTAGATAAATGATGATGTATGTTGTATCGTGAACACGATGTCCTGTAATCGTTGTTACACGGATTTGGGGCGTCACAGGTTGGTATCAGAGTATAGGTTATAAACCTTAGGTGGGGAACCTTAGACTATAACCTTAGGGAAGTTAGTGGAGAAAATAAAGAGATGAACTCATGTAGAGTTCTAGGGGTTGTGTCAAATCTATTTTTCCTAAAAACAAAAACAACTATTTTAAAATACTAACCGAAAGTGATTTTTTTTTTCTTGTTTGAAGGATGTCGGGAGAAGTGGAGGTTAGAGATATCCACGCCAGAGTGAGCAATTGGTGACAAATGTATTCTGAGCCTATAGCCGAGGCGATGAGTGACTCTGCACCCGCAGGATTATCCCGAAGAGGAAGAGGAGCCCGAGGAGGACTCGGAAGCACACCGAGGATACTTTATTGGATGAGTTGATGGATAGGATTACGGAGTTGGATGACAAGGTCCATGAGTTGAAGGAGCTGTATCAAGGGGAGCAGTAAACTGCAGCATTGCTTGACGCATTGGTGCACCACCTGATAATTAGTAACGGGGATCTGGCTGACAAGTTGCGGGCATCAGACCAGAAGGTGGATAGGCTGGAGGATGAGAAAAAAGCTATTAGGACCCACTTGGGGCATACCATTAATGGGTTAGAGTCAAGGATTCAGAGTCTTCAAACTGATAAGCAGATTACTATCACATTCTGGGGAGAAGAGAGGAGAGACCGTGTTCGGACTGAGAAGCTAACTGGCGAGTTAGAAGGAGAGGTGAGAGATAAGAAGGTTAAGATAGACAAGATGAAGTACGCATTTAAGTCAGCACATGGAAGGTTTCAACATAGGGTGAATCATTTTCCAAGTGAGGAGCACCGGTCTAGACGTGTTATAAGTCGAGGGCTGGTACTGGAGATAGCGGATGAGGAGCATGAGGACGCCATTAAAGTGGGCTTTAGTTTATTATGATGAACTTTTACTACTGGCGTATAGAACACTTATCTTTGAATAATAAGCTTTGTTTCAGTTTTTACCAAGTATGTTGGTTTAAAGTGATGTAAATGGCTTAATGTTATAAGACGATGAAATCCCTTGGGTGTTATGTTTATAAATAAATATGCTTTTATTTAAGTATGTGATGTGATGATTAAGTCTCTTCTTATGATTGATATATTATGTAGAATAAGTGATAAGATAATAACATTAAGTTCATTTTAAACAGATATAGATGGCTAGAGGAAGACGTCAAATCAAACACCCGAGGGTCAAAGGTAATGCTAGGGATCTATCGAATCCTATGCAGCAGTTTGTAGACATGTTAGTGGGTGCACTTCAGAATCGAACCCCGAATGCCAATAACCCTCTAGTGGCCCAGGTGGCACACTTCAAGGACTTCAAGAGCGCGGGACCCCCTGAGTTCAAAGGAACCACTGAACCCATCGAAGCTCAAACTTGGGTCAAGGAAATCGAAAAGGCGTTCGCTATCGCTCAAGTAGGTGATGATCAGAAAACAATCTTCGCCACTTACATGCTGAAGGGTGAAGCTAACTTCTGGTGGGAGGAAAACCAAACCAGGGCTGGAGAAGCAGTGATACCTTGGGAAGGGTTTAAGAAAATCTTTTTCGAGAACTATTTTTCGGTTAGTATGTAGAGTCGCATGGAGATACGATTCCTGGAGCTGAAGCAAGAAGACATGACGGTACCTCAATATGCCGCAAAATTCAATGAGCTGGCGAGGTTTGCGCCTCACCAGGTTGACACTGAGGAGAGAAAAATGAGGAGGTTTGAGCAGGGTCTCAAACCATGGCTATATAGCGAGACTCTCGGTTATTATTTACGAAAAGCTTCACGACTCTCCCGGAGAAAGCTATAATCGCTGAGGACGGAAGTGAGGCCCTGATGAAATTTAATAAGGAAAAAAAGAAGAAGAATGAAGGAGGGAATCGTGGGGAAGGTAGCAGCAGCAGTGGTTCAAACAAGAGGAAGTGGAACCATAACAACAAAGATGGCAAAGAATAATTTCAAATCGAGAAACTCGGGGAAAACCGGAAACAAAGAAGAGAACAGAGGCATGCAAGGAGTGTGGGAGGAATCACTCAGGGGCATGTCTAAAAGGAAAGAATGTCTGTTTCAACTGCGGGCAGGAGGGGAACATCTCTCCCAATTACTCTGTATTAAAGAAAACTGGATGCTTCAACTGTGGAGCATTGGATCATCAGGCAAGGAATTGCCCAAAGAAGAACACAGCAGGAGGAAATGGAGGAAGGGGCCCAAGCGGTGGGAATCTCGCGATTAATGGACCACCAACTCAGAATCGACCAACAGCAAGGACTTTCAACATGACGGTTCAGGATGCGGTCGCATCTAGGGATGTGGTTTCAGGTATCATTCCGATCAATGATATATCTTCTTACATATTATTTGATTTGGGTGCTACTTGTTCCTTCGTATCGCATGAATTCT
This sequence comes from Panax ginseng, assembly GCA_020205605.1. NCBI lineage: Eukaryota > Viridiplantae > Streptophyta > Magnoliopsida > Apiales > Araliaceae > Panax > Panax ginseng. Next base: position 71,677,432 of record CM035136.1, read on the forward strand.
CCCAACGATTAAATTTACCCCAGGAAGGAAATGATTCCCGTTAGCCATGTCTATAGAAATTGTGTTGTAAACAACAGGGGATATAAGTTACCCATGGATTTAATTCCAATTCAATTAGGAGAATTTGATGTAATTCTAGGAATGGATTGGTTATTTAACCATGGAGCCATGATAGATTGCCAAAAGAAGTGTATAAACCTTAGGACTCCAGATCAGTCTAAGGTAGCATTCTATAGAAGTAGGTTGCCGAGACACTCAAGTTGTCTGACGATGATGCAAGTAAGGAAGTTACTAAGAAAGGGATGTGTAGGATATTTGGCCCATATCGTCGATACGCAGAAAGCAGGGATAAAGATGGGATAGATACCAGTAGTGAACAAATTTTTAGATGTATTTCCGGAGGAATTGCCAGGACTTCCGCAGGATCGGGAGGTCGAATTCGTTATAGATTTAGTATAGGGGACGACACCGATTTCGAAAGCCCCTTACAGAATGGCACCGGCAGAAATGAAGGAGCTGATGGTACAGTTGCAAGAGTTATTGGATAAGAAGATATTCAACCGAGTGTGTCTCCTTGGGGAGCACCAGTTTTATTTGTGAAAAAGAAGGATGGATTGATGAGACTATGTATTGACTATCGAGAGTTGAACAAGGTGACGATTAAGAACAAGTATCCGTTACCTAGGATAGATGATCTGTTCGATCAACTGAAGGGAGCAAAATATTTTTCCAAGATCAACTTGAGGATGGGATATCACCAGTTAAAGGTAAGGAAGGAGGATGTACCTAAGACAGCGTTCACGACACGTTACGGTCATTACGAGTTCCTGGTGATGTTGTTCGGGTTAACAAATGCGCCAGAAGCATTTATGGACATGATGAATCGGGTATTCAAGCAATACTTAGATAAATTTGTAGTTGTGTTCATAGATGATATCTTGATCTATTCTAAGACTCAGGAAGATCATGCTGAACATTTAAGGTTAGTGTTGGAGGCATTGAGGAAGGATAAGTTATACGCAAAATTCTCGAAGTGTGAATTCTGGTTGGAGAAAGTTCAATTTCTGGGTCACGTGATCGACAAGGACGGAATTTCTGTGGATCCAGCAAAGGTGGAAGCGGTTCAGAATTGGGAACAACCAAAGTCACCGACTGAAGTAAGAAGTTTCTTAGGACTGGCAGGCTATTACAGACGGTTTATCCAAGATTTTTCAAAGATAGCGGGAACGTTGATGAATTTAACGAAGAAGTCGATAAAATTTGTCTTGACGGAGAAATGTGAAGAGAGTTTTAAGGAACTCAAGAAAAGACTGAGTGAAGCACCAGTGTTGTCTTTACATGACGATACAGGTGACTTCGTGATTTTCAGTGATGCGTCACACAAAGGACTTGGTTGTGTGCTTATGCAACATGGTAAAGTTATTGCGTATGCATCGCGTCAATTGAAGGATTCCGAGAAGGGATATCCTACCCATGATCTGGAATTGGCGGCGGTAGTATTTGCCTTAAAGATATGGAGGCACTATTTATATGGTGTAAGGTGTGAAATATACACGGACCATAAAAGTCTGAAGTATATTTTCACGCAGAAGGAGTTGAATATGAGACAAAGAAGATGGTTGGAACTTATAAAGGATTACAATTGCGACATCTTGTATCATTCGGGGAAAGCGAACGTGGTAGCAGATGTGCTAAGCAGAAAAGGCAATGGTAGGTTGGCAATGCTAACAGCTCAAGAGGAGTTAATTAAGGAGATGGCTATATTGGAACTCGAGATAAAAAGTCCAAGAGAGCCAGAGGGGAAATTGTTCGCAATGGAGGCTCATCCGACTCTATTGGACAAAATCAAGGAAGTACAAGGCAGCGATGAGGAATGTGTGAAGGTGAGGACAAAAATTTCATATGGAGAAGAGCTTAAATTCAGTATGGGGGTGATGGACTATTAAGATTTGAGAAGAGAATTTGGGTGCCAGCGGTGTCTGAATTAAAGGAAGAAATCTTGCAGGAAGCTCATAGCTCAAGTTACTCAATTCACCCGGGAAGCACAAAGATGTATCAGGATCTCCGCCAACATTATTGGTGGCCCAATATAAAAAGAGAAGTCGCAGAGTGCGTCAGCAAGTGTTTAATATGCCAGCGAGTTAAGGCAGAACATCAGAAATCGAGCGGGCTACTTCAATCTTTAGAAATTCCAGAATGGAAGTGGGAGCATATCACGATGGACTTTATGGTAGGACTTCCAACTACGCAGAAGGGTTACGATGCAGTTTGGGTGATTGTTGATCGATTGACAAAGTCAGCGCATTTCTTGCCAATCAAGATCAGATATACCTTGGATCAGTTGGTAAAGCTTTACATCAAAGAGATTATTTCCAGGCACGAGGTACCTGTATCAATTGTGTCAGATCGCGATCCGTGGTTCACAGCAAATTTTTGGAAAAGTTTTCAAGAACGCATGGGAACGCAACTGAGATTGAGCATGGCGTATCATCCTCAAACAGATTGGCAGAGCGAGAGAACTATTCAAATGTTAGAGGACATGCTGAGAGCATGTGTTATGGATTTTAAAGAGAGCTGGGATGACCACCTACCGTTGGTGGAATTTGCGTACAACAACAGTTATCACGCGAGCATCGGTATGCCACTTTATGAAGTTTTATACGGAAGGAAATGCAGAACACCATTGTGCTGGGATGAAGTGGGATAACGACAATTGCTAGGGCCAGAATTGGTGCAACAAACTAGTGCTTGCACGCTTTTCTATGCTGTTGGTTTATCGTCTTAGCATACTAGTTTTATGAATGTTATATTTTTGTAAAATACCTTGATGTATGAAGTTTATTGTGTCCAAGTATCATGGTCATATCATCTTTAGATTAGCGGAAATAAAATCGTAGAGTAAACTCTGAAAATCGTAGAGTCAGTAAAAATCGTAGAGTAAACTCTGAAAATCGTAGAGTCACTGAAAATCGTAGAGTAATCTCTGAAAATCATAGAGTTAATAAAAATCATAGAGTAAACTCTGAAAATTGTAGAGTCAGTGAAAATCGTAGAGTCAGTGAAAATCGTAGAGTAAACTCTGAAAATCGTAGAGTCAGTGGAAATCGTAGAGTAAACTCTGAAAATCGTAGAGTCAGTGAAAATCGTATAGTAAACTCTGAAAATCGTAGAGTCAATGAAAGTCGTAGAGTAAACTCTGAAAATCGTAGAGTGCAGATAGTAGAGTAAAAATCGTAGAGTTAACACTGAAAAACGTAGAGTGAACTCTAAAAATCGTAGAGTGCAGATAGTAGAGTGAAAATCATAGAGTGAACTCTGAAAAGTATAGAGTAAAGTTTATATTACAACTACTATGCGTTTATAATAGTTGATGTGCATGATTATATAATTGTGTAGGGCACGTGAAGTGCAGATAGCTGTAAGCTGTTAATCTGTTATTGGTAAACAATGATCAAGGCAAGTTTCTTACCCTATTTTTCATTATGAATTAATTCAACTCTTATTCAGTTGATTGTAGCGAGGGTAAGTTTGGGGTTGTGATTAAGTAATCATTCGTGCAAGCTCCTCTATTGTAAAGTTCTATAACTTCAATTGTGATGCGAAACATTATTGATGATTATTCAGTTCGTATTGTAACTGCTATACTTTAAAGTGCGTATACCCTTAATGAACTATATTCAATCATGCTTTCTAGCTTTCATTTCAGCTAGATGTTATTGATGCAAACGTAGTATAGTGTTTGAACAATTCAAATCCTTTGAAGTTATTTGATGTTTACCAATCCAAATTGCTTTGGTGAGGTCCCGTATGAATACTAAGATGAACAACCCGGATAACGGGGTAACTGATGACGGGCATATAGTCCCATTTACGCTTATGCGTTTAAACTTTATACTTGTGCACAATGTAGGGTACGATAAGCTGATCACTTGGAGTACTTGCAGATACCGTTTATAATCTATTTGATTGTTAAACCGTCTGATGGTTTTTGATGAAACAAAGTAATGTTCAGGGTATCTAACACCCCTTAGTATGCTATTTAGAATTCTAGGACTCTTATCTTGATATTCAAGTTTATCTCTTGATATTTATTTCAACTGTTGAGAAATATTCACACTAATGTTTTTACTTCTGATGTATGTTCTCAAACTACTTTATATACTTGCTGGGCAATTTGTGCTCATTCTTGCTTAAACCTTTTAGTTAAGGCTGATAACGCTGAGGGCTCGGGCAAGGACAAAGGAAAGTCTAAGATGAAATGATGAGAGTTATTTATGTAATAATTATATTTTCGCATATGATGTGATGTAGCGATAAACGCTAAGTTTAGGTTTTAGTTTATTAAAGGTTGTAAAGACTTTGGGACTTTATTTTGAATAAGTATGTAATAGTTAATATTATTATTATTATTATTATTATTAGAGTTACTTAGATAAATGATGATGTATGTTGTATCGTGAACACCATGTCCTGTAATCGATGTTACACGGATTTGGGGGCATCACATTAAGTGTTCAGCATGATCTGGCGTCTTAGAATAGAATAGAATATCATCGATAAACACAACGACTAACTCCATAAATGCAGCAAGTGCATTCGTCAATCCAAATGACATCACCAGAAACTCGTAATGACCATAATGAGTCCTGAATGCAGTCTTTGGTACATCTTCCTTCCTAACCTTCAACTGATGATACCCCGTCTGCAAATATATTTTAGAAAAATACTTTGCCCCTTTTAATTGATCAAAGAGATCATCGATCCTGGGCAATGAATATTTATTCTTTATCGTTAACTTGTTCAACTCCCGATAGTCGATACAAAGTCTTAACGATCCGTCTTTCTTCTTGACAAACAACACCGGTGCTCCCCACGGCGAAACACTTGGTTGAATGTACTTCTTGTCCAATAGTTCATGTAGCTGAACCATTAGTTCTTTCATTTCCACAGGCGCCATACGGTACGGTGCCCTTGAGACCGGTGTCGTTCCTGGCACAGTGTCTATCACAAATTCGATCTCCCTATGGCGGTAAACCCGATAACTCACTTGGAAATACATCCTTGAATTCGTTTACTATAGGTATTTGTTCCATGGTTGCTCCCGCTCTCTGGGTATCAACAACATGGCATAGGTAACCTACACAACCCTTCCTTAAAAGTTTTCTCGTTTGTGTCATCGTAAGGCAACACGGACGTCCCAGCAATTTACTACCGTAAAATACTACAGGAGGTTGCTTCAACGTCCTGATGCTCACACATTTCTTTTTGCAATCTATAATTGCTCCATGATTAATCAACCAATCCATTCCAAGAATTACGTCGAATTCTCCTAACTTTATTGGTATTAAATCTACCGATAACTTAGAACCACGTACCTCTACACAACAACTCCTATGAATATCTAGAACAGGAGTTATCTCTTCGTTTGCTACCTTAATGTTCAAAGGTATAGGCAATTTTTTGGGAAATAATTCTAGTAGCCTAGCAAAATCACATGCTATAAACGAACAAGTAGCACCCGAATCAAATAGCATGTATGCATTTATATTGTTGATCGAAATAATACCTGCAACTACATCCCTGATGCCACCTCATCTTGGACCGTCATATTAAAAGTGCGGGCCATTGATTTCCCCGGCTGAGCTGGACCACTAATAGCTAACTTTCCGCTATTAGTTCCCTTATTTCCTTCTATCCCCTTCTTCGGGCAGTTCTTTTCTATGTGGTCAGTTGATCCACATACAAAGCATCCGTGATTCTTCTTCGGATTGGGACATTTACGCGAAATGTGCCCTTCCTGTCCACAATTATAACATACCGCCTTACCTTTGAGACAGACTCCTAAGTGAGTCTTCCCGCAGGTTTTACAGGCCTCCATCCTCCTCTTAGAGTCCCCTTGTTTTACTCCGAAATTCCCAGAGTTAAAGCCCTTTCTCTTCTGACCGTCGCCACTTCCACTGGCTCTCTTAGTCTTGGTTCCTCCATCAACCTTGCCTTTGGTCTTCTTATCTTTGTGGTACTGGCTAAGAGCCCCATTCCCACCTTCGGCAATTATTGCCTTTTCTAGTATGGTTCCAAAGGAAGTACTTTGGAACACTGAGATTCGGCTATAGAGCCGTGGTTTCAAGCCCCGCCAACCTTTCTAGCCTTTCTCACTTCAGTGTCCACTTGATGTGGAGCAAATCGTGTCAGTTCATTAAACTTGGCAGCATAGTGGGGAACTGTCATATCCCCTTGTCTCAATTCCAGAAACCTCATCTCCATCCTCCCTTGAATACTCGTGGGAAAATAGTTCTCGAAGAAAATCTCCTTGAACCCCTCCCACGTTAGATTTCCTATATCGGCCCTAGCCTGGTTTGCCTCCCACCAAAAGTTGGCCTCTCCCTTCATCAAATAGGTTAGAAAGGCAACCTTTTGTCCCTCCCCAACATTTGCTATAACAAATGCTTTCTCAATTTCTTTTACCCATGTCTGGGCTTCTGTAGGGTCCGTAGTTCCTTTGAACTCCGGCGGACCTACACTTTTGAAATCCTTAAAAGTAGTAGCTCGTACTACTCCAAGAATCACGGGTACATTATCCCCCGTTCTATTAAATGTAGCCATTAAAAGATTAACAAACTCCTGTATTGGATTAACCGGACCACCCTCCAGTTGGTTAACATTAGCACCCTGATTTCATTGTCTCCTTCTTGGCGGCATTTTGCTGTTAAGAAAACAACACATCATTATTACTTTATTCTTATTGGTTTGTTATTATTTGTAATAAAACAACAACTCATACTCATTACTCAATATATTCCATAAAAAGACTTATATTGATTCATAACTTGTAGTATAACACTACATTGTTTACATTACTCAGCCTTAGCTGATTACATTACCATCCCACAATTACTTTCCAAAAATTGGGATTTACAAAAGACTACCCTTTGTTATACAAAAGAGGGTTTTATGTCACTACTAGATACATAATATTTACATATCTATTCTACTCTAGCTATTGCTAGACTACATCTGCCGTAGGGCATTCTCAAAATCCTTTTTGCCGCCGATGGCAATTACATCTCTCTGATAGTGTGTTGGAGTGCGCCTACTTCTATCGATATCCACCACCGTCACTGAAATCTACGTGAGAACTCCTATGTATATAGGACATCCTCTCCAACTTCCTCTTTTTAGTCTTTAGCTCATGCTTCAGCTCAAAGACTTCACATTTCAGCTCTCGGACCTTCTACTTCACTAAAATTCGATCATCATGCTCCTCTTCCCACATTCCCTCCATGCTAGCCTTATCCTCACGGATAGCTTGGAGTTCCTCTTTCAACTCCTTAACCTCTTGGCAGTAATGGACATTCCTATCCAATACTGACATAAACAATGCTTTCATTGATTCCCCCGTAGACATTTCCTCTGTAGGTGGAACCTGGTCCTCTGTAGGTGCAACCTGGTCAAAGGACATCACGTCCACCTCCTCCTCTAGCATGCCATCAAATATAGACATGTAATCTAAATCGTCTGAGTCTCCCGACTCGATGGTCACCAACTCTGGTTCTACGGCTATGGGATTTGGTAGTATCTCTACCTGATTAACTGAATCCTCGCTCACTACATGTATATCTCTATAAATACCATTTTCTCCTGACATCTACAATAAAACAATATAGTTTGATTAGTACACGTCAGTAAAATAATAAAAATACATAACATATTATAATGCATTTTTATAAGGTTACTTTCCATCTTTTACTTCGTTATTCTTTCGTAAGGTTATGACTTAAGGTTCTACTTTCCCCCTTAATTTTATAACCTAGGCTCTGATACCAACTTGTAACGCCCCCAAATCCGGCTATCTTCCAACCCGACAGATGGTGCTATAATGTACAACATTCATACATTCATTCGATTGAAAAGTCTCAAAGAACGAACATAACTTCTATATATTTAAAGTAATATTTACATTTCACAAGTTCTATACCCGTTACAAAGGTTCTTTGTCATAATATCAGTTAAATTACAACAATAGACCTATACTATTACAAGACAACTTAGTAATCTGCCTTAGCTTTTCCCTTATCCTTTTTTCGATCCTTCGGGACGTTCAGTCTTCGCTGCATTCATATGGTTCAAGCAAGAGTGATCATAAATAGCTCAACAAGTATAACAATTTAATAACAACACGCTTGATACATACAAATCGTATATCTTCAATAACTGAACAATAGTTATGAAGTACTATTGATAATTTAAAATAGCACTTCATCTTTTCTTTCAAAATGTTTTACAATAACAACAGTATTTAGTAAAACATTCACTCCGGTCAGAGACCTCGAGTATTCATTCTTTATTGGAAAAGGACAACCCTAAGCAAATCAGAAGTCTGATATTACTTACAAGCACTTCTAGGTGATCACTATTATTGTACTCTATGTAGATCAACACTACATCCATTAAACGTATGCACGCTTAAGCATTTAGCAACCTCACGTGCTCATGCTTTCCGACAAAACATTTGTTTAACATTTCAGTCTTCTTTTGAAAACCATATCAAGTAGTTGACAAAAGATAGCAACATTTGATAATACATGAATAGATTATCAATACATCAAGTCTAGCTTAATTCATAACTTAATTCATGTGAAAGAATACATGAACCTCAAAAACTTGTTCAGATTAAACTGAGACAAGAGTTAGAATACTTGCATTTAGCGTCTTCTACGGTATTTTAACTTTATGTTCAAGTCGTTCAAGTCTCTACAATACATGATCACATAATGCCTTACATTAGGTCACATATAATCAAGTATGTATATGACTATATCATACCCTTCATTTCAATCTAATTGTGTATTAGATTCAGTTACTATTCATTCCGGTTTATCATTACTCTTCCATTTATATTCGACTAGGTTATCTCAACCTTTACATTACATTCATTAAGGTTTAACAAAGTTTAAACAATGTTATGTTACATTCCTTAAGTTGTGTTTACTTCCTTTTCTTTTCTTTGTACTTAGAAACATTCATTACTGTTTTTGTTCTGAGACTGGCGCCATCTTTATACCTACATCTCGCGCTGCGGCGCGAGCTCTTAATATCATTGTCCTGGTAATGGGCCGCGCTACGGCGCCACTCTCCAGAGCTTGTTGGTACAATTCATGGCGCTGCGGCGAAGGTCTTTTTGCCTAGGGTTGGCGCCGCGGCGCCAACTTTGTGCACCAGATACCAAATTCAGTTTGTGAATTTTGTGAATTTCCCGGACGCATAACTTCTTCGTTATAAGTCCGAATTGGAAGATTCAAAAGCCTATGGTTCAAAAATTACATAATCTATATGATCATTCAAGAATTTTATCTATTCAACTTGGTTTGCTAAAAATTCACCTATTGGTTCATTTTTAACGAAAACGATAAACGTTCGTAAACGTTCAACGCTCGTTTCTTCGTTCTAAGTCGGAATCCGGTCATTTTCGAGTCCGCAACTCTTAAATGCCAAATATGACTTGTCTCCATTGGAAAACAATGGTTCCGAGTTCAAACACAAAATTTGACTTCCATTCCGTGAATTTTACGAATTCGACGATTATCGTCCAATCGTGCAAATTCCGGCAATTCTTCCTTCTTATGATTTGTTCAACATTACAAATGAACATCATTCATCATGTGAACATCTCAACAAACGTAATACAACAACTTATATTGATTGTTGTATTTTAGACTTATTCTTCATGAGCTTATAACTTGTCATTTATAAACTACTTAAGATTTGATTATTCATGACTTATGATAATTAAGGTTTCTTAATCATCATACTTATATGTTCTTAACATATAACTTAATTTAGATATATATATATATATATATATATGATTCATATAATCATATAAGTTCTTAAGTCACATTTCTTACTAAACTCATCACAAGTTCATATTTTCATACTTAACATTCAAGGTTAATTTATAATAAGTTTATAACTTTTATAAGTTTAAATGACTTATTGCCAACTTATGTGGCCTAAGTTCATGACTTATACATTCTTCTTGCTTCTTATCATTCATGTTTCTTAATCCATCTTTTCTTATCATCCTATCATGGTAGAGATAGAAGATAATTGAGAAGAAGTCTTACTCTTTTGAAGTCTTGGTAAGGTAGCTTTTCTTCATCTTGCTTATGGAATGACTTATGTGTAGCTTATTCTCTCTAACACTTAAGCACTTTAGAAGTGTTGGATTATTTGATCAACCAACAAATGACTTGTAAGCTTCCTCTATTTATAGACTTTCCAAGGTTAGGGTAGATTGGTCATTAAATCATCCCACCTCCTTAAGCCACCTCCTTACTATTCATTACTTGTTAACCACTCTCTTATCTCATACTTGGCCATTACTTCAAAGTCTTGGTCAATACTCCTAAGTCTTGGTTATTACACTTACTTGATCACCACATTACTTAGTCACCACAATAACCATTTCAATATGGTTTGCCCATGGGTTATACAACCCATGGATTCTAGCTTGGGCTTACTTTAATTCACTCTTTGGGCTTTGCATTAATAACCACTAGTTGGTTCATTAATTAATAGTTGGGCTTCTCTCTTTAATTCACTTGGACTTGTATATAATTGTTAACCAATCATCCAAGTCCATTAACATTTCTTAATACATATTGATGATGTATTATTTTCGTATTCTAATTCATATAGAATTTATATACTGTATTTCATCCTCATACAAACTCGTATAATACTTCAGATTATACTGTTTTCATTAACCGCATAATACCAAGTATCATACAATTATTACTTATTCCTTAACACTTCGCTTTACTTAACATTTATAAATTAAGTCCACAAGCGAATTATTACATTTTCTATAACTAGATTTTTATTACATAATCCATCTTACCTTGTTATTCCATCATTACGTATTTCTCGGAAAATCATAATTATATCCCGAGCAAATACCAATGAATAGTGTTTTTTGAAAAATTTCTCGAAAAACTTTTATTGTCGTCTTGGAAATTCAAACACTTTAATTCATCCACGTAGCTCAAATACTACGACATTCTAACATCAATAGGTTATTCAATGACAACCATCTTGATAACATATGGAATATGATTTTATTATTATTTAATTTAATAAAATCATTTTAATAAGATCCGAATTTCTCGGTCGTTACATCCTCTCTCTCTCTCTAGTCACTTTTAGAAGAAAATAAAGCAATAGATGAAAGAGAGAATAAATTTTTAATATGTTATAAAGCATAATATAGATATATGGTATATAGTAATACACAACCCTCTCTCCTCTTTCTCCACCATCCGACCATTTGGCCTTTCTTTCTCCACCACTTCTCTCTCTCTCTCTCTCACTTACTTAGTGGTTGTGGTAAGATTGCATAAAAATGTTGGTGGATTAAATAAGTGAAGCATAAGAGGTTTGGTCACCACTAAAGTGAATAATCATCACATCTCTCCCCCTTTTTGCCTCTCCTTTATCCCGGCCATGTGGCCTATTTCTCTACCAAGTCTTGCTTTCTTTTAATGCTCCACTTAGTATATCAAAGGTCTAAAATGCCCCTCTCCCATTGGGCTTCAAATTTGGGCTACTATTTTAATCTTTTGGGCTTTTAAATAAAAATATTTGGACTTCCTAAATAATTATTTGGGCCATGTAAATTAACATAGTCCAACACTTTTTATTTTACCATTCCCTAATTATTTAATTAAGGTTTTCATGTACACAATTATAATTTAAATCCTTGCTCATGTACACTTAATTCTTTAACCCAATTAGACTTGCTATAATTAGGTTATAAAATTAATTAATTGAGATATATAAATAAATCTCTTGGGGTTAGTGTATATTTTAAATACCATAATTCTTTCATCCCATAACCCTTAAGTTAAATAAATTTTTCATTCCTAATATATAATTAGGATCACACTAGTTTCTTTTATTTGTTTCTATTAATAAACATCACATAATATTCATACTCATTACTCACATAACTTTTAATCCTTAGGGTTTTATACTTAGCATTAGAGTTCCCAAATTAGGGTTTCATATAAATCATAAGAATTTTCTAACTGAACGTTTACGTTCTTAATATAATATTTAGGTTTGTCATTGTCTGGTCAACCCTTGACCATTAACCATATACTGTAAATATATAATACCATATACACAGAACATATTTACATATACACTTAATCCTGAATAATTCACCTAACTCCTTCACAGAATTTTGAAATCCTCAAAATTTCTTCTCAAAAATATCAAACGCATACACTTATTTTCTGTCTAAGTTCTAATTTTGAACCTTAAATCAATTAATAAAAATTTTAAAAATATTCAAAATTCTCGTGTTGTCACAGCGTAGCTGCGATGGTGCCAAGGCAAAAAAACACTGATTTGAGGGAGAGACTTCTGCTGTTGCAGATTTTGAGTAGCATCACCACTTGGTCTAAGGTTGTGTTAATGTGTCACACATGTAGTAATAAGGTTAAAACAAAACCGTGATATGTAATTGATAAAATCAAAGTTAGGAGAATGATTAGTAAATTACAAACGCATTATGTGATAACTTAGTATACATAATGAATGTTAGACAAGTGTTGTGAAGTCAACACTTGGAATTTCTGAAATGTAAATGGTAATGTAAGACTTGTACTGAAATAACAAGTTTTACTAGAAATGAGTGCTATGTTGGAAAACGGATGTTAGTACATTGTGTATTGATTAATAAGAAGGGTTATGTGTTACATTATAACTAATAGTTAATGTGAATGATTATATAACTGTGTAGGGATACACGATGTGAAGATAAGCGATAAGTAGTTAAATCGTAGTTCATAAACTACGAATCAGGAAAGTCTTTCAGTTCCTATTTGCTATGTGAACTTGGTGATTAGTTGTTTTAAATCTTTATTGCAAATAACATGAGGTGTTATATATATGTTGAATGTATAAAATTTTAAAGTCAACTTATGACTACGTTGATTGAGTATTGAATGCTGATTGAGTAATGAACTCAATCTCTTTACTTGTTATATGAACTAAAGCATGTATGTTATGTTAGTTCAATGTTTATGAGATGTATGATAAGCATGTTATTATGTGCTACGTGATGCATGAAAACTATTAGATTTTGCTGGGCTGTCGAGCTCAACCTTGAAAATAACCATTTTTGCAGGTTAAGGATTTAAGGTAACACTATGTGGTAGTTGAAAGACATGAATAAGATGTAATACACAAAGATTATTATTTTAGCTAAAGTTTTCATTTCTTTAAATCATGATTAAGGTTCATGAGATGTACTCAATGTTTTATGTATGTATATTTTATGTTGAGTTGTGAAGTTAAAGTTTGAACCGTCCGATGTATAAAGGATATCGATATGATATTAAGTATATATATTAACTCTGATGAACCGAATCATAAGTTGAACTTGATTCAGAGATATGTAATGATAAAGGTTATGATTCGGGGATTTAAAGTAAGATGACAGAAAAGTTTTAATTATTCCGCAAATTTCAATGGTTGTATTATCGTTTCATGATTTAAAATTTAGAGGTTGAAAGTATTATTAACGACCGAAATCGAGAATTAAATTGTATGAATTTTGGGGTCGTTACAGTTGGTATCAAAGTCGTAGGTTATAAACCTTAGCTAGGTAGGAGTACCTTAGGCTTTAACCTTAGAGAAGGGATGTGAAGATAATGAAAGAATAAGCTCAAATAGAGTTTGATCAATAAAAAGTAATTTAAGAAATTTATTAAGAAGTGATTAAAACACGCGTGAGAGGATTCAAAGAAGAATCTCGCAAAGTTATAATGATTATGAATATGAGGTTACCCAACTCCAATAATAAGGATGTAAGGTAATAATAAATAGACAGGTATATAAAAAGAGAATGATAAGGAAGTTAAGAATAAAAAGTTATATCTAAGTATGGTACAATTGTACTCTTTAGTAGTTGATATATGGTGTCTGGGCTAAACGATTCCTTCATAGAGCGAAGGTATATACGAACTAGCAACTCGGAACCTAGTTTGTTGGTTATTCGTGGGAAACCACTTAGCGTACCATATTGAAACTGTTAGAGACTCGATGTGTACCAAGTATACAAAATGGATACGTATGATGAAAATGTAGAACTTGAATGAAATGTTGAGCAATGTAAATGAAGTTAGAAATTCTTAAAGGAAGAATTGTTATATAAATAAGAAAATTCAAAGATGAATTTTGAAGAGATATAAAGATAAGAAATGTGAGTTGCCTAACTCCAATAGCCAAGATAACGAATAATGTCGTAAATGAAAGGAAAGAAATGAGATCGTAAAACAAAACGATCACGAGTTAAGAAAAGAATTTTAAGGGAGATGATTATAGAACATGATCACGACGTGATCTGTTTAAGTTATAAAAGAAAGATGGTCTGTAATGTTTGAATAATTATAGCTTAATGCTATGAAGATGGTGTACTATAAAATAGTACGAGATAACTCACGAGGAGTTATAGATGATGTGATACGAGGAATTCGTATCGAGCAAATAGCAAGTTCTAAGTAAGATAGAATTAGGAGGGATTTCAATTGAGGACTCATATGATGGCTGAGTGTACAAAACTTTGTATGGGCGAGGGTTTTGTACTTGCGCTCAGTTTATCACCTTGATAATTATTGGAATGTTGGTGTCGTGCTATCAATGTATATGTGGTGAAAAGGTGATTCTTTTCTCATGAGTATAACTGATAGTTATAAACTATTAAGATTAGTAAGATATTGTGACACCCCCAAATCATGGTACTTCATTTCCTCAAGATTTGGTGTTCACTTAATCAAAACATTCATTTCTAACTACCCAATCATAATAAAATTGAATAATAAAAAACTGCCCATACATGATTAAACTTAAATAAAAATATCCCAGGTTATCTAACCTTTAATTACAATCATTCAAATGCGAAAATTAAGTTATTACATCATTCAAAAGTCTATAACGATAAAATAAAATTACAAGTCTTCATCACTTATACATTTTTCCCTTTCCTTTGCTAGTAGTAGGTTCATTGACCTTCTTAACCTTAGCTGCAATAAGTATTTAATATGCAAGAGTGAGCAAACAAGGCTCACTTGAAATAAGAATGAATAACTTTACAACATTACAACATTTGCCAGAAATAGGCTCAATAGAACTGAATGATAGGTTCTATTAACATTTTTAAACATACTACTGAGGGTCTAATGACCACTTATCATGCCCACAGCTTATAAGTAATCTTTCAACTTTAACTTTAATAAATATAAGACTATAAGGACTCCACGTGCTTAGGGGATCAACCCTTCGTGACAATGTATTGTGCACAACCATTTCAACGTTAAGCGTAAACCTCTAATAAAAGAGTTGTTCATCTCAAAGATTTAGAATACAAGTCCGCACTCAAAGGAAGTTTGGTTTGGATACATTACAAGGTAATTTAGAATTCAACGGTCATCAACTAAGGATTAGTTGAATACAAAAGAACTAACTATATGCTATGGAATAATCATAACTGAATCGATATTTGTAAATTAATATCATGCTTTAGGAATAATCTAATAGCATAAACATTGAATAATCATAACATAATTTGCTTTGAACAATATTAAGTCAAAGTTATTGATAATTGGATACCAAGCATGCATAATGAATAGTAATTTGAACGATAAAGTTGTTCAACGCTAGAATATTAAAATATAGCTATTGCATGCTAAATAACAAGTTATATATTAAAGAAACTTGCTCAATACTAAATATATGATTTAGAATACTTCCATCCCTATGAACAATTTGATACAAGAGCTTTCTCAATAATAAACCATCTAGCTCTACGAAAGTGTAGAGTTAGTCACTTGTATAATTGAATTTGAATTAAAAACAATAATGTACTCAACGAAATTGAACTTGCACAATGAAGTTTTAGAGTTGGAAAACTTGCTCAAAAGAGTTTAAATATTCGCATAATTATAGGAGTAGAGTTAGAGAACTTGTCTTTAGCACAAGCTAACCCTTACCACTTGAATCTCAATACCCTATATATATGTCATCATGACATAACTAGTCATTACCAATCCTTTTATATCTATATAAACAAATATATACATCATATAGGTTAAATTACCAATTCACATAATCAAACTATGTTAATACTAGTTAACCCTTAATAACATGCTCATTCATAGTATAATACTACTGAAATCATCATTTAACATTTCTATTATTAACACATAACATTTATTTTCCAACTTTGTATACTTAAATAAAACTCAAAAACCATTCTAACTTTCGTCTTGCCATGAAAGACTCGAAGCCAACGTTTGGTCAAGCAGTAATGGTTCTAGCGCTACTGACATAAAACCCTATACTATTATTATGACTACACAAGCAAACTCGAGAATTCTAAGTGACCAAGCTCGGCAACAACATGAACAGAAAGCCAAATTGGCCTACAAGTTCCAATCTAAGAAGCTAATTAACATGTAATTCATATAGATACTTCATGTAAACATATTTTAAAGACTCCTAACATGTTTTTACACATACAATAACATTAACATCAAATTTATAACACCCAATTTCAATGTTTTTGGCAAAAACTCCATTTTTGACATTTTTAATGAAATTCATCACTGTAACTTTGTTTTTCAATCAAAACAGTTGATCCAAACTACAATGTTTATATTTATTCATCTACTTTCAAAATCAATAGTCAATATATATATATATATATATATATATTAACAACTAATCACACTTTAATTTGATTTTAAACAAGCCCTATTCATGTATATATATTCATATGAACACACTGTAATATAGTTTCTTAATAAAACACATAAATACATAAACTAGTTCCTCCATAATCATATATAAACCCATGAAACCTTATTATAACCAATAATTTATCATATAAAACCATATATCACATACAATTTATCCTTCATAAGATTTTTACAAAGAATTTTAGAAGAGGAAAAACTAAACTTTAAAAATAAAAAGGATTAAGATCCTACCTTTGTTTAAGAAGATGATACCCTTCCCTTTTGATCAAGAACTTTCTTTTTTCCCCAATCTTTTCTCTAAACCTCTCGAGAATTCTCTATAATTCTTCTTCTTCTCTTCCTTTTCTTCTTCTGAGTTTTTCTTTTCCCAACTCTAGTTTACGTAGTAAAAATATAACGTATATAGTAATAATATATATTAATTATATAATATAACTCTAGTTATAACTTATATCAGTTATATAAGTTTTGAAAATCAAAAGCCATAAGACTTGTTTGGCTAACATAATAAAATAATCCATTAACTCATATACCTTGTTTGGTAAAGCTAATTAAAATAAATCAATTAATCACTATACCTTGTTTGATAAAACACTATTAGAATAAATGGATTAATATGCATTAAGACATGTTTGACAAAACTTAATTAAACTATTTTAATTTATTTTAATAACTCCTTTATAGCAAAGTTATTTGACACACTTCTACTAAATTAAATAATCAATTTAATCAATTCAAATACTAATCTATTAAATTACTTTAACACATAAAGCATTCCCACATAATTATAATTTTCTTTATAATTATAAATTTGTTTAACTAACTAACACCTTATTTTAATTACAAATTCTAATTAAAATATTATGATTCATTTAATCATTATTAGCTCTCTAACTTAATTATTAAATTAAATTAGTATATAATCTCATAACAATTAATTTTCTTAGCTCCTTAATTATTTATTCAACAAATAATTAACTAAACCACATCAACTCAAATTGAACAATTATTTATTCAATAATAAACATATCCATTAAATACTTGTATAAATCAATGAATATATAATATTATAATTTAAAATTTTGGAATGTTACAGATATTATTAGGATTAGGTGCGGTTCTTAAAACTAATGCATATGGTAAGTTCGTGAATCATAATAATATGCTATGTTTTGAACCCCTTAGCGAATGGACGCCTATTGTCTGACTAGGATAAGTTCTTAAACTCATATTATTGTGGCAAGTTCCTAAACTTCTAATGTGCGGTAAGTTTGATGAACTGGGGTATAATTAAGTGTGAATGGAGTATTGAGGAAGATAGGAATAGATAGACCTATTAAGGAATGGATCATTATAGAAAGTGGAGTTGATGGTGGAATTACGGATATTCCAAATCTTCTATCTATTCTAGACTTCAAAAATTTTGACATCAAGCTAAATTCGCACTATTTGCCTTTTTGAAATGATTTTTTACTCTCGACGCATGGTGACAAATGTGTATATGTGGACTTCGGGACACTGACACATCGTTACCTGTTGAGATATGATATCACTAAAACTGATTTTTCAAAGATTTTTGAACTGTTTAAAGAATAGTCTATGCTAATTGTTTTGGCTATACGAAAATGATTTGAAAATATCAGAATGTATTTTATATCATTAATGCATCATGAAACCTGGTGCAAAGATGATAAAAACGATGGAGTTATCAGTGTAGAATTACTTAGTGTTGGATGTGATCTAAGGATCGTCAATTTCACTATGGTATGATGTAGTATGACAAAGTCACAAAATGATGAGAATCCTCAAATGACATTGTAAATACAAAGGATGCGGTATCATGACGTCATAAAAATGGTTTTTTGAGATTTCTTTATGATATGAGAATATATATATATATATATATATATATATATATATATATATATATATATATATGTATATGTATATTTGATTGATGTCCTAATTGTTGTAGAAGTCTATGTTATTTGATTCAGCTAGATGAATATTGAAAGATGTTCATTAAAGTCAAGCGTTTATTAAGAAATTATGCCAAACCAAATTGTTTTGGTGCGGATTCAGATGTTGAAAAGCTGAGGTGAACAACCCTGTAAAAGGGAACATGTTATCGGAGACAATGGTTCCGAAAGTAACACATATAGTCGTTACAAAGTTAAGATGTAATACGTTGTGCACGACGTAGTGGTGCGATAGGCTGATCACCTAGAGTACTTGTAGAGGGTGTTTTCTGTCTTTGTGATTGATAAACATTCTGTTAAAACGATTTAAAGTGTGAAGAACTGGGAGTGAAGCACTATTAAACCTAGAGATGAGTTCGTGGTCTTATGACCCCTCAACATGATTTGGAATCTTTTAAATTTTTGTTATTTATATCGCTTCCTAATTATTGAGCAATTGTGGAAGATTCTTGTTATTCTAAAAGGTGAAAGTGGAAAGGATGAGAAAATTAAGCAAAACATAATAATTTCAAGAAAGAAATGAAATTCCAGAAAAGAAGAGAAATGTGAAACTCTAAGAAGAGGAAGAGGTGAGGAATATGATGATCTTAGAAAGATCCTTAGAAAAAGAATTTGGTTTTAGAACCCAATGAATGAATAAAGTATTAACGTAACACCGAAATGTGACAAACATTGTGAATGTTTTCCAACTCTGGAGGTAGAGCTACCTCATAAGTCACTTCTCCCACTCTTCGCAGCACTTCAAAGGGCCCAATAAACCTCGGGCTTAACTTTCCCTTTTTACCAAAATGAATTTTCCCCTTCTAAGGAGAAACTTTTAGGAATACATAACTTCCTACGTCAAATGTACGATCTTACATGTGTTGATCAACATACTTCTTCTGTCGGTCTTGAGCTGCTACCAATCTTATCCTGATGAGTTTTACAACATCAGCAATTTGTTGTACTAGTTCCGGTCCTAGCAGTTGGCATTCACCGACTTCATCCCAGCACAGTGGAGTTCGGCACTTTATGTCGTACAATGCCTCGTAAGGTGGCATGCCGATGCTCGCGTGGTAATTATTATTGTAAGAAAATTCCACGAACGGTAAATGTTCTTCCCAGCTTCCTTTAAAGTCCATGCCACATGCTCTTAGCATATACTCCAATGTCTGGATTGTTCGTTCGCTTTGGCCATTTGTTTGTGGATGATAAGCAATACTCATTCACAACTGTGTTCCCATACATTCTTGTAGTCTCTTACAAAAATTAGACATGAATCACGGATCTCTATCGGACACAATTGATACAGGGACTCCGCGCCTTGAAATGATCTCTTTAATGTACAATCTTGTCAACTGATCAAGATTGAATCTAATCTTTATTGGTAGAAAGTGTGCTGATTTCATCAGCCTGTCCACTATCACCCAAATCGCATTGCATCCTCTCTGAGTAGTTGGAAGACGCACCACAAAATCCATTGTGATGTGTTCCCACTTCCATTCCGGTATTTCAAACGGCTGAAGTAATCCGCTGGGTTTTTGGTGTTCAGCCTTAACTCTTTGACATGTCAAACATTTCGCTACGCATTCTGCAACGTCCCTTTTCATATTCGGCCACCAAAAATGTCAGCGCAAATCTTGATACATCTTCGTACTTCCTGGATGAATTGAATATCTTGAGCTATGTGCTTCAGTTAAGATTTATTCTCTAATATCTGGTACTACTAGAACCCAGATTCTTCCCTCGAACCATAGTAGTCGTTCGGTATTGATTTTGTATTTTACATCGCTACCCTTAATCAGATTCTCTTTGATTTTCCCGCACTCTTCATCTTGTAGTTGAGCATCTTTCACTTTGTCCACTAGTGTTGGACCATCTTTTATTTGGAATAGTTGTTCATAGGATTCTTTTGGAAATTTGATTTCCAACTCCAGTTTTGTCATTGCTGAAATGAGCTCCTCCTGAGTTGTTATCAGCATCAACTTTTCCCGACCTTTCCTGCTTAAAGCATCTGCAACCACATTAACTTTGCTTGGGATGATAAAAGATCTCACAATCGTAATCTTTTATCAATTCCATCCACCTTCTTTGACGCATGTTCAAATCCTTCCGAGTGAAAATATACTTGAGACTTTTGTGGTCCGTGTAGATCTCACATTTCTCTCCATAAAGATAGTGTCTCCATATCTTCAGAGCAAATACAATTACAGCCAATTCCAAATCATGAGTCAGATATCCTTCCTCATAATCCTTCAGTTGTCTTGACGCATATGAAATAACTTTGTCGTTCTGCATAAGAACATAACCCAATCCTTTGTGTGAGGCATCACTATACACCACAAAGTTTCATGTATTATCTGGTAATGCCAACACAGGTGCTATACTTAGCTTTTTCTTCAAATCTTGAAAACTTTCTTCACACTTTTCAGTCCAAACAAATTTTACAGTCTTCCTTGTCAAATTTGTTAGCGGAGTGGCTATCTTAGAAAAAACTTGAATAAATCTTCTATAATAACCGGCCAGTCCCAAGAAACTCCTCACTTCTGACGGTGTTCTTGGTTGTTCCCAATTGATTACAACTTCCACTTTTGATGGATCCATTGAAATCCCATCTTTGTCAATCACGTGCCCAAGAAATAATACACGATCTAGCAAAAATTCGCACTTAGAGAATTTTGCATACAACTTTTCCTTTCTTAGTGTTTCCAATGTTAAATGTAAGTGTTCCACGTGTTCTTCTTGAGTTTTGGAATACACTAGAATGTCGTCAATGAATATCACTATAAACTTGTCTAAGAATGGTTTAAAAACCCTATTCATCAAATCCATGAATGTAGCAGGGGCATTAGTTAAACCAAAAGACATCACCAGAAACTCGTAATGTTCGTACCGAGTTCTGAATGCCGTTCTAGGTATATCCTCCTTTTTTACCTTCAATTGGTGATACCCACTTCTCAAATCAATTTTCGAGAAATATTTAGCACCATTCAACTGATCAAATAAGTCATCTATTCTAGGCAACGGATACCTGTTCTTAATAGTGACCTTGTTTAACTCCCTATAATCAATGCAAAGACGCATTGATCCGTCCTTCTTCTTCATGAATAAAACTGGCGCTCCCCACGACGATACGCTTGGTTGAATATATTTCTTGTCCAGCAGCTCTTGCAACTGTACCATCAGTTCCTTCATTTCTACCGGAGCCATTCTGTACGGGGCCTTCAATATTGGTGTTGTTCCCGGTGCCAAGTCGATCACGAACTCTATTTCTCTGTCAGGCAGAAGTCCTGGAAAATCCTCTAGAAACACGTCTTCAAATTCCCTCACCACTGATATCTCTTCTAGTTTCACAACCTTCTTCTGAGTATCGACTATGTAAGCTAACTAGCCCACACAGCCTTGACTCAACAATTTCTTGGCCTGCATAGTCGTCAGACATTTCATTTGTCTAGGCGACTTGCTTCCATAAAATACTACATTTGACGGAGTCATAAGGTTTACACACTTCTTGCGATAATCAATTATCGCTCCATATTTGAATAGTCAATCCATTCCTAAAATAACATCAAACTCTCCAAGTCTAA
Source organism: Panax ginseng (assembly GCA_020205605.1). Classification (NCBI taxonomy): domain Eukaryota; kingdom Viridiplantae; phylum Streptophyta; class Magnoliopsida; order Apiales; family Araliaceae; genus Panax; species Panax ginseng. Next base: position 71,699,800 of record CM035136.1, read on the forward strand.
TTGGCATCAGATCTACCAACAAGTTATTCTCCTTAATATTCACCCTACAGTTCTTGTATACGAATCTAATAGGGAATACTTCTTTATTCGCAATTTCTATGTTCAAAGGAAAATTCAATTCTTCACTAGGCATTCCTAACCTCTTAGCAAATTCTTCAGATATAAAAGAACAAGTAGCACCCGAATCAAATAATACATAAGCATTTATATCATTGATTGGGATAATACCTGACACGACATCTTTTGATTGTACAACATCCTGCACAGTCATGTTGAAGGTTCTAGCTATGGGTTTGTTTGATGCTGCAGGTCCTGTAATGGCCCATGTACCTCCATTGTTACCTTCATTGCTTTTTGTAGTGACTCCATCCTTCTTCTTATGGCATTCACGAGTAAAGTGATCCTTGGATCTACACATGAAGCATACATTCTTCTTTGGTTGAGTGAAATTTGGGGCGATGTGACCCTCCTGGCCACAATTAAAGCAAACTCGTTTCCCCATCAAGCACGCACCCTTGTGAAATTTCCTGCATGTCACACATTCTTCAAACTTTTTGTTTTGCTGGTTACCCTACAGGTTTCCAGCACCCATGTTTCCATTCTACTACCTCTTCAAACTGTTGTTGTTGTTATTGTTTCCACCGCTACCACCTCTATTCTTAATCTCATTTTCCCTATTCTTCTTCTTTTGTTCCTAATTGAACTTTGTCACTGCCTCGCCTCCACCTTCAGCGAGTACTACCTTCTCCATCACTGCTACAAACGTCTTCAATTGGAACAAGGAAACCCTACTGTACAGCCAAGGCTACAGTCCCTGTTCAAATCTCTTCGCCTTACGCTCATTTGTGCTGACCTGATATGGCGCAGACCTCGCCAATTCGTTAAATTTTGTGGCATACTCAGATACAGTCATCGTTCCCTGCTTTAATTCCAAAAACTGCAATTCTAACTGACTCTTTGAACTCTCCAGAAAATAGGTCTCGAAGAACAACTCCTTAAACCTATCCCAGGTCATCACTCCTGGCCCTTCACGAGTTTTATTGGCCTGCCACCAATAACTAGCTTCTGCTTTCAACATAAATGTTGCGGAAGCAGTCTTCTGATCATCCCCTACCCTAGCGACATCGAATATATTTTCTATCTCCATAATCCAGGTTTGTGCTTCGACTAGATTCATGGACCCATAGAATTCAGGTGGTCTAACCGCATTGAAATCCTTAAATGTTGTACCATGGTGTTGTGGTTGATTCTGCAACGCTCTTGTCAGTAGCGTCACTAGTTGTTGAACGGGATTACCATCAACATTGTCGTTATTGGTTCCTTCAGTAGTTCTCTGTCGTGGTGGTTGACGTCTAGGAGGTATTTTCTGTTAAAATACATTCATTAGATTATTATTCAACTCTTTTAAGAAATTTCTACTTAACTTGCCTCCAAAAGACATAACCACATAACACATAACACTTTGAATAAAGTAACTACTTTTATTTATTCATAACCTTTTTGAAACATAAAACAATAGCATCACTACTATTTACATTACTTTCCTGAACTACAAAAGTTTCAAGACAACATCATAGTCATATCCCATAGGTTGCATAACACTTGGGATTTAAAATTTATTTAACATTTCATTCATCGTACAACAACTACGATGTTTTATTAAGATACTTCTTAGCCCTATCACGTTCTTCTTCCATGACCCGGAACATTGTTCTGCGATCTAATACGTATGATGGCAGCGTCTCGAACTGAATTGGATATCCCATGACCCAATCTTGAGCTCGATTAATTGCGGTGTTATATACTTTATTCATCTCTTCCATCTTCATCCTCTTTGCTTGTGCGTCTCTTGCTACTAATCTGGTTCATTGAAAAGCTTCCTCGTAAGCATCTTCAGCACTTGCCCTCTTAGAAACTTCTTCTCTCAGCTTGTTCTTCAGTTCAGCGACCACTTCGATCAGTTGTTTTTTCTCTCATTCAGTCTGTACTAGTTTCTCCTCGACATTTGTCAGTCATTCTTCATGATCCTGGATCTCGCCGTCTTTTTGTGTCATTATGGTCTGTTGTTCAGCAACTATCTCCTTCAACTCTTCAACTGTATCCTGAAGTTCCACATTACGGTTGTAGACTTCATCATACATACGAGCAGCCATCGAGGTTAATGGAGTCTCCTCCTCCTCGTCCTCGTCATCCTCATCCTCCTGTGGCAACTCAATGGGATCCTCTTCATCTATTTCCACGTTATCATCATCGTCTTCAACTACTGTGACTAACGGGGCTGACTCCCGTGGCAGTAGTTGTTCCCAAACTACCTGAATGTCGTGAGGCTCCTCCTCTACAGGAATTTGAGGTCCCTCCTCCCTAGCCTGACTGGATTCTCCGACATTAGTCATCCTGACAACAAAGTTTTAAACTTTTAATTATTAATCATTTCTACTCGACACTCACGAGTACATAAACTATAAACACATAAGCATATAAGTGTCTTATTACTTCTTCCTTAAAACTCGATAAGAGTTATCTCCACTATCTTTTCAAAGGTTACTTCCTAAGGCTTCCCCCCCCCCCACCTAAGGTTCAAAACCTAAAGCTTTGATACCAACCTATGACACCCCCAAATCCTGGTACTTCATTTCCTCAAGATTTGGTGTTCACTTAATCAAAACATTCATTTCTAACTACCCAATCATAATAAAATTGAATAATAAAAACCTGCCCATACAAGATTAAACTTAAATACAAATATCCCAGGTTATCTAACCTTTAATTACAACCATTCAAATGTAGAAATTAAGTTATTACATCATTCAAAAGTCTATAACGATAAAATAAAATTACAAGTCTTCATCACTTGTACATTTTTCCCTTTCCTTTACTAGTAGTAGGTTCATTGGCCTTCTAAACCTTAGCTGCAATAAGTATTTAATATGCAAGAGTGAGCAAACAAGGCTCACTTGAATTAAGAATGAATAACTTTACAACAGTACAACATTTTCCAGAAATAGGCTCAATAGAACTGAATGATAGGTTCTATTAACATTTTTAAACATACTACTGAGGGTCTAATGACCACGAATCATACCCAAAGTTATAAGTAATCTTTAAACTTTAACTTTAACAGTCATAAGACTATAAGGACTCCACGTACTTAGGGGGATCAACCATTCATACAATGTATTGTGCACAATCATTTCAACGCTAAGCGTAAACCTCTAATAAAAGAGTTGTTCATCTCGGTATTTAGAATACAAGTCCGTACCAAAGGAAGTTTGGTTTGGATACATTACAAGGTAATTTAGAATTCAACGGTCATCAACTAAGGATTAGTTGAATATAAAAGAACTAACTGTATACTATGGAATAATCATAACTGAATCGATATTTGTAAATTAATATCATGCTTTAGGAATAATCTAATAGCATAAACATTGAATAATCATAACATAATTTGCTTTGAACAATATTAAGTCAAAGTTGTTGATAATTGGATACCAAGCATGCATAATGAATAGTAATTTGAACGATAAAGTTGTTCAACACTAGAATATTAAAATATAGCGATTGCATGCTAAATAACAAGTTACATATTAAAGAAACTTGCTCAATACTAAATATACGATTTAGAATACTTGCATCCATATGAACAATTAGATACAAGAGCTTTCTCAATAATAAACCATCTAGCTCTACGAAAGTGTAGAGTTAGTCACTTGTATAACTGAATTTGAATTAAAAACAATAATGTACTCAACGAAATTGAACTTGCACAATGAAGTTTTAGTGTTAGAAAACTTGCTCAAAAGAGTTTAAATATTCGCATAATTATAGGAGTAGAGTTAGAGAACTTTCCTTTAGCACAAGCTAACCCTTACCACTTGAATCTCAATACCCTATATATATGTCATCACGACATAATTAGTCATTACCAATCCTTTTATATCTATATATACATCATGTAGGTTAAATTACCAATTCACATAATCAAACTATGTTAATAGAAGTTAACCCTTGATAACATGCTCATTCATAGTTTAATACTACTGAAATCATCATTTAACATTTCTATTACTAACACATAACATTTATTTTCAAACTTTGTATACTTAAATAAAACTGTCAGGACCATTCGCTTAACTTCAAGATCATCATGAAATATGAAATAATTGCCACGAGACTTAGGCTAACGTTTATGCCGCAAGACATGGTGTTGTTGGCACCAATGGTATGAAACCTATCTTCTTTGGGCGCATCACAAGCGCCAAAACTCCAATCCGGTGACCAAGCTCTTAATAACATGAATGTAGAAAGCCAAATTGGCCTGCAAGCTCCAATCTAACAAGCTAATTAACATGTAATTCATATAGATACTTCATGTAAACATATTGTAAAGACTCCTAACATGTTTTTACACATACAATAACATTAACATCAATTTTATAACACCCAATTTCAATGTTTTTTGGCAAAACTCCATTTTTGACATTTTAATGAAATTCATCATCAGTATTTTGTTTTTCAATCAAAACAGTTGATTCAAACTACCATGTTTATGTTTATTCATCTACTTTCAAAATCAATAGTTAATATATATATATATATATATATATATATATATATATATATATATATATATATATATATATATATATATATTAACAACTAATCACACCTTAATTTGATTTTAAAAAGTCATATTCATGTATATATATTCAATGAACACTTTGTAATATAGTTTCTTCATAAAACACATATATAAATAAACTAGTTCCTCTATAATCATATATAAACCCATGAAACCATCATATAACAAATAATTTATCATATAAAACCATATATCACATACAATTTATCCTTCATGAAGATTTTTACAAAGAATTTTAGAAGAGGAAAAACTAAACTTTAAAAATAAAAAGGATTAAGATCCTACCATTGTTTAAGAAGATGATACCTTTCCCTTTTGATCAAGAACATTCTTTTTCCCCAATATTTTCTCAAAACCTCTCAAGAATTCTCTCTAATTCTTCTTCTTTTCTTCCTTTTCTTCTTCTGTGTTTTTCTTTTCCCAACTCTAGTTTACGTAGTAAAAATATAACGTATATAGTAATAATATATATTAATTATATAATATAACTCTAGTTATAACTTATATCAGTTATATAAGTTTTGAAAATCAAAAGTCATAAAGCTTGTTTAGCTAACATAATAAAATAACCCATTAACTCATATACCTTGTTTGGTAAAGCTAATTAAAATAAATCAATTAATCCCTATACCTAGTTTGATAAAACACTTTTAGAATAAATGGATTAATATGCATTAAGACATGTTTGGTAAAAATAAATTAAACGCTTTTAATTTATTTTAATAACTCCTTTATAGCAAGGTTATTTGACACACTTCTACTAAATTAAATAATCAATTTAATCAATTAAAATAATAATCTATTAAATTACTTTAACACATAAATCATTCCTACATAATTATAATTTTCTTTATAATTATAAATTTATTTAACTAACTAACACCTTATTTTAATTACAAATTCTAATTAAAATATTATGATTCATTTAATCATTATTAGCTCTCTAACTTAATTATTAAATTAAATTAGTATATAATCTCATAACAATTAATTTTCTTAGCTCCTTAATTATTTATTCAACAAATAATTAACTAAACCACATCAACTCAAATTGAACAATTATTTATTCAATAATAAACATATTCATTAAATACTTATATAAATCAATGAATATCTAGTATTATAATTTTAAATTCGAATGTTACGAGATATTATTAGGATTAGATGCGGTTCTTAAAACTAATGCATATGGTAAGTTCATGACTCATAATAATATGCTATGTTTTGAACCCCTCAGCGAATGGACGCCTATTTTCTGACTAGGATAAGTTCTTAAATTCATATTATTGTGGCAAGTTCCTAAACTTCTAATGTGCGGTAAGTTTGATGAACAAGGGTATAATTAAGTGTGAATGGAGTATTGAGGATGATAGGAATAGATAGACCTATTAAGCAATGGATCATTATAGAAAGTGGAGTTGATGGTGGAAGCATGGCTATTCCAAATCTTCTAGCTATTCTAGACTTCAAAAATTTTTACATCAAGCTAAATTCGCACTATTTGCCTTTTTAAAATGATTTTTTACTCTCAACGCATGGTGACAAATGTGTATGTGTGGACTTCGGGACACTGACACATCGTTACCTGTTGAGATATGATATCACTAAAACTGATTTTTCAAAGATTTTTGAACTGTTTAAAGAATAGTCTATGCTAATTGTTTCGGCTAGACGAAAATGATTTGAAAATATCAAAATATATTTTATATCATTAATGCATCATGGAACCTGGTGCAAAGATGATAAAAACGATGGAGTTATCAGTGCAAAATTTATTAGTGTTGGATGTGATCTAAGGATCGTCAGCCCACTATGGTATGATGTAGTATAACAAAGTCACAAAATGATAGAATCCTTAAACAGACTGTAAATACAGTGCAGTATCATGACGTCATAAAAATGGTTTTTTTTTAGATTTCTTTATGATATGAGAATATATATATATATATATATATATATATATATATAAATTTCGTTTGATATCCTAATTGTTGTAGAAGTCTATGCTATTTGATTCAGCTAGATGAATATTGAAAGATGTTCATTAAAGTCAAGCGTTTCTTAAGAAGTTATGCCAAACCAAATTGTTTTGGTGCGGATTCAGATGTTGAAAAGCTGAGGTGAACAACCCTGTAAAAGGTAACATGTTATCAGAGACAATGGTTCCGAAAGTAACGCATATAGTCGTTACGAAGTTAAGATGTAATATGTTGTGCACGACGTAAGGGTACGATAGGTTGATCACCTAGAGTACTTGTAGAGGGTGTTTTCTATCTTTGTGATTGATAAAAATTATGTTAAAATGATTTAAAGTGTGAAGAACCGGGAGTGAAGCACTATTAAACTTAGAGATGAGTTCATGGTCTTATGACCCCTCAACATGATTTGGAATCTTTTAATTTTTTGTTATTTATATCGCTTCCTAATTATTGAGAAATTGTGGAAGATTCTTGTTATTCTAAAAGGTGAAAGTGGAAGGGATGAGAAAATTAAGCAAAACATAATAATTTCAAGAAAGAAATGAAATTCTAGAAAAGAAGAGAAATGTGAAACTCTTAGAAGAGGAAGAGGTGAGGAATATGATGATCTTAGAAAGATCCTTAGAAAAAGAATTTGGTTTTAGAACCCAATGAATGAATAAAATATTAACGTAAAATCTATTTTGATAGATTGAATTAATAAAGATTAATAAATAAAATTTTAAGGACGAAATTCTTAGAAGAAACGGTGAATGTAATACCCGAGTGTTTATGATAACGATCCTTAGAAAAGGAAATGAATGGGTTAAAAAATATATAATACTCAAAATATAATTGAGTATAAGTAAAGTTTATGAAATAAAAATTACAAGAATTTATTATGAAGAATGGTGGTAGTGGTAATCAATAAAACCTATATTAAGGTAATGTGTTGAAGATATTCAACGATAAATTTTTAAAAGAGATTTGGTGAAAACCTGAGTAAGGTAGGCTTTCGGTTATTCAGAGGACGGAATCCTTGAAAGGAGGGAAGGATGTGACAACCCGAATTTTTAGAAGTTATTAAAATAGTAATTTAATAATTAAAATTCTTATTACGAGATGTTTTGAGTTTGAGTATGTATATGTATGTGCTGTATATTTTGAAATATGTGATCTGGTGTGAAGAGAAATATATATATTCATATATTGGGAAAGTGAGGTTTAATATTACCCTGAATTATTTGTTTATCTGTATTTTCGATTATGGGGACAAAATCTTTTTAAGGAGGGAAAAATATGACAATCCAGGATTTTAGTAATTGTAATTTAAAATATTTATTAAATGAAATAAATATTTTATTGATGTAGTTATTATTAGTAAATATTTATGACTAGATAATATTCTAAATTAAATTAATTTATAATTTAGCGAATTGTAATATAACATGAGATGTTATATTGTTGTTTTAATTTAATAATTTAAGATGGTATGATAAGTTATTAAATAAAAAATTATAATGAGATTATAATTTTGTGATATTTGTTTATGTAGAATATTTATTTTAAATATAGTATGTGTAATTAATTTATTTGATTATTATTGGATATGGAAATCCAAATAAATAACATGTGATTATAAATTATAAACTAAATTGTTTATTAAAATAAATTAATGGAGTTTAATTTAGTTTATGCCAAACAAAGCTTAAATATATTAAGTATTTAAACTTTAAAGGGTTTTGCCAAACAAAGTCTTATGGCTTTTGGATTTTAATTTTTTTTAAATTTAAATAATCTAAATAAAATAAATCAAAGTAATAAATATAATATATTTATAATCTATACGTTATATGTTGTAACTGATTAGGCTTATTATGGCCATGTCAGTTTTCTTTTATTATTACGCATACATGGTTATCAGTTTTGGGTTATACGTAGTCTAGTTTTCTAAGCTTAAGATTACAGAGAACTTGAGAGAGATTGAGAGGAAACCTAAGAATTTCAAGGTGATTATCAATTGATTAACAAGGATTATCTTAGCAAATTGAAGGTAATTTCAAAATTTTAGTATTAAATATGCATATATGTTCTAATATGTTTTACGTTATGTATTTCTATCCTCTGTGAATTCAAAATTTTAAGTTGATGATTATACAACTGAGTAACTGTAGTTATAGGTGTTTATGATGATAAGGGTTTGGGTTTAAACAAGAATTGTATGCTAATTACAATTAAAAGTAGGAAAATTAATGACAATGTTTGTATTTTTCATATGGCTTATTTAAGTACCAATTTTGGTGATCAATTTGTATGCTAAATTGTAAATTGGGTCTTATTTATGCTAGTTCATTAAGAAACGAAGAGGACGTAGTTTGAACGAGGTGATTTGGTGAAAAATTGAGATTATAGTGATGATTTTTGTGAAGAAACTCAAAAATAGAGTTTTCATATGAAAACATGGAAATTGAGGAGTTAAAATAGTAAAAAGTGTTGTTAAATTGGTCTATGTTGATGAATATGTTAGCAATTATGTTTATGATAGTTTCATATTTATTTTATATGTTAATTTCACTATTTGGTGGGTGAAATTCATGTTAGTTGGGCTAAAAACGGCTATTGTTCATCATTGTTTACATTTTTCATCATGTGCTCGGTAGCAATTTCTGGCTGGTGCCAAGGCAAAAACTACGTTACTTACTGTGTTGTGTATGTGCTTGATTACGCCATACATCGATCTGAAAGCGAGAGACTTAGATTCTTTCTGTGCTTGCAGATTTTGAGTAGCATCACCACTTGGTCATAATATTTCTTATTGGGCTAGTTGAGCTCACCCTTTCTTTCATTGTTCTCTTCAGGAAATGAGAATATAGCTGGGACGAGTCGAGGAATGGAGTGATGGCCCATGATAAATGGCTTTAGTAGTCCTCACTATTCTACGGAATAATGTGATAATAATTATAATGAGGACACCATTGAGTGTGGATATTATCTAGATGACAATATTCTTGTGACGCCCCCAAAACAGGTATACATCACCCATCTTGAGTCGCCAGATACAAGGTAGTGAATACAAATACAACTTAATTATACAACAGTCGTGTAAAATACGACAAAACATAGGTTGTGAGTTTTAATACAAATATTGTCATCTAGACAATATCCACACTCAATGAGTCCTCATTACACTTATTATCACACTATTTCACATAATAGTGAGGACTACTAATGCACCATCTAGGACCATCACTCTGTTCCCCGACTAGTCCCAGCTACGTTCTCATTTCCTGAAGAGAACAATGAAAGAAAGGGTGATCTCAACTAGCCCAGTAAGAAATATTATGACTAAGATAATGCAGAATAAATTATCATTAGCCTTCAACAATGTTAAACTGATAGAATATAATAGACAATAATTTTAACTGCAGCGGAATAAACAATCAATTAGAAGAGTCAAGTAAGGTATAAAATCTACTATCTTCTATGATTTAAAAAGTTTTTCATCAACTTTATCGCTGAGACTCAGCTTAATAAATAAAATCCAATCATCCCTGCTCCACGGCCAAGGATATTCATGTAATCATCAATGGTTATGACAATACCGAATAATCCCTAGTCATAATCATACAAACAACTGTCCACCAATGAACTACATGCCAATAAGGACTTTTACCACATCATTCGTCACATTACGGTCATGATTATACCGAATAATCCATGGTCATAATCATACCAAGTCCATCTATGCACGTAAGCCAAAGATGACTTTCATTAAAATATAAGCATGAGGATGATGACAATAACATAACAATTCAATAAAACAAGTTCAAGAATAAATTTTAAAGATTAATAAATTAATTTATCCTGAACTCAATAACGTCCAAATTCTCAACATGATAATTCTTTGTGGAGTAAAATTCAAGAATGCTCAGAAGAATATTTCAATGAAAAGATACTGGATGAAGCACAAATATCAAGGATATTCCACTAATTTCATGGAGTATAGAAGCCAAAGCTTTAACCAACTGAGTATAATATAATATATGAAACTGCAAATGGATTTTTGCCCATCATACGGTAATCCACGTAGACAGTTCATTTCCACAATTTAATAAGGAATGAATACGAAGGATCATTCACCATGCATGTGGTAATCCACAAAGACAGGTTATTCCAACAGAATAATAGAGAATGGAATAACAGAAGGATTCACCATGCGTGCAATAGATTGCATAGACATGTTATTCCCAACAGAATAATAAATAATGGAACCAGGTCCGGCATAAATGCACAGACAGGATATTTCGACAGAATAATAAATAATGGAACCAGGTCCGGCGTAAATGTACAGACAGGATATTCCGACAGAATAATAAAGAACGGAATATTAGAAGAATTTTACCATGTATGCGGTACTTCGCATAAACAGGTTATTCCAACAGAATAATAAGAATGGAATAACAACAGAATTCACCATGCATGAGATAGACCGCACAGACAGGTTATTCCAACAGAATAATAAAGAATGGAATAACAGAAGCTCTCTTCATGAATACGAAAGAATAATACCCCTTACGGGTACAACAAATAATATCCCTTACCTTAGAAGAAACTGGATATTGGAAAAGTGATGTAGCAAAATACTTTTCTTCTTTCTCTCTATAGTTTCTTTCTCTAGAGTTTCAGTGAATTCGTTAGAAATAATTAAGGAATGAACTTCTATTTATAGAAGAACTGAAAGTGGCTCTTGGTCTTAACGAAGGGTCAAAATGACTCTAGGTAATATTGAAGAGACAACTACTATTTATGAAGTGACAATTAACTCTTGGAACACCGAAGAGACAAATAACTCTTGAAAAGCTGAAGAGACAAATAACTCTTGGAAAACTGAAGGGACAAATAACTCTTGGAAAACTGAAGGGACAAGTTACTATTAAAACTTTAAATCAACGATCCATATTGATTTACTATTATAATTTCAACCAACGGTCTGAAAAATTAGCACATCTCCTCATGGAATAATATTGTACCCAAAAATGATTTGGACTAGAAAGAAATATATTCTACGGGTGAATAGTATCCCGTGAATAGTAACTCGTGAATAATAACTCATGAATAGTAATTTCGACACGAAAAGTGCCCCGAATACCCAATTAAACAATATAACCTCTAGACATCAATTATTATTGAAACAAAAATCGATTTCAACTAACACAAATAATTCCAACACAATGGAACTATAAAATTCATCTTTAATCAACATGAACTTATTCATCATTAATATTATAACTCATAATATTTAACAACTAAGTCGTTCCCAAGAAAGAAGGGCTTTCCGATAAGGATTTCTCCTTATTGGCGCGCAATTAGGTGACCAAACCTCTCATTGACAGAACTTCTAGACATTGTCAATATTGCAAATGATAATATGAATAACTTTGTCGTCTCAATTATTGATTTAATAATATATCATATTATGCAGATGATACTGTAACAATAATTGAATCAATAATATGAGAGATATGATGCAGCAATTATTGTAGCAATAATTGAGTATAACTGAATGACTTATGATGTAAGCATCAATAATCAATACCATGTGCTACTATGCAACCACGCGTATTACTGTACTTTTACTACTGAGTAGTTCAACAGTTTTAACGGTAACACTCGCCATTATTTTTAATAAAAGATAATTCTGTCATTTTCTAACTACGACAATACTTTCGTTGTGGGTTCACCAATGATTGTGCCGTCCTACAGATATTCCCGACAAAAAGAATATTCCCCGACCAAACGAATATTTTATAACAACTTGCATACTTTGTAAAATTTATAAATATTACCCACAACTATAACATTATATCAAATCCACACCGTAATATTAAAAAAATTATTTTGAGATATTTAAATCTTTATTCATAAAATCTGGGGTCTCACAATCTCCCATCCTTATGAAATTTCACCCTCAAAATTTAGTATGTACCTGGTATGCCGAAGAGGTGAGGATACATTGACTTCATTTCAGATTCTAACTCTTGAGGTATAACCTTTGAGTGTCTAATATAATCCTTCTTATCCAAGATTTTAACACGTATCTCCTCATACATTAAATCATCCGCTATCTCGTTCGGTTCAAAATTAATAATGTGGTTCGGGTCGTCCCCATATTTACGTAACGTCGATACGTTAAAAATATTATGAACACGCGACATACTTGGCTGTAAAACGGGTCTATAGGCCATAGTTCCTACTCGATCAAGGATTTCAAATGGGCCAAATAAATCGAGGGTTGAGATTTCATCTATTCGTCGATTCTTGCTTCTAGAATAATGCCCTCTTGAACCTTCTTAATACTTCACATTCATCAGCTCCAGGTGTGTAGCTTGAGCGACTTTAACTTTATCGATTAAAGTCTATTCTACTCGTATATTTGTTATCTTCACGTGGGTCCCTAGAGTCTTTAACTCTATCTCTATCATTTGTAAGTTATACGAAATGGGTCTTTGTGTTAACAGCATCACACTCGTAAACACATACGATCATCTACTCAACTCGTCAGCTACCACATTCGTTTTTTCCACGATGATATTGAATGGTACGATCATAATCTTCAACAGCTCGAAACAACGTCTTTGGCACATTACACGTTCGTTTTGGGTGAAGGAAATATTTGAGGGTTTTAGCAATGGGTTTTGTACTGGGGTCAATACAAAATTCGATTTCACGCTCTAGGGTAGGCTAAGAAGTCTTCATGAATACGTCAAGAAACTTATTAACAATAGAAATATCATTCAAAATTGTGACTCTCATCCAAGACTTGGATAACACGTCACATTGATACCTATCAACTTGCCACCGTTATTCACAACGTCCCCTACGAAAATTTCGGCTTCGGTGCATTCCATACAAGGAAGTTACCAGCGAAAGGCTCAGGGCTCTTTACTTATGAATTGATATGACAATGATTGACTTTAGTGGTTTGGTTGCTTGAATTCGCATAACAGGTTGGTTAGGAATATGAAAGCTAACAACCTTACGTAAAGCATGATAAGTAGTTAACCAATCGATTCCTAAAATCACATCAAAGGCAAGTATTTTCAAAGAGATAAGATCGATAGGTAACGTGAAAGTGTCGATTTGAATCAACAAGATCTATAAAATAGTGGAGGTAACGAAGGTTTCTATATCGAAGCTTCAACCAATACGTCAAAGTCTAATCTCTCTAGAGTCAAATTTAAATGTTGAGCGCAAGCAAGAGAGATAAAAGAATGGGTAGAACCGGTATCTAATAAGGTATAGACTTCCTAAAAATTTATAATTAACTAACCCGTGCTAACTTTGTTTAGGTTACTCGCTTTTTGAGAAGTCACAAAAAACGCTCTCCCTGAAACCACCGACTTTGTTTTGTCCGTATCTGCCTTTGGTGCCACCGTTCTAGCTGGACTTGTCTTCACTAAATGACAAAATCGAGCTAAATGACCTTCTCTTCTTGAAGTTTCCACTTCTATTATCTTGGCCATGATTACCACAGAAGTGGTTACCATTCCTGGCATGATAATTTCCCCCATAATGGTTGTCATTATTCTGATGGTCGTTGCCACCGGTATGATTATTATCGTGTTGTTGGTCGTTACCTTTTGGTTGAGGTAACTCAACGGTCTCATGTGCTTCACTGCTTATCTCAGTATTTTTAGATGACATTTTCAAACACTGTCACACAAAACAAGGGTTAATTAACATATCACATATGATCCCTATACTCTGACCGACCAATTAAATACCAAATAAACTTAGGTAGGTCATACTAGTGAAGGAATTCCCCATCTCTCCCCTCCTAGTTCTTGTCTCACATCTCAACCAGGGATCATATCCCTAAGCTTTGATACCAACTGTGACACCCCCAAAATAGGTATACATCACCCATCTTGAGTCGCCAGATACAAGGTAGTGAATACAAATACAACTTAATTATACAACAGTCGTGTAAAATACGACAAAACATAGGCTCTTTGTTTTAATACAAATATTGTCATCTAGACAATATCTACACTCAATGGAGTCATCATTACATTTATTATCACACTATTTCACAGAATAGTGAGGACTACTAATGCACCATCTAGGACCATCACTCTATTCCCCGACTAGTCCCAGCTACGTTCTCATTTCCTAAAGAGAACAGTGAAAGAAAGGGTGATCTCAACTAGCCCAGTAAGAAATATTATGACTAAGATAATGCAGAATAAATTATCATTAGCCTTCAACAATGTTAAACTGATAGAATATAATAGACAACAAGTTTAACTGCAGCGGAACAAACAATCCATTAGAAGAGTCAAGTAAGGTATAAAATCTACTATCTTCTATGATTTAAAAAGTTTTTCATCAACTTTATCGTTGAGACTCAGCTTAATAAATAAAATTGAATCATCAATGCTGCACGACCAAGGATATTCATGAAATCATCAATGGTTATGACTATACAAAATAATCCCTGGTCATACCAACAACTATCCACCAATGAACTACAGGCCAATGAGGACTTTTACCACATCATTCGTCACATTACAGTTATGATTATACCGAATAATCCCTGGCCATAATCATACCAAGTCCATCTATGCACGTAAGCCAAAGATGACTTTCATCACAATATAAGCATGAGGATGATGACAATGACATAACAATTCAATAAAACAAGTTTAAGAATAAATTTTAAAGATTAATAAATTAATTTATCCTGAACTCAATAACGTCCAAATTGTCAACATGATACTGCTTTGTGGAGTAAAATTCAAGAATTCTTAGAAGAATATTTCCATGAAAAGATACTGGATGAAGCACAAATATCAAGGATATTCCACTAATTTTATGGAGTATAGAAGCCAAAGATTTAACCAACTGAGTATAATAGAATATATGAAATTGCAAATGGATTTTTGCCTGCCATGCGGTAATCAACGTAGATAGATCATTTCCACAATTTAATAAGGAATGAATATGAAGGATCGTTCACCATGCATGTGGTAATCCACATAGACAGGTTATTCCAACAGAATAATAAAGAATGGAATAATAGAAGGATTCACCATACGTGCGATAGACTGCACAGACATGATATTCCGACAGAATAATAAATAATGGAACCAGGTCCGGCGTATACGCACAGATAGGATATTTTGACATAATAATAAATAATGGAACCAGGTCCGGCGTAAACTCACAGACAGAATATTCTGATAGAATAATAAAGAACAGAATATTAGAAGAATTTCACCATGTATGCGGTACTTCGCATAAATAGGTTATTCCAACAGAATAATAAAGAAAGGAATAACAGAAGCTCTCTTCATGAATACGAAAGAATAATACCACTTACGGGTACAATAAATAATATCCCTTATCTTAGAAGAAACTGGATATTGGAAAAGTGAAGTAGCAGAATACTTTTCTTTTTTCTCTATATAGTTTCTCTCTCTAGAGTTTTAGTGAATTCGTAAGAAATAATGAAGGAATGAACTTCTATTTATAGAAGAACTGAAAGTGGCTCTTGGTCTTAACGAAGGGTCAAAATGACTCTTGGTAATATTGAACAGACAACTACTATTTACGAAGGACAATTAACTCTTGGAACAACCAAGAGGCAAATAACTCTTGGAAAGCTGAAGGGACAAATAACTCTTGGAAAATTGAAGGGACAAATAACTCTTGGAAAACTGAAGGGACAAGTTACTATTAAAACTTTAAATCAACGATCCATATTGATTTACTATTATAATTTCAACGAACGGTCTGAAAAATTAGCACATCTCCTCATGGAATAATATTGTACCCAAAAATGATTTGGACTAGAAAGAAATATATTCTACGGGTGAATAGTATCCCGTGAATAGTAACTCGTGAATAATAACTCATGAATAGTAACTCGTGAATTGTAATAAATCCGAGAATTTAAAGTGTTATATTAAATATTTATTGAATTATATAAGTATTTAATGGATATGTTTATTGTTGAATAAATAGTTGTGTAATTTGATCTCGATTTGATTTAGTTAATTATTTGTAAGTAAATAATTGAGAGTTAAGAAAATTAATTGTTATGAGATAATATTCTAATTTAATTTAATAGTTAAGTTAGAGAGTTTATAATAATTAAATGAATTATTATATTTTGAATTGAATTTGTAGATAAAATGAAGTGTTAGTTGATTAAAAAGTTATAATGATAAAAGAAATTATAATTATGTGGTATTGATTTATGTGTTAAAGTAATTTAATAAATTAGTATTAGAATTAATTAAATTGATTATTAAAATTTAATTAAATAAAATGGTGACAAATAACCTTAATATAAATGAGTTATTAAAATAAATTAAAGGAGTTTAATTTAGTTTTGGCCGAACAAGTCTTAATGCATATTAAGTCGTTAATCTAATGATGTTTTACCAAACAAGGTATATGGATTAATTAATTAATTTTAATTAGGTTTACCAAACAAGGTGTAAGATTTAATGGGTTAATTTTTAGTTAGTTAGCCAAACAAGCCTTATGGCTTTTGAGTTTAAGGGAGAAAAAAATTGATGTCAGTTAAAGTTATAATTATATTATATACTTAATGCATATATTATTACCTATACGTTATATTGGGTTTATTACGTAAGTTAGAATAGGGTTAAGAGAAAGACTTAGAAGAAGAGGAGAAGAAGAAGAAGAATATAGAGAAAAGTTGAGAGAAAGAAGGTTTTGATAAAGAGAAGAAGCTTGAGAATAGTCATCATCTTCTTCTAAATTAAGGTATCATCTTGCTCCTATTTTTTCTAAAAGCTATGGTTATCTTCTTCTCCAAAAGTTCTCTGTAAAGTTTTTGTAAAGATAAATTTCTTGTGTATATAGCTTTATATGATAATTGTTTGTATAAAGGTTGTTTTCATAAGTTATATATGAGTATAGATAAACTAATTCATGTGTGTATGTATTTTTCTGAAGAAAACTATATTATAGAGTGTTTATATGAAAATATATGAATATGGCTTAGTTTAAAGTAAAATTAATGTCTAATTAGTTGTTTAATTTATAAATTAACTATTGAATTTGAAAGAGGATGAATAAACATAAGCATAGTATGTTGAATTAACTGTTTTGGTTGAAAAAAAAAGTCACAGTGATGATTTTTCACTGAAATTTCAAAAAGTGAAGCTTTATCAAAAATAATGAAAATTAATTGTTCTAATTTGGATGTTTATGTTGTTCAGATGGCTAGAAACGCGTTTGAAAATATTAGATTATGTTTCTATAAACCTATTACACATTTGGGTAGGTTGGTATGGTTGTTAGAAAGGAGCTTGGAGGCCTAATTTGGCTTTCCGTAGTGTTCTAGAAATTTGAAATCACGAAGTCGTAGCAGAGACCCGCTTGGCATGAAGGTATTCTCATGACGCCCCAAAATAGGTATATAACACCCATTCAAGTCGTCAAAATACATGGTATGTAAAAACAATTACAACTTTATTAATACAACATAAAAACTGTGAGTTTAAATACAAATATTGTCATCTAGACAATATCCACACTCAAATAAGTCCTCATTACAATTATTGATACATTATTTTACAAAAATGGTGAGGATTACTAAAACGACTTTCTAGAACCTTCATTCCATACCCCGACTAGTACTCGCTACATTCTCGCCTCCTGAGAAGAAAATGGAACAAACGAAAAAGGGTGAGCTCAACTAGCCCAGTAAAGAATATTATGACTAAGATAACATAGAACAAATTATCGTTAGTCTTCAACAGGGAAAAATCTAATAGAATACAATAGACAACCAGTTTAAATCAATCTTCGAAGCAGAAATAATAATTCATTAGAAGAGTGAAGTAGAGAATGCAATCTACTATCTTCTATATATGAATTTAAAAGTTTACCGTTGATATTTTATCCCTGTAACATCAATCAATATATATCTGGAATTAAATATTCATCTTTGCACTACAGGCCAAAGATATTCATCAGTTAGTCATGTTCATCTAAACACCTGTTCATCTTTGCACTACTGGGCCAAAGATATTCATCGAAAATCATTCATCTTTTGCACTACATGCCAAAGATATTCAAGAATATCATCATTTAGGGTATGAGGATGATGAAAAATATTTTAAAGAAAACGAATCCAATTGAAACAAAAAACAAATATTAAGGATTAAGTACTTTACACAATCCAAGTTCAAAAATACTTCATAAATAATCGAGTGGAGTAAAATTCAAGAATGAAGACCAAAACATAGATCCAATCAAAGATAGGAATCATAACAGACAATCTTGGACACAGAAAAGAAAATTAAATATTTCTGTGAATAGTGTCGTATACGTGAATAGTGCCGTATACGTGAATAGTAACTCCGACACCAAAAGATAGAAATTCAACAAGAAAATCATCATGCTTCGTGAATAGTACTCGTGAATAGTAACTCATGAATAGTAACTCGTGAATAGTAACTGTAATAACCCGAGATTTTTATATAAAATAAATAAGAAATTTTATGCGTATAAATTTTTTTTTTTTATTTAATGATTTAGACTAAGTGTCAAGTAAAGTGAATGATAAATCTAATACATTTATTACTTGAAAAATTAGAAATAATTTTGGAATTATTAATTACCACAAATTATATGGTAATAAATTTTTGTGTTTAAAATGTTTTTATTAATTATTTTCCATGAAAACATGATTTGAAATAATATATGAAGTGATAATTAGATTTATATAATAAATATTTTATTATATGAATTGTTCGAGAATATTTAAGTTAATTATTTTAACTTGATTATTGATCTTTGTGTCACGAAGAATAAGTCGGGACATGAGATCCAAACTACGAATTGGGATTGTGATCAAGAGATGAGAATAATAATATTATATTATTTATATAATGATTTTACTGATACCATAATTATGTCTTTGGGCATGTCCGAAAAACAGATAATATTAAGCAATGACGGTCAATTAGGTCATAGCATATTACCGTCTTTGTGAAACCCCTAATTATTAAACTTCGGTTATGAGATATTTATGAGTAGTATTTGTGTATATGAAGTTCTTGTGAATAAGAATATCGGTAATTAGAAGAAACCCTAATTATCTTGTTATGCGTCGATAATTAGGACAAACCCTAATTATTATAACCCTAACCTATTGAAATTAGAAACCGTAACGATTGTGTTAGTAACATACACAAATAATTAAAAACCACTAATGGTCAATTAGAAACCCTAATTGATGACGTTGAAAACCCTAATTTTAATTCTGGGTTTAATTTTGATATTCTTGTACAAGTGTTTTAATTTACCAAAGGATATAAGTTAATTGGTAAATTATAAGAATTAAATCTAGTGATTAAATATTATATTTAATTGCCTTGTACAAGATTGCCCATACACTCTTAAACAAAGCCCAACCATCACCCATAACAAATCGTAAGCAAGAATCAAGAATTTTTGGCAAAAGGGTATAAGAACACTAAACCTAGAAATCCTTTGATTCGATGTTATTTGATGCAATTGATTATTTAAAGTTGTGTAATAGAATGTTAATTGATTATATGAGTTGATAAATCAAAGACCCATAACATCAAAGTGCACGAATTTGAAGATTTAAGCAAGTTGGAAAAACGAATTACATTATTTTTCACCAAATGTCGAGGCCATAACTCTTTGCTTTCGATCATGAGTTTTGTTCTTCAAAAGTTGTTATGTATAGCCCGATATGTGGTCTTTAATGCAAAAAGAATCAAGTCCATATCATGTATAGATTAGAAGTTATAGATGGTCAAACATGGTTGAATCGATCATGATAAATTATTTTTGTGCGATGCTGTAATAGGGCATTCTCATCAACTTTTATGCTTTAAAAAGGTCTGGGCTTTTGATATGTTGTAGTGCACTTGAGTTAGGAAGCCATAAGCTTTGGAATGACCTCATTCAGCCTCGGATGAGGGAATTACGGTGATTGGAAGGAAATGTGTCAAATTTCTCAAAACCGAAAGTCAAAGCAATGGGATGTGGTATTCGGGACAACATTTCGATCCGTTATTGTTTCCAAAACCTTACGGGCTTTTGGTATGTTATAGTACACCGAATAAGCTTTCCATAGACTCAAAAGCAGACTAAATCCGATATCGGAGGAGAGAGTTATGACATTTCAAAGTAGTAGTGTTAAAACTTCCCAACAAGTGCGGTGCAGTCCATTTGAACGGAATTTCTGGGCTGATGTGTTCGGAATTTGGAAATGGTCAAAGAATAAAAGTTTTAGCCCCAGAAGTTAGCTTCGCGTGGGCTCAAGAATCGCTCAAAAATGTTTTAAAATGAAAGAGTTATGACTGTTTTAGCGAAAGAGGTAAAGCTGAAACGAGATTGAAAAGCTCATATGAACGTTCACTTTTGGCGCCTTTGTTTGGGCTACCTAATGAACCCGAATTGGGAAATTCATATTTTAAAAATAGTCTTACATACCATGTATAACATATCCAAAAATCAGATTAATCGGAGTTATGAGCAATGCGTTAGAAAATCACAAAGTGAGCTATTGAAAAATTAGTATAAACCAAGTCCCACATCGACTAAATTGAGAACTTCACCATTTTCTAAACCTATAAATAGAAGGGTTTGGCCTTTGTTTCATTCACCAACAATAAGGCCTCCAATTTTTGAGAAAGGCTTTGTTGTGGGAGAACTTTTATAAAGATCTCCTTAGTTAAATTTTAGGCGTGGAAGTGCGTATTCGATTGTGGAATTAGTATTTAGGGTATGTTTCTTATTTAATTTTTGTAATGTTATTATTTTTAATTGTTAGTTAAAGTTTGAATTTTTGAAGTTTAGTTAGTGTTGTTAATAAACTAGTTAGTTTACTATGTTTATTTTGGCTTGGAATTGATTATGTAAATGAGTTATTTGTGATGACTTTTAATATTTTGTGATGAATTTCATTAATTAATAATTATTAATGATATTAAAGTTATTTAATGATTATATTAAATAATTTAGTTTAAAATTGATTTTAATATTATAAAAATTATTTTAAATGAAAATAAGGTATTTAAAAATATTTTAGGTTATAAAATATAACTTTTAATATTTAAATGATAATTTCATTAATAATTAAATATTAATGATATTAAGATAATATTAATGATATTTAGTTTATTTAATGATTAATATTAAATAAATAGTTTAAAAATGGTTTTACTTATTTAAAAACCATTTAAAGAGGATATTAAGGATTTAAAAATATTTGAAGTTATAATTAATGACTTTTAATATTTGGATAAATAGTACATTAATATTTAAATATTAATGGTAATTATTTAGGTAATATAAATGTTTTAAAAATAGTTTGAGTTATTATAAATAACTTTTATATTTTAGCAATGGTTTCATTAATAGTTTAGTATTAATTAAACTATTAATGATAATGGAAGTGTTTAATGTTTAAATCATTTAATTATGATTCCGATATTTGAAAGTTATAATGGCCAAACTAGTGACTTGAGAACCGATTATGAAGTTACGAATTTGAAGAAGAACACCTATAGTAAATGATTATATCACTATAGGCCCTTTAGTGACAGATTTGAATTATTTTAAATTTTTCAATTTAAAATTGCGAAAATGATTAAAAATAAGATGTCCGATATTCTGAGATGTTGAGGTATAGAATAAGAGTCTTAGACTCGGTATTTACCCGATAAAGTCACATCGATGCGACGACGACAAATGTCGAACCTTATAAAAGAAAGAAAAGACTCTTTGTAAGAGCATGGATGAGATATTTGAAAAATGTATAAAAATATTTCAAGTATAGAATAGGAACTAAAAGTATGATCACTTTGTGATTATGTGATTAGACTATGTCTTGTTGTAATAGGCGATTACTATGTGTTAAGATATATTGTTCTAATCGAATCGAATGATCGATTATTGATAGGTTGTGATAAAGAGATAAAACCTAAGTTGAGATTTGTAATCGTGAATCGAGCAAGTATCCTACCTTTGCACTTCCTTTATGCAATGGACATGAGTAAGAAGTTTCGAATTATTCTATCCTGTCATGATTATGTACTCTTTGATTATCGACATGTTAGCTCGGATATATATTACATTCATTGATTTCTATAAATGGTTATACAAGTGTCCCCACTTGGATAATCATAGGCATTTGTTCACATGTTGATACACCTTTGTCAATTACCCGTATATATATATTGAATTACATATTATTGTTGAGCAAGATTAAAACCTTCTAGTTTGGAACCGAGCATGTATGAACATCCCTATATGGGAAGATTTTTACATAAGGCGGATAGAGTGAGCGATGAATTTCGTTCAAGTTATGTAGTATTAATCAATACAGGTACAACGGGGCTTATCACCCTCCGGTGCTAAAAGTAAGTTATGACGGTTTGAGGATAGAATTCGCTAAACCTTTTTCGAAAATGAAAAGAATGTTCATAGTATGTTTCTTAAACCTATTCAAGGGTAAAACCAGAGCCAAATTTAAAGAATTGAAAGAGAGTTGTTATGTGAATTTTTTATCAAGATCATTACTTCACAACTTTAAATTCGTTGTAGAAGTGTTATGTAAAGAAAATACTTATATTCTTTCGACATATATATAAATTGCTATTACTTGTTTGGGCACTTAAATGCTCATCCTTGCTTAAATTAAATATTTTCGAGTTATGTATGAGCAACTTTGAAGGCTCGAGCACGAACAAAGGAAAAGGAAAGTCGATCGAATAAGTGTGTATTATGAGTTAATGGTTATAGTTATATTGGTATCTATTCAAGTATTGTAAGGAATGTATTTGAAGGTCACGTACCTGGGGAAGTAAACTTTGATGTATGTAAATTAAGTTCGAATGTATTATTATTTAGTATTATTCAGCTTAAAGAAATGGTATCGTGGAGAACCGAGTTCGGGTTTCAAGTACCTGGATTTGGGGTCGTCACAGTAACTCATGAATAGTAACCCTGACATGAAAAGTTATACATTTGATAAAAATTCAGACCAATATTTTGGTCGTACGAATATTCCCCGACAGTAAGAATATTCCACGACCAAACGAATATTCTCCAATAAAAATGAATATTTTATAACCACTTGCTTATTTAAAATATTTGTACATTTTACCCATAACTAACCACATTAATCAAATCAACCCTTACTATTTCAAAATAATAAATAGAGGAAATTTAATTTTATTTATAATAAGTTGGGGTCTTACAACCTCCCCTCCTTATGAAATTTCATCCTCAAAATTGACGTACGTACCTGGTGTTTCGAAAAGATGAGGATACCTCGCTTTCATTTCCGTTTCCAACTCCCAGGTCATTTCCTCAATAGCATGGTTTCTCCATAAAACATTAACTTGTGGTATGACCATCGTGCGTAGGACATGCTCCTTCCTATCCAAGATCTTGACAGGTACTTCTTCGTACGTTAAGTCTCGGCTATATCGTCCGGTTCTAACTCAATGACGTGGTTCGGGTCTTTCACATATTTACAAAGCACAGATATATGAAAAATATTATGAACACGAGACATACTTGGAGGTAACGCGAGTCTATAGGCCACATTTCTTACTCGGTCAAGAATCTGAAATGGACCAATAAATCGTGGATTGAGCTTTCCTCTCTTCCCAAATCTTGTAACTCCCTTCCATGGAGCCATACGCAACAATACATGATCCCCAATACTAAATTCCACGTCCTTTCGATAAAGATTCGCATAACTCTTTTGTCGATCTTGTGCCGTTTGTATATATTGTCGAATCGTTTGGATCTTCTCTGTAGTCATTCATACCAACTCTGGTCCCAACAACGTTGCTTCTCCTACCTCATCCCAACATACTGGAGAGTGACACTTTCGTCCATACAATGCTTCAAATGGAGCCACACCTATACTTGCCTGATAACTGTTGTTGTAGGAGAATTCCACCAATGGTAGGTACTTATCCCAACTCCCTTTGAAATCGAGGACACAAAGTCTTAATAGATCTTCAAGAGTTTGAATAGTCCTCTCTGATTGTCCGTCCATTTGAGGATGGTATGCCGAACTGAACCGTAAATCCGTACCCATAGCTTTTTGTAAGCTAACCCAAAATCTTAAAGTAAATCTTGGGTCACGATCCGAAACTATGGATACTGGCATGCCATGCAACCTCACAATCTCATTCACGTACATACTAGCAAGACGTTCAAGGGAATAAATCTCCCGTATCAGTAAGAAATGGGCAGACTTGGTTAATCTATCAATAATAACCCAAATCACATTTATGCCTTGAGAAACCGTGGGAAGACCCGTAACGAAATCCATGGTAATGTGTTCCCACTTCCATTTCAGAATCTCAAGTGGTTGCAATGGACCTTTTGGCACTTGATGCTCTGTCTTTACACGTTGACAAGTTAAACACCTCGATATAAACTTCGCGATCTCTCTCTTCATATTTTCCACCAAAATGTATGTCGAAGATCATGATACATTTTGGTACTCCCAGGACGGATTACAAACGGTGTGTTGTGTGCCTCCATCATGATTCTATTCTTCAAGTCAGAATCGTTAGGAATACAAAGTCTGGAGTGGACTCGAAGTATTCCTTCTTCACCGATTCTTGCTTCTGGGATAGTACCTTCTTGTACTTTCTTCTTCATATGCATCAGCTCCGGATCTGTGGCTTGAGGAACTTTAACTTTTTCGATTAAAGTCGGTTCTATGCGTATACTTGACATCGTTGCATAGGTCCCCGGAGTCTTGAATTCTATCTTCATCTTTTGTAAATCACACAAAATGGGCCTTTATTTTAACAACATCGCACTTCGCGCATATGATCTTCTACTCAATGCGTCAGCTACCACGTTCGCTTTACCAGGATGGTATTGAATGGTATGGTCATAATCTTTCAACAACTCAAGCCAACGTCGTTGACGCATATTCAGTTCTTTTTGGGTTAAGAAATATTTGAGGCTTTTATAGTCTGAATATATCTTTACTTTCTCCCCATATAGATAGTTCCTCCAGATCTTTAGTGCGAAAACGACTACTGCCAACTCTAGATCATGGGTAGGATAATTCCTCTCATATTCTTTAAGTTGTCGTGAGGCATAGGCTATGACTTTCCCACATTCTAACCCTTTGCCTGAAGCATTGTTGTAGATAACAAATCCATCCGAACCAGATGGTATTGTCAAAACAGATGCCAAAATGAGTCTCCTCTTGAGATCTTGGAAACTCTTCTCGCATTCCTCGCTCTATACGAATTTTGTATCTTTACGAGTCAGTTGAGTTAACGGAGTAGCGATTCGAGAAAATCATTCCATAAATCTCCGATAATAACTAACTAAGCCTAGAAAGCTACGTATTTCGATTACCGACTTAGGTTGCTCTCAACTTTACTCATATCCCAACCTTGGATATCACGTCACTATGACACCTATCAGTTTACTATCGCACGAATATGGCGTCCCCTACAGAGAGTCTGGCTTTGGTGCATTCCACAAAAGAAGTCACCAGATAGAGGCTTGGTTATCAACTTCTATAGTTAGGTTTTTAACTCATGAAGTTCAATAGGAGCCATTCGATATAAGATTTTAGAAATGGGTTTTGTACCGGGTTCAAAGTCGATACAAAATTCAATATCACGCTCTGGGAGTAGGCTAGGAAATTTTTCAGGAAATACGTCAGGAAATTTACTAACAACAGAAATATCATTCAAATCTGACGTATTTTTGTTCAAGTCCATAACATGGCTAAGAAAGCTTGACATCCGTTTTTCAATAAACGAATAACTTTACGGCTTGATATGAAAGAGTTTCACTTCAATGATTTGGTTGTTTAAATTCGAATAACAGGTTGCTTAGGAATATGAAAACTAACAACCTTACAAAAGCAATTAATTTGGCATGATGAGTAGTTAACCAATCAATCCCTAAAATCGCATCAAAAATAAGTGTCTTTAAAGAGATAAGATCAACAGGTAATGTGATGGTGCCAACTTGGATCAAACAGGATTTATAAACAGTAGATGTAATGAAAGTTTCTCCTAACGGAGTTTCCATAGATAGGTCAAAGTCTAATTTCTCCGGAGTCAAGTTTAAACGTTGAGCACAAGCAGGAGAGATAAATGAATGGGTAGCACCGGTATCTAGTAATGTATAAACTTCGCATGAATTTATGATTAGCTTACCCGTGATCACCTTGTTTGGGTTCCTCGAATATTGACCAGTCATGACAAACGCTCTTCCAGGAACCATTGACTTTGACTTTTCTAGGACAGCCTTTTGAGTCACCATCCCCACTGGACTTGGTTTCGCTACAGTGCAATCTCGAGTGATATGCCCTTCCTTTCCACAGTTATAACATACCTTAAACTGTTGTGGGCAGTTTGGGCTGGTATGTCCTTCTTTTCCGCACTTATAGCATATAACCGGTGGTCGTTCTCCTCCCTTGGAACCGATTCTTTCTTTGGTCTTTGACGTCTTCGTATTGTCATTGTTGAATCTCCTCTTTTTAAAATCACTTCCCGACTCGCTTCTTCTATTCTCATGGCCATGATTACCACCAGAGTGGTTGCTGCTTTTTTCTGTATTTTTCTTTCTCTGCTGGTTATCGTTGTTCTGATGACTGATGTCACCGGTATGATCCTGGTTGTGGTCCCTCAGTTTATTGTACTCGTTATCTCGCTCTAATAATTGAGCCATGTTGACAATATCTGAATAGAGAGAAAATTTATGAGAAATGAGATATTGACGTATGCCGGGTTTCAAACCTCTCAAAAACATCCGCGTCATACGTTCCTCATTCTCCACCAAATGAGGTGCAAACCTGGACAACTCTGCAAACTTCACCTCATACTGGGACACCGTCTTGTTATTCTGCTCCAGTCTAATAAACTCTACCTCCTTCATATGACGAATACTTTTAGGAAAGTACTTGTCATTGAACAGTTTTTGAAATGTCTCCCAAGACATGCTGAGTGTGGCTGGATGTGTACGCTTCACATACTCCCACCAGTAGTCTGCCTCGCCATGAAACATAAAGGTGGCGAATGGAACCTTCTGTTCCTCCGTGCATCCCAAGACAACGAATATCTTGATAATTTGTTTAACCCACGTCTTTGCCTTGATCGGATCTGGCTTTCCAATAAATTATGGAAGTCCCAACTCTTTGAACTGCTTGGCTGTGACAAACCGTGAATTGCTATCATTTCCTCCTATATTTTGAAGACGAGTCTCCCTCGTCTGATTTTGCATGAACTGCAAAAAGCTTCTAAACATCCAATCGTTCATCATCTGCTCAGTGGTGTTGTTCACAGGAGGAACATTGCCATCCTGTTGCACGTTCTCCTCGTTGGTGAGCACAGGTGTCTCCACGGTCTCATTTACTCCACTGTTAACATTCTCAGTTGACATTCTCAAATACTGCCATAAAACAAGGGTTAATTTAACAAATTAACATATCACATAATACCCATATATTATGACCGACTAACAAATAAGCTTAGGTAGGACACACTAGCGAAGGATTTACTCGTCTCTCTCCTCCTAGTTCTATTCCCCGATCTCACGCCAGAGATCATATCCCTAAGCTCGAGATACCAACCGTGGCGCCCCAAAATAGGTATACAACACCCATTCTCGAGTCGTCAAAATACATGGTATGTAAAACAACTACAACTTTATTAATACAACATAAAAGCGTGAGTTTAAATACAAATATTGTCATCTAGACAATATCCACACTCAAATAAGTCCTTATTACAATTATTGATACATTATTTTACAAAAATGGTGAGGACTACTAAAACGACTTTCTAGAACCTTCATTCCATACCCCGACTAGTACTCGCTACATTCTACTTTCTTTGAAGAAGAAAATGGGACAAAAGGAAAAGGTTGAGCTCAACTAGCCCAGTAAAGAATATTATGACTAAGATAACATAGAACAAATTATCGTTAGTCTTCAACAGGGAAAAATCTAATAGAATACAATAGACAACAAGTTTTAAATCAATCTTCGCAGCGGAAATAATAATTCATTAGAAGAGTGAAGTAGAGAATGCAATCTACTATCTTCTATTTATGAATTTAAAAGTTCATCGTTGATATTTTATCCTTGTAACATCAATCAATATATATCTGGAATTAAATATTCATCTTTGCACTACAGGCCAAAGATATTCATCGATTAATCATGTTCATCTAAACACTGCTTCATCTTTGCACTCATCGCCAAAGATATTCATCGAAAAATCATTCATCTTTGCACTACATGCCAAAGATATTCAGTAATATCATCATTTAGGACTGAGGATGATGAAAAATATTTTAAAGAAACGAATCCAGTGAAACAAAAGAATAAATATTAAGGATTCGTACTTTACATAATCCACGTTCAAAAATACTTCATAAATAATCAGAGTGGAGTAAAATTCAAGAATGAAGACCAAAACAAAGATCCAATCAAAGATAGGAATCATAACAAACAATCTTGGACACAGAAAAAAAAATTTAATTTTTTTGTGAATAGTGTCGTATTCGTGAATAGTGCCGTATACGTGAATAGTGCCGTATACGTGAATAGTAACTCCGACACCAAAAGATAAAAATTCCACAAGAAAATCATCATGCTTTGTGAATAGTACTCGTGAATAGTAATTCATGAATAGTAACTCATGAATAGTAACTCCTGAATAGTAACTCATGAATAGTAACCCCGACATGAAAAGTTCCAAATTTGATAAAAATTCAGACCAATATTTCGGCATAATGATATTGAAGAAATAATATCATTTACAAAGAAAATAACATCCCTTACCTCAAAAGGATAGTACTTCTGACTAGAATACTGGATATAGTGTTGAAAGAACTTGCACCGTATAGCAATACTCAAAGTACTAAAATACTCACAAAAATACGCTAGATATTATAGAGAGAGAAAGAGAGAGAAATCTTTAGTTTCTGGTGTGATTTTTAATTCTAACCTAATCACCCTATTTATAGGAAATTTCTTAAAACACCAAGGTAGAAAATTTAATAAAATAATAATATTTGAATTTAGCCACCAAATAATGACAAAAACCAAAAAAACGTTTTTGTAATTAAAAATAATTAAAACTTTTAAAAATCAATTATTTCGGAACTACGGAACTTCAATAATTCATAATAAATAGCCCTTTATCAGAAAAATTCGAACCACATATCTTGTCCATAGGAAATTTCATTATCTACAACTTTGCAGAAGAAAGTTTTTCCAAATTCCAAACAGAAATTGATTGAAATCCACAAACGGAGGATTTTTCAGGTTATAATCAAATTTCAGTCAAGAAATGGGCCCACATACTTGTTTAACATGTTTTAAAAAAAATTTGCAACAAAAATACTCTTTCTCCTAATATACTCATATATCCCACATTCATTGTAAAAATATCATCATTATTATATTATAATAATATAATAAAATATTATTTTATCAGAAAAGATAAAATATCGGTTTTCAACAATTGTCACTTTAAAAATTTTCTCCATCTATATCCACATAAAATGAATATTTTCCTCATCATATAAATCAATAATTAAATATTCACAAATAATATTACAGAATCACAATACCGACAACTAGGCACTTCCCAGGAAATAAGGGGGCTTTCCAATAAGGATTTCTCCTTATTAGCGCGCAATTAGGTGACCAAACCTCTCCTTAGACAGAACTTTCTATAGACATTGCCAATAATGTTCTCTAATAATATTATTCAGATAATATAAATTATTGCTTCGATAATGGAAAATACTTTGTAGTGACAAATTATTGAAACAACAGTAATATAGAATATCAATGCAACAATTATTGAATCAATAAAATACTGAATAGTAATTACTGTAACAATTATTGAGTAGTGCCTTCTTACGTAAGAATAAATAATTGGTGCAATACCGTGTCTTCTTGTCTTGACAACGCCAGACATCGTGTTTTTAACCACCGGGTATTCCAATAAGATTAATGTG
This sequence comes from Panax ginseng, assembly GCA_020205605.1. NCBI lineage: Eukaryota > Viridiplantae > Streptophyta > Magnoliopsida > Apiales > Araliaceae > Panax > Panax ginseng. Next base: position 71,730,457 of record CM035136.1, read on the forward strand.
AACAATCTATTTATTATTTATAAACAACTTATACTTGTCATTTTCTTCATCCAATCGCTTTCCGTTATGGGGCCCACACAAGGCTGCGTCGTCGTATGAATATTCCATGACAGTAAGAATATTCCACGACCAAACGAATATTCTCCGATAAAAATGAATATTTTATAACTACTTGCTTATTTAAAATATTTGCACATTTTACCCATAACTAACCACATTAGTCAAATCAACCCTTACTATTTAAAAATAATAAATAGAGGAAATTTAATTTTATTTATAATAAGTTGGGGTCTTACATATTCTGTCAAGATAAAATTTTGGGAAAAAAAAACTGACAAGACATAGTTTACTAAAACGAGCATAACGTTTTTATACGAACTCCGATTGATACGATTCAAGATGATCCGAAACGAGGACGAGTAGAACTATAACTTTTATTCTTTATGGTTTTCAATTTGAAATCATTATGAAGGGTCAAAATAGTCATCTTTAGGACTGTTGTGTATTTGGAAGCCATCGGAGGGCGTCGGGATGCGCGGATGCAAGTGCAATCCTTTGTGTATTAGTATAACCTAACAGTAACAAGTTGGACATGTAATAGGATGTTATATCAAGTTGTTAATGTGTATGTGGTGCAATGACTTGATCACTTAAGTAGTTGTAATAAAGTTAAATAGTGATGTTTATGAAAAGATGTGATGTTATTAGTGTGCTATATGAAACTAATATTTGTGTAACTAATGTGTATTGTCAATACATATGGTATGTGTAGGACTTGTGGTGAACGTGAGTAATGATTGTTTAACCTACGCATTAGGCAAGTTCCATAACCTTTGCTACTTTATTATTCAACAAGGTTACTTTTCACTATTACGTTATACTTATGCAAATTCTCTAACCCTAAACTCTTTTTTAACGATTTATTGTCATGCGAATTCTTTAACTCTCATTTATTGTTGAGAAAATTAGTTAATCTTTATTTCTTTACTTCAAACGAGATTACGTTGGTTATTCAAAGTCTGTAATGTTATTTATTCAGCCATTAATAATCATTATTTGATCTTCGTTCTCTAATGTCATTGTCTTTATCCTACATTTTTGTAATTTAGAACTCTAAGTTATCTAGCAATTCTTTACCAATTCAACTATTCCTTAGTTGATGAATGTTTTAAACTCTAAATTACCTTTGAAATCAACTCAAACCAAACTTCCTTTGGTTTGCATATGGACTCACACAAATTTTTAAAGAATGTTAACCTAGGACATAGATGATGAATATAGTCTTTTACACTAATAAAGGTTAAAGTAGAAATAATTGAGACCTAGAGTATAGTTTGTGGTCTTGTGACCCTCGGTGTGTTCTTTGATGTTGATATCTATCGTTAACTTAACGTTCATTATTCGTTTGAACTCATAGTTGTTGAATTAAAGTTTATTGTTCTGGTAAGAACACTTTACCATTGAAAGCTCAGTTAACTGTCATTCATAAAATTTTATTGTATATTATCCTTCTTGTGGGCAATTGTTTGCTCACTCTTTCACAAAACAATGCAGATGAAGTTAAGAAGCTTGAAGAGCTTTCTACAAGCAAGGGCAGGGACAAAATGCTTGATTAGACGACAACATTTAATTTACCTTTTATTTATGAAGCTTATATAATAGATGTAATTATGATCATGTTTTAATTTTCCGCTGATGATTGTTATAAAGGTTAGATGACCTGGGATTTATTTTAGATTATGTAACCCTTTAATGGGAGATTGATTATTTAAACTTTTGAGTTTAATTATATCCTTTGTTTATGGGTAGTTAGTTATGATTTTATTGGACAGTGAACACCAAATATGTGGGATTGAGGTGCCCGGATTTGGGGGTGTCACAAGTAGGTATCAAAGCTTTAGGTTATGAACCTTAGGTGGGGAAACCTTAGGGCTATAACCTTCTAGGAAATCGAAAACATAGAGGTGATAAACTCTTATCGAGTTCTAAGGAATGAATTAAGGAAATTCATTGAAGATAAAATGATAAAAGACTTTATGTGCTTATGTGTTAATGTCTTATGTGCTCGTGAGTACTTAGGAGTAGCAAGTATTATACATATCAAGTTGTGGAGTTATTAAAACTTTGTTATTAGAGAGATTGATGAAGGGAGATAGGGATTAGGAGCCTTGAGAAGTTATATAGTTTGAGTATGGTTGGTATTGGGAAAGCCATACCCGTGGATTTTTGTTGTAGAACTTGGGTATGAGCTTGAGTTTGATCCGGAAGATGAATTTTAGAAGGTAAATATGAAGTATGAGTAAGAAGAGTTAGGAAAGTCATAGAGCTAGCGTAAAATGATGTCGTGACTCAAGACTTTACCGCACGACTTGTAGATGTACAGTAGAGATTATCTTAGTTAAAGTATAAAAGAGGATAGTTATTAGTTATTAACGAGATTGTACAGGAATGGCTAGGGAAAGGAGTCAACAAAGCGGGCGAAAGCTGAGGACGCATGGATGAAGGCTTCTAAATGCAAAAATCGTGTTGAAGACAAGTTAAAGAGTGCCAAACGAATGATGGAACTTAGCATTTAATCTTCCACTCTCCTGAAGATTCGTATCGTGGAGCAAGAGAGAAATGAAGTTGTACAACGTAGACTGTTCTTCTAGATTGCAAGAAAAACAATAAGATGATATATAAAACATAAAAAAAAAGTTAAAAAAAAATTAAGTTAATAGATGTAAATCCTAACTTTTGAATGAAATAGTGGGATGTGATGAAGTAATCCTAGAATTTTATTATTTTGGGATAAATAATATAAATAACAGTGTGGCTATTTTGTGATGTGGTGATGTAATAAATGAATAAAGTATTATCATTTTTTTATTAAGAAATATTATGTGTTATCTATAAGTGGTTAAGATAAGTTTGAAAATGTTAATGTGTGGATGAACGATGATCTAATAGTTCAAGTTTTAAGTACTAAGATGCCACCTAGAAGAAGACAGCAGCATCAACAGAGCCCCAAGGAAAATGCATACAATAGGGAAGCTAATGCAAATCCAGTGCCACAGTTGGCGAATTTGCTGGTGGGAGGACTTGCAAATCAACTGAATTTCTGGCTGTATAATCAAATCTCGATGTTCTAACCAAATTCGTTTACAACAGGGTTGGAAAGAATGATTGATGTAGACGGGGATGGTAATACACTGGCATACAATCAAGAGTAGAGGGGAAAGAAGATTGAAGATGATATGGTGGGTGATAGTCATACCGGTAACGCTCGGAAAAGAAAGCGGGACAATAATATTAATCTTGAAAAATCGTGAGGAAGGAAGGAAAAGAAGAAGGTGGAGGCGTGTAGCAACTGCGGAAAGAAACATGTAGGTGTTTGTTTGAAGGGAAAAAGGGTGTGCTTTAATTGTGGATTGAAGGATCACATTGCACCAAAATGTTCAAGATCGAGGAAGAGAGCCTGCTTCACGTGTGGATCGAATGAGCACTTGGCTCGAGGTTGTCCAAAGAAAGCGGAAGAAAAAGCAAGTGGAAGCAAAGGGGGCAGTGGCAAACTGGTTATTATAGAGTCAACTCCGCCGTGTCGACCAATTGAATAATCATCCAACATGAAGATCCAGAATGCAATGCAAGGTATGGCTCCGATCAGTTATCTATACGACTGCGTGTTATTTAATTTAACCGCCACTTGTTAATTTATGCCTGATGAATTCGTTTAGAAACTAGATTCGCTTCGGGAAGAGTTAGACTATTCCCTAAATATAGAAAGTGGGAATGATGATTTCTTTTACGTTGGTGTGTAGAAATTTTGTGTTGTATTAAAGGCCACGTGTTAAACCATGTGGTGATAAGTCATTGTCATAGAAAGTGCATAAACCTTAAGACTCTGAGGAAGTCAAAGGTAGTATTTTATTCTTTTAGTTACAAGACGTCTCTATGGTAGAGTTATTTATCGATGTTGTAAAATAAGATGTTATTAAAAACATAATATGTGGGTTATGTGAAGAGCAAGATAGTTACTTAGTTAGCTAAATTGACGAGGAAATCGGTGGAATTTATATGGGCAGGAAATTATGAAGTGAATTTTCAAGAATTAAAGAAGAATTTAGTATGGCACCTATGTTGTCTCTACTAGATAGTACAGAAAAGTTTGTGTTGTATAGTAACGCATCATACAAAGTATTATGCGGTGTTTTTAGGCAGAACGACAAGGTCTTTTCTTACGCATCGCGTCAGTTAAAATTTTTATATGAAAGGGTATTTGACTCACGATTTAGAGTGGAGGTATTACTGATTGCCCTGAGGATTTAACGATGTTATTTTTGAGTAGTAGGGTGAGATATAGAAAAAAAATGGGTAGTAGTTATTTTTGTTAACTGTGCAAAATGGGTTCATAATAGAAATGACTAAGTGGTGGTAGGAGGTAAGATATATGAAAAGGCAGAGGAGAAGCTTTTCAGATGAAAAATAGTACAGCTTTGTTGGATAGAGTTAAGGAAGACTATTCAGATGAAGGTAGTGTCAATTCAAAAATCGATACTGAAGGATAGTTGAAGTTAGAAGGAAGAAACTAGGTTTCGCTAATACCAGGAATTGAAAATGAAGTTTTGCATAAAATTTATATATTGAATCAACTAGGAAGCGCGAAATTATATATTGCCTTCGATATTACTATCGGTGGCAAGACATGGCGGTAGATTTTTGGTCTGTCAAAGTTATTGTATTACATATCGAGCAATGTGTGAAGTTATGAAATCGTTTCAAGACACAATGTTTTTGTGTCAATTGTGTCGAACATAGATTCAAGATTTACATCAAATTTTCGAAAGGGTTTGCAAGTACGTGTGGAACACAATTAGAAATAGGTATGTCATATCGTTTGCAAATCGATTGCCAAACTAAAAGGAAGTCCAAACATCGAAAGGCGTGCTAAGCGCATGAGAAGTTTTTGATAATGTCATACGAGGAATCCGCATTGAGCAAGTTATGGGTAAGTTAAAATAATTTAAGAGTAAGGTAATGTTAGGTGGGTTTTCAACTGAGGACTCATATGGTGACTAAGTCGTACAAACATTTGTGTGGGCAGAGGTTTTGTGCATATACTTGGTTTATCACATTGATAATCATTAGAATATCGGTATCGCGCTATCAATGTATATGTAGTGGAAATGTGATTCTTTTCTCATGTATATATTTGATAGTTAGAGGTTTTTTTAGATTAAGATAGATGATATTAAGATTAGGTTCGGTTCATAAAACTAAAACATATGATTATGACAAGTTCCTTGAATTCCAAAGTGTGGTAAGTTTGATGAACTATTGGGTATAAAATGGTTATAGTATAGGAAGCATTGATGAAGTTGAAAGATGGTTTTGAGGTAGCCTTACCTCTATAGTTAGAGCGCATTCGAAATGTTTTTCATGTTTCGGTGAGATGATCGAACAAGCTTGACTGTAATCATGTGATCAAGTACGATAATGTCGAAGATGCTACGTGGAAACTCGAAACTAAATTGATGAAGAATTACCCTGAGTTATTTGTTTAATCTGTGTCTTCGATTCTGGGGACAGAATCTTTGTAAGTAGGGAAGAATGTAACGAATGATTTGTTTGAGTTGTGATTATGGGGACAGAATCCTTATAAGGAGGGAATGATGTAACATTCCATAAATTTAAAGTGTTATATTAAATATTTATTGAATTATATAAGTATTTAATGGATATGTTTATTGTTGAATAAATAATTGTTTAATTTGATCTGATTTGATTTAGTTAATTATTTGTAAAGTAAATAATTCAGGAGTTAAGAAAATTAATTGTTATGAGATAATATTCTAATTTAATTTAATAGTTAAGTTAGAGAGTTTATAAAAATTAAATGAGTTATTATATTTTGAATTGAATTTGTAGATAAAATGAAGTGTTAGTTGATTAAATAAAGTTATAATTATAAAAAAAATATTATAATTATGTGGTATTGATTTATGTGTTAAAGTAATTTAATAAATTAGTATTAGAATTAATTAAAATGATTATTAAAATTTAATTAAATAAAAGGGTGACAAATAACCTTAATATAAATGAGTTATTAAAATAAATTAAAGGAGTTTAATTTAGTTTTGGCCAAACAAGTCTTAATGCATATTAAGTCTTTAATCTAATGATGTTTTACCAAACAAGGTATATGGATTAATTAATTAATTTTAATTAGGTTTACCAAACAAGGTGTAAGATTTAATGGGTTAATTTTTAGTTAGTTAGCCAAACAAGCCTTATGGCTTTTGAGTTTAAGGGAAAAAAACCGATGTCAGTTAAAGTTATAATTATATTATATACTTAATACATATATTATTACCTATACGTTATATTGGGTTTAGTACGTAAGTTAGAATAGGGTTAGGAGAAAGACTCAGAAGAAGAGGAGAAGAAGAAGAAGAATACAGAGAAAAGTTGAGAGAAAGAAGGTTTTGATAAAGAGAAAAAGCTTGAGAATAGCCATCATCTTCTTCTAAATTAAGGTATCATCTTGCTCCTATTTTTTCTAGAAGCTATGGTTATCTTCTTCTCCAAAAGTTCTCTATAAAGTTTTTGTAAAGATGAATTTCTTGTGTATATAGCTTTATATGATAATTGTTTGTTAAAAGGTTGTTTTCATAAGTTATATATGAGTATAGATAAACTAATTCATATGTGTATTTATTTTTGTGAAGAAAATTATATTACCGAGTGTTTATATGAAAATATATGAATATGGCTTAGTTTAAAGTAAAATTAAGGTCTAATTATTTGTTTAATTTATAAATTGATTATTGAATTTGAAAGAGGATGAATAAACATAAGCATAGTATGTTGAATTAACTATTTTGGTTCAAAACAAAAGTCACAGTGATGATTTTTCACTGAAATTTCAAAAAGTGAAGCTTTAGCAAAAATAGTGAAAATTAATGGTTCTAATTTGGATGTTTATGTTGTTTAGATGGCTAAAAACGCGTTAGAAAATATTAGATTATGTTTCTATAAACCTATTACACATTTGGGTAGGTTGGTATGGTTGTTAGAAAGGAGCTTGGAGGCCTAATTTGGCTTTCCGTAGTGTTCTAGAGCTTAAATCGTGAAGTCGTAGTATAGACCCCCCTTCTCGCTGGGGTAAAACCTCACAAGACAAAATTTTGGGGAAAAATTTAACCGGACATAGTGTATTAAAACAAGCATAACATTTTCATACGAACTCCGATTGATGCGATTCAAGATGATCCGGAACGAGGACGAGTAGAACTATAACTTTTATTCTTTATATTTTTCAATTTGAAATTGTTATGAAGGGTAAAAATAGTCATCTTTAGGACTGTTGTGTATTTGGAGGCCATCGAAGGGCGACGGGATGCTCGGATGCAAGTGCAATGCTTTGTGTATTAGTATAACCTAACAGTAACATGTTGGACATGTAATAGGATGTTATATCAAGTTGTTAATGTGTATGTGGTGCAATGACTTGATCACTTAAGTAGTTGTAATAAAGCTAAATAGTGATGTTTATGAAAAGATGTGATGTTATTAGTGAGCTATATGAAACTAATATTAGTGTAACTAATGTGTATTGTCAATACATATGGTATGTGTAGGACTTGTGGTGAACGTGAGTAATGATTGTTTAACTTACACACGAGGCAAGTTCCCTAACCTTTGTTACTTTATTATTCAGTATGGTTACTTTTCACTATTACATTATACTTATGCAAATTCTCTAACCCCAACCTCTTGTTTAACGATTTATTGTCATGCGAATTCTTTAACTCTCATTTATTGGTGAGCAAATTAGTTAATCTTTATTTCTTTACTTCAAACGAGATTACGTTGGTTATTCAAAGTCTGTAATGTTGTTTATTCAGTTACTAATAACTGTTATTTGATCTTCGTTCTCCAATGTCATTGTACTATCCTACATTTTTGTACTGAACTCTAAGTTATCTAGCAATTCTTTACCAATTCAACTCTTCCTTAGTTGATGAATGTTCTAAACTCTAAATTACCTTTGAAATCAACTCAAACCAAACTTCCTTTGGTTTGCATATGGACTCACACAAATTTTGAAAGCATGTTGTCGATAATAACATTTGTTCAATTTAGAAATTGTTAATACTCTAGCTCTTATTGAGTCATCGATATACCTTGTTCATGAAGATATTATAATCAAACTCTTGAATAGTTATTTGTTTCTATCTGATTCAACCATTACTTGGTTGATGAGCATTCTAAAGATCTAGAATTCCTTGGAAGCTAATTCCCAACCAAACTTCATTTGGTTCGGAACCTGATAATCTAAGCTGAGATGAACAACCCTATTATTAGGGGATTATTTTAGAAATACGCAATAGCGTTAAAATATTTGCGCAATACATAGTACAAAGGGCTGATCACCTGGAGTACGGGATGATGGTCCATATAGTCATTTAGACTGTTAAAGGTTACAGTAAAAACACCTGTCAACCTAGGACATAGATGATGATTATAGTCTTTTAGACTGTTAAAGGTTAAAGTAGAAATACTTGAGACCTAGAGTATAGTTTGTGGTCTTGTGACCCTCAGTGTATACCTTATTAGATACCGGTTCTACCCATTCTTTTATCTCTCTTGCTTGCGCTCAACGTTTAAATTTGACTCCAGAGAAATTAGACTTTGACTTATCGGTTGAAACTCCGTTAGGAGAAACCTTCATTACATGTGCTATCCAAGTCTTGAATGAGAGTCACAGTTTTGAATGATATTTCTATTGTTAATAAATTTCCTGATGTATTCCTGAAGACTTCCTAGCCTACCCCTATAGCGTGAAATCAAATTTTGTATTGACCCCAGTACAAAACCCTTTTCTAAAACCCTCAAATATTTCATCACCTAGAATGAACGTATAATGCGCCAAAGACGTTGGCTCGAGCTGTTGAAGATTACGACTATACCATTCAATATCATTGTGAAAGAGCAAACGTGGTAGCTGACGCGTTGAGTAGAAGATCGTATACGTTTACGAGTGCGATATTTTTAACACAAAAACCCATTTCGTATAACTTACAAATGATGAAGATAGAGTTAAAGACTATAGGGACCCACGTGAAGATAACGAATATACGAGTAGAATCGACTTTAATCGATAAAGTTAAAGCCGTGAAAGCTACATACTCAGAGCTGATGAATGTGAAGAAGAAGGTTCAAGACGACGTTATTCTACAAGCAAGAATCGGTGAAAAGAGGAAATCTCAACCCTCGATTCAATTTGCCCATTTGAAATCCTTGATCGAGTATGAACTGTGGCCTATAGACTCGTTTTACCGCCAAGTATGTCGCGTGTTCATAACATTTTTCACGTATCAATGTTACGTAAATATGTGGATGACCCGAACCACATTATTGAATTAGAACTAGACGAGATATCAAAAGATTTAACGTATGAGGAGATACGTGTTAAAATATTGGATAAGAAGGATCGTATTCAACACTCAAAGGTTATACCTCAAGAGTTAGAATCTGAAATGAAGTCAAGGTATCCTCATCTTTTCGGCATACCAGGTACGTACGTATATTTTAAGGGCGAAATTTCATAAGGAGGGGAGATTGTGAGACCCCAGATTTTATGAATAAACATTTAAATTTCTCGAAATATTTTTTTGAATATTATGGTGTGGATTTGATATAATGTTATAGTTGTGGGTAATATTTATAAATTTAGCAAAGCAAGCAAGTTGTTATATAATATTCGATTGATCAGGGAATATTCATTTTAACAGGGAATATTCGTACGACGGCACAATCATTGGTGGACCCCACAACGGATGTATTGTAGTAGTAAGAAAATAACATAATTATCTTTTTATAACGGCGAAAGTGTTACTGTTAAAACTGTTAAACTACTCAGTAGTAAAAGTACAGTAATACGCGTGGTTTCATAGTAGCACACGGTATTGATTATTGATGCTTACATGAGAAGTCACTCGGTTATACTCAATTATTATTCAGTAATTATTGCATCATATCTCTCATATTATTGATTCAATTATTATCACAATATCATCTGCATAATATGTTATATTATTAAATCAATAATTGAGACGACAAAGTTATTCATATTATTATTTGAAATATTAACAATGTCTAAAAGTTCTGTCAAGGAGAGGTTAGATAATCTAATTGCGCACCAATAAGAAGAAATCTTTATCGAAAAGCCCCATCTTTCCTAGGAACGACCTAGTTCCATTGTGTTGGAAGTATTAATGTTAGTGAAAATTGACATTTATTTCGATAATAATTGATGTCTGGAGGTTATGTTGACCAATCGGGTAATTAACCAAATAAATGAGCAATTAATTGCTATTAATTCATATGATTATAACTATTTGTTCACATGTGTGTACTATTGATTCACATTCTTGTACTATTAGGGGAGTTGGTGCAAGATTGATAATACTTGCATGACTAAGATAAAACTAGAGGTATAGATGAATGTGCTATACTGTAATTATTTTTTTCACATATTTAGAACTATTGAGTCATATGATTTACTATTAATTCACATGATTTACTATTAGGGGAGGTGGTGAAAGTTTGATAATACTTGCAGGACTAAATTAAAAATGAAGGAAAAGAGGAAGGTATTATACTATAATATTTCGAGCCCCAAAATGTGCAATTATCGAAACTATATTTTCCTATAAATAGAAGCTCATTCTTCCTTCATTTCTCACCAATTCACTAAAACTATAGAGAAATTATTATAGAGAGAAATTATAGAGAGAAAGAAGAAGAGAAGTCTGCTACCTCACTATTCCAGTATCCAGTCTTCTATTGAGGTAAGGGGTATTATTTCTTTCGTATTCATGAAGAGAGCTTTTGTTATTCCATTCATTATTATTATGTTGGAATAACTTGTCTATGCGAAGTACCGCATACATGGTGAAATTCTTCTGTTATTCCATTTTTATTATTATGTTGGAATAACCTGTCTATGCGAAGTACCGCATACATGGTGAAATTCTTCTGTTATTCCATTCTTTATTATTCTGTTGGAATATCATGTCTGTGCGGATTACGCATGACCTGGTTCCATTCTTTATTATTTTGTTGGAATATCCTGTCTGTGCGTATTACGCGTGACCTGGTTCCATTATTTATTTTTCTGTTGGAATAACCTGTCTGCGCGGTCTATCGCATGCCTGGTGAATTCTTCTGTTATTCCAATCTTTATTATTCTGTTGGAATAACCTGTCTGTGTGAATTACCGCATGCAGTGTGAATTATCCTTCGTATTCATTCTTTATTAAATTGTGGAAATGATCTATCTATGTGGATTACCGCATAACGGGTGAAAATCCATTTGCAGTTTCGTATATTCTATTATACTTGTATGAGATATCATTTCTTTTGTACTCGTCATGAAATAACATTTTCTTTGGTATATTTTCTTTTACGAGTTACTATTCACGGGTTACTATTCACCCAATTACTATTCACTCTAGTATTATTCACTCGGGTATTCGGGGCACTTTTTGTGTTGGAGTACTATTCAAGAGTTACTATTCATGTGTTACTATTCACTTACTTTTCACTCGGGTATTTGGGACACTTTTCGTGTCGGGGTACTATTCCCGAAGTACTATTTACGGGGTGCTATTCACCAGAAAAATATATTTCTTTTTTGTCTAAATTATTTTTGGTACATGAATATTATTCTTGAATTTTACTCCACGACGTTATTGATTTTTGGATAAATTAAATTATAAATCTTTAAAATTTATCCTTGAACTTGTTTTATTAAATTATTATGTCATTATCATTATCTTCATGCTTATATTGTGATCAAAGTCATCTTTGGCTTATATGCATAAATGGACTTGGTATGATTATGACCAAGGATTATTAGGTATAATCATGACCGTAATGTAACGAATGATGTGGTAAAAGTCCTCATTGGCCTGTAGTTTATTGATGTACAGTTGTTGGTATGATTATGACCAGGGATTATTCGGTATAATCATGACCATTGATGATTAAATGAATATCCTTGGCTGTGGTGCAGGGATGATTCGATGACGAGGTTTATTTATTAAGTTGAGTCTCAGCGATAAAGTTGATGAAAAACTTTTTAAATCAAAGAAGATAGTAGATTTTATGCTCTACTAGACTCTTCTAATGGATTGCTTATTTCCGCTGCAGTTGTTGATCTAAAACTTGTTGTCTATTGTATTCTATCTGTTGTTATACTGTTGAAGGCTAATGATAATTTATTCTATATTATCTTGGTCATAATATTTCTTACTGGGCTAGTTAAGCTCACCCTTTCTTTCATTGTTCTCTTCAGGAAATGAGAATATAGTTGGGACGAGTCGGGGAATGAAGTGATGGTCCATGATAAATGGCTTTAGTAGTCCTCACTATTCTACGGAATAATGTGATAATAATTGTAATGAGGACACCATTGAGTGTGAATATTGTCTAGATGACAATATTCTGGTTTAAACCCTCAGGTATGTTTTGTCGTATTTTACACGACTGTTGTATAATTAAGTTGTATTTGAATTTATGTACCATGTATCTGGCGACTCAAGATGGGTGATGTATACCTGTTTTGGGGGCGTCACAGTATACAAACTTAAAAGGAGTCCTCGTTATAATTATTGATACACTATTTTACAAAATAGTGAGGACTACTAAAACAACTATCTTGCATAATCACTCAATACCCTGGCTAGTTCCTGCTAAATTCTCTCCTCATGAGAAGAACAATGGAACAAAAAGGAAAAAGGGTGAGCTCAACTAGCCCAGTAAAGAATATTATGACTAAGATAATATACAACAAATCATCATTAGTCTTCAACAGGGAAAAATCTGATAAAATATAATAGACAACAAGTTTTAGATCAACAACTGCAGTAGAAACAATAATTCATTAGAAGAGTCAAGTAGAGAAAGAATTCTACTATCTTCTAAGATTTTAAAGTCCATCATTAATATTTTATCCCTGTAACATCAATCAATATACATCTTGAATCAAATATTCATCTTTGCACTATAGGCCAAAGATATTCATTCGTATCACCAATTGGTCATGTTCATCTTTGAACTACGGGCCAAAGATATTCATTAGGTAATCATTCATCTTTGCACTACAGGCCAAAGATATTCATTAGGTAATCATTCATATTTGCACTACAGGCCAAAGATATTCAGTAATATCGTTATTCAGGACTGAGGATGATGAAAAATATCTTAAAGAAAATGAATCCAGTGAGATAAAAGATCAAAGATTAGGGATTCGTACTTTAGTTTATCCAAGTTAAAAAATACTCCATAATAACCAATTGTGAAGCAAAATTCAAAAATAAAGATCAAAACATGGATACAATCAAAGATAGTAACCATAATAGACATCTTGGACAAAAAGGAGAAAATTTTATTTTTCGGTGAATAGTGTCGTATTCGTGAATAATGTTGTATACGTGAATAGTGCCATATACGTGAATAGTAACCCCGACACAAAAAGGTAGAAATTTCACAATAAAATCCATACCAATATTTCGGTATAATGATATTGAAAGAATAACATCATTAGAAAGAAAATAACATCATTTACCTGAAAATATCTGTACTTCTGATCGGAATATCGGTATAAGGCTGAAGGAAACTTGTACTGATGAATAGTAACTCACAAAGTATCTAAATACTCACAAAATACGCTCGATAATATAGAGAGAGAAAGAGAGAAAACTTGTTTCTGGTGTGATTTTCAATTCTAACTAAACACCCTATTTATAGGAAAATACTTAGAACGTCATAGCAGACTAACCTGCTACCTGATCGCTTTACCTTCTACTATTCAAGCCCACCATTTTTGAAAATAAATTCTAGCACATTTCATTACTCACCAAACAAAAGTGGGGCCCACCATATTTTTAATAAAAAAATTTATTTTCCAAAACTTCAATAATTCATAATAAATAGTCGTTTTATCAGAAAAATTTGTATCTCATGTGCTTTCCATAGGAAATTTAATTCTCTACAACTTTGTATGTTTAAGTTTTTCCAAATTCCAAACGAAAAATGACCGAAATCCAAATACGGACGATTTTGCAAAACCTCCATTCCGACAAAATAATGATAAAACACCTCAGCGTTAATTCCTTTATTTATAACCACATAAAATAAATATTTCCTTATCATATAAATAAATAACTAATTACACAAATAATATTACAAAATCACAATTATGACAACTAGGTCGTTCCCAGGAAAGAGATGGCTTTCCGATAAGGATTTCTCCTTATATGCGCGCAATTAGGTGACCAAACCCCTTTCCTAGACAGAACTTCTTTATACATTGCCAATAATGCTATCTAATAATTAATATTATTCAAATAATATGAATTATTGATCTGATAATGGAGATACTGTGCAGTGATAATTATTGAAACAACAATAATATAAAATATCAACACATCGATTATTGAACCAAAAAAATAAAATATTGAATAAAGAATTATTTTAACAATTATTGAGTAGTGACTTCTTAAGAATCAATAATTTCAAAAATATTGTGCAATACTGCAATCTCAAGGCAACCACGCCAGACATATTACGATATTTTTAACCACTAGGTATTCCAACAAATTAATTACTTAACCATTACGTATGAATTATTTATAAAAACTCAAATTTGTCATTTTCTTCATCCGACGGTTATACATTATGGGGCCCTGAAAATGGTCATGCCAGTACAAATATTCCCCAACAGAAAGAATATTCCACAACCAAATGAATATTCCCCGACAAAATGAATACTTTATAACCACTTGCTTATTTTGCAAAATTTGCACATTTAACCTATAACCAAAGTATTATATCAAATATTATGAATTGACAGAACTTTCTAGACATTGCCAATAATGCTATCTAATAATATTATTCAAATAATATGAATTATTGATCTGATAATGGACAATATTGTGCCGTGACAATTATTGAAATAACAATAATATAAAATATCAACGCATCAATTATTGAATCAATAAAATAAAATATTGAACATTAATTAGTGTAACAATTATTGAGTAGTGCCTTCTTACGTAAGAATCAATAATTGAAAAATACTGTAATCTGAGTTGTCTTTCTTGTGCAGCTTAACGGCAGTATTCTTTCGTATTTAACAACTTATTCAACGATTGTTACTTGTAACAACTACGCCATTATTTATAAAAACTCAAATTTGTCATTTTCTTCATCCAATGATTATTATCATTATGGGGCCCTAAATGGTTTGCGTCGTCGTAATATTCCCAAAAAAAAGAATATTCCACGACCAAACGAATATTCCCCGACAATAATAAGTATTTTATAGCCACTTACTTATTTTGAAAAAAAATTCATATAGCACCCTTAACTTTGTTTTTTTTTTTTATCAATTTAACCATTTACTGAATAGAAAAATTGAATACTTTTATTTTATAAAATTCGGGGTCTTACACTACCAGTTAAACCCATGCCGGCAACATGCTCTAAAAAGAGCTTGGGTGATAATATATATATCATTGTCTTAATAGTCTCAAACTATTACATAGAATACCACAAATCATATTTGGTTAGCTTTCCTTTTCCTTTATTTCTGTATGAGCTTTCAGGTTCTTCACACTTAGCTGAAAACATTTAAATTAAGCAAAGATGAGCATTTGAGTGCCCAGCAAGTAATAGCAATTATATATATATATATATATATTACTAAATAAAAACAATTTTATTGATTAATACAAACTATTTACAAGATAGATAACTAAAATGGACTTACAAGATTAATGAAATAAGAACATTAGATGAAGGGGGGTTAAGTAGGCTAAACAGCGGTAGAGGCTAAAGATTTGTCAGGAGAAGGATCTACGATTTTCTAAATCTATTACAAAATGAATCCGTTTCCTTTTTATAGAACAAGAAGCAATATTACATAGTAAAATAAAGGTAAAATAAAAGTAAGAAACATTTTACTAAAGTAAAAGTATAAGTAAAAACATTTTACTAAAGTAAAAGGAAAAAGAATTTGCTTTCGGTGGAAAAGCAGACGTCTTCTTTTGACTAATGCGGTCGTGGGACCGGATGCTTGACTGAAAGCTGCTTTGATGAAAAAGCGTAAGATGTCACGACAATGTCGCCTCGAAAGGTGATGACCGAGGTCACCGGAGTAGGTGATCGAGGTCACGGAGAAGCGCAGGATCGAGGTCACGAAAGCAAAGCTTGATGATTAAGGTCACTCGAGTAGGTCACGGGCCGATCGAAATAGAGAATCACATCTTCACTTTGATTGATTAGAGATGGGCTCAAGAAAATGGATCTTCGAAAGATCTCAAGAGCAATTGTGCCATAGGGTCTCACAACGCCTTCATAATCGTAATCATGACTAGAATTATCTCCTCCGGATCGGAAGAAGCTTTATCTCGACTCTTCACGAATCGATCAAGTCTTAAATGAATAGCATCAAGAAGACGCTTAACTCTAATTAGAATAATCGTAAACATCTCGTGATCAAGCAGTGATGTAACCGATTTTGCTAATTCATTGTTTTTAATTTATCGAGGATGCAACGGAAGATGCCGTAGTAATCGTATTGACGTTAATCGGAGGAGGTAACAGAGAGAGAAGGCGGAATTCTTTTTGAACTTGGCCTACTATTCTCGTCAACTCCAAATTTATCCCACCATTTAATTGAAAACCATGAGAGACCCGAGAAATAGGAGAAAGAAAAGTCCGAGCCATTCCCGATTCCTATGGACGACGGAGACCGAAAAATGTTGACTTCTTGAGTGGTCAGAATTATATATTGCCATTTCAAAATCCAAGGGATTTTATATTTACTACAAAATATAAGGAAGACCGAATTTCCTCATATTTGGAATGATAGTTACTTGTGATGACAAAATGCTCTAATTGGGCAAGGAGAGGTTTAGGAAAATGTCATGACTCAAACTGCATCTTTGTCCACCAAAGAATGAACCATTTGGGGAATTGACTTTTAAATTTGTGGTCGAACCGAAAGAACCACGAGTGACTATGATCATCATTTTGATGAAGCATGATTTTATGCCATGCTTCAATATAATCATAATAAAGAAAAGGAACTAGATTGATTAGAAAGAGATCTCGAGATCCGATGGATGACTACTCCAATCTGATGAATTAAGGACTTGTTTAATATACAATGAATGATAAAGGAGTTTTGATTTATCATCATTGGCATAGATTGGTTTTATGAAAACCGACTGCTTCAATAAGGATATCTCTATAATAAACAAGTGACTTATATGGAGTCAAGGAGTAAAATGCCATCCCAAGGAAAATATCGGGTCGCTAACCGAATAGGGTCATTTTTAGGTTTCATATTTAACTCAACATGAAATAAGTGATGATCATAAACCTCAAGATAATCGATAATCGGATGACTAGGTTTTGATTTTAGTAGCCGGAGCTCGACTAGCAAAAAATATCAAATGGCTTTGGTCGACTAGCAAGAATCGAGGAGTAAGGCTTGGGGACCGTATCAAGCACCGAATTTATTATGTGTCTGGGTGATCGGGTGAGGAACAACAGCCTTTTTTGGTTGATTAATCGTTGATTAATCGACCAAAGAGAATGGCCATGACTACGGTAGAAGATGAACCTCCTCGAACACTCATTTTGGCCGTGATTGTACTCGTGTAATAAATTCACGAGTGAGAAAATCGACCGAAGTTGTTATCGCTTTTTAATATATTCAATATCAAAATCAAAAATACTTAAAATTGCTTGCCATCTAGCTTAATGAATGTTAGAGGCGACGCTTTCAACGCCTTTTTCCGTAATAAATTTTATTTGACTTACAATCTATTCTAACTAAGAATTTCGATTTAATAAATCTCTCTCGAATTTTTAATACATAAAACTAGAGATAAAATCTCCTTTTTAATAGTAATCAGATTTTAATTGTGTAGAATTCCATGCGCTGTAATGGAAACGAACAATTTGTTCATTAGAAATAGAGTCAATTTCATTTGAGTATGCCTCCTAATCCAATGTCGAGGCGCCGCTTCAATTATTTTGAATGTCAATCATTAGAGATGCCAAGGCAGGCAAAACCTTAACATATTTTTTTTAACTTCATTGACGACGTAAGTATGAATGTCACCAAGGAGGAGGATTGCTTTGTAAGTTACCGAAAGAGAGGCTTACAAATCTTCCCGAGGTCCTCAGTAAATCGCCAATATAATCGAAATGCGAGCCAAGAAACCTCTCAGAGTGATTCTTGTTTAATCTTATCTCGGGAACCTATTTCAATAAATCAATAGCTCTCACATTGGCCATGAGTCCATGATAGAGGATTAAACCGAGAAATCAACTTTAGTCAAAAACAGTATCACACTTGGAAGGAGAAAGGACAAGACCATTGGTTTTAATCTGCTTTGAAGAATGAATTCAAATGTTTAATATGTTCTTCAATAGTCTTGGAGAATACAAGGATGTCATCGATGTAAACAATGATAAAATGATCAAGGATTCAAAATATTATTAAGAATATTCTCAAATTCACTGGGTGCATTCTTAAGTCCAAATGATCGAACATTCCATTCGTAGTGTCCGAACGAGTGGTAAATGCGCTTTGTACCTATCATCCGGGTGAATGGCAACTTGCCAAAATCCTCGACTTGAGGTCAAATTTACTAAAGATTGTGGAGACGCTTAACCTACCAAGGAGATCATCCTTGTTGGGCAAAGGGTACCTAATCCACTCTAAAACTTTGTTTAATGGTTTATAATTAATGACTAAATAGGGACACCTCGCTCTTTCTCACTTCATTATTAACATAGATAGGTCGGACAAGACCATGGGGACTTACTATGTCTAATTAGCCCTTTACCGAGGAGATCATTGATTTCAATTTTACATAACTCCATTTGTTCATGACTCATTTGAATAGGCCTAGCCTTAGTAGGAATTAAATGCTCTTTAAATTCTTTTAGATAGGTAATCTAACTGCAGTGCTTCTTCCTATGCCAAAAGCATCGGGAGAATCGTAACACGTTATTTATTAAATAATCTTTTAATTCTTTTATTTTTTTTCTTGAACCTCACATTTTTAAGTTGGTCATCAACTTGTTGGTACTTAATTTCTTCTTTAAGAAAATTTAGGTGAACAACTTTACAATTTAATGTGATTTAATGATTTAGAAATCGATTCTTCCTAATAAATTTTAAATCTCTTTCTTTTGGTTTAATTAAGAATTTAAATATAATTTTCTTTCCTAAATGTTCACAACTTAAACCTTTATTACTAGTGGTAAATGGATAAAGCAAATATATGAATGGTAATCCCAAAATAATTTTGTCAAGAAGGTTGCGAACTAAGACGAACGAGGTCTTGAAACACATGTTGTCCCTCGATGATATGTACTTTAGGTAATTTGTACTTTATTTCCATTTGACTACCAAGAATTAATTTAATTTTTCACTAGTTTTCTTATAATATCTAGTGGGATAATACCTTCTTGAATACAATTCAAGTCTCGCACTCAAAGATTCACTAGAGCGTGGAGTTGTATCAAAAAGGTTTTATCAATGACTAAATTAACTAAAATATACCATTTTTGAATAGTAATATCTTTAATTCTTTTAAGAGAGAGACCTTGAATAAAGAGATCGTAATCTTTGGCAATAGATGACTCGATCCTCGTGACATTCATCACTGTAAGAAGAATCATTAATTTGAAGATCCGATTTTTTATTGTCAATCTCTTTCTTAAACTAGAAATCTCAATCTTTAAATTAGAAATCTCCTTTTTAAGTTTATTAACCTCTTGATTTAATTCGTGAAGTGTAATTTCTTTAACCGAGATTTGAATCTTTCAAGAGTCTTATTTAAACCGAATATGGGTTTTTCTTTAGCTCTAAGAACCTTGTCAAATGACCTTTTATCTTTAGTTAATAAATCTTTTAATTGTTTTAGATATTGAGTTTTTAATTCCTTGATCAAGAATTTTACCGATTAGATCAACTAATAAGGAGCTTTCTTCTTCATCTTTTGTAATTACACTAACCCTTTTACGCTAGCTTTTATTACAATCTTCCGTATATATATAGTGACTTCATTTTCACTATCGTAATTTACGTTGATGAGTTGTTACTAGAAGATTCTCGAACATCGTAAGCTTCTTCATTATCGCTACTACTCTTGTTATCAATTCTCATTAATTCTAATAATTGTTCCGTATCTTCAAATTGAAATATTTAATCGAGCTAATTTTTGTTTAACTCTCAGCATTCACTTTTGTAATGACCTTTCTCGTCCCACAATTGTGATGTATAATTTTACTTTTATCAAATATTTTGATTTTTATAAGATTTTTTCTTTGATGACTTAGGTTTATTATAATAATTATCTTGATTATTGTTCTTATTTTTGTTGTGAGTATATCTCTTCTTACTTGCTTATGATTTTTGTGTGACTCGATATGTTTATCTTTATGCCTCGTGCTTCCTTCGGGAGGGAGCCACCCACAGAAACCATACTTGCTCACAAAATGTTCCTAACTCAGATTTAGCTTTATTTTTGTCTTTTCTAGCTTGTTTCGCTAATTTAAAATCAATGCACATTTTTAATCCAATTTTTGGATATGACTAATAATATCTCCATAAGTTAAATTATCATAATCAATATATCCTAGGTTTTTGCTTAATTCTTCCCTAACTTTGTGAGCAAATAAAGATGGCAAACCATTAACGAAATTTTTCTTTCCAAAATGGTTTATTACCGCTATTTCTCATCATAACTCTAGAGGTAAATACATCTTTGTACCATCTAAAATCACTTAGAGTGGGACAAGTAAGATTACTTAATGATCATGAATTCTTTCTCGTAATATTGCTAGGGGTTCCAAATAAAATGTTTAATTATGGTGAATATTAAAGTGTTAACTCCATCAGAAGACCAATACCAAAGATCTTCATCAAAGATGGATTGCTTTCTTTATCTCTTTGAATAGCATGAATTATGGATATTCTAATGTCTTCTCGTGAGATGTTTTTCCCACTAAGACCTAAGAATGCCAAAGAATCCACTAGCTAATAATTCAACAATGTCCGTCGAGACAAAGTGTTGAATTTAGTGATGTAATCATAGCTACCATAGACATATGATTTAGTTTATTAAGAATTTCTTGTTCACTAAATCCATCTATATTCCATTCATAAATTTTATTAGAGGATACCAAAACTGCTTTATCTAGATTTCTTTCTTCTAATCAGTAATCCCGAGGAGTTGGTCCGAATACCAATTTCGTGATACTTGTGTTATTAATAAAGCTAATTTATTTAATTGATCATTAAGGTTTGAATAGAAGAATGGTCGTAAGAACTTTCATTATTATCATCGATTCTACCCGATCAATAATGTTAATAGTTCCACTTGGACCGGTTCTGCTTTTGAGTTTTTAAATAATTTTTCAATGGAATGGACCAATTCGTCATCTTTATTAGGTAAACTTAAATTATATCTGCTTTTCGTAAATTTAGTAAAGGTTGTTCTATCTTTGAATCGGGTTTTTGATAATACCTTCTTCAAATTTTTCTTCAATTCTATCTAGTCAATGCTTTTCCTACCGCTGCTAGATATTGATTGCTAAAAAGTTTAATTGTTCAATTATTTTTTTGTCGTTATTAGTTCCGCTGTATTTTGAAGGACTAGCAATAATGTAAGTGTTTTTAATCGAATTAGAATTGCTTTTCTAATGGGGATGACCGGGTCGATACTTTGATCTGCCTTTCTTTAATCCATCGAGTTTTACTAATAACATCAGATTTACCTTGATATCGTATATACCACCATAAAAAAAGTGATGTTAATTTCTTCATTTTTGATAAATCTTTTCCATCTATTTATTATCTTATCTCTTTCCTTTTCAAATGGATGGATGATCTAAATAGATGTCTTTTTTCTTTATTAGATTTTGAATTAAAATCTTTAACTAAGTTATCCCAATTTAACACGAATTCTTTTTTAATGACTCTTAGTTGATTATGAATAGGGGCATTAAAATCAGACTGTGTGGGATAAACAGAGGATGCCGGGGAAGAGTCTTCATCTTCGACTCAGATCGCTCGAGTATAACAGGATGACTAACTTGTCCTTCATTAAGAATACCTTTAAGTTTGATATCTTTAACAAGAGGATTACTTAGACCTCAAGATTCTTCTAGTGTGGATAATCAAGGGACCAAGAACTAGAAATATCTTCAATGATAATCGGTGACCTAATGACGCTCAAAACTAATTTTAACAGCCCATCTCAAAATTGTTGGATATTTTCAATATTCAATAAATTGTTAATTATGGGTTGTCGTGGTAATTCATTTGGTAAAGTCCATTGATTAGGTAAGTTAATATCCTTCCAAAGAATTGTTCTTGGATCCGGATATTAGCATCACTAGTTGAACTTTGAATTAAAACTGCTTGATCTTTTGGGCTTTTATTAAGAGCATGAACGCTCAAATTTGACTTCATCGCCTTATAATAAATCTCAGAAATCAAAGCAATGGGTTGAGATCCTTCAATCATTTGAGTAATCTCTCCATCGCTTTTAATATTTAATGATAAGGCTTTAAATAAGTTTTGATCATCGAGACTCAAGGTGAAATCAGAAAGCAAATTGAAATGGATAGGTCCATTATGCAAACTTGCTTCCATTGCACCAATAATGCTTGATAGTAATTTAAAAATCTAGCATCTCTAAGGCGTAGGTAGATTGATGAATTAATTCCTTTTCTATTAAGAGGTTTAACTCAAACTTGAACAAGACCTATATGTATAAAATTATAACCCTTTTTTCTATGTTTTTAATAACTTCGTGATAAAAGACTACAATTTTCGTATTCTTTGTTAATCGTGCATAAACTCTCTCAACAGCTTTTGACATTATAATCAGCTTTTAAATTTATCCGAGAATGTCGACCGATAAATTTCTTTTGGGAGATACCTTAGGTATATTCCAGCTTGTTTAAAACTTGATTAATGTTTTCATAATTATGTTCTTCTTGGTTCACTATATCTCGAAACAGAGGCAAAGTCAATTCACACTAACCGAGGAGCTAGATCTGAATAACTCTACTATCTTGATCGCTTCAAAATAAAATCTTACTCAAAGCTCATTCATGCATACCCTGCTTACCCAAAGTAGACTCATACCTATGTTCTATAACCCGACAATCGCTTTCACACCCTCGAGACTTACAAAGGTTAGACACGAACTAGGTGGACTACAAAAAAGTAAGGTGACTTTAGAACTTTGATGAAGAAGATAATTTTGAAATAGTAAAGAGAAGTTTGATGAAAGAATTCGTGTTAAATTGGGATAACTTAGTTAAAGATTTTAATTCAAAATCTAATAAAGAAAAAAGACATCTATTTAGATCTGTCCATCCAACTGAAAAGGAAAGAGATAAGATAATAAATAGATGGAAAAGATTTATCAAAAATGAAGAAATTAACATCACTTTTTATATGACTGGTATGTACATCAAATTAAATGCAATGTTATTAGTAAAACTCAATGGATTAAAGAAGATGATCCAAAGTATCGCCCACCATCCCCATTAGAAAATGCCTCTAATTCCAAATAAAAACACTTCATTATTGCTAGTCCTTCAAAATACCCGACTTTAACTAATAACGACAAAAAAATAATTGAACAATTAAACTTTAGCAATCAATATCTAGCAACAAAGAGGAAAACAAATAGATAGAATCAAGAAAAATTTGAAGAAGGTATTATCAAAAATTCCCTATTCAAAGATAGAACAACCTTTACTAAATTTACCGTAAAATGTATATAATTTAAGTTTACCTAATAAAGATGACGAATTGGTCCATTCCATTGAAAAATTATTTAAAAACTCAAAATGTAACCCTATCCAAGTGGAACTATTGTCATTATTGATCGTAGAATCATGATAATAATGAAAGTTCTTCCCACCATTCTTCTATTTCAAACCTTAATGATCAATTAAATAAATTAACTCATTAATAACACAAGTATCACCGTAAATTGGTATTCCGCACCAACTCCTCCTGATTTACAATTCAAGAAAGAAATCTAGATAAACAGCTTTTCAGATCCTCTAATAAAATTTATGAATGGAATATAGATGGATTTAGTGAACAAGAAATTCTTAATAAACTAAATCATATGTCTATGGTAGCTAATAAAGACATCACTAAATTCAACACTTTGTCTCAACCGCATATCATTGAATTATTAGCTAGTGGATTCACCGGCATTCTTAGGTCTTGTGGGAAAAACATCTCACGTAAGACATTAGAATATCCATAATTCATGCTATTCAAAGAGATAAAGAAGGCAATCCCATCTTTGATGAAGATGTCGGTATTGGTCTTCCCGATGGAGTTAACACTTTAATATTCACCATAATTAAACATTTTGTTGGAACCCCAGCAATATTACGTAAAGAATTCATGATCGCTATAATCTTACTTGTCCCACTCTAAGTGATTTTAGATGGTACAAAGATGTATTTACCTCTAGAGTTATGATGAGAAATGACAAGAATAAACCATTTTGGAAAGAAAAATTCGCTAATGGTTTGCCATCTTTATTTGCTCACAAAGTTAGGGAAGAATTAAGCAAAAACCTAGGATATATTGATTATGATAATTTAACTTATGGAGATATTATTAGTCATATCCAAAAATTGGATTAAAATGTGCATTGATTTTAAATTAGCTAAACAAGCTAGAAAAGACAAAAATAAAGCTAAATACGAAGTTAGAACATTTTGTGAATAAGATGGTTTATCACGGTGGGTCCCTCTCCCAAGGAAGCACAGCATAAAGATAAACATATCGAGTCACACAAAAATCATAAACGCCAGTAAGAAGAGATATACTCACAACAAAAAATAAGAACAATAATCAAGATAATTATTATAATAAACCTAAGTCATCAAAGAAAAATCTTATAAAAAATCAAAAATATTTGATAAAGTAAAATTGTCTCATCACAATTGTGGATGTAAAGGTCATTACAAAAGTGAATGCAGAGTTAAACAAAAAATTAGCTCGCTTAAATATTTCAAATCAAGATACTAACAATTATTAGAATTAATGAGAATTGATAACAAGAGTAGTAGAAGAATGAAGAAGCTTCGATGTTCCGTAATCTTCTAGTAACAACTCATCCAACGTAAATTCGATAAAGGAAAATGAAGTCACTATATGTACGTAAGATTGTAATAAAAACCGTAAAAAAAGGTTAGTGTAATTACAAAAGATGAAGAAGAAAGCTCCTTATTAGTTGATCTAATCAAGAAAATTACCGATCCTAATTAAAAACTCAATATCTAAAACAATTAAAAGATTTATTAACTAAAGATAAAAAGGTCACCGACAAGGTTCTTAGAGCTAAAGAAAACCCATATTCGCTTTAAATAAGACTTTTGAAAGATTCAAATCTCCAAAGCTAAAGAAATTACACTTCCTAATTAAATCAAGAGGTTAATAAACTTAAAAAGGAGATTTCTAATTTAAAGATCGAGATTTCTAGTTTAAGAAAAGAGATTGACAATAAAAAAATCGATCTTCAAATTAATGATTCTTCTTCTAGTGATGAATGTCACGAGGATCCGTAGTCATCTATCGCCAAAGATTCTCGATCTCTTTATTCAAGGTCTCTCTTAAAAGAATTAAAGATATTACTATTCAAAATGGTATATTTCATTAATTTAGTCATCGATAAAACCTTTTCAAGACAACTCCCCGCCTAGTAGATATCAAAAGTGCATTTGAATTGTATTCAAGAAGGTATTATCCCCACTAGATATTATAAGAAAACTAGTGAAAAATTAAATTCAAATAATCTGTAGTCAAATGGAAATAAAGTACAAATTACCTAAAGTACATATCTGTCAGACAACATGTGTTTCAAGACCTCGCTCGCCTTAGTTCGCAACCTCATCGACAAAATTATTTTGGGATTACCATTCATATATTTGCTTTATCCATTTACCACTAGTAATAAAGGTTTAAGTTGTGAACATTTAGGAAAGAAAATTATATTTAAATTCTTAATTAAACTAAAAGAAAGAGATTTAAAATTTATTCAGAAGAATCAATTTCTAAATCATTAAATCATTAAATTGTAAAGTTGTTCACCTAAATTTTCTTAAAGAAGAAATTATACCAACAAGTTGATGACCAACTTAAGAGTAACAGGTTCAAGAAAAATAAAAGAATTAAAAGATTATTTAATAAATAACTTGTGTTCGATTCTCCCAATGCTTTTTGGCATAGAAGAAGCACACAGCTAGATTACCCTATGCTAAAGAATTTAAAGAGCATTTAATTCCTACTAAGGCTAGGCCTATTCAAATGAGTCATGAACAAATGGAGTTATGTAAAATTGAAATCAATGATCTCCTCAAGAAAGGGCTAATTAGACATAGTAAGTCCCCATGGTCTTGTCCAAATTTTCTATGTTAATAATGAAGTCGAGAAAGAACGAGGTGTCCTCGCTTAGTCATTAATTATAAACCATTAAACAAAGTTTTAGAGTGGATTAGTACCTTTTGCCCAACAAGGATGATCTCCTCGGTAGTTGTTGCCTCCACAATCTTTTAGTAAATTTGACCTCAAGTCGATTTTGCAAGTTGCCATTCACCCGTATGATAGGTACAAATCGCATTTACCAATTCGCTCGACACTACTTAATGGAATGTTCAAATATTTGACTTAAGAATGCACCCAAAGAATTTCGTAATATTCTTAATAATATTTTGAATCCTTCACCATTTTATCATTGTTTACATCGATGACATCCTCAGATTCTCCAAGACTATCAAGAACATATTAAACATTTGAATTCATTCTTCAAAACAGCTTAAAACCAATGGTCTTGTCCTTTCTCCTTCCAAGTGTAGTCTGCTTTTTGACTAAAGTCGATTTCTGCTTAATCCTCTATCATGGACTCACGCGCCAATCGACAGAGCTATTCAATTCACCGACCGGCTTCCCGTATAAGATTACCGACAAGAATCACCATGAGGTTTCTTGCTCGCTCAATTATATCGCCGCTTTTACAAGGACCTCGTGAAGATTTGTAAGCCTCTTTCAAATCAAATACCATAAAGCAATCTCTCCTCCTCGACCGACATTCATACTTCGTCATTCAAATAAGTTAAAAATATGTTAAGGTTTTGCCTCGCTTTGCATCTCTAATGATTCAAAGATTCAAAATAATTGAAACCGACGCCTCGACATCGATTCGAGGCATACTCAAATGTAAATCGACTCTATTTCTAATGAACAATTGTTCGCTTCATTCGCGCATGGAATTCTACACAATTAAAATACAAAGATTATTAAAAAGGAGATTTTATCTCTAGTTTTATGTATTAAAAAATTCCAGAGAGATTTATTAAATCGTAAATTTTAGTTAGAATAGATCAGTAAGTCAAAGAAAATTTATTCTCGAAAAGACGTTGAAAACGTCGCCTAAGCATTCATTCGCTAGATGGCAAGCAATTTTAAGTATTTTTGATTTTGATATTGAATATATTAAAGGCAAGAATAACTCAAATTCCCAGATTTTCTCACTCGTGAATTTATTAACACAGTACAATCACAAAGAAATGAGTGTTCGAGGAGGTTCATCTTCTCGTAGTCACGGCCATTCACGGGGTCCAGCTTAATCAACCAAGAATCAACCAAAGGGAACTCGTTGTTCCTCACCCAAATACCTGCATATTATAATAAATTCCAGTGTGCTTGGTACAAATTCCCAAGCCTTACTCCTCGCTTCTTGCTAGTCAACCAAAGCCATTTGATATTTTTGCTAGTCAAGCTCCACCATCTCACAAAACCTAGTCATCCAAAGGTCCGATTATCTTCAAAGTTTATGATCATCACTTATTTCATGTCGAGTTAAATATGAAACCTAAAATGACCCTATTCAGCTAGCACCAAAAGATTTTCCTTCTGGATGGCATTTTACTCCTTCACCCCATATAAGTCACTTGTTTATTATAGAGATATCCTTATCAAAACAGAGTCATTTTATAAAACTAATCTATGCCAATGATGATAAATCAAAACTCCTTTATCATTCATCAGATATTAAACAAGTCCTTAATTCATCGATTGAGTAGTCATCCATCGATCTCGATCTCTTTCTAATCAATCTAGTTCCTTTTGCTATTATGATTATATCAAGCACGGCATAAAATCATGCTTCATCAAAATGATGATCATAGTCACTGTGGTTCTTTCAACACCACAAATTTAAAAGTCAATTCCCCAAATGGTTCATTTTTTTGGTGGACAAGGTACTGGCTTGAGTCATGACATTTTCCCTAAACCTCTCCTCGCCCAATTAGAGCATTTTTGTCATCACAAGAATTATCATTCCAAATATGAGGAAATTCCATTTCCTTATATTTTGTAGTAAATATAAAATCCTTTGATTTTGAAATGGCAATATATAGTTACAACCACTCAAGAAGTCACCGCTTTTTCACCTCCGTCATCCCATAGAATCGTGATCTACTGACTTTTCTTTCTCCTATTTCTCGTGTCTCTCGCCGCTTTTCAATTAAATGGTGGGATAAATTTGGAGTCGATGTAATAAGAGGCCAAGTTCAAAAGAATTCCCGCCTTTCTCCTCTGCTACCTCCTCCAGCTTAACGCCAATATAGCTTATTACTAGATCTCGCCACAGATCCTCCAAGAATTAAAAACAATCAATTAGCAAAATCGCCATATCACCACCGCCTACCACATGATGTTTCGATTATTCTAATTCCGAAGTTAAGGCGCTCTTGTCGATGCTATTCATTTAAGACTTGATCACCACGTGAAGAGTCGACAAAGCTTCTTCTCACCCGCCAGGAGATAATTCTAGTCATGATTCTCGATTATGAAGGCAAACAGACCCCTATGGCACAATTGTTTTTCAGATGCTCAAGATCCATTTTCTTGAGCCCATCTCTAATCAATCAAAGTGAAGATGTGATTCTCTATTTCCAAATACCAAAGACCTACTCAGCAAATTTTAATCATCAAGACTCGCAGCCTCCTCCAGCCTCAACACCGCCTCCCCAGCAATCAACACCCACTCCTAAGCAAATTTCAACACCGCCAGCAAAGATTGTCAAGAAAGATCTTCGCTTTTCATCAAAGCAAATTTTCAATAAGCATCCGGCCCACACGATCGCATTAGTCAAAGAAGACGCCTGCTTCCAATCGAAAGCGATTTCTTTTTCCTTTTACTTTAGTAAAATGTTTTTACTTGTACTTTTACTTTAGTAAAATGTTTCTTACTTTTATTTTACCTCGCTTATTGTAATAGTAATCTTGTAATATTGCTTCCTTGTTCTATAAAAGGAAATCGGATTCATTTGGTTTAAAGCAGACTTAGAAAGACTCGTAGATCCTTCTCCGACAAATCTTTAGCCTCACACTGCTTAGCCTACTTAACCCCCTTCATCTAATGTTCTTATTTCAAAGAATCTTGTAAGTCCATTTTAGTTATCTATCTTGTAAATAGTTTGTATTAATCAATAAAATTGTTTTTATTTAGTAATTTAATTGTGTTGTATGCGCACTTGTTCTTCTTCTCTTGTATATCTCTCCTTCCGCCCCCAAATGGTATCAAAGCCAAGTTGTTTGTTATTGGTAACTGTTTAGCCAGATCTCTTTCATCAAACTTCTCTTTACTATTTCAAAATTATCTTCTTCATCAAAGTTCTAAAGTCACCTTACTTACCTGTAGTCCACCTAGTTCGTGTCTAACCTTTGTAAGTCTCTGTGGTGTGAGCAAAGTATCAAGTTATAGAACATAGGTATGAGTCTACTTTGGGTAAACGGGGGGTGTGCATGAATGAGCTTTGAGTAAGATTTTATTTTTGAAATAAATAAGATGAGTAGGTTATTCAGATCTAGCTCCTCGCTTAGTAATAGTCACCTTTACCTCCTGCTCCGAGATATAGTGAACCAAGAAGAACATAATTATGAAAACATTAATCAAGTTTTAAACAACTCGAATATACCTAAGGTATCTCCCAAAGAAATTTATCACCAACATTCTCGTATAAATTTAAAATCGATTATAATGTCAAAATCTGCTGAGAGAGTTTATGCAATTAACAAAGAATACGAAAATTGTAGTCTTTTATCACCGTAAGTTATTAAAAACATAGAAAAAGGGTTATAATTTTATACATATAGGTCTTGTTCAAGTTGCGCTTAAACCTCTTAATAGAAAAGGAATTAATTCATCAATCTACCTCCGCCTTAGAGATGCTAGATTTTTAAATTACTATCCAAGCATTATTGGTGCAATGGAAGCAAGTTTGCATATAATGGACCTATCCATTTCAACCGCTTTCCCGATTTCACCTTGAGTCTCAAAGATCAAAACTTATTTAAAGCCTTATCATTAAATATTAAAACCGATGGAGAGATTACTCAAATGATTGAAGGATCTCAACCCATTGCTTTGATTTACGTGATTTATTATAAGACGATGAAGTCAAATTTGAACGCTCATGCTCTTAATAAAAGCCCAAAAGATCAAAACAGCTTTAATTCAAAGTTCAATCCAGTGATGCTAATATCCGCATCCCAAGAACAATTCTTTGGAAGGATATTAACTTACCTAATCAATGGACTTTACCAAATGAATTACCACAAAGAACCCATAATTAACAATTTATTGAATATTGAAAATATCCAACAATTTTCGATGGAACTGTTAAAATTAGTTTTGAACGCATTTCAGGTCACCAGCTATCATTGAAGATATTTCTAGTTCTTCATCCCTTCCACACTAGCTTATCCACACTAGAAGAGATAATGAGGTCCTAAGTAATCCTCTTGTTAAAGATATCAAACTTAAAGGTATTCTTAATGAAGGACAAGTTAGTCATCCCATACTCGATGAAACGATACCGTCAAGATGAAGACTCTTCTTCCCTAAGATCCTCTGCTTATCCCATTAGCAAATTCCGATTTTAATGCCCTATTCATAATCAAGAGCCAAATGGTATCGAGCCAAGTTGTTTGTTATTGGTAAATCGCTTAGCCGATCTCTTTCATCAAACTTCTCTTTACTATTTCAAAATTATCTTCTTCATCAAAGTTCTAAAGTCACCTTACTTACCGTAGTCCACCTAGTTCGTGGTCTAACCTTTGTAAGTCTCCGTGGTGTGAGCAAAGTTTCTCAAGTTATAGAACATAGGTATGAGTCTACTTTTGGGTAAACGGGTATGCATGAATGAGCTTTGAGTAAGATTTTATTTTGAAACAAATAAGATGAGTAGGTTATTCAGATCTAGCTCTCGCTAGTAACAGTCACTTTTGCCTCCCTGCTCCAGATATAGTGAACCAAGAAGAACATAATTATGAAAACATTAATCAAGTTTTAAACAACCGAATATACCTAAGGTATCTCCCAAAGAAATTTATCACCAACATTCTCGAGATAAATTTAAACCCGATTATAATGTCAAAACTGCTTGAGAGAGTTTATGCAATTAACAAAGAATACGAAAATTGTAGTCTTTTATCACCGTAAGTTATTAAAAACATAGAAAAAGGGTTATAATTTTATACATATAGGTCTTGTTCAAGTTGCGCTTAAACCTCTTAATAGAAAAGGAATTAATTCATCAATCTACCGCTTTAGAGATGCTAGATTTTTAAATTACTATCCAAGCATTATTGGTGCAATGGAAGCAAGTTTGCATAATGGACCTATCCATTTCAACCGCTTTCCGATTTCACCTTTGAGTCTCAAAGTGATCAAAACTTATTTAAAGCCTTATCATTAAATATTAAAACCGATGGAGAGATTACTCAAATGATTGAAGGATCTCAACCCATTGCTTTGATTTACGTGATTTATTATAAGACGATGAAGTCAAATTTGAACGCTCATGCTCTTAATAAAAGCCCAAAAGATCAAAATGCTTTTAATTCAAAGTTCAACTAGTGATGCTAATATCCGCATCCCAAGAACAATTCTTTGGAAGGATATTAACTTACCTAATCAATGGACTTTACCAAATGAATTACCACAAAGAACCCATAATTAACAATTCATTGAATATTGAAAATATCCAACAATTTTCGATGGAACTGTTAAAATTAGTTTTGAACGCATTTCAGGTCACCAGTTATCATTGAAGATATTTCTAGTTCTTCAGTCCCTTCAGTTATCCACACTAGAAGAGATACTGAGGTCCTAAGTAATCCTCTTGTTAAAGATATCAAACTTAAAGGTATTCTTAATGAAGGACAAGTTAGTCATCCTCAAGATATTTCAGAATC
The DNA here is from genome assembly GCA_020205605.1 of Panax ginseng. Lineage (NCBI taxonomy): Eukaryota > Viridiplantae > Streptophyta > Magnoliopsida > Apiales > Araliaceae > Panax > Panax ginseng. The sequence continues at coordinate 71,762,843 of CM035136.1, forward strand.
GATACCGTCAAGATGAAGACTCTTCTTCCCTAAGATCCTCTCGCTTATCCCATTACGATACCGATTTTAATGCCCCTATTCATAATCAACTAAGAGTCATTAAAAAAGAATTCGTGTTAAATTGGGATAACTTAGTTAAAGATTTTAATTCAAAATCTAATAAAGAAAAAAGACATCTATTTAGATCTGTCCATCCAACTGAAAAGGAAAGAGATAAGATAATAAATAGATGGAAAAGATTTATCAAAAATGAAGAAATTAACATCACTTTTTATGACTGGTATGTACAGTATCAAGGTAAATGCAATGTTATTAGTAAAACTCAATGGATTAAAGAAGACAGATCCAAAGTATCAGCCAGTCATCCCCCATTAGAAACAGTTCTAATTCCAGTTAAAAACACTTCATATTGCTAGTCCTTCAAAATACCCGACGGAACTAATAACGACAAAAAAAATAATTGAACAATTAAACTTTAGCAATCAATATCTAGCAACAAGAGGAAAACAAATTAGATAGAATTGAAGAAAAATTTGAAGAAGGTATTATCAAAAACCCGATTCAAAGATAGAACAACCTTTACTAAATTTACCGTAAAATGTATATAATTTAAGTTTACCTAATAAAGATGACGAATTGGTCCATTCCATTGAAAAATTATTTAAAAACTCAAAATGTAACCCTATTCCAAGTGGAACTATTGTCATTATTGATCGTAGAATCATGATAATAATGAAAGTTCTTCCGACCATTCTTCTATTTCAAACCTTAATGATCAATTAAATAAATTAATCGTTAATAACACAAGTATCACCGTAAATTGGTATTCCGCACCAACTCCTCCTGATTTACAATTCAAGAAAGAAATCTAGATAAACAGCTTTCAGTATCCTCTAATAAAATTTATGAATGGAATATAGATGGATTTAGTGAACAAGAAATTTTTAATAAACTAAATCATATGTCTATGGTAGCTAATAAATACATCACTAAATTCAACACTTTGTCTCAACCGCACATTGTTGAATTATTAGCTAGTGGATTCACCGGCATTCTTAGGTCTTGGTGGGAAAAACATCTCACAGAAGACATTAGAATATCCATAATTCATGCTATTCAAAGAGATAAAGAAGGCAATCCCATCTTTGATGAAGATGCTGGTATTGGTCTTCCGATGGAGTTAACACTTTAATATTCACCATAATTAAACATTTTGTTGGAACCCCTAACAATATTACGTAAAGAATTCATGATCGCCTATAATCTTACTTGTCCCACTCTAAGTGATTTTAGATGGTACAAAGATGTATTTACCTCTAGAGTTATGATGAGAAATGACAAGAATAAACCATTTTGGAAAGAAAAATTCAAGTAATGGTTTGCCATCTTTATTTGCTCACAAAGTTAGGGAAGAATTAAGCAAAAACCTAGGATATATTGATTATGATAATTTAACTTATGGAGATATTATTAGTCATATCCAAAAAATTGGATTAAAAATGTGCATTGATTTTAAATTAGCGAAACAAGCTAGAAAAGACAAAAATAAAGCTAAATACGAGTTAGGAACATTTTGTGAATAAGATGGTTTATCACGGTGGGCTCCTCCCAAGGAAGCATGCATAAAGATAAACATATCGAGTCACACAAAAATCATAAACGCCGTAAGAAGAGATATACTCACAACAAAAATAAGAACAATAATCAAGATAATTATTATAATAAACCTAAGTCATCAAAGAAAAAATCTTATAAAAAATCAAAAATATTTGATAAAAGTAAAATTGTCTGTCACAATTGTGGACAGAAAGGTCATTACAAAAGTGAATGCAGAGTTAAACAAAAATTAGCTCAGTTAAATATTTCAACTGAAGATACTAAACAATTATTAGAATTAATGAGAATTGATAACAAGAGTAGTAGCGAGAATGAAGAAGCTTCGATGTTCCGTAATCTTCTAGTAACAACTCATCCAACGTAAATTCGATAGTGAAAATGAAGTCACTATATGTATGTAAGATTGTAATAAAAACTACCGTAAAAGGGTTAGTGTAATTACAAAAGATGAAGAAGAAAACTCCTTATTAGTTGATCTAATCAAGAAAATTACCGATCCGGAATTAAAAACTCAATATCTAAAACAATTAAAAGATTTATTAACTAAAGATAAAAAAGGTCAACGACAAGGTTCTTAGAGCTAAAGAAAACCCATATTCAGCTTTTAAATAAGACTTTGAAAGATTCAAATCTCCAGCTAAAGAAATTACACTTCCTCTAATTAAATCAAGAGGTTAATAAACTTAAAAAGGAGATTTCTAATTTAAAGATTGAGATTTCTAGTTTAAGAAAAGAGATTGACAATAAAAATCGATCTTCAAATTAATGATTCTTCTTCTAGTGATGAATGTCACGAGGATCCGTAGTCATCTATTGCCAAAGATTCTCGATCTCTTTATTCAAGGTCTCTCTCTTAAAAGAAATTAAAGATATTACTATTCAAAATGGTATATTTCATTAATTTAGTCATTGATAAAACCTTTTCAAAGACAACTCCCCGCTTCTAGTAGATATCAAAAGTACTTGAATTGTATTCAAGAAGGTATTATCCCCACTAGATATTATAAGAAAACTAGTGAAAAATTAAATTCAAATTAATTGTAGTCAAATGGAAATAAAGTACAAATTACCTAAAGTACATATCCACAGACAACATGTGTTTCAAGACCTCGCTCGCCTTAGTTCGCAACCTTATCGACAAAATTATTTTGGGTTTACCATTCATATATTTGCTTTATCCATTTACCACTAGTAATAAAGGTTTAAGTTGTGAACATTTAGGAAAGAAAATTATATTTAAATTCTTAATTAAACTAAAAGAAAGAGATTTAAAATTTATTCAGAAGAATCAATTTCTAAATCATTAAATCATTAAATTATAAAGTTGTTCACCTAAATTTTCTTAAAGAAGAAATTAAGTACCAACAAGTTGATGACCAACTTAAGAGTAACAGGTTCAAGAAAAAATAAAAGAATTAAAAGATTATTTAATAAATAACTTGTGTTCTCGATTCTCCCAATGCTTTTTGGCATGTAGGAAGAAGCACACACGCTTAGATTACCCTATGCTAAAGAATTTAAAGAGCATTTAATTCCTACTAAGGCTAGGCCTATTCAAATGAGTCATGAACAAATGGAGTTATGTAAAATTGAAATCAATGATCTCCTCAAGAAAGGGCTAATTAGACATAGTAAGTCCCCATGGTCTTGTCCAAATTTCTATGTTAATAATGAAGTCGAGAAAGAACGAGGTGTCCTCGCTTAGTCATTAATTATAAACCATTAAACAAAGTTTTAGAGTGGATTAGGTACCTTTGCCCAACAAGGATGATCTCCTCGGTAGGTTAAGCGCCTCCACAATCTTTTAGTAAATTGACCTCAAGTCGATTTTGGCAAGTTGCCATTCACCCAGATGATAGGTACAAAATCAGATTTACCAATTCGCTCGGACACTACTTAATGGAATGTTCAAATATTTGACTTAAGAATGCACCCAAAGAATTTCGAATATTCTTAATAATATTTTGAATCCTTCACCATTTTATCATTGTTTACATCGATGACATCCTTGTATTCTCCAAGACTATTGAAGAACATATTAAACATTTGAATTCATTCTTCAAAACAGCTTAAAACCAATGGTCTTGTCCTTTCTCCTTCCAAGTGTAGTCTGCTTTTTGACTAAAGTCGATTTCTCGCTTAATCCTCTATCATGGACTCACGCGCCAATCGACAGAGCTATTCAATTCACCAATCGGTTCCCGAGATAGATTACCGACAAGAATCACCTATAGAGGTTTCTTGCTCTCTCAATTATATCGCCGCTTTTACAAGGACCTCGTGAAGATTTGTAAGCCTCTCTTTCAAATAGCCATAAAGCAATCTCCTCCTTGATCGACATTCATACTTCGTCATTCCAATAGTTAAAAATATATGTTAAGGTTTTGCCTCGCCTTGGCATCTCTAATGATTCAAAGATTCAAAATAATTGAAACCGACGCCTCGACATCGATTCGAGGCATACTCAAATGTAAATCGACTCCTATTTCTAATGAACAAATTGTTCGCTTCCATTCTCAAGCATGGAATTCTACACAATTAAAATACAAGATTATTAAAAAGGAGATTTTATCTCTAGTTTTATGTATTAAAAATTCCAGAGAGATTTATTAAATCGTAAATTTTAGTTAGAATAGATTGTAAGTCAAAGAAAATTTATTCTCGAAAAAGACGTTGAAAACGTCGCCTAAGCATTCATTCGCTAGATGGCAAGCAATTTTAAGTATTTTTGATTTTGATATTGAATATATTAAAGGCAAGAATAACCCAAATTCCCAGATTTTCTCACTCGTGAATTTATTAACACAGTACAATCACAAAGAAATGAGTGTTCGAGGAGGTTCATCTTCTCGTAGTCATGGCCATCACTTGGTCCAGCTTAATCAACCAAGCTAATCAACCAAAGGGAACTGTTGTTCCTCACCCAATACCTGCATACATATAATAAATTCCAGTGCTTGGTATAATTCCCAAGCCTTACTCCTCGCCTCTTGCTAGTCAACCAAAGCCATTTGATATTTTTGCTAGTCAAGCTCCACCATTCACAAAAAACCTAGTCATCCAAAGGTTGTCGATTATCTTCAAAGTTTATGATCATCACTTATTTCATGTCGAGTTAAATATGAAACCTAAAAATGACCCTATTCATTAGCGACCAAAGATTTTCCTTCTGGATGGCATTTTACTCCTTCACTCCATATAAGTCACTTGTTTATTATAGAGATATCCTTATTGAAACAGAGTCGGCTTTTCATAAAACCAATCTATGCCAATGAGGATAAATCAAAACTCCTTTATCATTCATCAGTATATTAAACAAGTCCTTAATTCATCGATTGAGTAGTCATCCATCGATCTCGATCTCTTTCTAATCAATCTAGTTCCTTTTGCTATTATGATTATATCAAGCATGGCATAAAATCATGCTTCATCAAAATGATGATCATAGTCACTGTGGTTCTTTCAACCACACAAAAATTTAAAAGTCAATTCCCCAAATGGTTCATTTTTTGGTGGACAAGGTACTATTTGAGTCATGACATTTTCCCTAAACCTCTCCTCGCCCAATTAGAGCATTTTTGTCATCACAAGAATTATCATTCCAAATATGAGGAAATTCTAGTCTTCCTTATATTTTGTAGTAAATATAAAATCCTTGGATTTTGAAATGGCAATATATAGTTACAATACCACTCAAGAAGTCACTGCTTTTTTACCTCCGTCATCCATAGGAATCAGACTACTCGCACTTTTCTTTCTCCTATTTCTCGTGTCTCTCGCCGCTTTTCAATTAAATGGTGGGATAAATTTGGAGTCGATGTAATAGTAGGCCAAGTTCAAAAAGAATTCCCGCCTTCTCCTCTCATACCTCCTCCAGCTTAACGCCAATATAGCTTATTACGGCATCTCGCCCACAGCATCCTCCAAGAATTAAAAACAATCAATTAGCAAAATCATACATCACCGCTTACCACGTATGTTTCGATTATTCTAATTCGAAGTTAAGGCGCTCTTCATTGATGCTATTCATTTAAGACTTGATCGCCACGTGAAGAGTCGACAAAGCTTCTTCTCACCCGTAGGAGATAATTCTAGTCATGATTCTCGATTATGAAGGCGCAGACCCCTATGGCACAATTGTTTTCAGTGATGCTCAAGATCCATTTTCTTGAGCCCATCTCTAATCAATCAAAGTGAAGATGTGATTCTCTATTTCCAAATACCAACACCTACTCAGCAAATTTTTAATCATCAAGCACCTCCTCATGACCTTTCAATACCTACTCCTAAGCAATTTCAACACCACCGCTCAGCAAAGATTGTCAAGAAAGATCTTCGCTTTTTCATCAAAGCAAATTTTCAACAAGCATCCTATCCCCACACCATCAACCGCATTAGTCAAAGAAGACGCCTGCTTCCAATCAAAAGCGATTCTTTTTTTCTTTTACTTTAGTAAAATGTTTTTACTTATACTTTTACTTTAGTAAAATGTTTCTTACTTTTATATATATATATATATATATATATATATATATATATATGTTCAAAGAATTTAAATGTTTTCCTTATACTACCCTTCTACAACGATTCAATAGTTGTGAAGTAATGCACTAATGATAATAATATATCAATTCTATACCAAATTTTTAAAACTACGTCTCGACCATAAATAGGGTTTAGGTGACATGCTATGAACATTGTTTTTAATTTTCAAATAGGTTAAATGAAATTCATCTACAAACCATCATAACTTACTTTGCACGGGGCATGATCACTGTTATGTCCTCGTGATTGATCAATACTACATGCAAGAACGAGGGTATCGTTCACTCTGTCCGCCTTGGGCGCATAAAAGTTTTCCCGTGTAGGGATGTTCATACTTTTCTGGGATCCAAATCAAAGGTTTTATCTTGTTCAATAATAATCTATAATTCAACATATATGTATACGGGTAATTGACAAAGGTGTATCAACATGTGATTAAATACAATGATTATCCAAGTGGGGACACTTGTATAACCATTTATAGAAATTAACGAACAGAATATATATATCTAAATTATCATATACTAACATGTTGATAATCAATGAGCGTATATAATATAGGGTTAATAATCTGTACAGTAATAATATAGTTTAGAAACATTCTTACTCATGTCCATTGCATAAAGAAAATGCAAAGGTAAGATACTTGGCTGATGTGCTGCTTACAGTTCACAACTTAGTTTTTATCGTTTATATCACGACCTATCATTAATCAGATCATTCGTTCGATTAGAACAATATACTATAACATAATCTTCGCATATCGCAATCAAGACATAACCTAATCACATTATTACCCATGTTTAACAACCATCAATCACAAATAATCACATATCTAATTAAATTATCTAAGTCTAGCTCAATTTTTGAAACATGTCGGTGTCTAAAATCGATAGCTTTATTTGTAATTATCGAGTCTAAGACTCATCTCAGAACTTAGTATCGACTATATTATTTTTAAATGACTTAATATAATTTTAAAACATTTATTATAATTTATCATGAATTTTCAAACATCTAATCATTATTAAATGATTTAAATATTGAATAATTCTATTATCATTAATATTTAATTAATATTAAACTATTAATGAAATCATTTCCAAAATATTAAAGTTATTTATAATAACTTAAAATACTTTTAAAGTATTAATATTACCCTTACATATTAAAACATTTAAAATCATTCTTAAATAATTACCATTAATATTAAAGTATTAATGTTTTATTTATCAAAATATTAAAAGTCATTAATTATAACTTAAAATATTTTTAATTCATTTATATCCTTTTAAAATGATTTTAAATTAATAAAACCATTTTTAAACTATTTATTTAATATAATTATTAAATAAATTTAATATCTTTAATAATAAGTTAATAATCATTAATATTAAATTATTAATGAAATTATCCTTTAAATATTAAAAGTTATATTTTATAACTTAAAGTATCTTTAAATACATTATTTTTATTTAAAATGATTATTATAATATTAAAATCATTTTTAAACTAAATTTTTAAAATAATTATTAAATAACTTTAATATCATTAATAATTAATTAATTAATGAAATTTACCTTTAAATATTAAAAGTTATATTTTATAACTTAAAATATTTTAAATACCTTATTATTATTTAAAATGATTTTTAATATAATAAAATCATTTTTAATTAATTTATTTAATTCATTTAGTAAATAATTTAATATTCATTAATATTAATTTATTAATGAAATTTATCATAAAATATTAAAAGTCATTAAAAATAACTTAAAATATAATTTTAAATGATTTTTAAATATAAAAATCATTTTAAATGATTTATTTAATATAATAATTAAATAAATTAATTACTTTTAATATTTCAAAAATATTAAATATTTATGAAATATATTAAAAATAATTAAAAACTAATTTTTGGAATTTAAAATAATTTTTAATAATTTATTTTGTATTTTTAATAATTAAAAACTATTTTTTTCTATTTATTTAATTAAATTAATTAATTTTTGGAAATTAAATTAAATTAATTATTCTGTCTGTCGCTAAAGGCCACCTATAGTGACAAAACAGTCGCTATAGGTGTTCTTCATGTTCTTCATGCAAACCCAGATATTCATACTCAGTTTCGAGGGTGCTACTTTGACCATACATTATGAACTGTGTAGTGTGTTTCTGGGATAGATATTGATCACATATTGTAGTGTTAGTGTAGAACTACAAGTATTAATCACGGTCAGGGTCATATTACAACATACAAGCAAGATATGGAAGCTCAAACTATCTGTCAGACATGTTCTTCGTTTTCTGGGTTACCTAGAAAACAAGAACAGCTCGACTGATCACTTTTGGGCTTCCACAACTTGCTTTTGGTGTTATGTTTTTTTAATATATAAGCTGCAGTGTGTAGTCAGTATATAGATAAAGAGATCTAACACAAAATATCAACTAAAAATCAACAGAAGCAATAGATCTGGACCGGTCAATGCATGTCAGAAACTGTGTTCTTAGATTTTTTTTGTTACCCAGAAAATCATTTTGTGCTTGACCCAAATAGTTTGACCCCATCACTAAATCCAAAGATATTTGATATATAAAGGTTATAAAAACATGAATCAACAGCTAACGTAACATACTACAATATTGTTTCAACAACAAACTCAAAACAGCTACAACCTGACAGATCCAAGGCCAACAAATACTTGTCAGGCGCTTGTTCCCGGTTTCTGGGCCACCCAGAAATAGCCCGGTCAATGCCGGTTAACGATCTTTGACCGGTTATAACTTACAATATACACATCCAATGACCCAGATTCCACTTGCAGACTAAAGAACACATACACGACAACAACTACAAACTTTCAAAACACAAAAATCTTTACAGATCACAGAGATATAAGGACTGACATTCGTTGTCAGAAGACAAAAATTTATTTTTCCAGATTTTGTAAAATGCCTAATCCGAGCCTCTAGATGTTATGGATCTAACATCTAGCAACCCAGATCATCATTAGACACTATAAACAACATAGTTTAATAATCAAACTTAACATCTAACACAGAATTTATGGACAGAAATCAAGCTAGGGTTTTATACCTTATATGATTAATTTCTGATTTCTGGCTTTTGATTTGGTTATGGGATTTCGTGGGGCTTTGTTTGTGACTGAAATTCCTTGAAATTTTTGTGGGTTTGGGTTGAGAGAAAAGGTTTGAGTGTTTAGTACAAAAATGGCTAACAAATGCAAGCTTCTCTCTCACAATCTATTTATAGACATACAAGATGCATGAATGGCTGATGTAAGTGGCTTGTTGTTGGAGTTTTGTAAGTCAAGGGAGTTGTTGAATTTGGTGAACAACCCCTCCTAATGTCAAACCCTACTAGTTAGCCAAAATAATACAACTAGGGGCAAATGGTCATTTGATAAATCATTTTAATGGCAATTTTGTAACTTGTCAAACCCTTAGGGTTTAACCCTTAGGTTTAGCACAAATTGAATGATTTAGCAATTAGGGTTTGCATAAAAAATAAAATAAAATAATAAATAAATAAATTTTAGTTTCTTAAATTTTGAAATTAGGGTTTCCTAATTATGATTAATTATCTAATCACACTATACATGAACATTAGTGTTTTAGTGTCCACTAATTAGCATTTAGCTTACAATTAATAAATTAGGGTTAACAAATTAGCAAATTAGGGTTACTAATTTTAGATTTAGGGTTTCTAGTTAATTAGGGTTTCCAATTTTTGTTAGGGTTTTCCTAATTAACCAATATAATTCTAATACTTGTAAATTAATCATCTTAACACAATTACTAATAATCTCGAACTCTAAATTGAGTTTCCAATTTAGGGTTTTCTCATTTAAAAAATTAGGGTTTTCGAAATATTAATTAGGGTTTCTAATATAGAATTTTATAATTAGGGTTTTCTAAAGATTAGGGTTTCTAGATTTTTAATTAGGGTTTACCTAATTAATCCAGAACATAAATTATATAACACGGTTATATAACAATCTTGTACTCTAAATTGGATCTCAAATTAGGGTTTAACATTATTACTAGGGTTTGGTCAAAATACACCGTAGTTGACCAACCATTATCAATACGGACATACAGTACATATTCATAGCACTAAAAAAATCAAAATATAATTAATATTATATTATTATTCTCATACCTTAACAATAATCCATAATTAGAGTTTGGACTCCATATCTGATTTATTCGTCATATTAAACCTTAATAATTAAGGTAAAATAATTAACTTAATAATCTGTACTAAAATTCATATAATAAAATAATTATTATAATTATTCTAAAAATCACTTCATATATTATTTAAATAATATATGATTATATTTTTATGAAAAATAATTAATAAAAACATTTCTATCTTAAAATTAATTATTATAAGAATATACTTTATAATAATCAATAATTCTAAAATAAATTTACTTGTAAATATTTATGTAATAAATATATTTTTATTTACCACATAAATACATATACACAATATCTTGTACAAATCGTCATCCTTAAAAAAAAAAATTATACGCAAAATTTCTTATTTATTTATATAGAAAATATCGGGTTGTTACAGTAATTCCCTTCCATGGAGCAATACGTAACAATACATGATCCCCAATATTAAATTTTACGTCCTTTCGATGAAGATCCGCATAACTCTTTTGTCGATCCTGTGTTATTTGTATACGTTGTCGAATGGTTTGGATCTTTTCTGTAGTTATGCGTACCAATTCTGGTCCCAATAATGTTGCTTCTCCCACCTCATCCCAACATACTGGAGAGCGACACTGTAATGACCCCAAAATTCATATAATTTAATTCTCGACTTCGGTCGTTAATAATACATTCAACCTCTAATTTTACATCATTAAACGATAATACAACCATTGAACTTTGCGGAATAATTAAAATTTTCTATTACAAACTATCCTCGTTCCCAAAACCTTCAACCTTTACATCTAAATATCTCAGAATCATTTTAATACTACAATAGTTTACATTCGCAAAACAATATTACAATTCAACATTAATACATCATTCGAAACATTAGACATGGTTTACAAGAATAACAACTAAGCTAGGATAATAAATCTGCAAAAAATGGTTATTTGCAAGAATGAACTCGACAGCTCGGTAAAATCTAATAGTTTTCATGCATCACGTAGCACATAATAACATGCTCAACATGTGACGCCCCCAAAATAGGTATACATCACCTATTCTGAGTCGTCAAATACATGGTACAGAATACAAATACAACTTAATTATACAACTGTCGTGGTAAAAGTACGACAAAAAACATAAGTCAGTAAGTTTTAATACAAATATTGTCGCCTGCAGAATATACAAACTCAAATTCAATATTATTACATTTATTTTCCACTATTTCACTGAATAGTGAGGACTACTAATGCTATCATCTGGTCTATCACTCCGTTCCCCACTAGTCTCTCGCTACGCTCTCATTTCCTCAAGAGAACAATAAAAGTAAAAGGGTGAGCTCAACTAGCCCAAGAGGGAAATATTATGACTAAGATAATGCGTAATATATTATCGTTAGCCTTCAATGTGTTAAACCGATACAATATAACAACCATCAAGTTTAATCATAATGAACAAGCAATCCATTAAAAGAGTCAAGTAGAGAATAAAATCTACTATCTTTTATGATTTAGAAGGTTTTTCATCACTTTTATCATTGGGACTCAAATTAATAAATAATCCACATCATTGAATCACCCCGCACTACTACCAAGGATATTCTTTAGTATCACGACCACAATTATCCATGCACTACAAAAGCAAGAATATTTGTGTATTCATAATAATGGTCATGATCATGCCAACAACTCGTCCATCAATGCACTACGAGCCAATGAGGACTTTTACCACATCATTTGTAACATTACTACCATGATTACAATCAATAATCCTCAATTCATAATCATACCAAGTCCATCTATGCACTATAGGTCACAAATGACTTTCAACAAAAAATATAAACATGAGGAGGATGATGACAATGATATAAGAATTTAAGAAAACAAGTTCAAGAATTATTTTATCCAGGAACTAATAAAGTCCAAATTGTCAACATGATACTTCTTTGTAGAGTAAAATTCAAGAATGCTCAGAAGAATATTTCCATGAAAATATACTAGATGAAGCGCAAATATCAAGGATATTCCACTAATTTCATGGAGTATAGAAGTTAAAACATTAACCAACTGAGTATAATAAGGAATGTAATAACAAAAGAAATCACCAGGCATGCGATAGACCGCATGCAGGCAAAAGTTATTCCAATGTAATAATAAATAACGGAATCAGTCCAACAGAAAACGCACAAAACATGATATTCCAAATGTAATAATAAAGAAGGAATCAGTCCATGAAAAACGCACAAATAGGATATTCAACAAAATAATAAAGACGGAATCAGTCCCATGAGAACGCACATACAGTGATATTCTAACAGAATAGTAAAGAGGCGGAACCAGTCCCAATAAAACGCATGTATATGATGTTCCAACAGAATGATAAATAATGGAACTGTGTCCCATGCGAAACGCATGCATGTGATGTTCCAAAGAAAAATAATAAAGAATGAAATAATGTAAGAATTTCACCAAGTATAGGGTAGCTCACAGATACCCCAAGTTATTCTAATGTAATAATAAAGAATGGAATAACAGAAGTTCTCTTCATGGATAAGTAAGAAATAATACTCCCTACCTTAGAAAAATTGGATGCTAGAATAGTGAGGTAGCAGACTTCTCTTATTCTTTCTATAATTTCTCTCTATAATAATCGCTCTAAATCTTTTGTGAATTGGTGAGAAATGAAGGAAGAATGAGCTTCTATTTATAGAAAAATATAGTTTCGATAATTGCACTTGGGGCTCGAAAAATTACAGTACAATACCTCCAACTTTTCCTTTATTTTTAATTTAGTCATGGAAGTATTATCAAACTTGCACCACCTCGCCTAATAGTAAATAATGTTATTCAATAGTAAATTATTTGAATCAATAGTTCTAGACATGTGAAAATACGAATTACAGTATAGTACCTCAATCTATACCTCCATTTTTAACTTAGTCATGCAAGTATTATCAATCTTGCACCAACTCCCCTAATAGTAACAAGAATGTGAAACAATAGTATACACATGTGAACAAATAGTTATAATCATGTGAAATAATAGCAATCAATTGCTCATTTATCCGGTTAAATACCCGATTGGTCAATATAACCTCCAGACATCAATTATTATCGAAATAATTATCGATTTTCACTAACACAAATAATTTCAACACAATGAAACCATTTTTATCAAAAATATAAATTTTGAAATTTTGAAGTTTGACTTTTCCTGAAAAAAGTCAATTGTTGACTTTTTGACCAAATAGTGAATTTCAGAAAATTTTGTGTTTATAGACTATTTATAATAATTTCATCGTTCCGGACTCAAATATCATGTCCGCATCTCCAAATTCAACTCTGAACACAACTTCAATTTTAATAACATTCTTCATTAATATTATAACTCACAATATTTATCAACCAGGTCGTTCCTAGGAAAGAGGGGCTTTCTAATAAGGATTTCTCCCTATTGGCGCGCAATTAGGTGACCAAACCTCTCCTTGACATAACTTCTAGACATTGTAAATATTAAAATTTAATAATATGAATAACTTTGTTGTCTCAGTTATTGATTTAATAAAATAACATATTATGCAGATGATACTATGATAATAATCGAATCAATAATATGAGAGATATGATGCAGCAATTATTGTAGCAATAATTGAGTATAATTGAGTGACTTCTCACGTAAGCATCAATAATCAATACCGTGTGCTACTATGCAACCACGCCAGACATCGCATTTTTTTACTACCGGGTAGTTCAACAGCTTAATCAGTAAAACTTCCGCCGTTATTTTCATAAAGTATTTTTGTCGTTTTCTCAATCCGACAATAATTTTGTTGTGGGGTCCACCAATGATTGTGCCGTTGTATGAATATTCCCTGTTAAAACGAATATTCCCCGACCAATCGAATATTATATAACAACTTGCATGCTTTTGCAAAATTTGTAAATATTACCCACAACTATAACATTATATCAAATCCACACCATAATATTAAAAAATATATTTCGAGAAAATTTAATCTTTATTCAAAAGTTGGGGTCTTACAACCTCCCTTCTTATGAAATTTCATCCTCGAAATTAGGGTGCGATTTCAGTATGTCGAAGAGGTAAGGATATCTTGATTTCATCTCGATTCTAACTCCCGTGTCATTTCTTCCATCATCGTGGTTTCTCCACAAAACTTTGACTTGAGGTATAACCTTGGAGCGTAAAATATGATCCTTTTATCCAAGATTTTAACAGTAACTCTTCATACATTAAATCTTCCTCTATCGCTATTCAGTTCTAATTCAATAATGTGGTTCGGGTCTTTCACATATTTACGTAACATAGATATGTGAAAAATGTTATGAACACGAGACATACTTGGCGGTAAAGCGAGTCTATACGCCATAGTTCCTACTCGATCGAGGATTAAAAATGGGCCAATGAATCGAGGGTTGAGCTTTCCTCTCTTTCCAAATCTTGTAACTCCTTTCCATAGAGCAACACGTAACAACACATGATCTCCAATATCGAATTCTACGTCCTTTCGATGAAGATCAGGAAAACTCTTTTGTCGATCTTGTGAGGTTTTTATATGTTGTCGGATCATTTGTATCTTTTCCATAGTAATACGTACCAACTCCGATCCCAACAATGTTGCTTCACCCACCTCATTCCAGCATACTGGAGAACGACACTTTCTTCCATACAACGCCTCAAATGGAGCCATGGAAATACTTGATTGATAACTGTTGTTGTAGGAAAACTCCACCAATGGTAGGAACTTATCCCAACTTCCCTTGAAGTCAAGGACACAGAGTCTTAATAGATCTTTAAGAGTTTGAATGGTCTTCTCCGACTGCCCGTCCATCTGAGGATGATATGCCGAGCTAAATCGTAAATCTGTGCCCATAGCTTTTTGCAAACTAACCCAAAATCTTGAAGTGAATCTTTGGTCTCGATAAGAAACTATGGATACTGGCATACCATGCAGTCTTACAATCTCATTTATGTACGTACGAGCAAGACGTTCAAGTGTATAAGTTTCTCGTATAGGTAGGAAATGAGCAGACTTGGTCAATCTATCAACAATGACCCAAATTGCATCTATGCCTTGAGAAACCTTGGGAAGACCAGTAACGAAATCCATAGTAATGTGTTCCCAATTCCATTCTAGATTTTCAAGTGGTTGCAATGGACCTTTTGGTACTTGATGTCTACCTTGACTCGCTGACAAGTTAAACACCTTGAGATAAACTCTCGCTATCTCTCTTCAGATTTCTCCACCAAAATGTATGTCAAGATCACGATACATTTTGGTACTCCTGTGATGGATTGCAAAGGGTGTGTTGTGTGCATCCATCATGATTTTATACTTTAAATCGTGGTCGTTAGAACACAAAGTCCGGAGTTGACTCAAGTATTCCTTTCTCATCGATTCTTGCTTCCTAAAGATAACACCTTCTTGCACTTTCTTCTTCATACGCATTAGCTCCAGGTCTGTAGCTTGAGCAACTTTAACTTTATAGATTAAAGTCGGTTCTAATCGTATGTTTGCCATCATTATGTGGGTCCCTGGAGTCTTTAACTCTATCTCCATCCTTTGCAAGTCATACAAAATGGGCCTTTGCGTTGACAATATCGCACTCGTACTTGCATATGATCTTCTACTCAATGCGTCAGCTACTACGTTCGCTTTTTCAGGATGGTATTGGATGGTATGATCATAATCTTTCAACAATTCAAGCCAACGTCGTTGTCGCATGTTGAGTTCCTTTTGAGTGAAGAAATATTTGAGGCTTTTATGATCCGTAAAGATTTCCATTTTCTCCCCATACAAGTAATGGCTCCAAATTTTAAGTGCGTAAACGACAGTTGCAAACTCTAGATCATGAGTAGTATAATTCCTCTAATATTCTTTGAGTTGTCGTGAGGCATAGGCTATGACTTTCTCATGTTGCATGAGAACACAGCCTAACCCTTTGCCCGAAGCATCACTGTAGATGACAAATCCTCCGGGCCGATGGTATTATCGTAACAGTCTTTGAAATGAGTCTCCTCTTGAATTCTTGAAAACTCTTTTCACATTCAACGCTCCAACCGAATTTTGTATCTTTTCAAGTTAGCTGAGTTAATGGAGTAGTGATTCGAGAAAACTCTTCTACGAATCTCCGATAATAACCAAATTTAGCCGAGAAAGCTACGATTTTTGATCATCGATTTAGGTTACTCCCAGCTTTGAATTGCTTCAATCTTTGCCGGGTCAATAGATATCCCATGATTTGATATCACGTGCCCAAGGAATGCAACTTCCTCAAGCCAGAACTCGCATTTCTTCAACTTGGCATATAGCTTGTTTTCACGAAGCTTTTGGAGTATCAACCTCAAGTGTTGCTCATGATCTTCACGGCTTTTGGAATATATGAGGATGTCGTCAATAAAGACGACCACAAAATGATCCAAATATTCCTTGAATACTCGGTTCATCATATCCATGAAGGCAGCAGGAGCATTAGTCAATCCAAAGGACATGACTAGGAATTCATAATGCCCGTACCGAGTTCTTAAAGTCGTCTTTGGAATGTCATTAGTTCTAATCTTCAATTGATGATATCCTGAACGAAGATCAATCTTTGAAAAGAATTTTGGGCCTTGCAACTGGTCAAAAAGGTCATCAATACGTGGCAATGGGTACCTATTTTTGATGGTGACATGATTCAACTCCCGATAATCAATACAAAGTCGCATACTCCCATCTTTTTTCTTCACGAATAGAACAGGAGCACCCCAAGGAGACGTACTAGGACAAATGAAACCGACATCTAACAATTCCTGCAATTGGGTCTTTAACTCCTGAAGTTCAATAGGAGCCATTCGATATGGGGCTTTGGAAATGGGGTTTGTACCGTTCAAGGTCAATACAAAATTCAATTTCACGCCTGGGGTAGGCCAGAAGTTCTTCGTGGAATACGTCAGAAATTTATTAACAATGTAAATATCATTCAAAATTGACATATGTTTGTTTAAATCCGTAACATGAGCTAAGAAAGCTTGACATCCATTTTTCAATAAACGAATAGCTTTATGGCTTGAGATGACCGTGATAGATTTTAATGGTTTGGTCACTTGAATTCGCATAATAGGTTTATTAGGAATATGAAAGCTAACAACCTTACGAAAATAATCAATTTTAGCATGATGAGTAGTTAACCAATCAATCCCTAGAATCATGTCAAATGCAAGTATTTTTAAAGAGATAAGATCGACAGGTAATGTGCCGTTACCGATTTGCATCAAACAAGACTTATAAACAGTGGATGTAATGAAGGTTTCTCCTAATGGAGTTTCAACAGATAAGTCAAAGTCTAATTTCTCCATAGTCAAATTTAAACGTCGAGCGCAAGTAGGAGAAATAAAAGAATCGGTAGAACCGGTATCAAATAAGGTATAGACTTCACTAGAGTTTATGATAAGCTTATCCATGATAACCTCGTTCGATTTCCTTGCTTTCTGGGAGGTCACAACAAACGCTCTCCCTTGCACTACCGGCTTTGACTTTTCTGGGACGGCCTTTGGTGCCTCCATCCTAGCTGAACTTGTCTTCGGTGAACGACAAAATTGAGCTAAGTGACCTTCCCTTCCACAATTATAACATGCTTTAGACAAAGATCGCAGCAGCTTTGACCGATGTGTCCTCCCTCCGCATTTGAAGCATATGATAGGTGGTCGTTCTCCTTCCTTGACAACGGGTGTTGGTGCTTACGTCTTTTCATCATTGTTGAATCTCCACTTCTTGAAATGTCAATTCTTATTGTCTTGGCTATGATTACCACCGAAATGGTTACCATTTCTGGCATGTTGATTCCTCCATGCTTGTTGTCACCGCTTTTGAATGATCATTACTACCGATATTTTCATGTCATTTACCGCTTTCCTCGGTTGCGTTGACTCGTTATCACGCTCAATAATCGAGCCCTATTTACAACATCCGAGTACAAACACGCTTTATGAGAAATATGATATTGACGTATCTCCTGGTTTTAAACCTCTTAAAACATTCGCGTCATTCACTCCTCATTATCGACCAAATGGGATGCAAACCGATAACTCCGCAAATTTAGCCTCGTATTGCGACACTGGTCATATTGTTTTGTTCCAACTTGATAAACTCCACCTCCTTCATGTGACGAATACTTTCGGAAAGTACTTGTCGTTGAATAGCTCTTGAACTTCTCCCAAGACATCTTGAAAAGGCCAGTCAGTACGCTTTTACGATTCCCACCAAGAATCGCTTCTTCACGCAACACGAAGGTGGCGAAGGAACCTTTTGCTCTCGGAGCATCCCAAGACATCAAATATCTTGGTGATCTCGCTTTATCCATGCTTCACCTTAAGTGGTTTTGGCTCTCCAATAAACTCCGGTGGTCCCAGCTCCTTGAATCTGCTTAGCGGTAATCGTCCGAGAGAGTTTCCGGTGTTTCCACCTACATTTTGGATAGGAGCCGCTCTCGATGATGTTGCATGAATTGTATAAAGCCTCCGAACATTCCATCGCTCATCATTTGGTCAAGGTTGTTGTTTGCACGAGGATTGTCGCCTTCACGATGCACATTATTCTCGATTATTGATCCATGGAGACTCAACGGCCTCTTGTGCTCCATTGCTATTCTCAATATTTTCGGATGCCATTTTCAAATACTGCCACAAAACAAGGGTTAATTGACATGCAACATATTATCCATATACTCTGACCAACCAATTAAATACCAATTAAACTTAGGTAGGTCATACTAGCGAAGGAATTCCCCGTCTCTCCCCTCCAAGTTCTAATCTCACATTTTAGCCAGGGATCATATCCCTAAGCTCTGATACCAATTGTGACGTCCCCAAAATAGGTATACATCACCTATTCTGAGTCGTCAAATACATGGTACAGAATACAAATACAACTTAATTATACAACTATCGTGTAAAGTACGACAAAACATAAGCTGTGAGTTTTAATACAAATATTGTCGTCTAGCCAATATACAAACTCAAATTCAATATTAGTACATTAATTTTCCACTATTTCACTGAATAGTGAGGACTACTAATGCTATCATCTAGTCTGTCACTCCATTCCCCGACTAGTCCCTGCTACGTTCTCATTTCCTTAAGAGAACAATAAAAGTAAAAGGGTGAGCTCAACTAACCCAGTAGGAAATATTATGACTAAGATAATGCAGAATATATTATTGTTAGCCTTCAACAGTGTTAAACTGATACAATATAACAATCATCAAGTTTAACAGTAGCAGAACAAGTAATCCATTAAAAGAGTCAAGTAGAGAATAAAATCTACTATCTTTTATGATTTAAAAGGTTTTTCATCACTTTTATCGTTGGGACTCAACTTAATAAATAATCCACATCATCGAATCACCCCTTCACTACGGCCAAGGATATTCTTTAGTATCACGACCACAATTATCCATGCACTACGGGCCAAGAATATTTGTGTATTCAATAATGGTCATGATCATGCCAACAACTGTCCATCAATGCACTACGGGCCAATGAGAACTTTTACCACATCATTTGTAACATTACGGTCATGATTACACCGAATAGTCCCTGGTCATAATCATACCAAGTCCATCTATACACTATAGGCCACAAATGACTTTCAACAAAATATAAACATAAGGATGATGACAATGACATAAGAATTCAATAAAACAAGTTCAAGAATTATTTTATCCAAGAACTAATAACGTCCAAATTGTCAACATAATACTTCTTTGTAGAGTAAAATTCAAGAATGCTCAGAAGAATATTTCCATGAAAAGATATTGGATGAAGCACAAATATCAAGGATATTCCACTAATTTCATGGAGTATAGAAGTCAAAACTTTAACCAACTAAGTATAATAAGGAATGGAATTACAAAAGAAATCACCAGGCATACGATAGACCGCACAAAAAAGTTATTCCAATGTAATAATAAATAATCGGAATCAGTCCCACAGAAAAACGCATGCATGTGATATTCTAAATGTAATAATAAAGATTTAAATCAGTCCCACAGAAACGCATGCATGATAGGATATTCCAACGTAATAATAAAGATGGAATCAGTCCCATAGAAACGCATGCATGTGATATTCCAAAAGAATAATAAAGATTTTAACCAGTCCGACGTAAAAACGCATGACGGTGATGTTCCAATGTATGATAAATAATGGAACAGTCCGGCACAGAACGCATGCATGTGATGTTCCAAAGAAAATAATAAAGAATGAAATAATGTAAGAATTTCACCAAGTATAGGGTAGCCACAGATACCAGTTATTCCAATGTAATAATAAAGAATGGAATAATGTAAGTTCTCTTCATGGATAAGAAAGAAATAATACTCCCTACCTTAGAAAAACTGATATCTTTGAATAGTGAGATAATGACTTTCTTCTTCTTTCTATAATTTCTCTATATAATAATCGCTCTAAAGCTTTTGTGAATTGGTGAGAAATGAAGGAAGAATGAGCTTCGCTTTATAGAAAAATATAGTTTCAATAATTGCACGTTTTGGGGCTCGAAAAATTACAGTACAATACCTCCAACTTTTCCTTTATTTTTAATTTAGTCATGGAAGTATTATCAAACTTGCACCACCTCCTTTTATAGTAAATAATGTGATTCAATAGTAAATTATGTGAATCAATAGTTCTGATACATGTGAAAATCTAATTACTAGATAAGACCTCAATCTATACCTCCATTTTTAACTTAGTCATGCAAGTATTATCAATCTTGCACCAACTCCCCTAATAGTAACAAGAATGTGAAACAATAGTATATATATGTGAACAAATAGTTATAATCATGTGAAATAATAGCAATCAATTGCTCATTTATCCGGTTAAATATCCGATTGGTCAATATAACCTCCAGACATCAATTATTATCGAAATAATTGTCGATTTTCACTAACACAAATAATTTCAACATAATGAAACCATTTTTATCAAAAATATAAATTTTGAAATTTTGAAGTTTGATTTTTCCCAAAAAAGTCAATTGATTTTTTTGACCAAATAGTGAATTCCTAAAATTTTGTGTTTATAGACTATTTTTACTAATTTCATCGTTCCGAACTCAAATATCACGTCCGCGTCTCCAAATTCAACTCCGAACACAACTTCAATTTTAATAACATTCATCATTAATATTATAACTCACAATATTTATCAAACAAGTCGTTCCCAGGAAATAGGGGGCTTTCCAATAAGGATTTCTCCTTATTGGCGCGCAATTAGGTGACCAAACCTCTCCTTGACAGAACTTCTAGACATTGTAAATATTGCAATTTAATAATATGAATAACTTTGTCATCTCAATTATTGATTTAATAAAATAACATATTATGCAGATGATACTATGACAATAATCGAATCAATAATATGAGAGATATGATGCAGCAATTACTGTAGAATTAATTGAGTATAATTGAGTGACTTCTCACGTAAGCATCAATAATCAATATCGTGTGCTACTATGCAACCATGCGTATTACTGTACTTTTATTATCCGGTAGTTCAACAATTAACGGTAAAACTTCCGCCGTTATTTTTATAAAGTATTTTTGTCGTTTTCTCAATCCGACAATAATTCCGTTGTGGGGTCCACCAATGATTGTGTCGTTGTACGAATATTCTCTGTTAAAACGAATATTCCCCAACCAATCGAATATTATATAACAACTTGCGTACTTTGCAAAATTTATAAATATTACCCACAACTATAACATTATATCAAATCTACACCATAATATTCAAAAATATATTTCGAGAAAATTTAATCTTTATTCAAAAAGTTGGGGTCTTACACAACATACAAGAATAATCATAAACAAACATAGCATACATGTTGTAGTTCACATAACAACTATAAAGATTGAGTTCCTTACTCAATCAACATTCATAGTTCAATCAGCATAGTCATAGATTGACTTTCACATTTCATAGTTTTGATATATACAGTACATCATACACTAAAATTTTAAAGTAGTTCATCATCAAGTTCACATAGCAAAAAGGAACTGAAAGACTTGCCTTTACCGGCGTTTTACCAACACGCTAATACTTCGCGTCGTTGCACAACCTACAATGTATGTGAGATTGATAATAAACAAAATCAATACTTGATCTCATGGTCAAATTTATTCTAAGACCTTACTTTATCTTATTATCCTTTATAATGTATTTATAGACATCAAACTATTTTATATGCAACTCGGTTTTATTTTCATTTTCATCACCACACATGCTAGACTATCGCACTTGTAGTTTAATGTGCGTATATCACACCATTTTATTGTACCACTTTTGTTTCAAAAATGCATATTCAACACATTGTTTACAAGTTTAATTTTCCTTCAAAAATCAAAAATCGCCCTTTTCAATTACTTTCCATTATTATTCTTGTATTATCATCTTTTCATACTTAGATGCACATAACATCCAATATTAGTCATTAGATAGACACTTTGTATACCAAAGTTTAGAAACACAATTACTCTTAGGCATTTTATCGAGTACGTTATGTGCACACATTAACTTATCTCAACTCTTGATCTTAAATGGTTAATTATGCATAGAATATGATAACACATATCTATACTCATTACATATGTCAAAACATATTTTTAAATCATCAAAATATACCATCACCCAAAATCTTAATTCAAACAGAATTATAAAACTCATCTTCACAATTTTTTTAACAAAACATTGTTTTTGTTTTTAACATAACTCGTTCGTTAAATGTCCGTTTTTGTTCCTTCTTATATAGAATTAACCCTTACTTGTGTGTAATACAACCTCATCTAGGCCTTAAAGTCAGACCATTATCCATCTAAACCAGATTCTGTAATTCATCAACTAGTCTAGAAAATTACATTTTCTGGACATCCTTACTAAACAATTTATTTTGGACATGATCCGGTCCATAAAATGGCTCAATCCTCCATGTCTAGCTAGTAAACTTCCATATCTACAACTTTTCAGTTTTAAGTTTCTTCCGATTCAAAACACACGAATTTATATGAATTTTTCAAAGTCGAAACCAATAATAGCTTTTGATTTTCTCGGACATATTATTTTCCTTCTTGGATCGCCCATACTAAAATGTACATTGCAAGAAATCTACAAAGAG
Organism: Panax ginseng; assembly: GCA_020205605.1. NCBI lineage: Eukaryota > Viridiplantae > Streptophyta > Magnoliopsida > Apiales > Araliaceae > Panax > Panax ginseng. The sequence goes on from CM035136.1 coordinate 71,786,379, forward strand.
TTTTCATGTGATTCCACTTTCAGAAAATAGCTTCGATTTGATATAAGGCTCACTTTCTAACTCATTATACCCAAAAAGGTATGAATTTCACAAGATATGTCCACAATTACTAAAAACCTACGAATTTGTTCTTCAAATTTTCTTTCCATTTCATTTTCTTTCTTGAATCCTCTTGTTTGATTCTTGATAATCCAAGATTAAACCAATACAAATGCATTTAAGCATGATCTACTACCCTCGAACATAAATCTACCCAAAAAATCAAGGATTAAATAAGAGTTTAGAAGTTACCTTCTTCTAGCTTTTTTTCTTCTTCTTCTTTTTCTTCTTCTAGCTCATCTCAATTCCTATATTTCTCTCTATCTCTCTCAATTTCTCAATACAACTTCTACATAATAATTATCTACATTATGAAGAACATAAAAATATAATTAAAATAAAGAATTTAGATTATAACTTTATTAGTATGAATTTAAGAGAGAGATGGAGATGATGATGATGATGATGGGGCTTGTTTTGTCTTCTCAAAACTTTCCCTTCTTCTTCTTTTCCTTCCTCTTCTTTTTCTCCTACAACTGTCTATAAATGTAGCAACCTCTAACCCTACTACCCTCGAACATAGCCCCAAATCGCCATGATTCGGTTCGCTAATCTTACTATAACTTTTCATGAAGATACAAACATAAATTGTTTATACATTAAATTTACACACTATTCCCCAAGTTCGAGTAACCTTTACTTATTACACAATTCATAAATTATCCAACACATAACATATTATTCAACTATACTATTACAAACTAGTCAAGACATTTTATCCCAAGTCGTATTTGGCATTATCTTTTCTATCGATGATTCATTTGCTTAAGAATCATATCTATTCTCATTTCAATATAAACCTTCTTTATCTATTCAACATTTTAAACTCATATATAATCGGAAATTTCATTTGATAAAACTATCAATCATAGATCTATACCATTTCTAAATCAAGAAAATGTATCCATTTTATGCATCGCTCAATCTTCATCATCCGCATAAATAAATAATATTGTCTAACGTCATTAACTCCGCAAAAAAAAGTTTATGTTTGCAAGATTGAGCTCGATGTACCCAAAGAAATTTAATACCTATCATGTTTCACATAGCACACAATTCCATATACACTACATTTCCTTTAATATGCATATCAGCATGCATCATATATTCTTTACTATGCATATACTACATGCATCAATAATTCCTTACAAAACATTCATTCATGCATTATACATTTCTAATTTATCGAGTTACATCATACAACAATGTAATCACATATAGATTGAGTTCCATAACCCAATTAACTTAGTCATATTTTTACTTTTAACAATTCATAGAGCATGATATGTAATTTAACACATAACTACATTCCATCCACAAACATAATAGAAATGAAAAACTTGCCTGAACCGTTGATTACCGCAACGCATTTTATAACGCTTTACCCGAAGACCTAATATTAATAATATAGATCTCCAATATTAGAATCACAGTATAATTCTGCTATATTTAAATACACAAAATAACCTAAACACATAACACATAACCCTATCAGTCTATACAGCACATAAGACTTAATATCAGGTCAAACTATTTCAGTCTGACTTAAAACTGACACCATTCTATCATCCCGACGGTCTAGTCGGACAATACTCAAGTTTAAGTTCAATTAAACTCTTCCTGAACACTTGACAATTATCTCGGATAATTTCTTATCAGACAAAACATTTTTTCCTAGGCTCGTAATAATTTTCGGATAATTATTACCATTTATCATGATTTTCCAATCATTAAAATTGTATTTAAATAAATTAAATACCACATAATTCCTTAATCATTAATATTCATTTAATATAAAATATTAATGAAAATCATTACATAATATTATAATGTAATTATAATGTTTCAAAATATTTTTAACCTTAAAATCATAATTATTTGATTTTTAAACACTTAAATCCATTATCCGATAATTAATATTAATATTAAAATATTAATATTTTCATGCCAAAATATCAAAAGTTATATTTTATAACTTAAAATATTTTTATAACACTTAAATCATTTTTAAATGATTTTTAAAACATTAATTCTATTTTTTTTTCTTAATTAATTTTAGTGCGTAGCTTAAGAAATTAGCTACCTCGTGCTTAACTCCAGTAATGCCCATCTCTTGGCATAACCTTATATATGTTAACGTGATACTCCATTTTAAATTTCATGGCAATCGGAGTTGTAGAACTCCGCTTTATAGCGATTTCGTTTAAAATCACAAAATTGTAATGGTCATAACTTGGTCGTTTTAACTCGAATTAGCTCATTTTTGGACACGAGCTACATATTATCACATATTTTCATTTCCCAAAAGCCTGGAATTTTTCTCATTAAATAAATCTCCGAAACAGCCCTCGGAAAAGTTTGGCCAGAAACTTTTTGCACTTTGGCAGTTTTGGAGTCCTTCACCAAAACTTAAATAAAACGAAATCTGTAACTCCGATTAATGATCCGTCAATTTTGTTGGATTCAGTATCTTTCGAAATATAGTTTTCATATATCACAATCCATATTTGGACATGTTTAGCTCCCGAATTTAACCCGAAGTGACTGCTCCAAAACTGTCCTTCTAACAGTTTTTCTTAACTTTGTGTAGTTTGGTAGAAATCCCATAACTTGCTCCTCCGATACTTGATTTAGTCCGTTTCGGAGTCTATGGAAAGCTTATTGAGTGAACTATAACATATCACAAGTCCAGAATTTTTAGAGCACCCTAACAAATCCGAAATTTTCTGTTTAGGGCAGCAGTCCACTAATTCATTTAAAACAAAAAAAACTGTTTTGGTTCATCTTCTTTGTTCAAGCTTATTAACCCTAAAAATGGCAAGATCTAACCATAAAATATCATATATCATGTAGATCTTCCCTCATATGGATCATAAGTTCAACACTTGGTGAAAAACAACCATCCCAAAACACATAAACTAACTAGAGTTTTGAGTTTAGGAAATTTTATACCTTTGATTCCAACCAAAATCAACACCCAATATTGTTAGATCTTAACATGATACACTCATATATACATAGATCTAAGGTTTTAAACCTCAAGATCACAACTTCAAGTTGTCAAAAATCAAATCAAAACACCAAGAAAATTTAGCCTACACAAGTAGAAATCGTTATTATACCTTAGCTTGATTTCTTTCTCCTTCTAAGATATGGAATGGATCTTGGTTTCATGAGAGTCCAAATCTCCCCTCCCTCTTCACCATGAAGTGGCCGAACTCCTCTCTCTCTCTCTCTCTCTCTCTTTTCCTCTTAGCAACTTGGATGGATAAAAGAGATGAAAGAAAGAAAAATATATATATATATATATATATATATATATATATATATATATATATATATAGCTAGACTTTTATTAGGTGTAGTTTTTTTTTTTTTTTTTCAAATTGACCACACTCACTCTCCTTTCTCTCTCTCTTCATTACCCGACCATGTGGCCTCTCTTTCCCCACATTTTAATTTATATTAGTCTCCCAATATCTTAGCTTGCTAGCCTTGGTTAATAATTATGTACTAAGCTATAAAAGGCTAGGCTATTTAGGTGATTTGGTAACCAACTAAAGTATCACATTTAATACATTCATCTCCCCTCTTCCTTTCTTGTATGGCTTTACAAGTAGCCTTAGAATGCACCAAGTTTGGCTTTTTATTTTACTAAACCAATGACCAAAAAGTCCCTCCATACTTGGATCAAGTTTTGAGCTTTAATTAAATTAAGTTCTTATGCCATAAGAAATTGACATAGTCCAATACTTGGGCTATAAAATATACATAATCCAATACCTAAATTCTTATCCACCCCAATTCATTTAATTAGGGTTTTCTCTTCCTTCATTATAACCCAAATCCTTGCTCATGCACACTTATTTCCTTAACCCAATTAGACTTGCTATAATTAGGTTATAAAATTAATCATTTGAGATATATAAAATAAATCTCCTAGAATTAGTAAGTATTCTAAATACCACAATTCTCTTTTTCCATAACCCTAAGTTATTAAATCCTTCATTCCTAATATATAATTAGGTTATAAAAGTAATTAACCGAGATGTATAAAATAAATCTCTTAGAATTAGTATATAATTAAATACTATTATTCTCCCACATATTTACACTTAAGCTTTTAACACTTAGCTTTTAAATTCCCAAATTAGGGTTTTAAATATCCTAATTAGGGTTTCAATTCTCAAAACTAAAATTAAAGTTTCGAGGCGTATCGTTAGTGTTTCTAACAGCTCGTTAGATTTTTCTAACTTAATAAACATATGATTAACATAACTTTAGGATTTGCTAAAGTTATAACTTATCCGATCAATCCTTGATCTTAAATCATTACTGGTTCACATATATAATCAAATATACCAACTAGTATTCACTTCGATACTTATCCCCGATAATTCTTCAAAAGAATTTTAAATCTACCATAATCTTATACCTCATTACTAGACTATCACTTATAGTCTATCACATAATTCAAGTTTTGTTCAAAACTTTTGAAATTCTTGGAATTTCATTACATAACCGCCAATTCAATTCCATACACTTATTTCCTGCTCAGGTCCTAATATTGAACCTTAAATCAATCAATTATGATTTTCATAAATTGTCTAAATTCTCGGGTTGTCACATTCACCCTCCTTATATAAGAATTTCGTCCCTCAAATTCACCTTACACCTTACACCAAATAACATACACCATTCACACATATCACATACTACCCAATACACCACTCACAAGAGTAAAAGTTTTCAAGTTATAATTTGAGCGATCACACAAGATCATGAACTTATTTTCTCGATCATGAACTTACTCAAATTTCTCGCATCTATCAAAGATACTCAAATTTCTCGGTATTTATCAAAGATACTAAATTTCTGATAAAGATTTACTTTGATAAATACTCAGGTGTATTAGATAACCATAAAGATTAAATCATACCCCTTCCCTTTATATGGAAGGTTGTTCTTCTCAGTTTCAGAATCAAGATTTGATTTAACAACGAAATACTGGGATTTCAAATTCTATTTACTTCTCTTCTCTTTCTCTACTGATCCATTGCTTAATAATTCTATCTATTTCTATCATCATCAATGCTTCATTCACAACTTTACTATACCCTAGTTCATAAAACCACACTTATGAGTTCATAACCTGACCACAATTATATCAGTTTAAGAATTTACCCTAGTCAGACCTTTGGCGTCCATTCACTGAGGGGTTCACAAACATTTCATATAACTATGACTCAAGAATGTCACATAAGTATAAATTTTAAGAACTCGTACTTAATCCTTTATTCTCTACTTATTCGTTATACACATGAGAAAAGAATCACCTTTTCAACATGGATATAGCAAATAGCGTGACACAAACATTTCAATGATTATCAGTGCCAAAAACTAAGTAGTTGTCAAACCAAACTCAGCCACTAATCAATATAGGAAGCTAAGCATACAATTCCCCACCCATACAAAGAATTGGTCAACCTAACCACTATATCAACCAGGAAGCTAAGTGATTCTAAAACCAAGTACAAATTCCCCGCCCATACAAGGAATCATACAACTTAGCAACTAACATGAGTCCTCAATTGAAATCCAACATAATTCTAGCTCCAAACTTACTCCATACGAATTTTATTTAATCCGTATTTACAATTCATAACTCTTTCATGAGTTTTTATAGTACAATTTCATAGTATAACCGCCACACAAAGATCTTGTCAAACCTTTCAATCATCAGATTAATTCTTTTCCCACATCATAACCTTGTCAGATCACGGGGTGATCTTATCGTATATATTACGATTCAATTCTATGCATTGATCATTTTCAATCATCATATTGATTCTTTCTAGCTGTCATAACTTTTATCAGATCACGGAGTGATCTTATCGTATATATTATGATTCAATTCTATGCCTTGATCGTTTTGTTTTACGATCTTCTATTCCTGCACTTTCAGTCCTTTAGACTTGATCTATTCACCACTTCTGTTCAACCTTATTACCAGAGTTAGGGAACTCTGTATCTTTACAACTTACCGAGATTCGTCTTTGAATCTTACCGACCAACTAACTCTATGTGAGTTAGATACACTAATCACTGCGGTTATTGGTCTCAGGTATTCCTACCTAAGCTTCATAACAAACAGCTCTGATACCAACTGTAGCAACCCCCGAACCCGGGCCCCAAATCGCCGCGGATTCGGTTCGCTAATCTTACTATAACTTTTCGCGGAAGATACAAACATAAATTGTTTATACATTAAATTTACACACTATTCCCCAAGGTCGAGTAACCTTTACTTATTATACAATTCATAAATTATCCAACACATAACATATTATTCAACTATACTATTACAAACTAGTCAAGACATTTTATCCCAAGTCAGATTTGGCATTATCTTTTCTATCGATGATTCATTTGCTTAAGAATCATATCTATTCTCATTTCAATATAAACCTTCTTTATCTATTCAACATTTTAAATCGTATATATACCGGAAATTTCATTTGATAAAACTATCAATCATAGATCTATACCATTTCTAAATCAAGAAAATGTATCCATTTTATGCATCGCTCAATCTTCATCATCCGCATAGTAAATAATATTGTCTAACGTCATTAACCTACAAAAAGTTTATGTTTGCAAGATTGAGCTCGACAGCCCAGCAAATTTAACAGTCTATCATGTTTCACATAGCACACAATTCCATATGCACTACATTTCCTTTAATATGCATATCAGCATGCATCATATATTCTTTACTATGCATATACTACATGCATCAATAATTCCTTACAAAACATTCATTCATGCATTATACATTTCTAATTTATCGAGTTACATCATACAACAATGTAATCACATATAGATTGAGTTCCATAACCCAATTAACTTAGTCATATTTTGAATTTTAACAATTCATAGAGCATGATATGTAATTTAACACATAACTACATTCCATCCACAAACATAATAGAACTGAAAAACTTGCCTAAACCGTTGATTACCGCAACGCATTTTATAACGCTTTACCCGAAGACCTAATATTAATAATATAGATCTCCAATATTAGAATCACAGTATAATTCTGTTATATTTAAATACACAGAATAAACTAAACACATAACTCATAACCCTATCACCATACAAAGACATAAGACTTAATATCGTCAAACTATTTCATCGACTTAAAACTCGACACCATTCTATCATCCCGACGGTCTAGTTTGGACAATACTCAAGTTTAAGTTCAATTAAACTCTTCCGAACACTTGACAATTATCTCTGGATAATTTCTTATCGAAAAAAACATTTTTTCCTAGGCTCGTAATAATTTTCTTGATAATTATTACCATTTATCATGATTTTCCAATCATTAAAATTGTATTTAAATAAATTAAATACCACATAATTCCTTAATCATTAATATTCATTTATTATAAAATATTAATGAAAATCATTACATAATATTATAATGTAATTATAATGTTTCAAAATATTTTAATACCTTAAAATCATAATTATTTGATTTTTAAACACTTAAATCCATTATCCGATAATTAATATTAATATTAAAATATTAATATTTTCATGCCAAAATATCAAAAGTTATATTTTATAACTTAAAATATTTTTATAATACTTAAATCATTTTTAAATGATTTTTAAAACATTAATTCTATTTTTTTTCTTAATTAATTTTAGTGCGTAGCTTAAGAAATTAGCTACCTCGTGCTTAACTCCAGTAATGCCCATCTCTTGGCATAACCTTATATATGTTAACGTGATACTCCATTTTAAATTTCGTGGCAATCGGAGTTGTAGAACTCCGTTTATAGCGATTTCATTCGAAAATCACAAAAATTGTAATGGTCATAACTTGGTCGTTTTTAACTCGGAATTAGCTCATTTTTGGACACGAGCTACATATTATCATATATTTTCATTTCCCAAAAGCCTGGAATTTTTCTCATTAAATAAATGTCCGAAACAGCCCTCGGAAAAGTTTGGCCAGAAACTTTTTGCACTTTGGCAGTTTTGGAGTCCTTCACCAAAACTTAAATAAAACGAAATCTGTAACTCCGATTAATGATCCGTCAATTTTGTTGGATTCGTATCTTTCCGAAATATAGTTTTCATATATCACAATCCACATTTGGACATGTTTAGCTCCCGGAATTTAACCCGGAAGTGACTGCTCCAAAACTGTCATTCTAACAGTTTTTCTTAACTTTGTGTAGTTTGGTAGAAATCCCATAACTTGCTCCTCCGATACCGGATTTAGTCCGTTTCTGAGTCTATGGAAAGCTTATTGAGTGAACTATAACATATCACAAGTCCAGAATTTTTAGAGCACCCTAACAAATCCGAAATTTTCTGTTTAGGGCATTAGTCCACTAATTCATTTAAAACAAAAAAAACTGTTTTGGTTCATCTTCTTTGTTCAAGCTTATTAACCCTAAAAATGGCAAGATCTAACCATAAAATATCATATATCATGTAGATCTTCCCTCATATGGATCATAAGTTCAACACTTGGTGAAAAACAACCATCCCAAAACACATAAACTAACTAGAGTTTTGAGTTTAGGAAATTTTATACCTTTGATTCCAACCAAAATCAACACCCAATATTGTTAGATATTAACATGATACACTCATATATACATAGATCTAAGGTTTTAAACCTCAAGATCACAACTTCAAGTTGTCAAAAATCAAATCAAAACACCAAGGAAATTTAGCCTACACAAGTAGAAATTTTTATTATACCTTAGCTTGATTTCTTTCTCCTTCTAAGATATGGAATGGATCTTGGTTTCATGAGAGTCCAAATCTCCCCTCCCTCTTCACCATGAAGTGGCCGAACTCCTCTCTCTCTCTCTCTCTCTCTTTTTTCCTCTTAGCAACTTGGATGGATAAAAGAGATGAAAGAAAGAAAAAATATATATATATATATATAAGCTAGACTTTTATTAGGTGTAGTTTTTTTTTTTTTTTTTTTTTCAATTGACCACACTCACTCTCCTTTCTCTCCTCTTCATTACCCGGCCATGTGGCCTCTCTTTCCCCCACATTTTAATTTATATTAGTCTCCCAATATCTTAGCTTGCTAGCCTTGATTAATAATTATGTACTAAGCTATAAAAGGCTAGGCTATTTAGGTGATTTGGTAACCAACTAAAGTATCACATTTAATACATTCATCTCCCCTCTTTTCCTTCTTGTATGGCCACCACCAAGTAGCCTTAGAATGCACCAAGTTTGGCTTTTTATTTTACTAAACCAATGACCAAAAAGTCCCTCCATACTTGGATCAAGTTTTGAGCTTTAATTAAATTAAGTTCTTATGCCATAAGAAATTGACATAGTCCAATACTTGGGCTAAAATATACATAATCAAATACCCAAATTCTTATCCACCCCAATTCATTTAATTAGGGTTTTCTTTCCTCATTATAACCCAAATCCTTGCTCATGCACACTTATTTCCTTAACCCAATTAGACTTGCTATATTAGGTTATAAAATTAATCATTTGAGATATATAAAATAAATCTCCTAAAATTAGTAAGTATTCTAAATACCACAATTCTCTTTTCCATAACCCTTAAGTTATTAAATCCTTCATTCCTAATATATAATTAGGTTATAAAAGTAATTAACCGAGATGTATAAAATAAATCTCTTAGAATTAGTATATAATTAAATACTATTATTCTCCCACATATTTACACTTAAGCTTTTAACACTTAGCTTTTAAATTCCCAAATTAGGGTTTTAAATATCCAATTAGGGTTTCGGATTCTCAAAACTAAAATTAAAGTTTCGAGCGTATCGTTAGTGTTTCTAACAGGTTGCGTTAGATTTTTCTAACTTAATAAACATATGATTAACATAACTTTAGGATTTGCTAAAGTTATAACTTATCTCGATCAATCCTTGATCTTAAATCATTACTGGTTCACATATATAATCAAATATACCAACTAGTATTCACTTCGATACTTATCCCCGATAATTCTTCAAAAGAATTTTAAATCTACCATAATCTTATATCTCATTACTAGACTATCATCACATATATGTTTTGTTCTTTTGATCACATAATTCAAGTTTTGTTCAAAACTTTTGAAATTTTCTTGGAATTTCATTACATAACTCTTCTTCTTTTCCATACACTTATTTCCTAGTAATATATAATATATGTAACTCTAGGGATCCTAGTTATATATGAACCTTGAAATCAATCAATTATGATTTTCATAAATTGTCTAAATTCTCATCAAATTGTCACATTTCATAATATTTACTTGGACTCAATTATATTTGAGTATTACATATTCTTTGACCCGTTCATTATCTTTCTCTAAGGATCATTATCATATATTATATGATCAAACTCTCGGGACATTACATTCACCCATTCTTCTAAGAATTTCGTCCTCGAATTTTTATTTATTTATTTATTTATTAATCTTTATTCATTCAATCTATCAAAGTAGATTTTTACGTCACTACTTCATTCATTCATTGGTTTATATAACCACTTTCTTTCCACTAACATCATTCTATAATTATTAAACTCTTATATTAAAAGTTTCACATTATTCTTTGATAACTCACATCCTTCTCACTTCAAAATTTCTTTTCTCAGTTATTCAACATATCCATCATTCAGTGTTGCATTTTACGACTTACTTCTTTCTAAGGAATACTTTCCTTTTTTCACTTCCATCTTGCAGAATAACAAGAATCCTCCATAATTGTTCAATAACTAGGAAGTAGTATGAATAACTCAGGAATTTAAAAGATTTCAAATCATGCTGAGGGTCACAAGACCATGAACTCTATTCTCTAGGTTTAATAGTGCTTCACCCCCGGTTCTTCACACTTTAAACCCTCTTTGGCAGAATGTTTATCAATCACAAAGACTGAAAACACCCTCCGAAAATACTCTAGGTGATCAACCTATTGTACATGTATTGTATACAAATATTTCAACACAAAGTGTAAAACTAAGCGCAACCCCTAATAATAGGGTTGTTCATCTCAGCTTTTCAACATCTAAATCCGCACCAAAACAATTTGGTTTGGAATAATTTCTCAAGAAACTCTTGAATTTCATGAACATCTTTCAATATTTGTCTAGCTGGATCAAATAGCATAGACCACTACAAAAATTCGGACATCAACCAAAATATACATATATATATATACATATGTATTCTAATATCTCAAAGAAATCTCAAAAATCTTTTAATGACGTGATGATACCGCACTGTATTTACAGTTCGTTGAGGATTCCATCATTTGGTGATTTTATCATACTACATCATACCATAGTGGGCTGACGATCCTTAGATCACATCCAACACTAGGTAATACTGCATTGATGACTCCATCATTTTTATCATCTTTGCACCAGGTTACATGATGCATTAATGATATAAATTACATTTTGATATATTGCAAATCATTTTTGTCTAGCCAAATTAATTAACATAGACATACGAATAACAATATTGTTGTTAAAACTCATTTGTTCCATCATTTGATCCAATGTTTTTCAAGAAAATAGAAGTGTAAACATCAGCACGAAGTCAATAAATTTTGAAAGTCTAGCATAGCTAGTAGATTTAGAATACCTATGCTTCCACCATCAACTCCACTTTCTGTAATGATCCATTGCTTAAAAGATCTATCTATTCCTATCATCCTCAATACTCCATTCATAACTTAATTATACCCTAGTTCATCAAACTTATCGCACATTGGAAGTTCAGGACTTGCCACAATAATATGAGTTTAAGAACTTATCCTAGTCAGACCATAGGCGTCCATTTGCTGAGGGGTTCAAAACATAACATATTATTATGAGTCACGAACTTACCATATGCATTAGTTTTAAGAACCGTGCCTAATCCTAATAATATATGTCTAATCTTAATAGTTTCTAACTATCAAACATACACATGAGAAAAGAATAACCTTTTCGCCACATATACATAGATAACGCGACACCAACATTCCAATGATTATCAATATGATAAACTCAGTGCAAGCACAAAACCCTCGCCCATACAAAGATTTGTACAACTCAGCCATCACATGAGTCCTCAATTGAAATCCCACATAACTCTATCTTACTCATAACTTGCTCTTTGCTCGATACAAATTCCTCGTATCACATTATCTATAACTCCTCATGAGTTATCTCGTACTTTTTCATAGTACACCATCTTCATAGCATTAAGCTATAATTATTCAAACATTATAGACCATCTTCCTTTTATAACTTAAACAGACCACGTCGTGATCTTATTCTATAATTATCTCCCTTAAAATTCTTTTCTTAACACGTGATCGTTTTGTTTTGCGATCCTCTTTCTTTCTCTTTTTCATCATTTACGACAGTATTCGTTATCTTGGCTTTTGGAGTTAGGAAACTTCCATTTCCTATCTTTATATCTCTTCAAGATTCTTCTTTGAATCTTCTTGTTTATATAACAATTCTTCATTTAAGAATTTCTAACTTCATTTACATTGCTCAACATTTCATTCAAGTTCTACACTATCATCATACGTATCCACTTTTTGTACTTGGTACACATCGAGTCTATACCAGTTTCAATATGGTACGCTGAGTGGTTTCCCACAAATAACCAACAAATTAGGTTCCGAGTTTCTAGTTCGTATATACCTCCGCTCTATGAAGGAATCATTTAGCCTAGATACCATACATCAACTGCGAAAGAGTACAATTGAACCACTTAGATATAACTCTCTATTCTTAACTTCTTTATCATTCTCTTTTTTATAGACATTGTCTATTTATTACCACCTTACATCCTTATTATTGGAGTTGGGTAACCCCACATTCATATTCCTTATAACTCTGCGAGATTCTTCTTTGAATCCTTTAACGCAAGTTTTAATCCCTTATTGTTCAAACTCTATTTGAGCTTATTCGTTCCTTATTTTCTCCTCTCTTCTCTAAGGTTATAGCCTAAGGTACTCTTACCTAAGGTTTCTAACCTATCAGCTTTGATACCAATTGTAACGACCCCAAAATTCATACAATTTAATTCTCGACTTCGGTCGTTAATAATACATTCAACCTCTAATTTTACATCATTAAACGATAATAAAACCATTAAAATTTGTGGAATAATTAAAATTTTCAATTACAAACTATCCTCGTTCCCAAAACCTTCAACCTTTACATCTAAATATCTCAGAATCATTTTAATACTACAATAGTTTACATTCGCAAAACAATATTACAATTCAACATTAATACATCATTCGAAACATTTGACATGGTTTACAAGAATAACAACTTAGTTAGGATATTAAATCTTCATATATCACTTTTGATCCATAACAATCAAGTAGCACATAGCGTTACCTTCAATTCTTGAATCTACAAAAATGGTTATTTGCAAGAATGAGCTCGACAGCTCAGCAAAATCTAACAATTTTCATGCATCACGTAGCACATAATAACATGCTCAACATACAAGAATAATCATAAACAAACATAACATACATGTTGTAGTTCACATAACAACTATAAAGATTGAGTTCCTTACTCAATCAACATTCATAGTTCAATCATCATAGTCATAGATTGACTTTCACATTTCATACTTTTGAAATATACAATACATCATACACTAAAAATTTAAAGTAGTTCATCATCAAGTTCACATTGCAAAAAGGAACTGAAAGACTTGCCTTTACCGGCGTTTTACCAACACGCTAATACTTTGCGTCCTTGCACAACCTACACTGTATATGAGATTGATAATAAACAAAATCAATACTTGATCTCATGGTCAAATTTATTCTAAGACCTTACTTTATCTTATTATCCTTTATAATTGTCTTTATAGACATCTAACTATTTTATATGCAACTCGGTTTTATTTTCATTTTCATCACCACACATGCTAGACTATCGCACTTGTAGTTTAATGTGCGTATATCACACCATTTTATTATACCACTTTGGTTTCAAAAATGCATATTCAACACATTATTTACAAGTTTAATTTTCCTTCAAAAATCAAAAATCGCCCTTTTCAATTTCTTTCCATTATTATTCTTGTATTATCATCTTTTCATACTCAGATGCACATAAACATCCAATATTAGTCATTAGATAGACACTTTGTATACCAATGTTTAGAAACATTATTACTCTTAGGCATTTTATCGAGCACATTATGTGCACACATTAACTTATCTCAACTCTTGAACTTAAATGGTTAATTATGCATAGAATATGATAACACATATCTATACTCATTACATATGTCAAAACATATTTTTAAATCATCAAAATATACCATCACCCAAAATCTTAATTCAAACAGAATTATAAAACTCATCTTCACAATTTTTTTAACAAAACATTGTTTTTGTTTTTAACATAACTCGTTCGTTAAATGTCCGTTTTTGTTCCTTCTTATATAGAATTAACCCTTACTCGGTGTAATACAACCTCATCTAGGCCTTAAAGTCAGACCATTATCCATCTAAACCAGATTCTGTAATTCATCAACTAGTCTAGAAAATTACATTTTCTGGACATCCTTACTAAACAATTTATTTTGGACATGATCCGGTCCATAAAATGGCTCAATCCTCCATGTCTAGCTAGTAACCTTCCATATCTACAACTTTTCAGTTTTAAGTTTCTTCCGATTCAAAACACATGAATTTATATGAATTTTTCAAAGTCAGAAACCGTAACAGTTTTGATTTTTTGGACAGATTATTTTCCCTTCGTACCAGCCTTACTAAAACAGACATTGCAAGAAATCTACAAAGAGGTTTCATTTTGTTCCACTTTCAGAATATAGCTTACTTCCATATCTTCGATTTGATATAAGGCTCACTTTCTAACTCATTATACCCAAAGAGGTATGAATTTCACAAGATATGTCCACAATTACTAAAAACCTACGAATTTTGTTCTTCAAATTTTCTTTCCATTTTATTTTCTTTCTTGAATCCTCTTGTTTGATTCTTGATAATCCAAGATTAAACCAATACAAACAGATTAAGCATGATCTACTACCCTAGAACATAAATCTACCCAAAAAAAAATCAAGGATTAAATAAGAATTTAGAAGTTACCTTCTTCTAGCTTTTTTTTTCTTCTTCTTCTAGCTCATCTCAATTCCTCTATTTCTCTCTATCTCTCTCAATTTCTCAATACAACTTCTACATAACAATTATCTACATTATGAAGAACATAAAAATATAATTAAAACAAGGAATTTAGATTATAACTTTATTAGTATGAATTTAAGAAAGAGATGGAGATGATGATGATGATGGGGCTTGTTTTGTCTTCTCAAAGCTTTCCCTTCTTCTTCCTCTTCTTCGTCTCCTACAACTCTCTATAACTCCCTTCTTCTTTCTTTGGTTTGTTTTCTAAAACTAACATACTAACTTTAGTATATACATATAATATACAATACTAGTAATATATAATATATGTAACTCCTAGTAATTATTAGATATAGTAATTACTAGTTAATACATAGGTTACACCAATTTGAACTTGAAAAGCCTAAGGCCATGTTTGGCAAATACTCATTATTTTAATTAATCAATATCTTAACATCAATCAATCTCATCAAATTGTCACATAATTATATTTACTTGTTAATTATAATTTTGTGTAACAATCATCACATAACTCATCTAATTTAATTATCTCAATTAAATTAGAACTATAACATAAAATTATTATATTAATTAAATTAAATACTAAATATTCATTTAATTGATCTGCTACACTTAATTACATTACTCTATAATCAAAACAAAATTTATTTATTTAACTCAATAAATAATTTAATTAAATATTTATATATATTAAAATTAATATATAACATTCTCTTCACATCAATTCATATATTCTACAATATATGACATACACATACTCACACCCAACATATCTCATAAATAATACTTTTATTTATAAAATTCTCATTTATAATTTCTAAAAATCTGGGATGCACATCCTTCTCTCCTTATAAGGATTCCGTCCTCGGAATCACCGAAACCCTACCTTACTCAGGTTTTCCTCAAATCTATTCATTGAATAACTTCAACACATTACCTTAATATATGTTTTATATTTTCTACTCTCACCATTCTTGATAATAAATTCTTATAAGTTTTATTTCATAATATTTACTTGGACTCAATTATATTTGAGTATTACATATTCTTTGACCCGTTCATTATCTTTCTCTAAGGATCATTATCATATATTATATGATCAAACTCTTGGTACATTACATTCACCCATTCTTCTAAGAATTTCTTCCTCGAATTTTTATTTATTTATTTATTTATTAATCTTTATTCATTCAATCTATCAAAGTAGATTTTTACGTCACTACTTCATTCATTCATTGGTTTATATAACCACTTTCTTTCCACAAACATCAATCTACAATTATTAAACTCTTATATTAAAAGTTTCACATTATTCTTTGATAACTCACATCCTTCTCACTTCAAAATTTCTTTTCTCACTTATTCAACATATCCATCATTCAGTGTCGCATTTTACGACTTACTTCTTTCTAAGGAATACTTTCCTTTTTCACTTCCATCTTGCAGAATAACAAGAATCCTCCACAATTTTTCAATAATTGGGAAGTAGTATGAATAACTCAGGAATTTAAAAGCTGAGGGTCACAAGACCATGAACTCTATTCTCTAGGTTTAATAGTGCTTCACCCCCGGTTCTTCACACTTTAAACCCTCTTTGGCAGAATGTTTATCAATCACAAAGATCGAAAACACCTCCTAAAATACTCTAGGTGATCAACCTATTGTATATGTATATTGTATACAAACATTTCAAAGACAAAGTATAAAACTAAGCGCAACCCCTAATAATAGGGTTGTTCATCACAGCTTTTCAACATCTGAATCCACACCAAAATAATTTGATTTGGCATAACTTCTCGAGAAACTCTTGAATTTCATGAACATCTTTCAATATTTGTCTAATTTGATCAAATAACATAGACCTCTACAAAAATTCGGACATCAACCAAAATATACATATACATACATACATATGTATTCTCATATCTCAAAGAAATCTCAAAAATCTTTTTATGACGTGATGATACCGCACTGTATTTACAAATCAGTTGAGGATTCCGTCATTTGGTGATTTTATCATACTACATCATACCATAGTGGGTTTGACGATCCTTAGATCACATCCAACACTAGTAATATCGCATTGATGACTCCATCATTTTTATCATCTTTGCACCAAAGTTACATGATACATTAATGATATAAAATACATTTAGATATATTGCAAATCATTTTGTCTAGCCAAACAATTAGCATGACATACTGAATAACAAAGATATTATTATTAAAACTCATTGGTTCCATCATTTGATCCAATGTTTTTCAAGAAAATAGAAGTGTAAACATCAAAGACGAAGTCAATAAATTTCGAAAGTCTAGCATAGCTAGTAAATTTAGAATACCTATGCTTCCACCATCAACTCCACTTTCTGTAATGATCCATTGCTTAAAAGATCTATCTATTCCTATCATCCTCAATACTCCATTCATAACTTAATTATACCCCAGTTCATCAAACTTACCGCACATTGGAAGTTCAGGACTTGCCACAATAATATGAGTTTAAGAACTTATCCTAGTCAGACCATAGGCGTCCATTCGCTGAGGGGTTCAAAACATAACATATTCTTATGAGTCACGAACTTACCATATGTATTAGTTTTAAGAACCGCGCCTAAACCTAATAATATTTGTCTAATCTTAATAGTTTCTAACTATCAAACATACACATGAGAAAAGAATCACCTTTTCGCCACATATACATAGATAGCGCGACACCAACATTCCAATGATTATCAATACGAGAAATTCGGATCTTATTGTAAAATGATTTTATTAAATAAAATAATAATAATATCATATTCTATGTGTTAACAAGATGGTTGTCATTGTATAACCTATTGAGGTTAGAATGTCGTAGTATTTGAACTACGTGGATGAATTAAAGTGTTTGAATTTCCAAGACGAAAATAAATTTTTTCCGAGAGATTTTCAGAAAAACACTATTCATCGATATTTGCTCAGGATATATTTTTGAGTTTCCGAGAAATACGTAATGATGAAATAACAAGGTAAGATGGATTATGTAATAAAAATCTAGTTATGGAAAATGTAATATTTCGCTTGCGGACTTAATTTATAAATATTAAGCAAGGCGAAGTAGTAATGAATGAGTAATAATTGTATGATACTTGGTATTGTGAAAAGTAATGAAAACGAGTATAATACGAAGTATTATACGAGTTTGTATGAATGATGAAATATCGTATATAAATCCTATATGAATTAGAATACGAAAATCATACATAAACAATATGTATTAAGTAATGTTAATGGACTTGGAAAGATTGATTGTAATTACTACAAGTCCAAATGAATAAAATGTTAAGGCCTAATCATAAATCAATGAACCAATTAGTGTTTATTAATACAAAGCCCAAAGAGTTAGTTGGTCCAAGCCCAAGCTAGAGTTAAATGAATTGGTTGACCCATGGGGCAAACTATATCCATATGGTTAAGATGTGGTGACTAAGTTAAGGTAATGACCAAGTTAATTGAGTAATGACCAAGCATAGGATAAGTGTTGTGATTAACAAGTAATGAATAGTAAGGAGGTGGCTTAAAGGAGGTGGGATGATTTAACGACTAAACTACCCTAGCTTTGCAACTTCTTTAAATATAGAAGGCTTACAAGCCATTTAAACCTTGTTTAAATAATCCGACATATTGCAAGTGCTTAAGTGTTAGAGAGAATAAGCTACAAATAATTCATTCCATAAGTAAGAAGAAGAAGAAAGCTACCTTACCAAGACTACTCAAAATTAAGACTTCTTCTCTAAATTATCTTCTATCTCTACCATGATAGGTTGATAAGAAAAGATGGATTAAGAAACATGAATGATAAGAAGCAAGAAGAAGGAGTAAGAAATGAACTTAAGCCACATAAGTTGGCAATAAGTCATTTAAACTTATAAAAGTTATAAACTTATTATAAGTTAACCATGAATGTTAAGTATGAAAATTATGAACTTGTAATGAGGTTATTAAGAGAAGTGAATTAAGAACTTATATGATCGTGTGTATCATGAATACATAATTAAAGTTATATGCTATGAACATATAAAGTATGATGATTAAGAAACTTTAATTGTCATACATCATGAATAATCAAATCTTAAGTTGTTTATAAATTGACAAATTATAAGCTCATAAAGAATAAGTTCAAAATCCAACAATGATTATAAGTTGTTGTAATAAGTAGGTTGAGATGTTCACATGATAAATGGAAGTCAATTGTAATGTTGAACAAATCATAAGAACGAAGATACCGGAAATTGCACGATTGGACGATAATCGTCGAATTCGTAAAATTCTCAGAATAGAAGTCAAATTTTGTGTTTGAACTTGGAACCATTGTTTTCCAATAGAGACAAGTCATATTTGGCTTGTAAGAGTTGCGGACTTGAAAATGACCGGATTCCGACTTAGAACGAAGAAACGGGCGTTGAACGTTAACGAACGTTTATCGTTTTCATTAAAAATGAACCAATAGGTGAATTTTTAGCAAACAAAATCAAATAGATAAAATTCTTACATAAACGCATAGATTACGTAATTTTTGAATCGTAGGCTTTTGAACGAGCCAATTCGGACTTATAACGAAGAAGTTATGCGTCCGGGAAGTTCCCAAAATTCACAAACTGAAGTTGTTTTCTGGTGCACAGAGTTGGCGCCGCGGAGCCAACCCTAGGCAAAAATGGTCGCGCCACAGCGCGTAACAGTATCCGAGCACACTGCAAGAGTTCGCTGTAGCTCGAACAATAGTACAATTTGTGGTGCCGCAGCGCCATGTACAGTACAAAAATCTTCTGGATAGTGGCGCCGTAGTGCGGCCCAATAAGTAAGGACTCGCGCTGCAGCGCCAAGTCCGGGACAATGTTAATATAGCTCAATGGCAGCGACGAGATGTAAGATAAATCCGGGGCATGCAGCCAGGTCTCGTAACAAGGATAGTAATGAAGGTTTCTAAGTACAAAGAAAGGAAAGCTAATTGATTTAAAAGTAAACACAACTTAAGGAATGTAAGGTAACATTGTTTAAACTTTGTTAAACCTTAAGGATATTGTATAAAGATTGAGATAACCTAGTTGAATATAATGCAAGGATAATGATAAACTGGAACGAATAGTTACTGAATCTAATACACAGTTAAATTGAGATGAAAGTATATATACTTGATTATATGTGACCTAATATAAGGCATTATGTGATCCTGTATTGTAGAGACTTGAACGACTTGAACATAAAGTTAATATACCATAGCAGACGCTAAAGGAAAGTATTCTAACTCTTGTCGCAGTTCAATCTGAACAAGTTTTGGAGGTTCATGTATTCTTTCGCATGAATTGAGGTATGTTGAAGTTTAGGCCAATCCCTTTGGCTAGACTTGATGTATTGATAATCTAATCATTTATTATCAAATGTTGCTATCTTTTGTCAACTACTTGATATGGTTTTCAAAAGAAGACTGAAACGACAGGCATATGAGGTTGCCAAATGCTTAAACATGCATACGTTGAATGGATGTAGTGTTGATCAACATAGAGTACAATAGGCTGATCACCTAGAAATGCTCGTAAGTAATATCGGGCTTACGAACTTGCTTCCAGGTTGTCCTTTTTCCAATAAACAATGAATACTCGAGGTCTTTGACCGGAGTGAATGTTTTACTAAATATTATTATTATTGTAAAGCATTTTGAAAGAAAAGATGAAGTGCTATTTTTAATTATCAATAGTACTTCATAACTATTGCTCAGTTATTGAAGATATACGATTTGTATGTGTCAAACATGTTGTTATTAAATTGTTATACTTGTTGAGCTAGTCATGTTCACTCTTGCTTGAACCATATAAATGCAGCTAAGACTGAACGTCCTGAAGGATCGAAAAAGGATAAGGGAAAAGCTAAGGCAGATTACTGAGATGTCTTGTAATAGTATAGGTCTATTGTTGTAATATAACTGATATTATGACAAAGAACCTTTGTAATGGGTATAGAACCTGGGAAATGTAAATAGTACTTTAAATATATAGAAGTTATGTTCGTTCTTTGAGACTTTTCAATTGAATGAATATATGAATGTTGTACAGTATAACACCATCTGTCGGGTTGGAAGATACCCGGATTTGGGGGCGCTACAAGTTGGTATCAGAGCCTAGGTTATAAAACTTAAGGGGGAAAGTAGAACCTTAAGTTATAACCTTAAGAAAGAATAAAGAAGTAAAAGATGGAAAGTAACCCTATAACAATGCATTATCTTATGTTATGTATTTCTATTTATTTTACTGACGTGTACTAATCAAACTATATTGTTTTATTGTAGATGTCAGGAGAAAATGATATGTATAGAGATATACATGTAGTGAGCGAGGATTCCGTTAATCGGGTAGAGATACTACTAAAGCTCGTAGCAGTAGAACCAGAGTTGGTGACAATCGAGTCTGGAGACTCGGATGATTTAGACTACATGTCTATATTTGATGGCATGCTAGAGGAGGAGGTGGACGTGATGTCCTTTGACCAGTTCCACCTATAGAGGAGTTGTCTACGGGGGAATCAATGAAAGAACTGTTTATGTCGGTATTGGATAGGAATGTCCATTACTGCCAAGAGGTTAAGGAGTTGAAAGAGGAACTCCAAGTTGTCCGTGAGGACAACTCTAGCATGGAGGGAATGTGGGAAGAGGAGCATGATGATAGAGTTCTAGCTAAGGACAAGGTCAGAGAGCTGAAATGTGAAGTCTTTGAGCTCAAGCAGGAGCTAAAGACTAAACAGCAGAAGTTGGAGAGGATGTCCTATATACATAGGAGTTCTCATATGGATTTCCAAAGACAGTAGTTGGGTATCGGATAGAAGCGTGATGCACCCAACACACTATCAAGAGATGTTATTATTTTGGCCCGGCCAAAGAAAGATTTTGAGAATACCCTACGTCAGATGTAATCTAGCAATAGCTAGAGTAGATTAGATATGTAAATATTATGTATCTAGTAGTGACGTAAAACCCTCTTTTGTATAACAAACGGTAGTCTTTTGTAAATCCTAATTTTTGAAAAGTAATTGTGGGATGGTAATGTTATCAGCTAAGGCTGAGTAATGTAAACAATGTAGTGTTATACTACAAGTTATGAATCAATATAAGTTTTTTTATGGAATATATTGAGTAATGAGTATGAGTTATTGTTTTATTACAAATAATAACAAACCAACAAGAATTAAGTAATAATGATGTGTTGTTTTCTTAACAGCGAAATACCGCCAAGAAGGAGACAACGAAATCAGGGCGCTAATGTTAACCAATCGGAGGGTGGTCTGATTAATCCAATGCAGGAGTTCGTTAATCTTATAACGGCCGCATTCAATAGAACGGGGGCTAATGTACCCATGATTCCTAGAGTAGTACGAGTTACTACTTTTAAGGATTTTAAAAGTGTTGGTCCGCCAGAGTTCAAAGGAACTACAGACCCTATAGAAGCCCAGACTTGGGTAAAAGAAATTGAGAAAGCATTTGTAATAGCAAATGTGGAGGAGGGTCAAAAGGTTGCCTTTGCAACCTATTTAATTAAAGGAGAGGCCAACTTCTAGTGGGAGGCAAACCAGGCTAGGGTCGATATAGGAAACCTAACGTGGGAGAGGTTCAAGGAGATTTTCTTCGAGAACTATTTTCCCACGAGTATGCAAGGGAGGATGGAAATGAGGTTTCTTGAATTGAAACAAGGGGAGATGACAGTTCCCCAGTATGCTGCCAAGTTTAATGAATTGGCACGATTCGCTCCACATCAAGTGGACACTGAAATGAGAAAGGCTAGAAGATTTGAGCAGGGCTTGAAACCCTGACTCTATAGCCGAATCTCTGTGTTCCAAAGTACTTCCTTTGGAACCATACTAGAGAAGAAAATAATTGCCGAAGGTGGGAATGAGGCTCTCAGCCAGTACCACAAGGATAAGAAAAACAAGGGTAAGGTTGATGGAGGAACCAAGACCGAGGGAGCCAGTGGAAGTGGAAACGGTCAGAAGAGGAAGGGCTTTAACGCTAGGAATACCGGAGTAAAACAAGGGGACTCTAAGAGGAGGATGGAGGCCTGTAAAACCTGCGGGAAGACTCACTTGGGAGTCTGTCTCAAAGGAAAGGCGGTTTGTTATAATTGTGGACAGGAATGGCACATTTCACCTAACTGTCCAAATTCGAAGAAAAATCACGGATGCTTTGTATGTGGATCAACTGACCACATAGCAAAGAACTGCTCGAAGAAGGGGACAGAAGGAAATAAGGGAACTAATAACAGTAAGTTAGCTATTAGTGGTCTAGCTCAGCTGGGGAAATCAATGGCCCGCACTTTTAATATGACGGTCCAAGATACGATGGCATCAGGGGATGTAGTTGCAGGTATTATTCCGATCAACAATATAAATGCATACATGCTATTTGATTCGGGTGCTACTTGTTCGTTTATAGCATGTGATTTTGCTAGACGACTAGAATTATTTCCCGAAAAATTGTCTATACCTTTGAACATTAAGGTAGCAAACGAAAAGATAATTCTTGTTGAAGATATTCATAGGAGTTGTTGTGTAGATGTACGTGGTCATAAGTTATTGGTAGATTTAATACCGATAAGGTTAGGAGAATTCGATGTAATTCTTAGAATGGATTGGTTGATTAACCATGGAGCAATTATAGATTGCCAAAAGAAATGTGTGAGTATCAGGACATTGAAGCAACCTCCTGTAGTATTTTACGGTAGTAAATTTCTAGGACGTCTGTGTTGCCTTACGATGACACAAACTAGAAAACTTTTAAGGAAGGGTTGTATAGGTTACCTATGTCATGTTGTTGATACCCAAAGAGTGGGAGCAACCATGGAACAAATACCTATAGTAAACGAGTTCATGGATGTATTTCCAAGTGAATTACCGGGTCTACCGCCGGATAGGGAGATCAAATTTGTGATAGACATTGTGCCAGGAACGACACCAGTCTCATGGGCACCGTACCGTATGGCGCCTGTGGAAATGAAAGAACTAATGGTTTTGTTATAGGAACTATTGGACAGAAAGTACATTCAACCAAGTGTTTCTTCGCGGGGGGCACCGGTGTTTTTTGTCAAGAAGAAAGACGAATCGTTAAGGCTTTGTATCAACTATCGGGGGTTGAACAAGTTAACGATAAAGAATAAATACCCATTGCCCAGGATCGATGATCTCTTTGATCAATTGAAAGGGGCAAAGTATTTTTCTAACATAGATTTGCGGACGAGGTATCATCAATTGAAGGTTAGGAAGGAAGATGTACCAAAGACTGCATTCAGGGCTCTTTATGGTTATTACGAGTTTCTGGTGATGTCATTTGGGTTGACGAATGCACCTGCTGCATTTATGGATATGATGAACAGAGTGTTCAAACTATATTTGGACAAGTTCACCGTGGTGTTTATCGATGATATTCTAGTCTATTCTAAGACGCCAGAAGATCATGCTGAACACTTAAGATTAGTGTTAGAGACATTAAGGAAGGAGAAGTTATATGCGAAATTCACCAAATATGAATTTTGGCTGGAAAGGGTGCAGTTTTTAGGTCATGTTATTGACCAAGAGGGGATTTCAGTTGATCCAGCGAAGGTGGAAGTAGTAATGAATTGGGAACAACCGAAAACGCCGACTGAGGTGCGGAGTTTCCTAGGGTTAGCAAGTTATTATCGAAGATTTATCCAAGATTTTTTGAAGATAGCTACCTCATTGACTAATTTAACAAGGAAGACGGTTAAATACGTATGGATGGATAAATGTGAAGACAGTTTCCAAGAACTGAAGAAAATATTAAGTGAAGCTCCTGTTTTGTCATTACCAGATGACACAAGGAATTTTATAGTGTATAGTGATGCTTCGCATAGAGGACTTGGTTGTGTGTTCATGCAACATGGCAAGGTCATTGCGTATGCATCTCAGCAGTTGAAGGATTATGAGAAAGTTTATCCTACTCATGATCCGAACTGAATCATGAGAGAGTGTTTGCCCTAAAGATATGGAGACATTATCTTTACGGGGAAAAATATGAGATATATATGGACCATAAGAGTCTGAAGTATATCTTCACTCAGAAGGAGTTGAATATGAGACAGAGAAGATGGCTAGAGTTGATAAAGGAATATGATTGTGAAACCCTATATCACCCTGGAAAGGCCAATGTAGTTGACGACGCCTTAAGTAGGAAGGGTCTGGAAAAGTTTTCAATGTTAACGGCTCAAAATGAGTTAATAACAGAGATGGCTAGGATGGGAATAGAAGTAAAGATGTTGAGTGATTCAGGGCAGTTACTCTTTGCGACGGAGATGCAGTCTACCATCGTAGAAAGTTTTAAGGAGGTACAACTCAAGACCGACGAGTGTAACTAAATGAAGAAGCGGTTATCCGAGAAGGAAGATGCTAAGTATAGCCTTGATAATGAGGGATTATTAAGATTTGAAGGAAGAATTTGGGTTCCGAATGAGATGGAATTAAAGGAGCAAATGTTACAAGAAGCTCATAGCTCGAGGTACTCGATACATCCTGGTGGCACTAAGATGTATCAAGACCTTCGATAGAGTTTTTAGTGGCCAAACATGAAGAGAGAAAT
This sequence comes from Panax ginseng, assembly GCA_020205605.1. Lineage (NCBI taxonomy): Eukaryota > Viridiplantae > Streptophyta > Magnoliopsida > Apiales > Araliaceae > Panax > Panax ginseng. The sequence continues at coordinate 71,812,311 of CM035136.1, forward strand.
AGCGGAGTATGTGAGTAGGTGCTTGACTTGTCAAAAAGTTAAGGCCGAACATCAACGACCCAGTGGCTTATTACAGTCATTGGAGATTCCAGAATTGAAGTGGGAGCATATCACAATGGACTTCGTGGTGGGACTTCCGACGACGAATAAAGGGTACAATTCGATTTGGGTAATAGTGGACCGGTTGACGAAGTCGGCTCACTTTTTGCCAATTAGGATCAAGTATAACTTAGACCAGTTAGCTAAACTTTATGTTAAGGAAATCATTTCCAGACATGGAGTACCAGTATCGATTGTGTCAGATCGTGATCCACATTTCACATTGAACTTTTGGAGGAGTTTGCAAGAACAGTTGGGAACACAGCTGAAGCTAAGCACATCTTATCATCCACAAACCGATGGGCAGAGTGAGAGGACAATTCAGACGTTAGAAGACATGTTGAGGTCTTGCGTCATGGATTTCAAGGGTAGTTGGGATGATCACCTACCACTAGTAGAGTTTGCATATAACAACAGTTATCATGCAAGCATAGATATACCACCATATAAAGCTTTATATGGAAGAAAATGCAGAACACCATTGTGTTGGGATGAGGTGGGAGAACGCCGGATGCTAGGACCAGAATTGGTACAGCAGACAGCGGATGTGGTAAAGTTAATTCGGATGCATCTCGTCACCGCTCAAGACAGACAGAAGAAGTATGCAGACTCACATAGACTAAGTCGAGAGTTTGAGGTGGGCTCGTATGTGTTTCTAAAGGTATCTCCCTGGAAAGGAAAAATACTCTTTGGAAAGAAAGGAAAGTTAAGTCCAAGGTTTATAGGACCTTTTGAAGTATTAAAACGGGTGGGAGAGGTAGCTTATGTGATAGCATTACCTCCAGACCTAGAACGAATACACAACGTGTTTTAAATATCTGTATTACGTCCATATAAGCCGGACTATAAGCATGTAATCGAGTATGAGCCGATTCATATCGAGAAAGACTTAGCATATTAAGAATCACCGATGCAGATCATTGATAGAAAGGAACAAGTTCTGAGGAACAAGGTAATACCATCAGTAAAGGTATTATGGAAGAACCACGATGCTGAAGAAGCAACGTGCGAACTAGAAGAAAAGATGAAGAAAATTTTTTCTCATCTATTTGATTAAAGTAAGGCGAGATTCTGGGGACAAAATCTTTATAAGGGGGGAAGAATGTAACGACCAAGAAATTCGGATCTTATTGTAAAATGATTTTATTAAATTAAATAATAATAATATCATATTTCATGTGTTAACAAGATGGTTGTCATTGTATAACCTATTGAGGTTAGAATGTCGTAGTATTTGAACTACGTGGATGAATTAAAGTATTTGAATTTCCAAGATGAAAATAAAAGTTTTCCGAGAGATTTTCAGAAAAACACTATTCATCGGTATTTGCTCGGGATATATTTTTGAGTTTCCGAGAAATACGTAATGATGAAATAACAAGGTAAGATGTATTATGTAATAAAAATCTAGTTATGGAAAATGTAATATTTCGCTTGCGGACTTAATTTATAAACATTAAGGAAGGCGAAGTAGTAATAAATGAGTAATAATTGTATAATACTTTGTATTGTGCAAAGTAATGAAAATGAGTATAATACGAAGTATTATACGAGTTTGTATGAATGATGAAATATCATATATAAATCCTATATGAATTAGAATACGAAAATAATACATAAACAATATGTATTAAGTAATGTTAATGGACTTGGAAAGATTGACTGTAATTACTACAAGCCCAAATGAATAAAATGTTAAGGCCCAATCATAAATCAATGAACCAATTAGTGTTTATTAATACAGAGCCCAAAGAGTTAGTTGGTCCAAGCCCAAGCTAGAGTTAAAGGAATTGGTTGACCCATGGGGCAAACCATATCAATATGGTTAAGATGTGGTGACCAAGTTAAGGTAATGACTAAGTTAATTGAGTAATGACCAAGAATAGGATAAGTGTTGTGATTAACAAGTAATGAATAGTAAGGAGGTGGCTTTAAGGAGGTGGGATGATTTAACGACTAAACTACCCTAGCTTTGCAACTTCTATAAATATAGAAGGCTTACAATCTATTTAAACCTTGTTCAAATAATCCAACATATTACAAGTGCTTAAGTGTTAGAGAGAATAAGCTACAAATAAGTCATTCCATAAGTAAGAAGAAGAAGAAAGCTACCTTACCATGACTACTCAAAATTAAGACTTCTTCTCTAAATTATCTTCTATCTCTACCATGATAGGTTGATAAGAAAAGATGGATTAAGAAATATGAATGATAAGAAACAAGAAGAAGGAGTAAGAAATGAACTTAAGCCACATAAGTTGGCAATAAGTCATTTAAACTTATAAAAGTTATAAACTTATTATAAGTTAACCTTGAATGTTAAGTATGAAAATTATGAACTTGTAATGAGGTTATTAAGAGAAGTGAATTAAGAACTTATATGATCATATGCATCATGAATACATAATTAAGGTTATTTGCTATGAATATATAAAGTATGATGATTAAGAAACTTTAATTGTCATACGTTATGAATAATCAAATCTTAAGTAGTTTATAAATTGACAAATTATAAGCTCATGAAGAATAAGTTCAAAATCCAACAATGATTATAAGTTGTTGTAATAAGTAGGTTGAGATGTTCACATGATAAATGGAAGTCATTTGTAATGTTGAACAAATCATAAGAACGAATTTTCTTTAAAATTGCATTTATTTGACGATAATCGTCGAATTCATAAAATTCTCGGAATAGAAGTCAAATTTTGTGTTTGAACTCAGAACCATTGTTTTCCAATAGAGACAAGTCATATTTGGCATTTAAGAGTTACGGACTTGAAAATGACCGGATTCCGACTTAGAATGAAGAAACGGGCGTTGAACGTTCACGAACGTTTATCGTTTTTGTTAAAAATGAACCAATAGGTGAATTTTTAGCAATCGAAGTCAAATAGATAAAATTCTTGTATAAACGCATAGATTATGTAATTTGTGAACCATAGGCTTTTGAACAAGCCAATTCGGACTTATAACGAAGAAATTATGCGTCCGGGAAGTTCACAAAATTCACAAACTAAAGTTGTTTTCTGGTGCACAGAGTTGGCGCCGCGACGCCAACCCTAGGCAAAACTGGTCACACCGCAACATGTAACAGTATCCGAGCACACTACAAGAGTTCACCGCAGTGCGAACCATAGTACAATTTGTGGCAAATACAGCACGCTACAATAAAAGGACTCGTACAAATACGAGATGTAGATAAATCCGGTCTTGCAGACACCGGTCTCGAAACAAGGATAGTAATGAAGGTTTCTAAGTATAAAGAAAGGAAAGCTAATTGATTTAAAAGTAAACACAACTTAAGGAATGTAAGCTAACATTGTTTAAACTTTGTTAAACCTTAAGGATATTGTATAAAGATTGAGATAACCTAGTCGAATGTAATGCAAGGATAATGATAAACCGGAACGAATAGTAACTGAATCTAATACACAGTTAAATTGAGATGAAAGTATGATATAGTCGTATATATACTTGATTATATGTAACCTAAGGTAAGGCATTATGTGATCCTGTATTACAGAGACTTGAACAACGTGAACATAAAGTTAATATACCATAGCAGACGCTAAAGGCAAGTATTCTAACTCTTGTATCAGTTCAATCTGAACAAGTTTTTGAGGTTCATGTATTCTTTCGCATGAATTGAGGTATGTTGAAGTTTAAGCCAATCCCTTTGGCTAGACTTGATGTATTGATAATTTAATCATTTATTATCAAATGTTGCTATCTTTTGTCAACTACTTGATATGGTTTTCAAAAGCAACATAGAGTACAATAGGCTGATCACCTAGAAATGCTCGTAAGTAATATCGGGCTTACAGACTTGCTTCCAGGTTGTCCTTTTTCCAATAAAGAATGAATACTCGAGGTCTTTGACCGGAGTGAATGTTTTACTAAATATTATTATTATTGTAAAGCATTTTGAAAGAAAAGATGAAGTGCTATTTTTAATTATCAATAGTACTTCATAACTATTGTTCATTTATTGAAGATATACGATTTGTATGTGTCAAACATGTTGTTATTAAATTGTTATACTTCTTGAGCTAGTCATGCTCACTCTTCCTTGAACCATATAAATGCAGCTAAGACTGAACGTCCCGAAGGATCGAAAAAGGATAAGGGAAAAGCTAAGGCAGATTACTGAGATGTCTTGTAATAGTATAGGTCTATTGTTGTAATATAACTGATATTATGACAAAGAACCTTTGTAATGGGTATAGAACCTGTGAAATATAAATAGTACTTTAAATTTATAGAAGTTATGTTCGTTCTTTGAGACTTTTCAATTGAATGAATGTATGAATGTTGTACTGTATAACACCATCTGTCGGGTTGGAAGATACCCGGATTTGGGGGCGCTACAAGTTGGTATCAGAGCCTAGGTTAGAAGTTAATTTATCCTGAACTCAATAACGTCCAAATTCTCAACATGATAATTCTTTGTGGAGTAAAATTCAAGAATGCTCAGAAGAATATTTCAATGAAAAGATACTGGATGAAGCACAAATATCAAGGATATTCCACTAATTTCATGGAGTATAGAAGCCAAAGCTTTAACCAACTGAGTATAATAGAATATATGAAACTGCAAATGGATTTTTGCCCGTCATGCGGTAATCCATGTAGACAGATCATTTCCACAATTTAATAAGGAATGAATACGAAGGATCATTCACCATGCATGTGGTAATCCACAAAGACAGGTTATTCCAACAGAATAATAGAGAATGGAATAATGTATGATTCACCATGCGTGCGATAGATTGCATACGTACATGTTATTCCCAATGAATAATAAATAATGGAACCAGTCCCATGAAAACGAGCAATGCATGTGAGATATTTCGACATAATAATAAATAATGGAACCAGTCCCAAGGCGTAAGCATGTATGCAATATTATGATAGAATAATAAAGAAACGAAATATTAGAAGAATTTCACCATGTATGCGGTGCCGCGCCATAAACAAGTTATTCAATGTAATAATAAGATTGGAATAACAATGAAATTCACCATGCATGAGATAGACCGCACAAACAGGTTATTCCAACAGAATAATAAAGAATGGAATAACAGAAGCTCTCTTCATGAATACGAAAGAATAATACCCCTTACGGGTACAACAAATAATGTCCCTTACCTTAGAAGAAACTGGATATTGGAAAAGTGATGTAGCAAAACACTTTTCTTCTTTCTCTCTATAGTTTCTCTCTCTAGAGTTTCAGTGAATTCGTAAGAAATAATTAAGGAATGAACTTCTATTTATAGAAGAACTAAAAGTGGCTCTTGGTCTTAACGAAGGGTCAAAATGACTCTAGGTAATATTGAAGAGACAACTACTATTTATGAAGGGACAATTAACTCTAGGAACACCGAAGAGGCAAATAACTCTTGGAAAGCTGAAGGGACAAATAACTCTTGGAAAACTGAAGGGACAAATAACTCTTGGAAAACTGAAGGGACAAGTTACTATTAAAACTTTAAATCAACGATCCATATTGATTTACTATTATAATTTCAACCAACGGTCTGAAAAATTAGCACATCTCCTCATGGAATAATATTGTAACCAAAAATGATTTGGACCGGAAAGAAATATATTTTACAGGTGAATAGTATCCCGTGAATAGTAACTCATGAATAGTAACTCGTGAATAGTAACTCGTGAATAGTAACTCCGACACGAAAAGTGCCCCGGATACCCAATTAAACAATATAACCTCCAGACATCAATTATTATCGAAACAAATATCGATTTCCACTAACACAAATAATTCCAACACAATGGAACTATAAAATTCATCTTTAATTAACACGAACTTATTCATCATTAATATTATAACTCATAATATTTAACAACTAAGTCGTTCCCAAGAAAAAAGGGCTTTCCGATAAGGATTTCTCCTTATTGGCGCGCAATTAGGTGACCAAACCTCTCCTTGACAAAACTTCTAGACATTGTCAATATTGCAAATGATAATATGAATAACTTTGCCGTCTCAATTATTGATTTAATAATATATCATATTATGCAGATGATACTGTAACAATAATTGAATCAATAATATGAGAGATATGATGCAACAATTACTGTAGCAATAATTGAGTATAACTAAGTGACTTATGATGTAAGCATCAATAATCAATACCGTGTGCTACTATGCAACCACGCGTATTACTGTACTTTTACTACCGAGTAGTTCAACAGTTTTAACGGTAACACTCGCCATTATTTTTAATAAAAGATAATTTTGTCGTTTTCTAAATACGATAATACTTCCGTTGTGGGTTCACCAATGATTGTGCCGTCCTACAGATATTCCCGAAAAAAAGAATATTCCCCAACCAAAGGAATATTTTATAACAACTTGCATACTTTATAAAATTTATAAATATTACCCACAACTATAACACTATATCAAATCCACACCATAATATTAAAAAAATTATTTCGAGATATTTAAATCTTTATTCATAAAATCTGGGGTCTCACAATCTCCCATCCTTATGAAATTTCGCCCTCAAAATTTACGTACGTACCTGGTATGCCGAAGAGGTGAGGATACATTGACTTCATTTTAGATTCTAACTCTTGAGGTATAACCTTTGAGTGTCTAATATAATCCTTCTTATCCAAGATTTTAACACGTATCTCCTCATACGTTAAATCATCCGCTATCTCGTTCGGTTCTAAATTAATAATGTGGTTCGGGTCGTCCCCATATTTACGTAACGTCGATACGTTAAAAACGTTATGAACACGCGACATACTTGGCGGTAAAACGAGTCTATAGGCCATAGTTCCTACTCGATCAAGGATTTTAAATGGGACAAATAATTTAAGGGTTGAGATTTCATCTATTCGTCGATTCTTTCTTCTAGAATAATGCCCTCTTGAACCTTCTTAATACTTCACATTCATCAGCTCCGGGTGTGTAGCTTGAGCGACTTTAACTTTATCGATTAAAGTCGATTCTACTCGTATATTTGTTATCTTCATGTGGGTCCCTAGAGTCTTTAACTATATCTCTATCATTTTTAAGTTATACGAAATGGGTCTTTGTGTTAACAGCATCACACTCGTAAACGCATACGATCATCTACTCAACGCGTCAGCTACCACGTTCATTTTTTCCATGATGATATTGAATGGTACGATCATAATCTTCAACAGCTCGAGACAACGTCTTTGGCACATTACACGTTCGTTTTGGGTGAAGGAAATATTTGAGGGTTTTAGCAATGGGTTTTGTACTGGGGTCAATACAAAATTCGATTTCACGCTCTAGGGTAGGCTAAGAAGTCTTCATGAATACGTCAAGAAATTTATTAACAATAGAAATATCATTCAAAACTGTGACTCTCATCCAAGACTTGGATAACACGTCACATTAATACCTATCAACTTGCCACCGTTATTCACAACGTCACCTACGGAAATTTTGGCTTCGGTGCATTCCATACAAGGAAGTTACCAGCGAAAGGCTCAGGGCTCTTTACTTATGAATTGATATGATAATGATTAACTTTAGTGGTTTGGTTGCTTGAATTCGCATAACAGGTTGGTTAGGAATATGAAAGCTAACAACCTTACGAAAAGCATGATGAGTAGTTAACCAATCGATTCCTAAAATCACATGAAAGGCAAGTATTCTCAAAGAGATAAGATCGATAGGTAACGTGAAAGTGTCGATTTGAATCAACAAGATCTATAAAATAGTGGAGGTAACGAAGGTTTCTACTATCGAAGTTTCAACCAATAAGTCAAAGTCTAATCTCTCTAGAGTCAAATTTAAATGTTGAGCGCAATTAAGAGAGATAAAAGAATGGGTAGAACCAGTATCTAATAAGGTATAGACTTCGTAAAAATTTATAATTAACTAACCCGTGCTAACTTTGTTTAGGTTACTCGCTTTCTGAGAAGTCACAAAAAACGCTCTCCCTGAAACAACCGACTTTGTTTTGTCCTATCTGCCTTTGGTGCCACCGTTCTAGCTGGACTTGTCTTCACTATACGACAAAATCGAGCTAAATGACCTTCTCTTCTTGAAGTTTCCACTTCTATTATCTTGGCCATGATTACCACCGAAGTGGTTACCATTCCTGGCATGATAATTTCCCCCACAATGGTTGTCATTATTCCGATGGCCGTTGCCACCGGTATGATTATTATCGTGTTGTTGGTCGTTACCTTTTGGTTGAGCTAACTCAACGGTCTCATGTGCTTTATTGCTTATCTTAGTATTTTTAGATGACATTTTCAAACACTGTCACAAAACAATTGTTAATTAACATATCACATATGATCCATATACTCTGACCGACCAATTAAATACCAAATAAACTTAGGTAGGTCATACTAAGCGAAAGAATTCCCGCCTCCCCCTCCTAGTTCTTGTCTCACATCTCAACCAGGGATCATATCCTAAAGCTTTGATACCAACCGTGGCGCCCCAAAGCAGTATATACATCACCCATCTTGAGTCGCCAGATACAAGGTAATCAATACAAATATAACTTAATTATACAACGATGTGTAAAATACGACAAAACATAGGCTGTGAGTTTTAATACAAATATTGTCATCTAGACAATATCCACACTCAATGGAGTCATCATTACATTTATTATCACACTATTTCACAGAATAGTGAGGACTACTAATGCACCATCTAGGACCATCACTCTATTCCCCGACTAGTCCCAGCTACGTTCTCATTTCCTAAAGAGAACAAAGGAAAGAAAGGGTAAGCTCAACTAGCCCAAAGAAGAAATATTATGACTAAGATAATGCGAAATAAATTATCATTAGCCTTCAACAATGTTAAACTGATAGAATATAATAGACAACAAGTTTAACTGCAGCGGAACAAACAATCCATTAGAAGAGTCAAGTAAGGTATAAAATCTACTATCTTCTATGATTTAAAAAGCTTTTCATCAACTTTATCACTGAGACTCAGCTTAATAAATAAAATCGAATCATCAATGCTGCACAGCCAAGGATATTCATGTAATCATCAATGGTTATGACTATACAAAATAATCCCTGGTCATAATCATACCAACAACTGTCCACCAATGAACTACAGGCCAATGAGGACTTTTACCACATCATTCGTCACATTACAGTCATGATTATACCGAATAATCCCTGGCCATAATCATACCAAGTCCATCTATGCACGTAAGCCAAAGATGACTTTTATCACAATATAAGCATGAGGATGATGACAATGACATAACAATTCAATAAAACAAGTTCAAGAATAAATTTTAAAGATTAATAAATTAATTTATCCTGAACTCAATAACGTCCAAATTGTCAACATGATACTGCTTTGTGGAGTAAAATTCAAGAATTCTCAGAAGAATATTTCCATGAAAAGATACTGGATGAAGCACAAATATCAAGGATATTCCACTAATTTCATGGAGTATAGAAGCCAAAGATTTAACCAACTGAGTATAATAGAATATATGAAACTGCAAATGGATTTTTGCCCGCCATGCGGTAATCAACATAGATAGATCATTTCCACAATTTAATAAGGAATGAATATGAAGGATCGTTCACCATGCATGTGGTAATCCACATAGACAGGTTATTCCAACAGAATAATAAAGAATGGAATAACAGAAGGATTCACCATACGTGCGATAGGCTACCGCAGACATGATATTCGAACAGAAATAATAAATAATGGAACCGGTCCCATGTAAAACGAATGACGGGATATTTCGACATAATAATAAATAATGGAACCAGTCCCATGTAAACGCACGCATGCAATAATATTATGATAGAATAATAAAGAACAGAATATTAGAAGAATTTCACCATGTATGCGGTACTTCGCATAAATAGGTTATTCCAACAGAATAATAAGAATGGAATAACAACAGAATTCACCATGCATGCGATAGACCGCACAGATAGGTTATTCCAATAGAATAATAAAGAATGGAATAACAGAAGCTCTCTTCGTGAATACGAAAGAATAATACCCCTTACGGGTACAATAAATAATATCCCTTATCTTAGAAGAAACTGGATATTGGAAAAGTGAAGTAGCAGAATAATTTTCTTCTTTCTCTCTATAGTTTCTCTCTCTAGAGTTTTAGTGAATTCGTAAGAAATAATGAAGGAATGAACTTCTATTTATAGAAGAACTGAAAGTGGCTCTTGGTCTTAACGAAGGGTCAAAATGACTCTTGGTAATATTGAAGAGACAACTACTATTTATGAAGCGACAATTAACTCTTGGAACACCGAAGAGGCAAATAACTCTTGGAAAGTTGAAGGGATAAATAACTCTTGAAAAATTGAAGGGACAAATAACTCTTGGAAAATAGAAGGGACAAGTTACTATTAAAACTTTAAATCAACGATCCATATTGATTTACTATTATAATTTCAACGAACGGTCTGAAAAATTAGCACATCTCTTCATGGAATAATATTGTACCCAAAAATGATTTGGACCAGAAAGAAATATATTTTACGGGTGAATAGTATCCCGTGAATAGTAACTCGTGAATAGTAACTCGTGAATAGTAACTCATGAATAGTAACTCATGAATAGTAACTCGTGAATTATAACAGTCCAGAAATTTAAAGTTTTATATTAAATATTTATTGAATTATATAAGTATTTAATGGATATGTTTATTGTTGAATAAATAGTTGTGTAATTTGATCTGATTTGATTTAGTTAATTATTTGTTAAGTAAATAATTCAGGAGTTAAGAAAATTAATTGTTATGAGATAATATTCTAATTTAATTTAATAGTTAAGTTAGAGAGTTTATAATAATTAAATGAATTATTATATTTTGAATTGAATTTGTAGATAAAATGAAGTGTTAGTTGATTAAAAAAAAGTTATAATAATAAAAGAAATTATAATTATGTGGTATTGATTTATGTGTTAAAGTAATTTAATAAATTAGTATTAGAATTAATTAAATTGATTATTAAAATTTAATTAAATAAAATGGTGACAAATAACCTTAATATAAATGAGTTATTAAAATAAATTAAAGGAGTTTAATTTAGTTTTGGCCAAACAAGTCTTAATGCATATTAAGTCTTTAATCTAATGATGTTTTACCAAACAAGGTATATGGATTAATTAATTAATTTTAATTAGGTTTACCAAACAAGGTGTAAGATTTAATGGGTTAATTTTTAGTTAGTTAGCCAAACAAGCCTTATGGCTTTTGAGTTTAAGGGAGAAAAGAACTGATGTCAGTTAAAGTTATAATTATATTATATACTTAATGCATATATTATTACCTATACGTTATATTGGGTTTAGTACGTAAGTTAGAATAGGGTTAGGAGAAAGACTTAGAAGAAGAGGAGAAGAAGAAGAAGAATACAGAGAAAAGTTGAGAGAAAGAAGGTTTTGATAAAGAGAAGAAGCTTGAGAATAGTCATCATCTTCTTCTAAATTAAGGTATCATCTTGCTCCTATTTTTTCTAAAAGCTATTGTTATCTTCTTCTCCAAAAGTTCTCTGTAAAGTTTTTGTAAAGATAAATTTCTTGTGTATATAGCTTTATATGATAATTGTCTGTTTAAAGGTTGTTTTCATAAGTTATATATGAGTATAGATAAACTAATTCATGTGTGTATGTATTTTTGTGAAGAAAATTATATTACAGAGTGTTTATATGAAAATATATGAATATGGCTTAGTTTAAAGTAAAATTAATGTCTAATTAGTTGTTTAATTTATAAATTGAGTATTGAATTTGAAAGAGGATGAATAAACATAAGCATAGTATGTTGAATTAACTGTTTTAGTTGAAAACAAAAGTCACAGTGATGATTTTTCACTGAAATTTCAAAAAGTGAAGCTTTATCAAAAATAATGAAAATTAATGGTTCTAATTTGGATGTTTATGTTGTTTAGATTGCTAGAAACGCGTTAGAAAAAATTAGATTATGTTTTTATAAACCTATTACACATTTGGGTTGGTTGGTATGGTTGTTAGAAAGGTGCTTGGAGGCCTAATTTGGCTTTCTGTAGTGTTCTAGAGCTGAAATAGCGAAGTCGTAGCAGAGACCCCCGCCCCCGCCAGGGGGGGTATTCTGTGACGCCCCCAAAATAGGTATATAACACCCATTCTGAGTCATCAAAATACATGGTACAGAAACAACTACAACTTTATTAATACAACATAAAAACTGTGACTTTAAATACGAATATTGTCATCTAGACAATATCCACACTTAAATAAGTCCTCATTATAATTATTGATACATTATTTTACAAAAATGGTGAGGATTACTAAAACGACTTTCTGGAACCTTCATTCCATACCCCGACTAGTACTCGCTACATTCTTGCCTCCTGAGAAGAAAATAGAACAAACGGAAAAGGGTTACCTCAACTAGCCCAGTAAAGAATATTATGACTAAGATAACATTGAACAAATTATCGTTAGTCTTCAACAGGGAAAAATCTAATAGAATACAATAGACAACAAGTTTTAAATCAATCTTCGCAGCAGAAATAATAATTCATTAGAAGAGTGAAGTAGAGAATGCAATCTACTATCTTCTATATATGAATTTAAAAGTTTATCGTTGATATTTTATCCCTGTAACATCAATCAATATATATCTGGAATTAAATATTCATCTTTGCACTACAGGCCAAAGATATTCATCGATTAGTAATGTTCATCTAAACACTGCTCATCTTTTGCACTACGGGCCAAAGATATTCATCAGAAAATCATTCATCTTTGCACTACATGCCAAAGATATTCAGTAATATCATCATTTAGGACTGAGGATGATGAAAAATATTTTAAAGAAAACGAATCCAGTGAAACAAAAGAACAAATATTAAGGATTCGTACTTTACACAATCCAAGTTCAAAAATACTTCATAAATAATCAGAGTGGAGTAAAATTCAAGAATGAAGACCAAAACATAGATCCAATCAAAGATAGGTATCATAACAGACAATCTTGGACACAGAAAAGAAAATTAAATTTTTCTGTGAATAGTGTCATATTCGTGAATAGTGTCGATATCGTGAATAGTCTTGTATACGTGAATAGTAACTCAAACACCAAAAGATAGAAATTCTACAAAAAAATCATCATGCTTAATGAATAGTACTCGTGAATAATAACTCGTGAATAGTAACTCATGAATAGTAACTCATGAATAGTAACCCCGACATGAAAAAAGTTCTAAATTTGATAAAAATTAGGACCAATATTTGACATAATGATATTGAAGAAATAATATCATTTACGAAGAAAATAACATCCCTTACCTCAAAAGGATAGTACTTCTGACTGGAATACTGGATATAGTGCTGAAAGAACTTGAACCGTATAGCAATACTCAAAGTACTAAAATACTCATAAAAATACGCTCGATATTATAGAGAGAGAAAGTGAGAGAAATCTTTAGTTTCTGGTGTGATTTTCAATTCTAACCTAAGCACCCTATTTATAGGAAATTGCTTAGAACACCAAAGTAGAAAATTTAATAAAATAATAATATTTTATTTTTAATTTCCTTAGCCCACCTTGACCATCTGAATTCAGCCACCAAATAATGACAAAAACCAAAAAAATGTTTTTGTAATTAAAAATAATTAAAACTTTCAAAAACCAATTATTTCGAAACTACGGAACTTCAATAATTCATAATAAATATCCCTTTATCAGAAAAATTTGAACCACATATCTTTTCCATAGGAAATTTCATTATCTACAACTTTGCAGAAGAAAGTTTTACCAAATTCCAAACAGAAATTGATTGAAATCCACAAACGGACGATTTTACAAGTTATAATCAAATTTCTGTCAAGAAATGGGCCCACAGATATGTTGAACATGTTTTAAACAACTTTTGCAACAAAAATACTCTCTCCTCATATACTCATATATCCCACATTCATTGTAAAAATATCATCATTATTATATTATAATAATATAATAAAATATTATTTTATCAGAAAAGATAAAATATCGATTTTCAACAATTGTCACTTTAAAAATTTTCTCCATCTACATCCACATAAAATGAATATTTTTCTCATCATCTAAATCAATAATTAATTATGCACAAATAATATTACAGAATCACAATACCGATAATCAAGCAGTTCCTAGGAAAGAGGGGGCTTTCCAATAAGGATTTCTCCTTACTGGCGCGCAATTAGGTGACTAAACCTCTCCTTAGACAGAACTTTCTAGACATTGCCAATAATGTTATCTAATAATATTATTCAGATAATATGAATTATTACTTCGATAATGGAAAATACTGTGTAGTAACAATTATTGAAACAATAGTAATATAGAATATCAATGCAACAATTATTGAATCAATAAAATACTGAACAGTAATTACTGTAACAATTATTGAGTAGTGCCTTCTTACGTAAGAATCAATAATTGGTGCAATACCGAGTGTATATTCTTGTGTAACAACGCGTATTCGTGTTTTTTAACCACGGGTATTCCAACGATGATTAACGGTAACAAGCTCATGGCAGATTATTTATAAACAACTTATACTTGTTGTTTTCTTCATCCAATCGCTTTTTTCGTTATGGGGGGCCCACACAAAATTACTGCAGTCATTTAATATTCTTACAAGCGGTAAGAATATTCCACGACCAAACGAATATTCTTCGATAAAAATGAATATTTTATAACCACTTGCTTATTTAAAATATTTGTACATTTTACCCATAACTAACCACATTAATCAAATCAACCCTTACTATTTCAAAATAATAAATTGAGGAAATTTAATTTTATTTGTAATAAGTTGGGGTCTTACAACCTCCCCTCCTTATGAAATTTCATCCTCAAAATTGACGTACGTACCTGGTGTTTCGAAAAGATGAGGATACCTCACTTTCATTTCCGTTTCTAACTCCCAGGTCATTTCCTCAATAACATGGTTTCTCCATAAAACATTAACTTGTGGTATGACCTTCGTGCGTAGGACATGCTCCTTCCTATCCAAGATCTTGACAGGTACTTCTTCGTACGTTAAGTCTTCGGCTATATCGTTCGGTTCTAACTCAATGACGTGGTTCGGGTCTTTCACATATTTACGAAGCACAGATATATGAAAAACATTATGAACACGAGACATACTTGGAGGTAACGCGAGTCTATAGGCCACGTTTCCTACTCGGTCAAGAATCTGAAATGGACCAATAAATCGTGGATTGAGCTTTCCTCTCTTCCCAAATCTTGTAACTCCCTTCCATGGAGCCATACGCAACAATACATGATCCCCAATACTAAATTCCACGTCCTTTCGATGAAGATTCGCATAACTCTTTGTCGATCTTGTGCCGTTTGTATACATTGTCGAATCATTTGGATCTTCTTTGTAGTCATTCGTACCAACTCTGGTCCCAACAACGTTGCTTCTCCTACCTCATCCCAACATACTGGAGAGCGACACTTTCGTCCATACAATGCTTCAAATGGAGCCACACCTACACTTGCCTGATAACTGTTGTTGTAGGACAATTCCATCAATGGTAGGTACTTATCCCAACTCCCTTTGAAATCGAGGACACAAAGTCTTAATAGATCTTCAAGAGTTTGAATAGTCCTCTCTGATTGTCCGTCCATTTGAGGATGGTATGCCGAACTGAACCGTAAATCCGTACCCATAGCTTTTTGCAAGCTAACCCAAAATCTTGAAGTAAATCTTGGGTCACGATCCGAAACTATGGATACTGGCATGCCATGCAACCTCAAAATCTCATTCACGTACATACTAGCAAGACGTTCAAGGGAATAAGTCTCCCGTATCGGTAAGAAATGGGCAGACTTAGTTAATCTATCAACAATAACCCAAATCGCATTTATGCCTTAAGAAACCGTGGGAAGACCCGTAATGAAATCCATGGTAATGTGTTCCCACTTCCATTTCAGAATCTCAAGTGGTTGCAATGGACCTTTTGGCACTTGATGCTCTGTCTTTACACGTTGACAAGTTAAACACCTCGATATAAACTTCGCGATCTCTCTCTTCATATTTTCCACCAAAATGTATGTCGAAGATCATGATACATTTTGGTACTCCCATGACGGATTGCAAACGGTGTGTTGTGTGCCTCCATCATGATTCTATTCTTTAAGTCAGAATCGTTAGGAACATAAAGTCTGGAGTGGACTCGAAGTATTCCTTCTTCATCGATTCTTGCTTCTGGGATAGTACCTTCTTGTACTTTCTTCTTCATACGCATCAGCTCTGGATCTGTGGCTTAAGCAACTTTAACTTTTTCGATTAAAGTCGGTTCTATGCGTATACTTGACATCGTTGCATAGGTCCCCGAAGTCTTGAATTCTATCTTCATCTTTTGTAAATCACAAACAATGGGTCTTTGTTTTAACAACATCACACTCATTCCCGCATATGATCTTCTACTCAACACGTCAGCTACCACGTTCGCTTTTCCAGGATGGTATTGAATGGTATGGTCATAATCTTTCAACAACTCAAGCCAACGTCGTTGACGCATATTGAGTTCTTTTTGGGTGAAGAAATATTTGAGGCTTTTATAGTCTGAATATATCTTTACTTTCTCCCCATATAGATAGTGCCTCTAGATCTTTAGCGCGAAAACGACTGCTGCCAACTCTAGATCATGGGTAGGATAATTCCTCTCATATTCTTTAAGTTGTCGTGAGGCATAGGCTATGACTTTCCCACGTTGCATGAGAACACATTCTAACCCTTTGCCTGAAGCATTGCTGTAGATAACAAATCCATCCGAACCAGATGGTATTGTCAAAATAGATGCCAAAATGAGTCTCCTCTTGAGATCTTGGAAACTCTTCTCGCATTCCTCGCTCTATAAGAATTTTGTATCTTTACGAGTCAGCTGAGTTAACGGAGTAGCGATTCGAGAAAATCATTCCATAAATCTCCGATAATAACCAACTAAGCCTAGAAAGCTACGTATTTCAATTACCGACTGAGATTGCTCTCAACTGTAACTCATATCCCAACCTTGGATAGCACATCAAAATGAAACCTATCAGTTTACTATCGCACGAATATGGCGTCCCCTACGGAGATTCTGGCTTCAGTGCATTCCACAAAAGAAGTCACCAAATAGAGGCTCGGTTATCAACTTCTATAGTTGGGTTTTTAACTCACGAAGTTCAATAGGAGCCATTCGATATGAGATTTTAGAAATGGGTTTTGTACCGGGTTCAAAGTCGATACAAAATTCAATATCACGCTCTGGGAGTAGGCCAGGAAATTTTTCAGGAAATACGTCAGGAAATTTACTAACAACAGAAATATCATTCAAATCTGACGTATTTTTGTTCGAGTCCATAACATGGCTAAGAAAGCTTGACATCCGTTTTTCAATAAACAAATGACTTTACGGCTTGATATGAAAGAGTTTGACTTCAATGGTTTGGTTGCTTAAATTCGAATAACAGGTTGCTTAGGAATATGAAAACTAACAACCTTACAAAAGCAATTAATTTGACATGATGAGTAGTTAACCAATCAATCCCTAAAATCACATCAAAAACAAGTATCTTTAAAGAGATAAGATCAACAGGTAATGTGATGGTGTCAACTTGGATCAAACAGGATTTATAAATAGTAGATGTAATGAAAGTTTCTCTTAACGGAGTTTCCATAGATAGGTCAAAGTCTAATTTCTCCGGAGTCAAGTTTAAACGTTGAGCACAAACAGGAGAGATAAATGAATGGGTAGCACCGGTATCTAGTAATGTATAAACTTCGTATGAATTTATGATTAGCTTACCCGTGATCACCTTGTTTGGGTTCCTCGAATATTGACCAGTCACGACAAACGCTATTCCAGGAACCGTTGACTTTGACTTTTCTGGGACAGCCTTTTGAGTCACCATCCCCACTGGACTTTGTTTTGCTACAGTGCAATCTCGAGCGATATGCCCTTCCTTTCCACAGTTATAACATACCTTAAACTGTTGTGGGCGGTTTGGGCTGATATGTCCTTCTTTTACGCACTTATAGCATATAACCGGTGGTCGTTCTCCTCCCTTGGAACCGATTCTTTCTTTGGTCGACGTCTTCAATATTGTCATTATTGAATCTCCTCTTTTTAAAATCTCTTTCCGACTCGCTTCTTCTATTCTCATGGCCATGATTACCACCAGAGTGGTTGCCGCTTTTGTTTGTATTTTTCTTTCTCTGCTGGTTATCGTTGTTCTGATGACTGCTGTCACCGGTATGATCCTGGTTGTGGTCCCTCAGTTTATCGTACTCGTTATCTCGCTCTAATAATTGAGCCCTGTTGACACCATCTGAATAGAGAGAAAATTTATGAGAAATGAGATACTGACGTATGTCGGGGTTTCAAACCTCTCAGAAACATCCGTGTCATACGTTCCTCATTCTCCACCAAATGAGGTGCAAATCTGGACAACTCTGCAAACTTTGCCTCATACTGGGACACCGTCATGTTATTCTGCTCCAGTCTAATAAACTCTACCTCCTTCATATGACGAATACTTTCAGGAAAGTACTTGTCATTGAACAGTTTTTGAAATGTCTCCCGAGACATCTGAGTGCGGCTGGATGTACGCTTCAAAGACTCCCACCAGTAGTCTGCCTCGCCACGAAACATAAAGGTGGCGAATGGAACCTTCTGTTCCTCCGTGCATCCCAAGACATCGAATATCTTGGTAATTTGTTTAACCCATGTCTTTGCCTTGATCGGATCCGCTTTTCCAATAAATTATCTTTGGTCCCAACTCTTTGAACCGCTTGGGCTTGTGACAAACCGTGAATTGCTATCATTTCCTCCACATATTTTGAACACGAAGTCTCCTCGTCGATTTTTGCATGAACTGCAAAAGCATCTAAACATCCCATCGTTCATCATCATCTTTCGGTGGTGTTGTTCACGGGAGGAACATTGCCACTGTTGCCGTGCGTTCTCCTCGTTGGTGAGCACATGTGTCTCCACGGTCTCATTTACTCCACTGTTAACATTCTCAGTTGACATTCTCAAATACTGCCATAAAACAAGGGTTAATTTAACAAATTAACATATCACATAATACCCCTATATTATGACAGACTAACAAATAAGCTTAGGTAGGACACACTAGCGAAGGATTTACTCATCTCTCTCCTCCTAGTTTTATTCCCCGATCTCCGCCAGAGATCATATCCCTAAGCTCAGATACCAACTGTGACGCCCCCAAAATAGGTATACAACACCCATTCTGAGTCGTCAAAATACATGGTACAGAAATAACTACAACTTTATTAATACAACATAAAAACTGTGAGTTTAAATACAAATATTGTCATCTAGACAATATCCACACTCAAATAAGTCCTCATTACAATTATTGATACATTATTTTACAAAATGGTGAGGACTACTAAAACGACTTTCTAGAACCTTCATTCCATAACCTGACTAGTACTCGCTACATTCTCGCCTGCTGAGAAGAAAATGGAACAAAAGGAAAAGGTTGAGCTCAACTAGCCCAGTAAAGAATATTATGACTAAGATAACATAGAACAAATTATCGTTAGTCTTCAACAGGGAAAAATCTAATAGAATAGACAACAAGTTTTAAATCAATCTTCGCAGCGGAAATAATAATTCATTAGAAGAGTGAAGTAGAGAATGCAATCTACTATCTTCTATTTATGAATTTAAAAGTTCATCGTTGATATTTTATCCTTATAACATCAATCAATATATATTTGGAATTAAATATTCATCTTTGCACTAAAGGCCAAAGATATTCATCAGTTGGTCATGTTTATCTAAACACCTGTTCATCTTTGCACTACGGGCCAAAGATATTCATCAGAAAATCATTCATCTTTGCACTACATGCCAAAGATATTCGATAATATCATCATTTAGGAATTTGAGGATGATGAAAAATATTTTAAAAGAAAGCGAATCCAAAGGAAACAAAAGAACAAATATTAAGGATTCGTACTTTACACAATCCACGTTAAAAAATACTTCATAAATAATCAGAGTGGAGTAAAATTCAAGAATGAAGACCAAAACAAAGATCCAATCAAAGATAGGAATCATAACAGACAATCATGGACACAGAAAAGAAAATTATTCGTGAATAGTGCCGTATACGTGAATAGTGTCGTATACTTGAATAGTAACTCCGACACCAAAAGATAGAAATTCCACAAGAAAATCATCATACTTTGTGAATAGTACTCGTGAATAGTAACTCATGAATAGTAACCCCGACATGAAAAGTTCCAAATTTGATAAAAATTCAGACCAATATTTCGGCATAATGATATTGAAGAAATAATATCATTTACGAAGAAAATAACATCCCTTACCTCAAAAGGATAGTACTTACATTTGGAATCTTCGGATATAGTGTTGAAAGAACTTGCAATCATAGCAAATACTCAAAGTACTAAAATACTCACAAAAATACTCTAGATATTATAGAGAGAGAATAAGAGAGAAATCTTTAGTTTCTGGTGTGATTTTCAATTCTAACCTAAGCACCCTATTTATAGGAAATTGCTTAAAACACCAAAGCAGAAAATTTAATAAAATAATAATATTTGAATTCAGCCACCAAATAATGACAAAAACCAAAAAAACGTTTTTGTAATTAAAAATAATTAAAACTTTCAAAAACCAATTATTTCGGAACTACGGAACTTCAATAATTCATAATAAATAGCCCTTTATCAGAAAAATTCGAACCACATATCTTGTCCATAAGAAATTTCATTATCTACAACTTTGTAGAAGAAAGTTTTTCCAAATTCCAAACAGAAATTGATTGAAATCCACAAACGGTCGATTTTACAGGTTATAATCAAATTTCAGTCAAGAAATGGGCCCACATACTTGTTTAACATGTTTTAAACAACTTTTGCAACAAAAATACTCTTTCTCCTCATATACTCATATATCCCACATTCATTGTAAAAATATCATCATTATTATATTATAATAAAATATTATTTTATCAGAAAAGATAAAATATCGATTTTCAACAATTGTCACTTTAAAAATTTTCTTCATCTATATCCACATAAAATGAATATTTTCCTCATCATATAAATCAATAATTAAATATTCATAAATAATATTACAGAATCACAATACCGACAACTAGGCAGTCCCTAGGAAATAGGGGGCTTTCCAATAAAGATTTCTCCTTATTAGCCCGCAATTAGGTGACCAAACCTCTCCTTAGACAGAACTTTCTAGACATTGCCAATAATGTTATCTAATAATATTATTCAGATAATATGAAATTATTGCTTCGATAATGGAAAATACTTTGTAGTGACAAATTATTGAAACAACAGTAATATAGAATATCAATGCAACAATTATTGAATCAATAAAATATTGTATAGTAATTACTGTAATAATTATTGAGTAGTGCCTTCTTACGTAAGAATCAATAATTGGTGTAATACTGTGTGCTACTGTGCAACAACGCGTATTACTGTGTTTTAACCACCGGGTATTCCAACAATGATAATTGGTAATAATCTATATTTATTATTTATAAACAACTTATACTTGTCATTTTCTTCATCCAATCGCTTTCCGTTATGGGGCCCATACAAGGCTGCGTCGTCATACGAATATTCCATGACAGTAAGAATATTCCACGACCAAACGAATATTCTCCGATAAAAATGAATATTTTATAACCACTTGCTTAATTAAAATATTTGTGCATTTTACCCATAACTAACCACATTAGTCAAATCAACCCTTACTATTTAAAAATAATAAATAGAGAAAATTTAATTTTATTTATAATAAGTGGGGTCTTACATATTCTGTCAAGACAAAATTTTGGGAAAAAAAAAACTGACAGGACATAGTTTATTAAAACGAGCATAACGTTTTTATACGAACTCCGATTGATGAGATTCAAGATGATCCGGAACGAGGATGAGTAGAACTATAACTTTTATTCTTTATGGTTTTTAAATTTGAAATCGTTATGAAGGGTTAAAATAGTCATCTTTAGGACTGTTGTGTATTTGGAGGCCATTGGAGGGCGTCGGGATGCGCGGATGCAAGTGCAATCCTTTGTGTATTAGTATAACCTAACAGTAACAAGTTGGACATGTAATAGGATGTTATATCAAGTTGTTAATGTGTATGTGGTGCAATGGCTTGATCACTTAAGTAGTTGTAATAAAGTTAAATAATGATGTTTATGAAAAGATGTGATGTTATTAGTGTGCTATATGAAACTAATATTTGTGTAACTAATGTGTATTGTCAATACATATGGTATGTGTAGGACTTGTGGTGAACGTGAGTAATGATTGTTTAACCTACGCATGAGGCAAGTTCCCTAACCTTTGCTACTTTATTATTCATCAAGGTTACTTTTCACTATTACGTTATACTTATGCAAATTCTCTAACCCTAACCTCTTGTTTAACGATTTATTGTCATGCGAATTCTTTAACTCTCATTTATTGTTGAGAAAATTAGTTAATCTTTATTTCTTTACTTCAAACGAGATTACGTTGGTTATTCAAAGTCTGTAATGTTATTTATTCAGTTACTAATAACTGTTATTTGATCTTCGTTCTCTAATATCATTGTATTATCCTACATTTTTGTACCGAACTCTAAGTTATCTAGCAATTCTTTACCAATTCAACTATTCCTTAGTTGATGAATGTTCTAAACTCTAAATTACCTTTGAAATCAACTCAAACCAAACTTCCTTTGGTTTGCATATGGACTCACACAAATTTTGAAAGAATGTTAACCTAAGACATAGATGATGATTATAGTCTTTTAGAATAATAAAGGTTAAAGTAGAAATACTTGAGACCTAGAGTATAGTTCGTGGTCTTGTGACCCTTGGTGTATTCTTTGATGTTGATATCTATCGTTAACTTAACATTCATTATTCGTTTGAACTCATAGTTGTTGAATTAAAGTTTATTGTTTTGGTAAGAACACTTTACCATTGAAAGCTCAGTTAATTGTCATTCATAAAATGTTATTGTATATTATCCTTCTTGTGGGCAATTGTTTGCTCACTCTTGCACAAAAAAATGCAGATGAAGTTAAGAAGCTTGAAGAGCTTTCTACAACAAGGGCAGGGACAAAATGCTTGATTAGACGACAACGTTTAATTTACCTTTTATTTATGAAGCTTATATAATAGATGTAATTATGATCATGTTTTAATTTTCCGTTGATGATTGTAATAAAGGTTAGATGACCTGGGATTTATTTTAGATTATGTAACCCTTTAATGGGAGATTGATTATTTAAAATTTTGAGTTTAATTATATCCTTTGTTTATGGGTAGTTAGTTATGATTTTATTGGACAGTGAACACCAAATCTGTGGGATTGAGGTGCCCCGATTTGGGGGTGTCACGAGTAGGTATCAAAGCTTTAGGTTATGAACCTTAGGTGGAGAAACCTTAGGGCTATAACCTTCTAGGAAATTGAAAACATAGAGGTGATAAACTCTTATCGAGTTCTAAGGAATGAGTTAAGGAAATTCATTGAAGATAAAATGATAAAAGACTTTATGTGCTTATGTGTTAATGTCTTATGTGCTCGTGAGTACTTAGGAGCAGCAAGTATTATACATATCAAGTTGTGGAGTTATTAAAACTTTGTTATTAGAGAGATTGATGAAGTGAGATAGGGATTAAGAGCCTTGAGAAGTTACATAGTTTGAGTATGGTTGGTATTGGGAAAGCCATACCCATGGATTTTTGTTGTAGAACTTGGGTATGAGCTTGAGTTTGATCCGAAAGATGAATTTTAGAAGGTAAATATGAAGTATGAGTAAGAAGAGTTAGGAAAGTCATAGAGCTAGCGTAAAATGATGTCGTGACTCAAGACTTTACCGCACGACTTGTAGATGTAGAGTAGAGATTATCTTAGTTAAAGTATAAAAGAGGATAGTTATTAGTTATTAATGAGATTGTGCAGGAATGGCTAGGGAAAGGAGTCAGGAAAGCGGGAGAAAGTTGAGGATGCATGGATGAAGGCTTCTAAACGCAAAAATCGTGTTGAAGACAAGTTAAAGAGTGCCAAACGAATGATGGAACTTAGCATTTAATCTTCCACTCTCCTGAAGATTCGTATCGTGGAGCAAGAGCGAAATGAAGATGTACAACGTAGACGGTTCTTGTAGATTGCAATAAAAACAATAAGATGATATATAAAACATAAAAAAAAAGTTAAAAAAAATTTAAGTTAATAGATGTAAATCCTAACTTTTGAATGAAATAGTGGGATGTGATGAAGTAATCCTATAATTTTATTATTTTGGGATAAATAATATAAATAACAGTGTGGCTATTTTGTGATGTGGTGATGTAATAAATGAATAAAGTATTATCATTTTTTATTAAGAAATATTATGTGTTATCTATAAGTGGTTAAGATAAGTTTGAAAATGTTAATGTGTGGATGAACGATGATCTAATAGTTCAAGTTTTAAATAGTAAGATGCCACCTAGAAGAAGACAGCAACATCAACAGAGCCCCAAGGAAAATGCATACAATAGGGAAGCTAATGCAAATTCAGTGCCACAGTTGGTGAATTTGCTGGTAGGAGGACTGGCAAATCAACTGAATTTCTGGCTGTATAATCAAATATCGATGTTCTAACCAAATTCGTTTACAACAGGGTTAGAAAGAATGATTGATGTAGACGGGGATGGTAATACGCTGGCATACAATCAAGAGTGGAGGGGAAAGAAGAGTGAAGATGATATGGTGGGTGATAGTCATACCGGTAACGCTCGGAAAAGAAAGCGGGACAATAATATTAATCTGAAAATCAGCAAGGGAAGGAAAAGAAGAAGGTGGAAGCGTGTAGCAACTGCGAAAAGAAACATGTAGGTGTTTGTTTGAAGGGAAAAAGGGTGTGCTTTAATTTTGGATCGAAGGATCACATTGCACCAAAATGTTCAAGACCGAGGAAGAGAGCCTGCTTCACGTGTGGATCGAATGAGCACTTGGTCGAGGTTGTCCAAAGAAAGCGGAAGAAAAAGCCAGTGGAAACAAAGGGGGCAGTGGTAAACTGATTATTATAGAGTCAACTCCGCCGTGTCGACCAACTGAACAATCATCCAACATGAAGATCCAGAATGCAATGCAAGGTATGGCTCCGATCAGTTATCTATACGACTGCGTGTTATTTAATTTAACCGCCACTTGTTAATTTATGCCTGATGAATTCGTTTAGAAACTAGATTCGCTTCGGGAAGAGTTAGACTATTCCTTAAATATAGAAAGTGGGAATGATGATTTCTTTTACGTTGGTGTGTAGAAATTTTGTGTTGTATTAAAGGCCACGTGTTAAACCATGTGGTGATAAGTCATTGTCATAGAAAGCGCATAAACCTTAAGACTCTGAGGAAGTCAAAGGTAGTATTTTATTCTTTTAGTTACAAGACGTCTGTATGGTAGAGTTATTTATCGATGTTGTAAAATAAGATGTTATTAAGAACATAATATGTGGGTTATGTGAAGAGCAAGATAGTTACTTAGTTAGCTAAATTGACGAGGAAATCGGTGGAATTTATATGGGCAGGAAATTATGAAGTGAATTTTCAAGAATTAAAGAAGAATTTAGTATGGCACCTATGTTGTCTCTACCAGATAGTACAGAAAAATTTGTGTTGTATAGCAACGCATCATACAAAGTATTAGGCAGTGTGTTTTAAAGCGAGCAATCTGGGTCTCTTTTCTTACGCATCGCGTCGCCGCTAAAATTTTTATATGAAAGGGTATTTGACTCACGATTTAGAGTGGAGGTATTACTGATTGCCCTGAGGATTTAACGATGTTATTTTTGAGTAGTAGGGTGAGATATAGAAAAAAAAGGGTAGTAGTTATTTTTGAGTAGTGAAGAAACTAGGTTTCGCTAATACCAGGAATTGAAAATGAAGTTTTGCATAAAATTTATATATTGAATCAACTAGGAAGCGCGAAATTATATATTGCCTTCGATATTACTATTGGTGGCAAGACATGGCGGTAGATTTTTGGTCTGTCAAAGTTATTGTATTACATATCGAGCAGTGTGTGAAGTTATGAAATCGTTTCAAGACACAATGTTTTTGTGTCAATTGTGTCGAACAGAGATTCAAGATTTACATCAAATTTTTGAAAGGGTTTGCAAGAATGTGTGGAACACAATTAGAAATAGGTATGTCATATCGTTTGCAAATCGATTGCCAAACTAAAAGGAAGTCCAAACATCGGAAGGCGTGCTAAGCGCATGAGAAGTTTTTGATAATGTCATACGAGGAATCCGCATTGAGCAAGTTATGGGTAAGTTAAAATAATTTAAGAGTAAGGTAATGTTAGGTGGGTTTTCAACTGAGGACTCATATGGTGACTAAGTCGTACAAAAATTTGTGTGGGCAGAGGTTTTGTGCTTATACTTGGTTTATCACATTGATAATCATTAGAATATCGGTATCGCGCTATCAATGTATATATAGTGGAAATGTGATTCTTTTCTCATGTATCTATTTGATAGTTAGAGGTTTTTTTAGATTAAGATAGATGATATTAAGATTAGGTTCGGTTCATAAAACTAAAACATATGATTATGGCAAGTTCCTTGATTTCCAAAGTGTGGTAAGTTTGATGAACTATTGGGTATAAAATGGTTATAGTATAAGAAGCATTGATGAAGTTGAAAGATGGTTTTGAGGTAGCCTTACCTCTATAGTTAGAGCGCATTCGAAATATTTTTTATGTTTCGGTGAGATGATCGAACAAGCTCGACTGCAATCATGTGATCAAGTACGATAATGTCGAAGATGCTACGTGGAAACTCGAAACTAAATTGATGAAGAATTACCCTGAGTTATTTGTTTAATCTGTGTCTTGATTACGGGGACGAGAATCTTTGTAAGTAAGGAAGAAGAATGTAACGAATGATTTGTTTGAGTTGTGATTCTAGGGACAGAATCCTTGTAAGGAGGGAATGATGTAACATTCCATAAATTTAAAGTGTTATATTAAATATTTATTGAATTATATAAGTATTAAATGGATATGTTTATTGTTGAATAAATAATTGTTTAATTTGATCTGATTTGATTTAGTTAATTATTTGTAAAGTAAATAATTCAGGAGTTAAGAAAATTAATTGTTATGAGATAATATTCTAATTTAATTTAATAGTTAAGTTAGAGAGTTTATAAAAATTAAATGAGTTATTATATTTTGAATTGAATTTGTAGATAAAATGAAGTGTTAGTTGATTCGTGGTTGTGTGTCCTTCCAGCCTTAAAGCAATCGGCGGTACTTCGGGTGAAGAGGTCAAATTAATTACTAAAGGACCTTTGCTTTCGGTTCCGGCTGTTCTGAGTTCTGAGTTCGGAGTTCGGATCGGAAAGCCACTGCCTTCTTGTCTCAGAGTCGTATGGAGCCACCTATCGAGTACCGCTTTGAACAGATGAACGGAGAAGTGGTGGAACGTGCGGAACCACATATTGGATCACTCCAGTGCGGCACGAACCTTTTGTTATCTCCTCTGCAACAAGCTCTGCTGGCCTCGCGCCCCAATGGCGTCTCGACAAAAAAGTTATAATTATAAAAGAAATTATAATTATGTGGTATTGATTTATGTGTTAAAGTAATTTAATAAATTAGTATTAGAATTAATTAAAATGATTATTAAAATTTAATTAAATAAAATGGTGACAAATAACCTTAATATAAATGAGTTATTAAAATAAATTAAAGGAGTTTAATTTAGTTTTGGCCAAACAAGTCTTAATGCATATTAAGTCTTTAATCTAATGATGTTTTACCAAACAAGGTATATGGATTAATTAATTAATTTTTATTAGGTTTACCAAATAAGGTGTAAGATTTAATGGGTTAATTTTTAGTTAGTTAGCCAAACAAGCCTTATGGCTTTTGAGTTTAAGGGAAAAAAATTGATGTCAGTTAAAGTTATAATTATATTATATACTTAATACATATATTATTACCTATACGTTATATTGGGTTTAGTACGTAAGTTAGAATAGGGTTAGGAGAAAGACTCAGAAGAACAGGAGAAGAAGAAGAAGAATGCAGAGAAAAGTTGAGAGAAAGAAGGTTTTGATAAAGAGAAGAAGCTTGAGAATAGCCATCATCTTCTTCTAAATTAAGGTATCATCTTGCTCCTATTTTTTCTAAAAGCTATGGCTATCTTCTTCTCCAAAAGTTCTTTATAAAGTTTTTGTAAAGATGAATTTCTTGTGTATATAGCTTTATATGATAATTGTTTGTTAAAAGGTTGTTTTCATAAGTTATATATGAGTATAGATAAACTAATTCATATTTGTATTTATTTTTGTGAAGAAAATTATATTACCGAGTGTTTATATGAAAATATATGAATATGGCTTAGTTTAAAGTAAAATTAAGGTCTAATTAGTTGTTTAATTTATAAATTGATTATTAAATTTGAAAGAGGATGAATAAACATAAGCATAGTATGTTGAATTAAATATTTTGGTTCAAAACAAAAGTCACAGTGATGATTTTTCACTGAAATTTCAAAAAGTGAAGCTTTAGCAAAAATAGTGAAAATTAATGGTTCTAATTTGGATGTTTATGTTGTTTAGATGGCTAGAAACGCGTTAGAAAACATTAGATTATGTTTCTGTAAACCTATTACACATTTGGGTAGGTTGGTATGGTTGTTAGAAAGGAGCTTGGAGGCCTAATTTGACTTTCCGTAGTGTTCTAGAGCTGAAATCGTGAAGTCGTAGTAGAGACCCCCGCCCCCGCGGGGGGTTATTCTGTCAAGACAAAATTTTGGGGAAAAAATTGACCGAACATAGTTTATTAAAATGAGCATAACATTTTCATACGAACTCCGATTGATGCGATTCAAGATGATCCGGAACGAGGACGAGTAGAACTATAACTTTTATTCTTTATGTTTTTCAATTTGAAATCGTTATGAAGGGTCAAAATAGTCATCTTTAGGGCTGTTGTGTATGTGGAGGCCATCGAAAGGCGTCGGGATGCGCGGATGCAAGTGTAATGCTTTGTGTATTAGTATAACCTAACAGTAACATGTTGGACATGTAATAGGATGTTATATCAAGTTGTTAATGTGTATGTGGTGCAATGACTTGATCACTTAAGTAGTTGTAATAAAGCTAAATAGTGATGTTTATGAAAAGATGTGATGCTATTAGTGAGCTATATGAAACTAATATTAGTGTAACTAATGTGTATTGTCAATACATATGGTATGTGTAGGACTTGTGGTGAACGTGGGTAATGATTGTTTAACTTACACACGAGGCAAGTTCCCTAACCTTTGTTACTTTATTATTCAGCATGGTTACTTTTCACTATTACATTATACTTATGCAATTTCTCTAACCCTAACCTCTTGTTTAACGATTTATTGTCATGCGAATTCTTTAACTCTCATTTATTGTTGAGAAAATTAGTTAATCTTTATTTCTTTACTTCAAACGAGATTACGTTGGTTATTCAAAGTCTCATAATGTTGTTTATTCGATTACTAATAAGCATTATTTGATCTTCGTTCTCGATGTCATTGTCTTTCCTACATTTTTGTCTTGAACTCTAAGTTATCTAGCAATTCTTTACCAATTCAACTATTCCTTAGTTGATGAATGTTCTAAACTCTAAATTACCTTTAAAATCAACTCAAACCAAACTTCCTTTGGTTTGCATATGGACTCACACAAATTTTGAAAGCATGTTGTCGATAATAACATTTGTTCAATTTAGAAATTGTTAATACTCTAGCTCTTATTGAGTCATCGATATACCTTGTTCATGAAGATATTATAATCAAACTCTTGAATAGTTATTTGTTTCTATCTGATTCAACCATTACTTGGTTGATGAGCATTCTAAAGATCTAGAATTCCTTAGAAGCTAATTCCCAACCAAACTTCATTTGGTTCGGAACCTGATAATCTAAGCTGAGATGAACAACCCTATTATTAGGGGATTATTTTAGAAATCTGCAATAGCGTTAAAATATTCTTGTAATAATACATGTACAAAGGGTGATCACAGAGTGCAGGATGATGGTCCATATAGTCATTTAGGCATGTTAAAGTTCTGATGAAACACATGTTAACCTAGGTCATAGATGATGATTATAGTCTTTTAGACTGTTAAAGGTTAAAGTAGAAATACTTGAGACCTAGAGTATAGTTCGTGGTCTTGTGACCCTCGGTGTATACCTTATTAGATACCGGTTCTACCCATTCTTTTATCTCTCTTGCTTGCGCTCAATATTTAAATTTGACTCCAGAGAAATTAGACTTTGACTTATCGGTTGAAACTCAGTTAGAAAAACCTTCATTACACGCGTGTTATCCAAGTCTTGAATGAGAGTCACAGTTTTGAATGATATTTCTATTGTTAATAAATTTCCTGATGTATTCCTGAAGACTTCCTAGCCTACCCCTATAGCGTGAAATCAAATTTTGTATTGACCCCAGTACAAAACCCTTTTCTAAAACCCTCAAATATTTCTTCACCTAGAACGAGCGTATAATGCTTGAAAAGCGTTGGCTCGAAATTTGAAGATTACGACTATACCATTCAATATCATTGTGGAAGAGCAAACGTGGTAGCTAACGCGTTGAGTAGAAGATCGTATACGTTTACGATTGCGATATTTTTAACACAAAAACCCATTTCGTATAACTTACAAATAATGAAGATAGAGTTAAAGACTCTAGGGACCCACGTGAAGATAATGAATATACGAGTAGAATCGACTTTAATCGATAAAGTTAAAGCTGTGAAAGCTACATACTCAAAGCTGATGAATGTGAAGAAGAAGGTTCAAGACGACGTTATTCTAGAAGAAAGAATCGGTGAAGAGAGAAAATCTCAACCCTCGATTCAATTGGCCCATTTGAAATCCTTGATCGAGTATGAACTGTGGCCTATAGACTCGTTTTACCGCCAAGTATGTCGCGTGTTCATAACGTTTTTTACGTATCAATGTTACGTAAATATGTGCATGACCGAACCACATTATTGAATTAGAACTAGGCGAGATATCAAAAGATTTAGCGTGTGAGGAGATCGTGTTAAAATATTGGATAAGAAGGATCGTATTCAACACTCAAAGATTATACCTCAAGAGTTAGAATAAAATGAAGTCAAGGTATCCTCATCTTTTTGGCATACAGTGCGTCACGTATATTTTGAGGCGAAATTTCATAAGGAGGAGATTGTGAGACCCCAGATTTTATGAATAAACATTTAAATTTCTCGAAATATTTTTTTGAATATTATGGTGTGGATTTGATATAATGTTATAGTTGTGGGTAATATTTATAAATTTAGCAAAGCAAGCAAGTTGTTATATAATATTCGATTGATCAGGGAATATTCGTTTTAACAGGGAATATTCATACGACGGCACAATCATTGGTGGACCCCACAACGGATGTATTGTAGTAGTAAGAAAATGACATAATTATCTTTTTATAACGGCGAAAGTGTTACCGTTAAAACTGTTGAACTACTCGGTAGTAAAAGTACAGTAATACGCGTGGTTTCATAGTAGCACACGGTATTGATTATTGATGCTTACATGAGAAGTCACTCAGTTATACTCAATTATTATTCAGTAATTGTTGCATCATATCTCTCATATTATTGATTCAATTATTATCACAGTATCATCTGCATAATATGTTATATTATTAAATAAATAATTGAGATGACAAAGTTATTCAAATTATTATTTGCAATATTGACAATGTCTAAAAGTTCTGTCAATGAGAGGTTAGATAATCTAATTGCGCACCAATAAGGAGAAATCCTTATCGGAAAGCCCCCTCTTTCCTAGGAACGACCTAGTTGTTAAATATTGTGAATTATAATATTAATGATGAATAAGTTTGTGTTGATTAAAGATGAAATGGATAGTTCCATTGTGTTGGAAGTATTAATGTTAGTGAAAATCGACATTTATTTCGATAATAATTGATGTCTGGAGGTTATGTTGACCAATCGGGTAATTAACCGAATAAATGAGCAATTAATTGCTATTAATTCATATGATTATAACTATTTGTTCACATGTGTGTACTATTGATTCACATTCTTGTACTATTAGGGGAGTTGGTGCAAGATTGATAATACTTGAATGACTAAGATAAAAATGGAGGTATAGATGAAGGTACTATACTGTAATTATTTTTTTCACATATTTAGAACTATTGAGTCATATGATTTACTATTAATTCACATGATTTACTATTAGGGGAGGTGGTGAAAGTTTGATAATACTTGCAGGACTAAATTAAAAATGAAGGAAAAGAGGAAGGTATTATACTATAATATTTCGAGCCCCAAAATGTGCAATTATCGAAACTATATTTTCCTATAAATAGAAGCTCATTCTTCCTTCATTTCTCACCAATTCACTAAAGCTATAGAGCAATTATTATAGAGAGAAATTATAGAGAGAAAGAAGAAGCGAAGTCTGCTACCTCACTATTCTAGTATCCAGTCTTCTATTGAGGTAAGGGGTATTATTTCTTTCGTATTCATGAAGAGAGCTTTTGTTATTCCATTCTTTATTATTATGTTGGAATAACTTTGTCTATCTGCAATCTGCATACATGGTAAAATTCTTCTTGTTATTCCATTTTTTATTATTATGTTGGAATAACCTATCTATGCGAAGTACCGCATACATGGTGAAATTCTTCTATTATTCCATTCTTTATTATTACATTAGAATATCACATATATCTTGGATTCTGCATGACACAGTTCCATTCTTTATTATTACATTGGAATATCACATGCATGTGTGTATTACGCGTGACTGGTTCCATTATTTATTATTACATTGGAATAACTTTATCACCTTGCGATCTATCGCATGCACGGTGAATTCTTACATTATTCCATTCTTTATTATTACATTGGAATAACTTTATGCGTGTGAATTACCGCATGCATTGTGAATTATCCTTCGTATTCATTCTTTATTAAATTGTGGAAATGATCTATCTACGTGGATTACCGCATGGCGGGTGAAAATCCATTTGCAGTTTCGTATATTCTATTATACTTGTATGAGATATCATATCTTTTGTACTCGTCATGAAATAACATTTTCTTTGGTATTTTTTCTTTTACGAGTTACTATTCACGGGTTACTATTCACCCAATTACTATTCACTCTAGTATTATTCACTCGGGTATTCGGGGCACTTTTTGTGCCGGAGTACTATTCAAGAGTTACTATTCATGTGTTACTATTCACCCGATTACTTTTCACTCTAGTATCATTCACTCGGGTATTCGGGACACTTTTCGTGTCGGGGTACTATTCCCGAAGTACTATTCACGGGGTACTAGAAAAATATATTTCTTTTTTGTCTAAATTATTTTTGGTACATTAATATTATTCTTGAATTTTACTCTATGACGTTATTGATTTTTGGATAAATTAAATTATAAATCTTTAAAATTTATCCTTGAACTTGTTTTATTAAATTATTATGTCATTATCATTATCCTCATGCTTATATTGTGATCAAAGTCATCTTTGGCTTATATGCATAAATGGACTTGGTATAATTATGACCAAGGATTATTAGGTATAATCATGACCGTAATGTAACGAATGATGTGGTAAAAGTCCTCATTGGCCTGTAGTTTATTAATGTATAGTTGTTGGTATGATTATAACCAGGGATTATTCGGTATAATCATGACCATTTATGATTAAATGAATATCCTTGGCCGTGGTGCAGGGATGATTCGATGATGTGGTTTATTTATTAAGTTGAGTCTCAGCGATAAAGTTGATGAAAAACTTTTTAAATCAAAGAAGATAGTAGATTTTATGCTCTACTAGACTCTTCTAATGAATTGCTTATTTCCGCTGCAGTTGTTGATCTAAAACTTGTTGTCTATTGTATTCTATATCATTTGTTATCTTTGTTGAAGGCTAATGAAAATTTATTCTACATTATCTTAGTCATAATATTTCTTACTGGGCTAGTTGAGCTCACCCTTTCTTTCATTGTTCTCTTCAGAAAATGAGAATATAGTTGGGACGAGTCGGGGAATGAAGTGATGGTCCATGATAAATGGCTTTAGTAGTCCTCACTATTCTACGGAATAATGTGATAATAATTATAATGAGGACACCATTGAGTGTGGATATTGTCTAGATGACAATATTCTGGTTTAAACCCTCAGGTATGTTTTGTCGTATTTTACCACATTGTTGTATAATTAAGTTGTATTTGAATTTATGTACCATATATCATGGCGACTTCGAAGATGGGTGATGTATACCTGTTTTGGGGGCGTCACAGTATACAAACTCAAAAGGAGTCCTCGTTATAATTATTGATACACTATTTTACAAAATAGTGAGGACTACTAAAACAACTATCTTGCATCATCACTCAATACCCCGGCTAGTTCTGCTAAATTCTCTCCTCCCGAGAAGAACAATGGAACAAAAAAGGAAAAAGGTGAGCTCAACTAGCCCGATAAAAGAATATTATGACTAAGATAATATACAACAAATCATCATTAGTCTTGACATGGAAAAATCGATAAAATATAATAGACAACAAGTTTTAGATCAACAACTGCGATGAAAACAATAATTCATTAGAAGAGTCAAGTAGAGAAAGAATTCTACTATCTTCTAAGATTTTAAAGTCCATCATTAATACTTTATCCCTGTAACATCAATCAATATACATCTTGAATCAAATATTCATCTTTACAGTATAGGCCAAAGATATTCATTTGTATCACCAGTTGGTCATGTTCATCTCAACACCTGTTCATCTTTGAACTACGGGCCAAAGATATTCATTAGGTAATCATTCATCTTTGCACTACAGGCCAAAGATATTCATTAGGTAATCATTCATATTTGCACTACAAGCCAAAGATATTCAGTAATATCGTTATTTAGGACTAAGGATGATGAAAAATATCTTAAAGTAAATGAATCCAGTGAGATAAAAGATCAAAGATTAGGGATTCGTACTTTAGTTTATCCAAGTTAAAAAATACTCCATAATAACCAATTGTGAAGCAGAATTCAAAAGTAAAGATCAAAACATGGATACAATTAAAGATAGTAACCATAATAGACATCTTGGACAAAAAGGAGAAAATTTTATTTTTTAGGTGAATAATTAATATTGATGAATGAATAGTGTTGTATATGTGAATAGTCTTTGTATATCGTGAATAGTAACCCCGACACAAAAGGTAGAAATTTCACAATAAAATCCATACCAATATTTCTATTATAATGATATTGAAAGAATAACATCATTAGAAAGAAAATAACATCCTTTACACGAAAATATCGATTACTTACGATCGGAATATCGGTATAAAATTTGAAGGAAACTTGTACTGATGAATAGAAACTCACAAAGTATCTAAATACTCACAAAATACGCTCGATAATATAGAGAGAAGAGGAAAACTTGTTTACGGTGTGATTTTCAATTCTAACTAAGCACCTGTTTATAGGAAAATACTTAGAGCGTCATAAGCGGATAACTTTGCTACACGATGGCTTTACCTACTACTATTCAAGCCCACCACTTTTGAAAATAAATTCCAGCACATTTCATTACTCACCAACCAAAAGTGGGGCCCACCATATTTTTAATAAAAATATTTTATTTTCTAAAACTTTAATAATTCATAATAAATAGTCGTTTTATCAGAAAATTTTGAATCTCATGTGCTTTCCATAGGAAGTTTAATTCTCTACAACTTTGTATGTTTAAGTTTTTCCAAATTCCAAACGAAAAATTACCGAAATCCAAATACGGACGATTTTGTAAATCCTCCATTCCGACAAAATACTGATAAAACACCTCAGCGTTAATTCCTTTATGTATAACCACATAAAATAAATATATACATCATCTATATCCACATAAAATAAATATTTCCTTATCATATAAATAAATAACTAATTATTCACAAATAATATTACAAAATCACAATTATGACAACTAGGTCGTTCCCAGGAAAGAGAGGGCTTTCCGATAAGGATTTCTCCTTATATGCGCGTAATTAGGTGACCAAACCCCTTTCCTAGACAGAACTTCCTTATACATTGCCAATAATGCTATCTAATAATTAATATTATTCAAATAATATGAATTATTGATCTGATAATGGAGATACTGTGCAGTGATAATTATTGAAACAACAATAATATAAAATATCAACACATCAATTATTGAACCAATAAAATAAAATATTGAACAGTAATTATTGTAACAATTATTGAGTAGTGACTTCTTATGTAAGAATCAATAATTTCAAAAATATTATGCAATACCGTGTGCAACTGTGCAACCACGCGTATTACAGTATTTTAACCACTAGGTATTCCAACAGTGTTAACGGTAACCATTACGCCATTATTTATAAAAACTCAAACTTGTCATTTTTTTCATCCGACAGTTATCTGTTATGGGGCCCACAAATGGCTGCACCGTAGTACAAATATTCCCCGACAGAAAGAATATTCCACAACCAAACGAATATTCCCCGACAAAATGAATACTTTATAAGCACTTGCTTATTTTGCAAAATTTGCACATTTAACCTATAACCAAAGTATTATATCAAATATTATGAATTGACAGAACTTTCTAGACATTGCCAATAATGCTATCTAATAATATTATTCAAATAATATGAATTATTGATCGATAATGGACAATCTTGTATTGCGTGACAA
Source organism: Panax ginseng (assembly GCA_020205605.1). NCBI lineage: Eukaryota > Viridiplantae > Streptophyta > Magnoliopsida > Apiales > Araliaceae > Panax > Panax ginseng. The sequence continues at coordinate 71,849,212 of CM035136.1, forward strand.
TTATTGAAATAACAATAATATAAAATATCAACGCAACAATTATTGAATCAATAAAATAAAATATTGAACATTAATTAGTGTAACAATTATTGAGTAGTGCCTTCTTACGTAAGAATCAATAATTGAAAAAATCTTGTCTGCAATCTGGTGTCTTCTTTGTCAACGACGCAGATTATTCTTGTATTTTAACCACTAGGTATTCAACGATGATTAGCAGTAACAACTACGCCATTATTTATAAAATCTCAAATTTGTCGTTTTTTCTTCATCCAACAGATTATTACATTATGGGGCCCTAAATGGTTTTACTAGCAAGTAAATGCGAATATTCTCCGACAAAAAGAATATTTCACGACCAAACGAATATTCCCCGACAACAATAAGTATTTTATAGCCACTTGCTTATTTTGAAAAAAAAATCATATAGCACCCTTAACTTGGTTTTTTTTTTATCAATTTAACCATTTACTGAATAGAAAAATTGAATACTTTTATTTCATAAAATTTGGGGTCTTACACTACCAGTTAAACCCATGCCGGCAACATGCTCTAAAAAGAGCTTGGGTGATAATATATATCATTGTCTTAATAGTCTCAAACTATTACATAGAATACCACAAATCATATTTGGTTAGCTTTCCTTTTCCTTTGTTTCTGTATGAGCTTTCAGGTTATTCACACTTAGCTGAAAACATTTAAATTAAGTAAAGATGAGCATTTGAGTGCCCAGCAAGTAATAGCAATTATATATATATATATATATATATATATATATAAGCTGAAAGAATTTAAATGTTTTCCTTATACTACCCTTCTACAACGATTCAACAGTTGTGAAGCAATCTGTACCAATGATAATAATATATCAATTCTATACCAAATTTTTGAAACTACGTACTGACCATAAATAGGGTTTAGGTGACAATCTATGAACATTGTTTTTAATTTTCAAATAGGTCAAATGAAATTCATCTATAAACCAATCATAACTTTACGGACGCAGGCGTGATCGGCCCGTTATGCCTGCATTGATCAATACTACATGCAAGAACGAGGGTATCGTTCACTCTCATCCGCCTTGTAGGCGCGTAAAAAGTTTTCCGTGTAGGGATGTTCATACTTATGGGGATCCAAATCAAAGGTTTTATCTTGTTCAATAATAATCTATAATTCAACATATATGTATACGGGTAATTGACAAAGGTGTATCAACATGTGATTAAATACAATGATTATCCAAGTGGGGACACTTGTATAACCATTTATAAAAATTAACGAACAGAATATATATCTGAATTATCATATACTAACATGTTGATAATCAATGAGCGTATATAATATAGGGTTAATAATCTGTACAGTAATAATATAGTTTAGAAACATTCTTACTCATGTCCATTGCATAAAGAAAATGCAAAGGTAAGATACTTGCCTGATGTGCTGCTTACAGTTCACAACTTAGTTTTTATCGTTTATATCACGGCCTATCATTAATCAGATCATTCGTTCGATTAGAACAATATACTATAACACATAGTATATGCATATCGCAGTTAGCACATAACCTAATCACATTATTACCCATGTTTAACAACCATTGAATCACAAATAATCACATATCTAATTAAATTATCTAAGTCTAGCTCAATTTAAAACATGTGATTATGTGAAAAGCGACTTTATCGGGTAATTATCGAGTCTAAGACTCTGTCCTGTAACTTAGTATCAGTCATATTATTTTTAAATGACTTAATATAATTTTAAAACATTTATTATAATTTATCATGAATTTTCAAACATCGGAATCATTATTAAATGATTTAAATATTGAATAATTCTATTATCATTAATATTTAATTAATATTAAACTATTAATGAAATCATTTCAAAATATTAAAGTTATTTATAACAATAAAAGTAAAAGGGTGAGCTCAACTAGCCCGATAGAAAATATTATGACTAAGATAATGCGAGAATATATTATCGTTAGCCTTCACGATGTTAAACCGATACAATATAACAACCATCAAGTTTAAGCTGCGGTGAAACAAGCAATCCATTAAAAGAGTCAAGTAGAGAATAAAATCTACTATCTTTTATGATTTAGAAGGTTTTCATCACTTTTATCATTTGGGACTCGAAGCAATAAATAATCCACATCATTGAATCACCCCCCACCTTTTCTGACGAGGATATTCTTTAGTATCACGACCAAAATTATCCATGCACTACGAGCCAAGAATATTTGTGTATTCAATAATGGTCATGATCATGCCAACAACTGTCCATCAATGCACTATGAGCCAATGAGGACTTTTACCACATCATTTGTAACATTACGGTTATGATTACACCGAATAATCCCTGGTCATAATCATAAAAAGTCCATCTATGCACTATAGACCACAAATGACTTTCAACAAAATATAAACATGAGGATGATGACAATGATATAAGAATTTATGAAACCAAGTTCAAGAATTATTTTATCCAGGAACTAATAAAGTCCAAATTGTGAACATGATACTTCTTTGTAGAGTAAAATTCAAGAATGCTCAGAAGAATATTTCCATGAAAATATACTAGATGAAGCGCAAATATCAAGGATATTCCACTAATTTCATGGAGTATATAGAAGTTAAAACATTAACCAACTGAGTATAATAAGGAATGGAATAACAAAAGAAATGCGCCAGGGCATGCGATAGATAGCCATTGCAGCGAGTTATTCCACCGAATAATAAATAACGGAATCGGTGCAGCGTAAAAGCGCGCAGACGAGGATATTCAACAGAATAATAAAGAAGGAATCAGTGCAGCGTAAAAGCGCACAAATAGGATATTCAACGAGAATAATAAAGATTTTAATCAAGTCCCGTAGAGCCTGCATGACGAGGATATTCCAACAGAATAGTAAAAAGATTTTAACCCGGTCCGTAAAAGCATACCGAACATGATGTTCCAACGAGAATGATAAATAATGGAACCCGGTCCGGCGTAAGCGCCTTGCAGACGGGGATGTTCCAAAGAAAATAATAAAGAATGAAATAACAAAAGAATTTCACCAAGTATAGGGTAGCCCTCGTATACCGGTTATTCCAACAGAATAATAAAGAATGGAATAACAGAAGTTCTCTTCATGGATAAGTAAGAAATAATACTCCCTACCTTAGAAAAATTGGATACTAGAATAGTGAGTTAGCAGACTTCTCTTATTCTTTCTATAATTTCTCTCTATAATAATCGCTCTAAAGCTTTTGTGAATTGGTGAGAAATGAAGGAAGAATGAGCTTCTATTTATAGAAAAATATAGTTTCAATAATTGCACGTTTTGGGCCTCAAAAAATTACAGTACAATACCTCCAACTTTTCCTTTATTTTTAATTTAGTCATGGAAGTATTATCAAACCTGCACCACCTCCCCTTATAGTAAATAATGTGATTCAATAGTAAATTATGTGAATCAATTGTTCTAGACATGTGAAAATACGAATTACAGTATAGTACCTCAATCTATACCTCTATTTTTAACTTAGTCATGCAAGTATTATCAATCTTTTTAACTCCCTAATAGTAACAAGAATGTGAAACAATAGTATACACATGAAAAAAAGTTATAATCATGTGAAATAATAGCAATCAATTGCTCATTTATCCTAGGTTAAATACTTGGATTGGTCAATATAACCTCCGGACATCAATTATTATCGAAATAATTGTGCGATTTTCACTAACACAAATAATTTCAACACAATGAAACCATTTTTATCAAAATATAAATTTTAAAATTTTGAAGTTTGACTTTTCCCGAAAAAGTCAACTGTTGACTTTTTGACTGAATAGTGAATTTCGGAAAATTTTGTGTTTATAAACTATTTTTAATAATTTCATTGTTCCGGACTCAAATATCACGTCCGCATCTCCAAATTCAACTCTGAACACAACTTCAATTTTAATAACATTCATCATTAATATTATAACTCGCAATATTTATCAACCAGGTCGTTCTTAGGAAAGACGGGGCTTTCCAATAAGGATTTCTCCCTATTGGTGCGCAATTAGGTGACCAAACCTCTCCTTGACATAACTTCTAGACATTATAAATATTGCAATTTAATAATATGAATAACTTTGTTGTCTCAGTTATTGATTTAATAAAATAACATATTATGCAGATGATACTATGATAATAATCGAATCAATAATATGAGAGATATGATCTGACAATTCTTCGTAGCAATAATTGAGTATAAGCGAGTGACTTCTCACGTAAGCATCAATACTCAATCTGGTGTGCTACTTATGCAACCACAGCGTATTCTTGTACTTTTACTACCGGTAGTTCAACAGTTAACGGTAAAACTTCTGCCGTTATTTTCATAAAGTATTTTGTCGTTTTTCTCAATCAAATGATAATTTTGTTAATGAGGTCCACCAATGATTGTCTTAGTTATGCGAATATTCCACGATAAAAGCGAATATTCCACGACTAATCGAATATTATATAACAACTTGCGTACTTTTGCAAAATTTGTAAATATTACCCACAACTATAACATTATATCAAATCCACACCATAATATTAAAAATATATTTTCGAGAAAATTTAATATTTATTCAAAAGTTGGGGTCTTACAACCTCCCCTTCTTATGAAATTTCGTCCTCGAAATTAGGGTGCGTACCTGGTATGTCGAAGAGGTAAGGATATCTTGATTTCATCTCAGATTCTAACTCCTAGGTCATTTCTTCCACATCGTGGTTTCTCCACAAAACTTTGACTTGAGGTATAACCTTGGAGCGTAAAATATGATCCTTTTTATCCAAGATTTTAACAGGTAACTCTTCATACATTAAATCTTCCTCTATCGCATCTGGTTCTAATTCAATAATGTTGTTCGGGTCTTTCATATATTTACGTAACATATATATGTGAAAAATGTTATGAACACGAGACATACTTGGCGGTAAAGCGAGTCTATACGCCACAGTTCCTACTCGATCAAGTATTAAAAATGGGCCAATGAATCGAGGGTTGAGCTTTCCTCTCTTTCCAAATCTTGTAACTCCTTTCCATGGAGCAACACGTAACAACACATGATCTCCAATATCGAATTCTACGTCCTTTCGATGAAGATCAAGAAAACTCTTTTCAAATCTTGTGAGGTTTTTATATGTTGTCGGATCATTTGTATCTTTTTTCGTAGTGTCGTACCAACTCAGGTCCCAACAATGTTGCTTCACCCACCTCATCACAAAGACATCTTTGGAGAACAACACTTTCTTCCATACAACGCCTCAAATGGAGCCATGGCGATACTTGATTGATAACTGTTGTTGTAGGAAAACTCCACCAATGGTAGGAACTTATCCCAACTTCCCTTGAAGTCAAGGACACAAAGTCTTAATAGATCTTCAAGAGTTTGAATGGTCCTCTCCGACTGCCCGTCCGTCTGAGGATGATATACCGAGCTAAATCATAAATCTGTGCCCATAGCTTTTTGCAAACTAACCCAAAATCTTGAAGTGAATCTTTGGTCTCGATAAGAAACTATGGATACTGGCATACCACGTAGTCTTACAATCTCGTTTATGTACGTACGAGCAAGACGTTCAAGTGTATAAGTTTCTCGTATAGGTAGAAAACGAGCAGACTTGGTCAATCTATCAACAATGACCCAAATTGCATCTATGCCTTGAGAAACCTTGGGAAGACCAGTAACGAAATCCATAGTAATGTGTTCCCAATTCCATTTTAGAATTTCAAGTGGTTGCAATGGACCTTTTGGTACTTGATGCTCCCCCCTTGACTCGTTGACAAGTTAAACACCTTGAGATAAACTCTGCTATCTCTCTCTTCATATTGCTCCACCAAAATGTATGTTGAAGATCACGATACATTTTGGTACTCTCAGGATGGATTTCAAACGGTGTGTTGTGCGCCTCCATCATGATTTTATACTTTAAATCAGGGTCGTTAGGAACATAAAGTCTGGAGTTGACTCGAAGTATTCTTTTCTCATCGATTCTTGCTTCCGGCATAGCACCTTCTTGCACTTTCTTCTTCATACAGATTAGCTCCAGGTCTGTAGCTTTAGCAACTTTAACTTTATCGATTAAAGTCGGTTCTAATCGTATGTTTGCCATTATTATGTGGGTCCCTGGAGTCTTTAACTCTATCTCCATCCTTTGCAAGTCATAAAAACTGGGCCTTTGCGTTGACAATATCGCTTTTCGTGCTTGCATATGATCTTACTACTCGATCAATACGGCTACCACGTTAAACTTTTCGGGATGGTATTGGATGGTATGATCATAATCTTTCAACAATTCAAGACAACGTCGTTGTCGCATGTTGAGTTCCTTTTGAGTGAAGAAATATTTGAGGCTTTTATGATCCGTAAAGATTTCCACTTTCTCCCCATACAAGTAATGGCTCCAAATTTTAAGTGCGAAAACGACAGTTGCAAACTCTAGATCATGAGTAGGATAATTCCTCTCATATTCTTTGAGTTGTCGTGAGGCATAGGCTATGACTTTCTCATGTTGCATGAGAACACAGCCTAACCCTTTGCCCGAAGCATCATTTGAGATGACAAATCCCTCAAGCCGTATGGTATTGTCGAGCAGTCTTTGAAATGAGTCTCCTCTTGAATTCTTGAAAACTCTTTTCACATTCCACACTCCAACCGAATTTTGTATCTTTTCAAGTTAGCTGAGTTAATGGAGTAGTGATTCGAGAAAACTCTTCTACGAATCTCCGATAATAACCAGCTAAGCCGAGAAAAGCTACGTGCTTGATCATTGATTTAGGTTGCTCCCACTTTGAATTGCTTCAATCTTTCTTGGGTCAACGGATATCCCATGATTTGATATCACGTGCCCAAGGAATGCAACTTCCTCAAGCCAGAACTTGCATTTCTTCAACTTGGCATATAGCTTGTTTTCACGAAGTTTTTGGAGTATCAGCCTCAAGTGTTGCTCATGATCTTCACGGCTTTTGGAATATACGAGGATGTCGTCAATAAAGACGACCACAATATGATCCAAATATTCCTTGAATACTCGGTTCATCATATCCATGAAGGCAGCAGGAGCATTAGTCAATCCAAAGGACATGACTAGGAATTCATAATGCCCGTCTGGGAGTTACGAAAGCGTCTTTGGAATGTCATCGGTTCTAATCTTCAATTGATGATATCCTGAACGAAGATCAATCTTTGAAAAGAATTTTACGCCTTGCAATTGGTCAAACAGGTAATCAATACGTGGCAATGGGTACCTATTTTGATGGTAACATGATTCAACTCCAGATAATCAATACAAAGTCGCATACTCTCATCTTTCTTCTTCACGAATAGAACAGGGAGCCCCGAGGAGGCGTACTAGGGCCAGAATGAAACCGAAGCGTCTAACAATTCCTGCAATTGGGTCTTTAACTCCACGAAGTTCAATAGAGCCATTTGATATGGGGCTTTGGAAATGGGGTTTTATCTTAGGGTTCAAGGTCGATACAAAAATTCAATTTCACGCTCTGGGGTAGGCGGGAAGTTCTTGAGAATCGTCGGAAATTTATTAACAACGAAATATCATTCAAAACTGACATATTTTTGTTTAAATCCGTGACATGAGCTAAGAAAGCTTGACATCCGTTTTTCAATAAAAGAATAGCTTTATGGCTTGAGATGACCGTGATTGATTTTAATGGTTTGGTTGCTTGAATTCGCATAATAGGTTTATTAGGAATATGAAAGATAACAACCTTATGAAAATAATCAATTTTAGCATGATGAGTAGTTAACCAATCAATCCCTAGAATCACGTCAAATGCAAGTATTTTTAAGGAGATAAGATCGACACCGATTTGCATCAAACAAGACTTATAAACAGTGGATGTAATGAAGGTTTCTCCTAATGGAGTTTCAACAGATAAGTCAAAGTCTAATTTCTCCAGAGTCAAATTTAAACGTTGAGCGCAAGTAGGAGAAACAAAAGAATGGGTAGAACCGGTATCAAATAAGGTATAGACTTCACTAGAGTTTATGATAAGCTTATCCATGATAACCTCGTTCAATTTCCTTGCTTTCTGGGAGGTCACAACAAACGCTCTCCCTTGCACTACCGGCTTTGACTTTTCTGGGACAGCCTTTGGTGCCTCCATCCTAGCTGAACTTGTCTTCGGTGAACGACAAAATCGAGCTAAGTGACCTTCCCTTCCACAATTATAACATGCTTTAGACGGCATCGCGCAGTTTGGACTGATGTGTCCCTCCCCTCCGCATTTGAAGCATATGATAGGTGGTCGTTCTCCTTCCTTGACAACGGGTGTTGGTGCTGATGTCTTTCCATCATTGTTGAATCTCCACTTCTTGAAATGTCCATTCTTATTGTCTTGGCTATGATTACCACCGAAATGGTTACCATTTCTGGCATGTTGATTCCCTCCACGCTTGTTATCAGATTTGATGATGGTACTACCCTTTGGTATTTTCATCTTTCCAATTTTTTTCCCTTGGTTGCGTTGACTCGTTACCGCGCTCAAATAACTGAGCCCTATTTACAACATCTGAGTACAAACACAGTTTATGAGAAATAAGATATTGACGTATCTCCGGTTTTAAACCTTTTAAAAACATTCGCATCATTCGCTCCTCATTATCGACCAAATGGGATGCAAACCGGGATAACTCCGCAAATTTAGCCTCGTATTGCGACACAGTCATATTGTTTTGTTCCAACTTGATAAACTCCACCTCCTTCATGTGACGAATACTTTCGGTAAAGTACTTGTCGTTGAATAGCTCTTGGAACTTCTCCCAAGACATCTTGAGTGCGTCAGGCTGGGTACGTTTTACAGATTCCTACCAGTAATCTTCCTCTTCATGCAACATGAAGGTGGCGAAGGGAACCTTTTGCTCCTCAGAGCATCCCAAGACATCAAATATCTTGGTGATCTTCTTTATCCATGCTTCAGCCTTAAGTGGTTTTGGCTCTCCAATAAACTCCAGTGGTCCCAGCTCCTTGAACTGTTTAGCGGTAACCGTCCGAGAGTTTCAAGTGTTTCCACCTACATTTTGCATAGGAGCCGCTCTCGCCTGATGTTGCATGAATTGCATAAAGCCTCTGAACATTCCATTGTTCATCATTTGGTCAGTGTTGTTGTTTGCATGAGGATTGTCGCCTTCCTGATGCACATTATTCTGATTGTTGATCTGTGGAAACTCCACGGTCTATTGTGCTCCATTGCTATTCTCAATATTTTCGGATGCCATTTTCAAATACTGCCACAAAACAAGGGTTAATTGACATGCAACATATTATCCACATACTCTGACCAACCAAATAAATACCAATTAAACTTAGGTAGGTCATACTAGCGAAGGAATTCCCCGTCTCTCCCTCCTAGTTCTAATCTCACATCTTAGCGGGGATCATATCCTAAGCTCGATACCAATATGGCGTCCCCAAAATAGGTATACATCACCTATTCGAGTCGTCAAATACATGGTATCTGAGAATACAAATACAACTTAATTATACAACTATATCGTAAAAGTGCGACAAAACATAAGCTGTGAGTTCTAATACAAATATTGTCGTCTAGCCAATATACAAACTCAAATTCAATATTATTACATTTATTTTCCACTATTTCACTAAATAGTGAGGACTACTAATGCTATCATCTAGTCCGTCACTCCGTTCCCCGACTAGTCCCTGCTACGTTCTCATTTCCTTAAGAGAACAATAAAAGTAAAAGGGTGAGCTCAACTAGCCCAGTAGGAAATATTATGACTAAGATAATGCAGAATATATTATCGTTAGACTTCAACAGTGTTAAACTGATACAATATAACAATCATCATGTTTAACTGTAGCGGAACAAGCAATCCATTAAAAGAGTCAAGTAGAGAATAAAATCTACTATCTTTTATGATTTAAAAGGTTTTTCATCACTTTTATCATTGGACTCACTCGACAATAAATAATCCACATCATCGAATCACCCCTTCACTACGGCCAAGGATATTCTTTAGTATCACGACCACAATTATCCATGCACTACGGGCCAAGAATATTTGTGTATTCAATAATGGTCATGATCATGCCAACAACTGTCCATCAATGCACTACGAGCCAATGAGGACTTTTACCACATCATTTGTAACATTACGGTTATGATTACACCGAATAATCCCTGGTCATAATCATACCAAGTCCATCTATGCACTATAGACCACAAATGACTTTCAACAAAATATAAACATGAGGATGATGACAATGATATAAGAATTTAAGAAAACAAGTTCAAGAATTATTTTATCCAGGAACTAATAAAGTCCAAATTGTGAACATGATACTTCTTTGTAGAGTAAAGTTCAAGAATGCTCAGAAGAATATTTCCATGAAAATATACTAGATGAAGCGCAAATATCAAGGATATTCCACTAATTTCATGGAGTATAGAAGTTAAAACATTAACCAACTGAGTATAATAAGGAATGGAATAACAAAAGAAATCGCCAGGCATGCGATAGACCATGACAGAGCGAGTTATTCCACGAATAATAAATAACGGAATCGGTCCGTAAGTAAAAGCGCATGCAGACGAGATATTCAGCGAGAATAATAAAGAAGGAATCGAGTCAAAGCGTAAAACGCACAAATAGGATATTCCAATAGAATAATAAAGACGGAATCAAGTCCGGCGTAGAACGCACAGACAGGATATTCCAACAGAATAGTAAAGATTTTAACCACGGTCCGTCGTAAAAGCATGCATGAACATGATGTTCCAGCCAGAATGATAAATAATGGAACCCGGTCCCACAGTAACGCATTATGCATGACGGGATGTTCGACAAAATAATAAAGAATGAAATAACAAAAGAATTTCACCAAGTATAGGGTAGCCCTCGTATACCGGTTATTCCAACAGAATAATAAAGAATGGAATAACAGAAGTTCTCTTCATGGATAAGTAAGAAATAATACTCCCTACCTTAGAAAAATTGGATACTAGAATAGTGAGTTAGCAGACTTCTCTTATTCTTTCTATAATTTCTCTCTATAATAATTGCTCTAAAGCTTTTGTGAATTGGTGAGAAATGAAGGAAGAATGAGCTTCTATTTATAGAAAAATATAGTTTCAATAATTGCACGTTTTGGGCCTCAAAAAAAGTACAATACCTCCAACTTTTCCTTTATTTTTAATTTAGTCATGGAAGTATTATCAAACTTGCACCACCTCCCTTATAGTAAATAATGTGATTCAATAGTAAATTATGTGAATCAATAGTTCTAGAACATGTGAAAATCGAATTACAATTATAGTACCTCAATCTATACCTCCATTGTTAACTTAGTCATGCAAGTATTATCAATCTTGCACCAACTCCCCTAATAGTAACAAGAATGTGAAACAATAGTATACACATGTGAACAAATAGTTATAATCATGTGAAATAATAGCAATCAATTGCTCATTTATCCCAGGTTAAATACTTCGATTAATCAATATAACCTCCGGACATCAATTATTATCGAAATAATTGTCGATTTTCACTAACACAAATAATTTCAACACAATGAAACCATTTTATCAAAAATATAAATTTTGAAATTTTGAAGTTTGACTTTTCCCTAAAAAGTCACCGTTGACTTTTGACCAAATAGTGAATTCTGGAAAATTTTGTGTTTATAGACTATTTTTACTAATTTCATCGTTCCGGACTCAAATATCACGTCCGCGTCTCCAAATTCAACTCCGAACACAACTTAAATTTTAATAACATTCATCATTAATATTATAACTCACAATATTTATCAAACAAGTCGTAAGGATTTCTCCCTATTGGCGCGCAATTAGGTGACCAAACCTCTCCTTGACAGAACATATGACATATTATGCAGATGATACTATGACAATAATCGAATCAATAATATGAGAGATATGATGCAACAATTACTGTAGCAATAATTGAGTATAATTGAGTGACTTCTCACGTAAGCATCAATAATCAATATCGTGTGTTACTATGCAACCACGCGTATTACTGTACTTTTATTACCGGGTAGTTCAACAGTTAACGGTAAAACTTCCGCCGTTATTTTTATAAATTATTTTTGTCGTTTTCTCAATCCGACAATAATTCCGTTGTGGGGTCCACCAATGATTGTGTCGTTGTACGAATATTCCCTGTTAAAACGAATATTCCCTGACCAATCGAATATTATATAACAACTTGTGTACTTTGTAAAATTTGTAAATATTACCCACAACTATAACATTATATCAAATCTACACCATAATATTCAAAATATATTTCGAGAAACTTTAATCTTTATTCAAAAAGTTGGGGTCTTACACAACATACAAGAATAATCATAAACAAACATAGCATACATGTTGTAGTTCACATAACAACTATAAAGATTGAGTTCCTTACTCAATCAACATTCATAGTTCAATCATCATAGTCATAGATTGACTTTCACATTTCTTACTTTTGATATATACAGTACATCATACACTAAAATTTTAAAGTAGTTCATCATCAAGTTCACATAGCAAAAAGGAACTGAAAGACTTGCCTTTACCGGCGTTTTACCAACATGCTAAATACTTCGCGTCCTTGTACAACCTACACTGTATGTGAGATTGATAATAAACAAAATCAATACTTGATCTCATGGTCAAATTTATTCTAAGACCTTACTTTATCTTATTATCCTTTATAATGTCTTTATAGACATCAAACTATTTTATATACAACTCGGTTTTATTTTTATTTTCATCACCACACATGCTAGACTATCGCACTTGTAGTTTAATGTGCGTATATCACACCATTTTATTATACCACTTTGGTTTCAAAAATGCATATTCAACACATTGTTTACAAGTTTAATTTTCCTTCAAAAATCAAAAATTGCCCTTTTCAATTAGTTTCCATTATTATTCTTGTATTATCATCTTTTCATACTCAGATGCACATAACATCCAAAATTAGTCATTAGATAGACACTTTGTATACCAATGTTTAGAAACACTATTATTCTTAGGCATTTTATCGAGCACGTTATGTGCACACATTAACTTATCTCAACTCTTGATCTTAAATGGTTAATTATGCATAGAATATGATAACACATATCTATACTCATTACATATGTCAAAACATATTTTTAATCATCAAAATATACCATCACCCAAAATCTTAATTCAAACAGAATTATAAACTCATCTTCACAATTTCTTTAACAAAACGTTATTTTTGTTTTTAACATAACTCGTTCGTTACATGTCTGTTTTTGTTCCTTCTTATATAGAATTAACCCTTACTCAGGGTACTACAACCTCATCTAGGCCTTAAATTCAGACCCTTATCCATCTAAACTAGATTCTGTAATTCATTAACTAGTCTAGAAAATTTCATTTTCTGGACATCCTTACTAAAAAATTTATTTTGGACATGATCCGGTCCATAAAATGGTTCAATCTCTTGAGTCTAGCTAGTAAACTTCTATATCTATAACTTTACAGGTTTAAGTTTCTTCCGATTCAAAACACACGAATTTATATGATTTTTTCAAAGTCAGAAACCGTAACAGTTTTGATTTTTTGGACATATTATTTTCCCTTCGGACCAGCCATACTAAAACAGACATTGTAAGAAATCTACAAAGAGTTTTTATGTGATTCCACTTTCAGAAAATAGCTTACTTCCATATCTTCGATTTGATATAAGGTTCACTTTCTAACTCATTATACCCAAAGAGGTATGAATTTCACAAGATATGTCCACAATTACTAAAAACCTACGAATTTTGTTCTTCAAATTTTCTTTCCATTTCATTTTTTTTCTTGAATCCTCTTGTTTGATTCTTGATAATCCAAGATTAAACCAATACAAACAGATTAAGCATGATCTACTACCCTAGAATATAAATCTACCCAAAAAAAATCAAGGATTAAATAAGAGTTTAGAAGTTAACTTCTTTTAGCTTTTTTTTTCTTCTTCTTTTTCTTCTTCTAGCTCATCTCAATTCCTCTATTTCTCTTTATCTCTCTCAATTTCTCAATACAACTTCTACATAACAATTATCTACATTATGAAGAACATAAAAATATAATTAAAACAAAGAATTTAGATTATAACTTTATTAGTATGAATTTAAGAGAGAGATGGAAATGATGATGATGATGGGGCTTGTTTTGTCTTCTCAAAACATTTCCTTCTTCTTCTTTTTCTTCCTCTTCTTCTTCTCCTACAACTCTCTATAAATCTCTTCTTCTTTCATTGGTTTGTTTTCTAAAACTAACATACTAACTTGTAGTAGATACATATAATATACAATACTAGTAATATATAATATATGTAACTCCTAGTAATTATTGGATATACTAATTACTAGTTAATACATATGTTACACCAATTTGAACTTGAAAAGCCTAAGACCAAGTTTGGCAACTACTCATTATTTTAATTAATCAATAGCTTAACATCAATCAATCTCATCAAATTGTCACTTAATTATATTTACTTGTTAATTACAATTTTGTGTAACAATCATCACATAACTCATCGAATTTAATTATCTCAATTAAATTAGAACTATAACATAAAATTATTATATTAATTAAATTAAATACTAAATGTTCATTTAATTGATCTGCTACACTTAATTACATTACTCTATAATAAAAACAAAATTTATTTATTTAACTTAATAAATAATTCAATTAAATATTTATATATATTAAAATTAATATATAACATTCTCTTCACATCAATTCACATATTCTACAATATATGACATACACATACTCACACCAAACATATCTCATAAATAATACTTTTATTTATAAAATTCTCATTTATAATTTGTAAAAATCTGGGATGTCACATCTGTCCCTCCTTATAAGGATTCCGTCCTCGGAATCACCGAAACCCTACCTTACTCAGGTTTTCCTCAAATCTATTCATTGAATAACTTCAACACACTACCTTAATATAGGTTTTATATTTTCTACTCTCACCATTCTTGATAATAAATTCTTATAAGTTTTATTTCATAATATTTACTTGGACTCAATTATATTTGAGTATTATATATTCTTTGACCCGTTCATTATCTTTCTCTAAGGATCATTATCATATATTATATGATCAAACTCTCGGGACATTACATTCACCCATTCTTCTAAGAATTTCGTCCTCGAATTTTTATTTATTTATTTGTTTATTAATCTTTATTCATTCAATCTATCAAAGTAGATTTTTACGTCACTACTTCATTCATTCATTGGTTTATATAACCACTTTCTTTCCACAAACATCATTCTATAATTATTAAACTCTTATATTAAAAGTTTCACATTATTCTTTGATAACTCACATCCTTCTCACTTCAAAATTTATTTTCTCACTTATTCAACATATCCATCATTCAGTGTTGCATTTTACGACTTACTTCTTTCTAAGGAATACTTGACTTTTTTCACTTCCATCTTGCAGAATAACAAGAATCCTCCATAATTGTTCAATAATTGGGAAGTAGTATGAATAACTCAGGAATTTAAAAGATTTCAAATCATGCTGAGGGTCACAAGACCATGAACTCTATTCTCTAGGTTTAATAGTGCCTCACCCCCGGTTCTTCACACTTTAAACCCTCTTTGGCAGAATGTTTATCAATCACAAAGACTGAAAACACCCTCCAAAAATACTCTAGGTGATCAACCTATTGTACATGTATTGTATACAAACATTTCAACACAAAGTGTAAAACTAAGCGCAACCCCTAATAATAGGGTTGTTCATCTCAGCTTTTCAACATCTAAATCCGCACCAAAACAATTTGGTTTGGCATAATTTCTCAAGAAACTCTTGAATTTCATGAACATCTTTCAATATTTGTCTAGCTGGATCAAATAGCATAGACCTCTACAAAAATCCGGACGTCAACCAAAATATACATATACATACATACATATGTATTCTCATATCTTAAAGAAATCTCAAAAATCTTTTTATGACGTGATGATACCGCACTGTATTTACAGTCCATTGAGGATTCCGTCATTTGGTGATTTTATCATACTACATCATACCATAGTGGGCTGACGATCCTTAGATCACATCCAACACTAGGTAATACTGCATTGATGACTCCATCATTTTTATCATCTTTGCACCAGGTTATATGACACATTAATGATATAAAATACATTTTGATATATTGCAAATCATTTTTGTCTAGCCGAAATAATTAGCATAGACATACGAATAACAGCATTGTTGTTAAAACTCATTGGTTCCATCATTTGATCCAATGTTTTTCAAGAAAATAGAAGTGTAAACATCAGCACGAAGTCAATAAATTTTGAAAGTCTAGCATAGCTAGTAGATTTAGAATACCTATGCTTCCACCATCAACTCCACTTTCTGTAATGATCCATTGCTTAAAAAATCTATCTATTCCTATCATCCTCAATACTCCATTCATAACTTAATTATACCCCAGTTCATCAAACTTACCGCACATTGGAAGTTCAGGACTTGCCACAATAATATGAGTTTAAGAACTTATCCTAGTCAGACCATAGGCGTCCATTCGCTGAGGGGTTCAAAACATAACATATTATTATGTGTCACGAACTTACCATATGCATTAGTTTTAAGAACCGTGCCTAATCCTAATAATATATGTCTAATCTTAATAGTTTCTAACTATCAAACATACACATGAGAAAAGAATAACCTTTTCGCCACATATACATAGATAACGCGACACCAACATTCCAATGATTATCAATATGATAAACTCAGTGCAAGCACAAAACCCTCGCCCATACAAAGATTTGTACAACTCAGTCATCACATGAGTCCTCAATTGAAATCCCACCTAACTCTATCTTACTCTTAACTTGCTCTTTGCTCGATACAAATTCCTCATATCACATTATCTATAACTCCTCATGAGTTATCTCGTACTTTTTCATAGTACACCATCTTCATAGCATTAAGCTATAATTATTCAAACATTTGCACTCGTGATCGTTTTGTTTTGCGATCCTCTTTCTTTCTCTTTTTCATCATTTACGACAGTATTCGTTATCTTGGCTTTTGGAGTTAGGAAACTTCCATTTCCTATCTTATATCACTTCAAGATTCTTCTTTGAATCTTCTTGTTTATATAACAATTCTTCCTTTAAGAATTTCTAACTTCATTTACATTGCTCAACATTTCATTCAAGTTCTACACTATCATCATACGTATCCACTTTCTGTACTTGGTACACATCGAGTCTCTACCAGTTTCAATATGGTACGCTGAGTGGTTTCCCACAAACAACCAACAAACTAGGTTCCGAGTTGCTAGTTCGTATATACCTCTGCTCTATGAAGGAATCGTTTAGCCTAGATACCATACATCAACTGCGAAAGAGTACAATTGCACCACTTAGATATAACTCTCTATTCTTAACTTCTTTATCACTCTCTTTTTTATAGACATTGTCTATTTATTATCACCTTACATCCTTATTATTGGAGTTGGGTAACCCCATATTCATATTCCTTATAACTCTGCGAGATTCTTCTTTGAATCCTTTCACGAAAGTTTTAATCCCTTATTGTTCAAACTTTATTTGAGCTTATTCGTTCCTTATTTTCACCTCTCTTCTCTAAGGTTATAGCCTAAGGTACTCTTACCTAAGGTTTCTAACCTATCAGCTTTGATACCAATTGTAACGACCCCAAAATTCATACAATTTAATTCTCGACTTCGGTCGTTAATAATACATTCAACCTCTAATTTTACATCATTAAACGATAATACAACCATTAAAATTTGTGGAATAATTAAAATTTTCAATTACAAACTATCCTCGTTCCCAAAACCTTCAACCTTTACATCTAAATATCTCAGAATCATTTTAAGACTACAATAGTTTACATTCACAAAACAATATTACAATTCAACATTAATACATCATTCGAAACATTTGACATGGTTTACAAGAATAACAACTTAGCTAGGATATTAAATCTCCATATATCACTTTTGATCCATAACAATCAAGTAGCACATAACGTTACCTTCAATTCTTGAATCTACAAAAATGGTTATTTACAAGAATGAGCTCGACAGCTCAGTAAAATCTAACAATTTTCATGCATCACGTAGCACATAATAACATGCTCAACATACAAGAATAATCATAAACAAACATAACATACATGTTGTAGTTCACATAACAACTATAAAGATTGAGTTCCTTACTCAATCAACATTCATAGTTCAATCATCATAGTCATAGATTGACTTTCACATTTCATACTTTTGAAATATACAATACATCATACACTAAAATTTTAAAGTAGTTCATCATCAAGTTCACATTGCAAAAAGGAACTGAAAGACTTGCCTTTACCGGCGTTTTACCAACACGCTAATACTTTGCGTCCTTGCACAACCTACACTATATGTGAGATTGATAATAAACAAAATCAATACTTGATCTCATGGTCAAATTTATTCTAAGACCTTACTTTATCTTATTATCCTTTATAATTGTCTTTATAGACATCTAACTATTTTATATGCAACTCGGTTTTATTTTCATTTTCATCACAACACATGCTAGACTATCACACTTGTAGTTTAATGTGCGTATATCACACCATTTTATTATATCACTTTGGTTTCAAAAATGCATATTCAACACATTGTTTACAAGTTTAATTTTCCTTCAAAAATCAAAAATCGCCCTTTTCAATTTCTTTCCATTATTATTCTTGTATTATCATCTTTTCATACTCAGATGCACATAAACATCCAATATTAGTCATTAGATAGACACTTTGTATACCAAAGTTTAGA
Organism: Panax ginseng; assembly: GCA_020205605.1. NCBI lineage: Eukaryota > Viridiplantae > Streptophyta > Magnoliopsida > Apiales > Araliaceae > Panax > Panax ginseng. The sequence goes on from CM035136.1 coordinate 71,868,101, forward strand.
AACATTATTACTCTTAGGCATTTTATCGAGCACGTTATGTGCACACATTAACTTATCTCAACTCTTGATCTTAAATGGTTAATTATGCATAGAATATGATAACACATATCTATACTCATTACATATGTCAAAACATATTTTTAATCATCAAAATATACCATCACCCAAAATCTTAATTCAAACAGAATTATAAAACTCATCTTCACAATTTTTTTAACAAAACATTGTTTTTGTTTTTAACATACCTCGTTCGTTACATGTACATTTTTTTCCTTCATATATAGAATTAACCCTTACTCGGTGTAATACAACCTCATCTAGGCCTTAAAGTCAGACCCTTATCCATCTAAACCAGATTCTGTAATTCATCAACTAGTCTAGAAAATTTCATTTTCTGGACATCATTACTAAACAATTTATTTCGGACATGATCCGGTCCATAAAATGGCTCAATCCGCCATGTCTAGCTAGTAAACTTCCATATCTACAACTTTTCAATTTTAAGTTTCTTCCGATTCAGAACACACGAATTTATATGAATTTTTTCAAAGTCGAAAAGCATAATGATTTTGATTTTACGAATGATTATTTTCCTTCGTACCAGCCTTACTAAAATGACATTGCAAGAAATCTACAAAGAGGTTTCATTTTATTCCACTTTCAGAATATAGCTTACTTCCATATCTTGATTTGATATAAGGCTCACTTTCTAACTCATTATACCCAAAGAGGTATGAATTTCACAAGATATGTCCACAATTACTAAAACCTACAATTTTGTTCTTCAAATTTTCTTTCCATTTCATTTTCTTTCTTGAATCCTCTTGTTTGATTCTTGATAATCCAAGATTAAACCAATACAAACAGATTAAGCATGATCCACTACCCTAGAACATAAATCTACCCAAAAAAAAATCAAGGATTAAATAAGAGTTTAGAAGTTACCTTCTTCTAGCTTTTTTTTTTCTTCTTCTTCTAGCTCATCTCAATTCCTCTATTTCTCTCTATCTCTCTCAATTTCTCAATACAACTTCTACATAACAATTATCTACATTATGAAGAACATAAAAATATAATTAAAATAAGGAATTTAGATGGAGATGATGATGATGATGGGGCTTGTTTTGTCTTCTCAAAGCTTTCCCTTCTTCTTCTTTTTCTTCCTCTTCTTCTTCCTCTTCTTCTTCTCCAACAACTCTCTATAACTCCCTTCTTCTTTCTTTGGTTTGTTTTCTAAAACTAACATACTAACTTGTAGTATATACATATAATATACAATACTAGTAATATATATTATATATAACTCCTAGTAATTATTAGATATACTAATTACTAGTTAATACATAGGTTACACCAATTTGAACTTGAAAAGCCTAAGGCCATGTTTGGCAAATACTCATTATTTTAATTAATCAATAGCTTAACATCAATCAATCTCATCAAATTGTCACATAATTATATTTACTTGTTAATTATAAATTTGTGTAACAATCACCACATAACTCATCTAATTTAATTATCTCAATTAAATTAGAACTATAACATAAAATTATTATATTAATTAAATTAAATACTAAATATTCATTTAATTGATCTGCTACACTTAATTACATTACTCTATAATCAAAACAAAATTTATTTATTTAACTCAATAAATAATTCAATTAAATATTTATATATATTAAAATTAATATATAACATTCTCTTCACATCAATTCATATATTCTACAATATATGACATACACATACTCACACCCAACATATCTCATAAATAATACTTTTATTTATAAAATTCTCATTTATAATTTCTAAAAATCTGGGATGTCACATCCTTCCCTCCTTATAAGGATTCCGTCCTCGGAATCACCGAAATCCTACCTTACTCAGGTTTTCCTCAAATCTATTCATTGAATAACTTCAACAAATTACCTTAATATATGTTTTATATTTTCTACTCTCACCATTCTTGATAATAAATTCTTATAAGTTTTATTTCATAATATTTACTTGGACTCAATTATATTTGAGTATTACATATTCTTTGACCCATTCATAATATTTGTCTAATCTTAATAGTTTCTAACTATCAAACATACACATGTGAAAAGAATCACTTTTTCGCCACATATACATAGATAGCGCGACACCAACATTCCAATGATTATCAATAGGAGAAATTCGGATCTTATTCTAAAATGATTTTATTAAATTAAATAATAATAATATCATATTCTATGTGTGAACAAGATGGTTGTCATTGTATAACCTATTGAGGTTAGAATGTCGTAGTATTTGAACTACGTGGGTGAATTAAAGTGTTTGAATTTCCAAAACGAAAATAAAATTTTTCCGAGAGATTTTCAGAAAAACACTATTCATCGGTATTTGCTCGGGATATATTTTTGAGTTTCCGAGAAATACGTAATGATGAAATAACAAGGTAAGATGGATTATGTAATAAAAATCTAGTTATGGAAAATGTAATATTTTGCTTGCGGACTTAATTTATAAACATTAAGCAAGGCGAAGTAGTAATGAATGAGTAATAATTGTATGATACTTGGTATTGTGCAAAGTAATAAAAACGAGTATAATACGAAGTATTATACGAGTTTGTATGAATGATGAAATATCGTATATAAATCCTATATGAATTAGAATACGAAAATCATACATAAACAATATGTATTAAGTAATGTTAATGGACTTGGAAAGATTGATTGTAATTACTACAAGTCCAAATGAATAAAATGTTAAGGCCCAATCATAAATCAATGAACCAATTAGTTTTTATTAATACAAAGCCCAAAGAGTTAGTTGGTCCAAGCCCAAGCTAGAGTTAAATGAATTGGTTGACCCATGGGGAAAACCATATCCATATGGTTAAGATGTGGTGACTAAGTTAAGGTAATGACCAAGTTAATTGAGTAATGACCAAGCATAGGATAAGTGTTGTGATTAACAAGTAATGAATAGTAAAGAGGTGGCTTAAAGGAGGTGTGATGATTTAAAGACTAAACTACCCTAGCTTTGCAACTTCTATAAATATAGAAGGCTTACAAGCCATTTAAACCTTGTTAAAATAATCCGACATATTGCAAGTGCTTAAGTGTTAGAGAGAATAAGCTACAAATAATTCATTCCATAAGTAAGAAGAAGAAGAAAGCTACCTTACCAAGACTACTCAAAATTAAGACTTCTTCTCTAAATTATCTTCTATCTCTACCATGATAGGTTGATAAGAAAAGATGGATTAAGAAACCTGAATGATAAGAAGCAAGACGAAGGAGTAAGAAATGAACTTAAGCCACATAAGTTGACAATAAGTCATTTAAACTTATAAAAGTTATAAACTTATTATAAGTTAACCTTGAATGTTAAGTATGAAAATTATGAACTTGTAATGAGGTTATTAAGAGAAGTGAATTAAGAACTTATATGATCATATGTATCATGAATACATAATTAAGGTTATATGCTATGAACATATAAAGTATGATGATTAAGAAACTTTAATTGTCATACGTCATGAATAATCAAATCTTAAGTAGTTTATAAATTGAAAAATTATAAGCTCATAAAGAATAAGTTCAAAATCCAACAATGATTGTAAGTTGTTGTAATAAGTAGGTTGAGATGTTCACATGATAAATGGAACTCAATTGTAATGTTGAACAAATCATAAGAACGAAGATTTCTTTAGGAAATTGCGATTGATTTATAATCGTCGAATTAAATAAAATTCTCAAAATAGAAGTTAAATTTTGTGTTTGAACTTGGAACCATTTTTTTCCAATAGAGACAAGTCATATTTGGCTTTTAAGAGTTACGGACTTGAAAATGACCGGATTCTGACTTAGAATGAAGAAACGGGCGTTGAACGTTAACGAACGTTTATCGTTTTCATTAAAAATGAACCAATAGGTGAATTTTTAGCAAACAAAATCAAATAGATAAAATTCTTACATAAACGCATAGATTACGTAATTTGGGAATTGTAGGCTTTTGAACGAGCCAATTCGGACTTATAACGAAGAAGTTATGCATCTGGGAAGTTCACAAAATTCACAAACTGAAGTTGTTTTCTGGTGCACAGAGTTGGCGCCACGGCACCAACCCTAAACCAAAGCCCATCGTCGCGCTTCATACGGTCATGTATATGTCAAGAGCACACTGCAAGAGTTCGTCGTAGCTCAAACAATAGTACAATTTGTGGCGCCCATTTTGCATATACAATCTAAAAATCTTACGATATAGTGGCATAGCAATGCACTAATAATAAGGACTCATGGCTGCAGCTGAAGTCCGGGACAATGTTAATATAAGCTCGTCATGCCCATGTGCGAGATTTAAAATATAAATCCGTGTATAAGCCACAGTCTCGAAACAAGGATAGTAATGAAGGTTTCTAAGTACAAAGAAAGGAAAACTAATTGATTTAAAAGTAAACACAACTTAAGGAATGTAAGGTAACATTGTTTAAACTTTGTTAAACCTTAAGGATATTGTATAAAGATTAAGATAACCTAGTCGAATGTAATGCAAGGATAATGATAAACTGGAACGAATAGTTACTGAATCTAATACACAGTTAAATTGAGATGAAAGTATACATACTTGATTATATGTGACCTAATATAAGGCATTATATGACCCTATATTGTAGAGACTTGAACGACTTGAACATAAAGTTAATATACCATAGCAGATGCTAAAGGAAAGTATTATAACTCTTGTCGCAGTTCAATCTGAACAAGTTTTGGAGGTTCATGTATTCTTTCGCATGAATTGAGGTATGTTGAAGTTTAGGCCAATCCCTTTGGCTAGACTTGATGTATTGATAATCTAATCATTTATTATCAAATGTTGCTATCTTTTATCAACTACTTGATATGGTTTTCAAAAGAAGACTGAAATGTTAAATAAATGTTTTATCGGTAAAACGACAGGCACGTGAGGTTGCCAAATGCTTAAACATGCATACGTTTAATGGATGTAGTGTTGATCAACATAGAGTACAATAGGCTGATCACCTAGAAATGCTCGTAAGTAATATCGGGCTTACGAACTTGCTTTCGGGTTGTCCTTTTTCCAATAAAGAATGAATACTCGCGGTCTTTGACCGAAGTGAATGTTTTACTAAATATTGTTATTATTGTAAAGCATTTTGAAAGAAAAGATGAAGTACTATTTTGAATTATCAATAGTACTTCTTAACTATTGTTCAGTTATTGAAGATATACAATTTGTATGTGTCAAGCATGTTGTTATTAAATTGTTATACTTGTTGAGCTAGTCATGCTCACTCTTGCTTGAACCATATTAATGCAATTAAAAGACCAACGTCCAAGGATCGAAAAGGATAAAGGGAAAAGCTAAAATGGATGGTAGAAATTGTCTTGTAATAAATATAGGTCTATTTTTGTAATGAAATCGATATTATGACAAAGAACCTTTGTAATGGGTATAGAACACAGAAATGTAAATAGTACTTTAAATATATAGAAGTTATGTTCGTTCTTTGAGACTTTTCAATTGAATGAATGTATGAATGTTGTCAAGATAACACCATCATCTTCGGGTTGGAAGATACCCGGATTTGGGGCGCTACAAGTTGGTATCGAGCCTAGGTTATAAAAATTAAGGGGAAAGTAGAACCTTAAGTCATAACCTTAAGAAAGAATAAAAAGTAAAAGATGGAAAGTAACCTATAACAATGCATTATCTTATGTTATGTATTTCTATTTATTTTATTGACGTGTACTAATCAAACTATATTGTTTTATTGTAGATGTCAGGAGAAAATGATATGTATAGAGATATACATGTAGTGAGCGAGGATTCCGTTAATCGGGTAGAGATACTACTAAATCTCGTAGCAGTAGAACTAGAGTTGGTGACAATCGAGTCTGGAGACTCGGATGATTTAGACTACATGTCTATATTTGATGGCATGCTAGAGGAGGAGGTGGACGTGATGTCCTTTGACCAGTTTCCACTTACAGAGGAGTTGTCTACGGGGGAATCAATGAAAGCACTGTTTATGTCGGTATTGGATAGGAATGTCCATTACTTCCACGAGGTTAAGGAGTTGAAAGAGGAACTCCAAGTTGTCCGTGAGGACAACACTAGCATCGAGGGAATGTGGGAAGAGGAGCATGATGACAAAGTTCTAGCTAAGGACAAGGTCAGAGAGCTGAAATGTGAAGTCTTTGAGCTCAAGCAGGAGCTAAAGACTAAACAGCGGAAGTTGGAGAGGATGTCCTATATACATAGGAGTTCTCATGTGGATTTCCAATAGCAGGTAGCTGGGTATCAGATAGAAGCAGGACAGACCCAACACACTATCAGTAGAGATGTTATTGCTGGTCTGGCTAGCAAAGATTTTGAGAATGCCCTACGTCAGATGTAATCTAGCAATAGCTAGAGTAGATTAGATATGTAAATATTATGTATCTAGTAGTGACGTAAAACCCTCTTTTGTATAACAAAGGGTAGTCTTTTGTAAATCCCAGTTTTTGGAAAGTAATTGTGGGATGGTAATGTAATCAGCTAAGGCTTAGTAATGTAAACAATGTAGTGTTATACTACAAGTTATGAATCAATATAAGTTTTTTTATGGAATATATAAAGTAATGAGTATGAGTTGTTGTTTTATTACAAATAATAACAAACCAACAAGAATAAAGTAATAATGATGTGTTGTTTTCTTAATAGCGAAATACCGCCAAGAAGGAGACAATGAAATCAGGGCGCTAATGTTAACCAATCGGAGGGTGGTCTGATTAATCCAATGCAGGAGTTCGTTAATCTTTTAACGGCCGCATTCAATAGAACGGGGGCTAATGTACCCATGATTCCTGGAGTAGTACGAGTTACTACTTTTAAGGATTTTAAAAGTGTAGGTCTGCCAGAGTTCAAATGAACTACAGACCCTATAGAAGCCCAGAATTGGGTAAAAGAAATTGAGAAAGCATTTGTAATAGCAAATGTGGAGGAGGGTCAAAAGGTTTCCTTTGCAACCTATTTAATGAAAGGAGAGGCCAACTTCTGGTGGGAGGAAACCAGTTAGGGCGATATAGGAAACCTAACGTGGGAGAGGTTCAAGGAGATTTTCTTGAGAACTATTTTCCCACGAGTATCTGAAGAGAGATGGAAATGAGGTTTCTTGAATTGAAACAAGGGAGATGACAGTTCCCAAAGTATCTTGCCAAGTTTAATGAATTGGCACGATTAAGCTCCACATCAAGTGGACCTTTGAAATGAGAAAGGCTAGAAGATTCGAGCAGGGCTTGAAACCCTAACTCTATAGCCGAATCTCTGTGTTCCAAAGTACTTCCTTTGGAACCATACTAGAGAATGAAATAATTGCCGAAGGTGGGAATGAGGCTCTCAGCCAGTACCACAAGGATAAGAAAAACAAGGGTAAGGTTGACGGAGGAACCAAGACCGAGGGAGCCAGTGGAAGTGGAAACAGTTAGAAGAGGAAGGGCTTTAACTCTAGGAATACCGAAGTAAAACAAGGGGACTCTAAGAGGAGGATGGAGGCCTATAAAACCTGCAGGAAGACTCACTTGGGAGTCTGTCTCAAAGGAAAGGCGGTTTGTTATAATTGTGGATAGGAATGGCACATTTCACCTAACTGTCCAAATCTGAAGAAAAATCACGAATGCTTTGTATGTGGATCAACTGACCACATAGCAAAGAACTGCCCGAAGAAGGGGACAGAAGGAAATAAGGGAACTAATAGCGGTAAGTTAGCTATTAGTGGTCCAGCTCAGCTGGGGAAATCAATGGCCCGCACTTTTAATATGACGGTCCAAGATGCGATGGCATCAGGGAATGTAGTTGCAGGTATTATTCCGATCAACAATATAAATGCATACATGCTATTTTATTCGGGTGCTACTTGTTCGTTTATAGCATGTGATTTTGCTAGACGACTAGAATTATTTCCCGAAAAATTGCCTATACCTTTGAACATTAAGGTAGCAAATGAAAAGATAATTCTTGTTGAAGATATTCATAGGAGTTGTTGTGTAGATGTACGTGGTCATAAGTTATCGGTAGATTTAATACCGATAAGGTTAGGAGAATTCGATGTAATTCTCGGAATGGATTGGTTGATTAACCATGGAGCAATTATAGATTGCCAAAAGAAATGTGTGAGTATCAGGACGTTGAAGCAATCTCCTGTAGTATTTTACGGTAGTAAATTACCGGGACGTCCGTGTTGCCTTACGATGACACAAACTAGAAAACTTTTAAGGAAGGGTTGTATAGGTTACCTATGTCATGTTGTTGATACCCAGAGAGTGGGAGAAACCATGGAACAAATACCTATAGTAAATGAGTTCATGGATGTATTTCCAAGTGAATTACCGGGTCTACCGCCGGATAGGGAGATCAAATTTGTGGTAGACATTGTGCCAGGAACGACACCAGTCTCATGGGCACCGTACCGTATCACCTGTGGAAATGAAAGAACAAATGGTTTTGTTATAGGAACTATTGGACAGAAAGTACATTCAACCAAGTGTTTCTCCATGGGGGGCACCGGTGTTTTTTGTCAAGAAGAAAGACGGATCGTTAAGGCTTTGTATCAACTATCGGGGGTTGAACAAGTTAACAATAAAGAATAAATACCCATTGCCCAGGATTGATGATCTCTTTGATCAATTGAAAGGGGCAAAGTATTTTTCTAACATAGATTTGCGGACGGGGTATCATCAATTGAAGTTTAGGAAGGAATATGTACCAAAGACTGCATTCAGGACTCGTTATGGTCATTACGAGTTTCTGGTGATGTCATTTGGGTTGTCGAATGCACCTGCTTTGCATTTATGGATATGATGAATAGAGTGTTCAAACTATATTTGGACAAGTTCGTCGTGGTGTTTATCGATGATATTCTAGTCTATTCTAAGACACCAGAAGATCATGCTGAACACTTAAGATTAGTGTTAGAGACATTAAGGAAGGAGAAGTTATATGCGAAATTCACCAAATATGAATTTTGGCTGGAAAGGGTGCAATTTTTAGGTCATGTTATTGACTAAGAGGGGATTTCAGTGGATCCAGCGAAGGTGGAAGCAGTAATGAATTGGGAACAACCGAAAATGCCGACTGAGGTGCGGAGTTTCCTAGGGTTAGCAGGTTACTATCAAAGATTTATCCAAGATTTTTTGAAGATAGCTACCTCATTGACTAATTTAACAAGGAAGACGGTGAAATACGTATGGACGGATAAATGTGAAGACAGTTTCCAAGAACTAAAGAAAAGATTAAGTGAAGCTCCTGTTTTGTCATTACTAGATGACACAAGGAATTTTGTAGTGTATAGTGATGCTTCGCATAGAGAACTTGGTTGTGTGCTCATGCAACATGGCAAGGTCATTGCATATGCATCTCGGCAGTTGAAGGATTATGAGAAAGTTTATCCTACTCATGATCTGGAACTGGCCGCGGTAGTGTTTGCCCTCAAGATATGGAGACATTATCTTTACGGGGAAAAATATGAGATACATATGGACCATAAGAGTCTGAAGTATATCTTCACTTAGAAGGAGTTGAATATGAGACAAAGAAGATGGCTAGAGTTGATAAAGGATTATGATTGTGAAACCCTATATCACCCTGGAAAGGCCAATGTAGTTGACGACGCCTTAAGTAGGAAGGGTCGGGAAAAGTTTTCTATGCTAATGGCTCAAAATGAGTTAATAACAGAGATGGCTAGGATGGAAATAGAAGTAAAGATGTTGAGTGATTCAGGGCAGTTACTCTTTGTGATGGAGATGTAGTCTACCATCGTAGAAAGAGTTAAGGAGGTACAACTCAAGACCGACGAGTGTAACTAAATAAAGAAACGGTTATCCGAGAAGGAAGATGCTAAGTATAGCCTTGATAATGAGGGATTATTAAGATTTGAAGGAAGAATTTGGGTTTCGAATGAGACGGAATTAAAGGAGAAAATGTTACAAGAAGCTCATAGCCCAAGGTACTCGATACATCCGGGTGGCACTAAGATGTATCAAGACCTTCGACAGAGTTTTATTAGCCAAACATGAAGAGAGAAATAGCCGAGTATATGAGTAGGTGCTTGACTTGTCAAAAAGTTAAGGCCGAACATCAATGACCCAGTGGCTTATTACAGTCATTGGAGATTCCAGAATTGAAGTGGGAGCATATCACAATGGACTTCGTGGTGGGACTTCCGACGACGAATAAAGGGTACGATTCGATTTGGGTAATAGTGGACCGGTTGACGAAGTCGGCTCACTTTTTGTCAATTAGGATCAAGTATAACTTAGACCAGTTAGCTAAACTTTATGTTAAGGAAATCATTTCTAGACATGGAGTACCGGTATCGATTGTGTCAGATCGTGATCCACGATTCACATCGAACTTTTGGAGGAGTTTGCAAGAACAGTTGGGAACACAGCTGAAGCTAAGCACATCTTATCATCCACAAACCGATGGGCAGAGCGAGAGGACAATTCAGACGTTAGAAGACATGTTGAGGTCTTGCGTCATGGATTTCAAGGGTAGTTGGGATGATCACCTACCACTAGTAGAGTTTGCATATAACAACAGTTATCATGCAAGCATAGACATACCGCCATATAAAGCTTTGTATGGAAGAAAATACAGAACACCATTATGTTGGGATGAGGTGGGAGAACGCCGGATGCTAGGACCAGAATTGGTACAGCAGACAGTGGATGTGGTAAAGTTAATTCGGATGTATCTCGTCACCGCTCAGGAAAGACAGAAGAAGTATGCGGACTCACATAGACTAAGTCGAGAGTTTGAGGTGGGCTCGTATGTGTTTCTAAAGGTATCTCCCTGGAAAGGAAAGATCCGCTTTGGAAAGAAAGGAAATTTAAGTCCAAGGTTTATAGGACCTTTTGAAGTATTAAAACGGGTGGGAGAGGTAGCTTATGTGATAACATTACCTCCAGACCTAAAACGAATACACAATGTGTTTTAAATATCTGTATTACGTCCATATAAGCCGGACTATAAGCATGTAATCGAGTATGAGCCGATTCATATCGAGAAAGACTTAACATATTAAGAATCGCCGATGCAGATCATTGATAGAAAGGAACAAGTTCTGAGGAACAAGGTAATACCATCAGTAAAGGTATTATGGAAGAACCACGATGCTGAAGAAGCAACGTGGGAACAAGAAGAAAAGATGAAGAAAAATTTTCCTCATCTATTTGATTAAAGTAAGGCAAAATTCTGGGGATAAAATCTTTATAAGGGGGGAAGAATGTAACGACCAAGAAATTCGGATCTTATTGTAAAATGATTTTATTAAATTAAATAATAATAATATCATATTCCATGTGTTAACAAGATGGTTGTCATTGTAAAACCTATTGAGGTTAGAATGTCGTAGTATTTGAACTACGTGGATGAATTAAAGTGTTTGAATTTCCAAGATGAAAATAAAAGTTTTCCGAGAGATTTTCAGAAAAACACTATTCATCGATATTTGCTCGGGATATATTTTTGAGTTTTCGAGAAATACGTAATGATGAAATAACAAGGTAAGATGTATTATATATTAAAAATCTAGTTATGAAAAATGTAATATTTCGCTTGCGGACTTAATTTATAAACATTAAGGAAGGCGAAGTAGTAATAAATGAGTAATAATTGTATGATACTTGGTATTGTGCAAAGTAATGAAAATGAGTATAATACGAAGTATTATACGAGTTTGTATGGATGATGAAATACCATATATAAATCCTATATGAATTAGAATACGAAAATAATACATAAACAATATGTATTAACTAATGTTAATTGACTTGGAAAGATTGACTATAATTACTACAAGTCCAAATGAATAAAATGTTAAGGCCCAATCATAAATCAATGAACCAATTAGTGTTTATTAATACAAAGCCCAAATAGTTAGTTGGTCTAAGCCCAAGCTAGAGTTAAAGGAATTGGTTGACCCATGGGGCAAACCATATCAATATGGTTAAAATGTGTTGACCAAGTTAAGGTAATGACCAAGTTAATTGAGTAATGACCAAGCATAGGATAAGTATTGTGATTAATAAGTAATGAATAGTAAGGAGGTGGCTTAAAGGAGGTGGGATGATTTAAAGACTAAACTACCCTAGCTTTGCAACTTCTATAAATATAGAAGGCTTACAAGCCATTTAAACCTTGTTCAAATAATCCAACATATTACAAGTGCTTAAGTGTTAGAGAAAATAAGCTACAAATAAGTCATTCCATAAGTAAGAAGAAGAAGAAAGCTACCTTACCAAGACTACTCAAAATTAAGACTTCTTCTCTAAATTATCTTCTATCTCTACCATGATAGGTTGATAAGAAAAGATTGATTAAGAAATATAAATGATAAGAAACAAGAAGGAGTAATAAATGAACTTAAGCCACATAAGTTGGCAATAAGTCATTTAAACTTATAAAAGTTATAAACTTATTATAAGTTAACCTTGAATGTTAAGTATGAAAATTATGAACTTGTAATGAGGTTATTAAGAGAAGTAAATTAAGAACTTATATGATCATATGTATCATGAATACATAATTAAGGTTATATGCTATGAACAGAAACTTTAATTGTCATACGTTATGAATAATCAAATCTTAAGTAGTTTATAAATTGACAAATTATAAACTCATGAAGAATAAGTTCAAAATCCAACAATGATTATAAGTTGTTGTAATAAGTAGGTTGAGATGTTCACATGATAAATGGAAGTCATTTGTAATGTTGAACAAATCATAAGAACGAAGATTTGCCGAAAATTACACGATTGGACGATAATCGTCGAATTCATAAAATTCTCGGAATAGAAGTCAAATTTTGTGTTTGAACTCAGAACCATTGTTTTCCAATAGAGACAAGTCATATTTTGCATTTAAGAGTTGCGGACTTGAAAATGACCAGATTCCGACTTAGAACGAAGAAACGGGCGTTGAATGTTCACGAACGTTTATCGTTTTCGTTAAAAATGAACCAATAGGTGAATTTTTAGCAATCGAAGTCAAATAGAAAAAATTCTTGCATAAACGCATAGATTACGTAATTTTTGAACCGTAGGCTTTTGAACAAACCAATTCTAACTTATAACGAAGAAGTTATGCGTTTGGGAAGTTCACAAAATTCACAAACTAAAGTTGTTTTCTGGTGCACAGAGTTGGCACCGCGACGCCAACCCTATGCAAAACCGGGTCTGCCGCAGAGATATAACGATGTCAAGAGCACACTGCAAGAGTTCACATGATCACGAACCATAAGTACAATTTGTGGGCGCCCTTGTGCATGTAATAAGTAGACTCACTCATGGCGGCAAGTCCGGACAATGTTAATATAAGCTCGCGCCGCAGCGCGAGATGTAAGTATAAATTCGGCGCCGCAGTGCCAGTCTCAGAACAAGGATAGTAATGAAGGTTTCTAAGTACAAAGAAAGGAAAGCTAATTGATTTAAAAGTAAACACAACTTAAGGAATGTAAGGTAACATTGTTTAAACTTTGTTAAACCTTAAGGATATTGTATAAAGATTAAGATAACCTAGTCGAATGTAATGCAAGGATAATGATAAACCAGAATGAATAGTAACTGAATCTAATACACAGTTAAATTGAGATGAAAGTATGATATAGTCGTATATATACTTGATTATATGTGACCTAATGTAAGGCATTATGTGATCTTGTATTGTAGAGACTTGAACAACTTGAACATAAAGTTAATATACCGTAGCAGACGCTAAAGGCAAGTATTCTAACTCTTGTCTCAGTTCAATCTGAAAAAGTTTTTGAGGTTCATGTATTCTTTCGCATGAATTGAGGTATATTGAAGTTTAAGCCAATCCCTTTGGCTAGACTTGATGTATTGATAATCTAATCATTTATTATCAAATGTTGCTATCTTTTGTCAACTACTTGATATGGTTTTCAAAAGAAGACTGAAATGTTAAATAAATGTTTTGTCGATAAAACGACAGGCACGTGAGGTTGCCAAATGCTTAAACGTGCATACGTTTAATGGATGTAGTGTTGATCAACATAGAGTACAATAGGCTGATCACCTAGAAGTGCTCGTAAGTAATATCGGGCTTACGGACTTGCTTCCGGGTTGTCCTTTTTCCAATAAAGAATGAATACTTGAGGTCTTTGACCGGAGTGAATGTTTTACTAAATATTGTTATTATTGTAAAGCATTTTGAAAGAAAAGATGAAGTGTTATTTTTAATTATCAATAGTACTTCATAACTATTGTTCAGTTATTGAAGATATACGATTTGTATGTGTCAAACATGTTGTTATTAAATTGTTATACTTGTTGAGCTAGTCATGCTCACTCTTGCTTGAACCATATAAATGCAGCTAAGACTGAACGTCACGAAGGATCGAAAAAGGATAAGGGAAAAGCAAAGGCAGATTACTGATATGTCTTGTAATAGTATAGGTCAATTGTTGTAATATAACTGATATTATGACAAAGAACCTTTGTAATGGGTATAGAACCTGGGAAATGTAAATAGTACTTTAAATTTATAGAAGTTGTGTTCGTTCTTTGAGACTTTTCAATTTAATGAATGTATGAATGGTGTACAGTATAGCACCATCTGTCGGGTTGGAAGATACCCAGATTTGGGGGCGCTACAGACCCTTTTGGCAGTTAATGCTCTGCCTTTACACATTGACAAGTTAAACACCTTGAGATAAACTCTGCGATCTCTCTCTTCATATTGTTCCACCAAAATGTATGTCGAAGATCATGATACATTTTGGTACTCCCACGATGGATTGCAAACGGTGTATTGTGTGTCTCCGTAACGATTCTATGCTTCAAGTCAGAATCGTTAAGAACACAAAGTCTGGATTTGGCTCGAAGTACTCCTTCTTCATCAATTCTTGCTTCTGGAATAGCACCTTCTTGCAATTTCTTCTTCATATGCATCAGCTCCATATCCATAACTTGAGCAGCTTTAACTTTATCGATTAAAGTCGGTTCTACTCATATGTTTGATATCATCACGTGGGTACTTGGAGCCTTTACCTCTATCTCCATCCTTTGAAAGTCATACAAAATGGACCTTTGTGTTAACAACATTGTACTCATACCCGCATATGATCTTATACTCAATGCGTCAGCTACTACATTTGCTTTTCCAGGATGATATTGGATGGTATGGTCGTAATCTTTCAACAACTCGAGCCAACGTCGTTGCCGCATATTGAGTTCCTTTTGGGTGAACAAATATTTGAGGCTTTTATGATCTGTATAGATCTCCACTTTCTCCCCTTACATGCAGTGTCTCCAGATCTTCAATGGGAAAATGACTGCTGCCAACTCCAAATCATGAGTAGGATAATTCCTCTCATATTCTTTGAGTTTTCGCGAGGCATAGGCTATGACTTTCCCATGTTGCATGAGAACACATCCTAACCCTTTGCTTGAAGCATCCCTGTTGTGACGCCCCCAAAATAGGTCCACACGACCCATTCTGAGTCGCCAGATATCGCACTATAAAAATCAAATATAAACTTCATTTATACAATTATTGAACTGTCGTGCAGAGTACGACAACAGATAAGCTGTGAGTTTTAGTACAAATATATATAACTCTCGTGGTGCCTTGACCACAAGACCTTACAATGGTACCTTACATAAAGGTACAGTCAATAATTGTTTTAGAAATTAAAATCTTTGGAAAATACACAAGGAAACCTTCGTACATGGGAGGCCATGCGTCTAGGTTATGATAGATATCATATGTCCACAGAATTATCCTTTAAGTTAACCAATGTGTAAATCAAGTATATGACTAATTGGTGTACGTGTTATTTATTTATGTGTTATATAGGGATTTGGAATGAGCAGTTCAACGTAAACTATAAGCGGTAGCTATGCGTAAGGCAAGTTTTCTAACTTCATTCATGTTATATGAATGCTAGTTTCTTAAACTTCTCAGATGTTGAACTTGAGAAGTTACGTCATGTGCAAATGTGCGATATTTGTACAAGGTGGTAGAAACGTGTGAGGCCTTGTGCCACAATTTGAACACTTGATGTTTCTTTGAGATGAACTTCAATGATTGAGTACATTCAATACAAGTATGCTTTCGGTTTTATACATGAACCATTATTGTTAAGTCTGTGCTAATAATTCTAGCCAGACAGGATATATATGGAAAAAGGTAGAAGAATGAAAGTAGTATAAAGAGTATGTCATGAATGTTTTAAGATGATAGGGATCGAGACTATTCCTACTATTTAAGCTGCTTCATAACCTTTGTTCGGTTATCGAAGTTCTGAAAATTGTTTAAACTCTTGAATGTGTTTGTTCAACTGTTATGACTTGCTGGGCAATTGAATGCTCACACTTCCTTTAAATGAAAAACATTTTCAGCGAACGATGTTAGAAAGAACTTAAGGATCCCGTAAAGATCAAGCTGATCGGTATCCAGATGAAGTGCCATTTAGTATATGAATGTGCGTGAAGAACAAGTGAAGACTTGTAATATAGAATGATAGAATTAAACTATAGACTAGTTTAATGAATAGTTATGAATCCTTGGTGGCGGATGAAAGTCACTCGTGTATGATGTAAAGAATAATGTAATTATCATTATCTGTAATGAAAGAGGTTCTAAGGTTTCGAGAACCTGGGATTTGAGAATGTATGTCATTATATTTAGCTATATAATGAAGTATGTTTGGAAGGAAATGGAATAGTGATACACGGAGTTCGGGTCTGGAAGTAGGCCGAATTTGGGGGCGTCACAGTGACATGGTTCAATTCTCGGTAGTCAATACAAAGTCGTATACTCTCGTCTTTCTTCTTTACGAATAACACAAGAGCACCCCAAGGAGATGTACTAGGACGAATGAAACCGATGTCCAAAAACTCCTGTAGTTGGACCTTTAACTCCTGAAGTTCAATAGGAACCATTCGATATGGGGTTTTAGAAATGGGCTTTGTACCAGGTTCAAGATCAATAAAGAATTCAACTTCACATTACGGGGTAGGCAAGGAAGTTCTTGAAAATCGTCGGAAATTCTCTAACAATAGAAATATTATTCAAATCTGACATGTTTTTGTTCAAGATAAGAAAGCTTGATATCTGTTTTTCAATAAACGAATAGCTTTATAGCTTAATATGACAATGATTGATTTTAGTGGTTTGGTTGTTTGAATTCGCATAACAGGTTAGTTAGGAATATGAAAACTAACAACCTTACGAAAATAATTAATTTTAGCATGATGTGGTTAACTAGTCAATCCCTAAAATCACATCAAATGCAAGTTTTTTCAATGAAATAAGATCGGCAGGTAATGTTATGGTTCTAACTTGAATCAAGCAAGATTTATAAACAGTAGATGTAATGAAAGTTTCTCCTAATGGAGTCTCAACAGATAAGTCAAGGTCTAATTTCTCTGGAGTCAAGTTCAAACGTTGAGCACATGCAAGAGAGATAAAAGAATGGGTAGAACCGGTATCTAATAAGGTATAAACTTCGCAAGAGTTTATGATTAGCTTACCCGTGATCACCTCATTCGGGTTTCTCGTATTTTGGCCAGTCACAACAAACGTCCTCCCTTGAACCACCGACTATGTTTTGTCCATAGTCTCCTTTGGTGTCGCCGTCCCAGCTGGACTTGACTTCGCTACCGGAAAAAACCGGGCTGTATGACCGTCTTTTCCACAACTGAAACATACCTTGGTAGGTTGTGAACTATTTGGACTTATGTGTCCCTCCTCTCCGCATCTATAGCATCTAAATGGTGGTCATTCTCCTCCCCTAGAATTTGTTGTTGGCGCTGGTGCTGCTGCTGATATCTTCCCTTCATTGTTAAATCTCCTCTTTCTGAAATTTCCACTTGACTCACCTCAACTATTATCATGGCCACGATTACCACCCGTGGTTACAACTTTTGTCTGTATTCTTTCCTCCCCGCTGGTTATCATTGCTCCGATGACAGCTGTCACCGGTATGACCCTGATTATGGTCCCTTGGTTGGGCATACTCATTATCTCCCTCTAATAAATGAGCCATGTTGACAACATCTAAATATAAAGAAAATTTATGAGAGATAAGATATTTTCGAATCTCGGGTTTTAGACCTCTCAGAAACATCCTCGTAATTCGTTCCTCATTCTTGACCAAATGAGGTGCAAACTTGGATAACTATGCAAACTTCGCCTCGTATTGGAACACCATCATGTTGTTTTATTCCAGTCTGATAAACTCCACCTCCTTCATATGACGAATACTTTCAGGAAAGTACTTGTCATTAAACATTTTCTGAGACGTTTTCCAAGATATATTGAGTACGGCAGACTGGGTATGCTTCACAGATTCCCAACAGTAATCTGCCTCACCGTGGAACATAAAGGTGGCGAATGGAACCTTTTGTTCCTCCGTGTATCCCAAGACATCGAATATCTTGGTAATTTGTTTGACCCATGTTTCCGCCTTAATCGGATCTGGCTTTCCCGCAAATTCTGGTGGTCCCAACTCCTTGAACTGCTTGGTTGTGACAAGCCGCGCATTGCTATCATTTCCACCCGTATTTTGTACACGAGTCTCCCTCGTCTGATTTTGCATGAACTGCAAAAATATTCTAAACATCCCATCATTCATAATTTGTTCGGTAGTGTTGTTTACATAAGGAATATTGCCTTCCTGTTGCAGGTTCCCCTGGGTGGTGATTAAAGGTGTCTTGACGGTCTGATTCACTTCATTGTTAATATTTGCAGCTGTCATTCTCAAATACTGTCACAAAACAATGGTTAATTAACATGTCATATATTATCCCTATACTCTGATCGACCAAATAAATACCAAATAAACATAGTCAGGTCAAACTAGCGAAAGAATTCCCCGTCTCTCCCTTCCTAGTTCTTGTCTCACATCTCAGCCAGCGATCACATCCCTAAGCTTTGATATCAATTGTGACGCCCCCAAAATAGGTACACATCACCCATTCTAAGTCGCCAACAGAAACAAATACAACTTCAGTAATACAATTGTCGTGCAAAATATGACAACACATATACTGTGAGTTTGAATACAAATATTATCTAATAGACAGTATACAAACTCAAAAGGAGTCCTCATTACAATTATTGATACACTATTTTACAAATAGTGAGGACTACTAAAACAACTATCTTGAATCATAACTCCATACCCCGACTAGTTCCTGCTAAATTCTCTCCTCCTGAGAAGATCAATGGAACAAAAAGGAAAAAGGGTGAGCTCAACTAGCCCAGTAAAGAATATTTTGACTAAGATAATATACAACAAATTATCATTAGTCTTTAACAGGGAAAAATCTGATAAAATATAATAGACAACAAGTTTTAGATCAACAACTGCAGCGAAAACAATAATCCATTAGAAGAGTCAAGTAGAGATAGAATTCTACTATCTTTTAAGATTTAAAAGTCCATCATCAATATTTTATCCCTGTAACATCAATCAATATACATCTTGAATCAAATATTCATCTTTGCACTACAGGCCAAAGATATTCATTTGTATCACCAGTTTGTCATGTTCATCTCAACACCTGTTCATCTTTGCACTACGGGCCAAAGATATTCATTAGGTAATCATTCATCTTTGAACTACAGGCCAAAGATATTCATTAGGTAATCATTCATCTTTGCACTACAGGCCAAAGATATTCAGTAATATCATTATTTATGACTACGGATGATGAAAAATATCTTAAAGAAAACGAATCCAGTGAGATAAAAGATCAATGATTAGGGATTTGTATTTTAGTTTATCCAAGTTCAAAAATACTCCATAAATTCCAGCACATTTTAATTACTCACCAACCAAAAGTGGGGCCCGCCATATTTTTAATTAAAACATTTTATTTTCTAAAACATCAACAATTCATAATAAATAGCCCATGTCCTTTCCATATGAAATTAAATTCTCTACAACTTTGTAAGTTTATGTTTTTCCAAATTCCAAACGAAAAATGACTGAAATCCACATACGGACGATTTTCAAAACCTCCATTCTGACAAAATACTAATAAAACACCTCAGCATTAATTCCTTTATTTATAACCACATAAAATAAATATATCCATCATTTATATCCACATAAAATAAATATTTCCTTATCATATAAATCAATGACTAATTATTCACAAATAATATTACAGAATCATAATTATGACAACCAGGTCGTTCCTAGGAAAGAGAGGGCTTTCCGATAAGGATTTCTCCTTATTGGCTCGCAATTAGGTGACCAAACCCCTTTCCTAGACAGAACTTCCTTAGACATTACCAATAATGCTATCTAATAATATTATTCAAATAATATGAATTATTGATCTAATAATGGAGATATTGTGCAGTGACAATTATTGAAACAACAATAATATAAAATATCAATGCTGCAATTATTGAACCAATAAAATAAAATATTGAAAAGTAATTACTGTAACAATTATTGAGTAGTGACTTCTTACGTAAGAATTAATAATTTCAAAAATCTTTGTGCAATCTTTGTGTACATCTTTATGCGACCACGCCGTATTCTTGTATTTTAACCACCGAGTATTCCAACAATGTTAACAGTAACCATTACGCTGTTATTTATAAAAACTCAAACTTGTCATTTTCTTCATCCGACAGTTATCTGTTATGGGGCCCACAAATGGCTCTGCCGTCATACGAATATTCCCTAACAGAAAAAATATTCCATGACCAAACGAATATTCCCCGATAAAATGAATACTTTATAACCACTTGCTTATTTTGCAAAATTTGTACATTTCACCCATAACCAAAGTATTATATCAAATTAACACTTTATTATTCAAAATAATAAATAGAGGAAATTTGATTTTATTCATTAAAAAGTTGGGGTCTTACACGTCCGATGTATAAAGGATATCGATATGATATATAAGTATATATATTAACTCTGATGAAGTGAATCATAAGTTAAACTTGATTCAGAGATATGTAAATGATAAAGGTTTTGATTCGGGGAATTAAAGTAAGATGACAGAAAAGTTTTAATTATTCCGCAAATTTCAATGGTTGTATTATCGTTTAGTGATATAAAATTTAGAGGTTGAATGTACTATTAACGACCGAAATAGAGAATTAAATTGTATGAATTTTGGGGTCGTTACATCACCCACTGGTCATGATGTCAAGTTTGACCAGTTTCAGGAGGTGCATCCTTTTGAGGGGGTGTTAGGTCAGCACTTGTCATCTCGCCATTTGTCAGCAGAGGATAGATACAGGGTGTATGCCTATTGGGATCAACGTGAAATTGCTAAGCAGAGGATAGATACAGAGAATGCATCGACTGTGGTAGTATCCACAGTGCTGAGGATTGATTCAGATGGTGGAGAGCCCATGGAGGACATTTATTCTCACACCGAGGAGGAGCCATTCACTGGGTTGTAAGCAGATCTTGTAGATTCTCCCAGTACAAATGCTATTGTGATCCAACATTCAGCACAGTACTTCGAGCAGAGTCTTTATCGGATGACCTTCGAGAGTGGTCAAGCTAGGGCCTCGATGTTGACAGCTCTTAATGGGAGAGATGTTGCTCTGTCAGAGAGAGACGAGGCATTAACTCATAGAGATGCCACTATTACTGAGCGGGATGAGGCTAGATCATCTAGAGATGCAGTGATTGTGGAGTGGGATAGCGCCATATCTTCCTGAGATGTCGTTGTTATAGATAGTACTGTAGTGAGATCCCTTACTTTAGGCATCATTACAGAGATGATCACGTATATTGATGAGCATAGTGCCACCATGTAGTTGATTGTAGATCTGTTTACTCGTGTGGAGACCCTTGGCCAGGAGATCATAATGTTGCCTCCTTCTTCTGAGAGGGATGCCATGTTAGGCTTAATAGCCCGCATACACACTGACTTTTAGATGGGCTTGTATTTTCCTACACAGACTAGCTTAGCCATTTTGTTATGTACAATAAACATTGTATATATCAAATAACATTATTTATAGCAAGGAGACATATTTTGTTCACTTCACTTTTAGTTATGCCTTGTTGGTTGTTTGATATTTCCATTGTTATCCAGGGCTTGTTATCTTGATGTATTCTGAAATCCTCTTTGATGGATGCACATTGAGAAGTCTCAGGATCTTTCAGAATGGATCGTTGATCTGTATATATTCCCTACCATCTTTAGTGTCTTGGGACTGGTTTCTGTATGTGGAATTAGAGAGGAGTGTGGCTTTCCTCTCTAAGGTTGACCGAACCACAGATGGTCACCGATACACCTTTGTATGGGGGAACCTAGTTAGTTCCATCTCTTATGGATTGGTGTTTCTCTTTAAGTAATCAACCGCAACTTAGATGGTCATTGATTCTCCCATTTATATGGGGAGGTCAGGTAGTTACATCCCTTTGGTCTGAAGCGGATGAAGTGTGGTGGATTGAAGGATGATCCCATTATCGTTGACAAGTTTTTATGTTTTGGTAGGGGGTAAGACTAAACCATAAATGGCTGCCTACGTAATCCTATTGAAGAGGAGATCAGGTCTGCGTAGTTCAAACCTAGTGTAAAGGTTCAACGATGTATGTGGCAAAGGGGTGTAGAGATGTTTTTGTAGTGAGAAGGGTGTAGAAATATTTTGGTTGTTTTAGTTTTATTCCGACCGAACCATATAAAATGGATGCCTATATACTCCCGTGTATAGGGGAGATCAGGTTGGCGTAGTTCACCCCATGTACATGGCAGTTTGTAGCCAACAAGTTTAATCATATGTACAGGATAAATTGAAGGTGTGAAGGGTTTAATTATGGTGGGATAACCTGAAGGTGTGAAAGGTTTTGAAAACCTACGAGGAGTGAAGGATTTGGTGATCCAAAAGAAAACCAGGTTGCTGGTTGGAAAGTGTGTTTGTCCTTGATGGGGCAAATGAGTGTGAGGAGAGTTATATGTAGTGAAGGTTTAGAAAACCTGAATTAACTGACGATCTAGTGATCCATAACAAGGATGTTTGCTTGATGGTAACTTCAGATATAGTACCGTTTCACGGTGTCCGAGTTAATAAGTTGCGGAAATTCACCGCCATCCATCTCCTGTAATCTGAGAGTGCCTCCTGTCAATACCTCCTTGACAACAAATGGGCCTTCCCAGTTTGTGGCAAATTTTCCTTTATACTGATCTTAGTTGTCAATGATCTTCTTCAAAACAAAGTCATGTTGTTTAAACTGCCGTAGCTGGACTTTTCTGTTGTAGGATCTGGTAATCCTTTGTTGATATAATTGATCGTGGAAGATAGCAGCGGTTCACCTTTTGTCTATTAGAGACAATTGGTGATACCTATCTTGTAACCATTGAACTTCATCCAGCTGAGTGTCTATCAACACTCTGAGGGATTCCATTTCCACCTCTATGGTGAGCATTGCTTCCATCCCATAGGTTAATGCGTAGGGGGTTGCCCCAGTGGAAGTGCGCATTGATGTTTTGTAGGCTAATAGAGTCAGAGGCAAGCAGTCAGGCCATCCATTGTGATTGGCGAACATATTTTACATGATCTTCTTGATGTTTTTGTTAGCTGCTTCAACAACATCATTCATCTTTAGACGATAAATGACGGAGTTTGAGATGTTTGATGTGGAATTTACTACATAACTCCCCCATCATTTTGTTGTTGAGGTTCTTTGCATTGTCTGATACAATTACTTATGGTTGTCCATATCGACAAATGACATTGTTTTTGATGAAAGAAATGATAACTTATTTTGTGACCCTAGGGAAGGAGGCTGCTTCTACCCATTTGGTGAAGTAGTCGATCATGGTGAAGATAAACCGATGCCTATTACTGGCTTTGGGCTCGATGGGTCTGATCACGTCCATTACTCACATTGAGAAGGGCCAGGGTAAACTCATATTTTTGAGCTCCCTTGGAGGGGCATGGATATCATTCCCATGAATTTGGCATTGGTAACATTTCTTGACATGATCATCACAGTCAGCTTTGAGACAGAGCCAGTAATGCCCTGTTCTTAGTATCTTCTTTATAAGTAGGGGGGCGCTCATGTGTGGGCCACATACTCCACCATGGATTTCATCCATGAGCCTATGAGCTTAGTTCTGGTCCAGACATCTGAGGAGACCTAATCCTGCATCTCTTTTGTAGAGTGCATCTCCGCTCAGGTAGAATTTCATAGCCAGTCGATGGATCCGCCTTCTTTCAGTCCGGTTCACCCCAGCGGGTGTAGATCCATCTTGTAAGTACTTCTTGATATGTTGATACCAAGGGTGTTGGATGGGAGGTAGCTCATCCGATACTTCTCCAATGTAGTTCCCATAGGTTGGTGACTTTTGTCGGGCAAATGTGATGGTTGGCATGTTTTCCTTGTCAAGTATGTTGATCAAGGAGGCCAAGGTAGCTAACGCATCCGCAAAGTTATTCATATTCCGAGGAATGTTGAGGAAGGATATTTCTTCAAACTCTGAGCCCATCTGTAGAACCAGCCAATGTAAGGCAGCAAATGTAGCTCTTTGGTGTGATAGATTCCAGTGGTTTGTCTGATTACCAATTCAGAATCCCCAAAGACAGTTAACCGTCTGATTCCCATATATTGAGGAAGTTTTAACCCCATAATACAGCCTTCATACTCAGCTGTGTTTGTGACGCCCCCAAAATAGGTATACATCACCTATTCTGAGGCGTCAAATACATGGAACATAATACAAATACAACTTATTTATACAACTGTCGTGTAAAGTACGACAAAACATAAGCTGTGAGTTTTAATACAAATATTATCGTCTAGACAATATTCAAACTCAAATTCAATATTATTACATTTATTTTCCACTATTTCAATTGAATAGTGAGGACTACTAATGCTATCATCTCAATCCGTCACTCCGCTTCTCGACTAGTCCCTCGCTACGTTCTCATTTCAAGAAGAGAATAATAAAAGAAAAGGGTGAGCTCAACTAGCCCAAGAGGAAATATTATGACTAAGATAATGCGTAATATATTATCGTTAGCCTTCAACAATGTTAAACCGATACAATATAACAACCATCAAGTTTAACTACAATGAACAAGCAATCCATTAAAATAGTCAAGTAGAGAATAAAATCTACTATCTTTTATGATTTAAAAGGTTTTTCATCACTTTTATCATTGGGACTCAAATTTTAATAAATAATCCACATCATCGAATCACCCCTGAACTACGGCCAATGATATTCTTTAGTATCACGACCACAATTATACATGCACTACGGGCCAAGAATATTTGTGTATTCACTCATGGTCATGATCATGCCAACAACTGTCCATCAATGCACTACGGGCCAATGAGGACTTTTTCCACATCATTTGTAACATTACGGTCATGATTACAATCAATAATCCACAGTCATAATCATACCAAGTCCATCTATGCACTATAGGCCACAGATGACTTTCAACAAAATATAAACATGAGGATGATGACAATGATATAAGAATTCAATAAAAACAAGTTCAAGAATTAATTTATCCAGGAACTAATAACGTCCAAATTGTCAACATGAAACTGCTTGTAGAGTAAAATTCAAGAATGCTCAGAAGAATATTTCAATGAAAAGATACTGGATGAAGCGCAAATATCAAGGATATTCCACTAATTTCATTGAGTATAGAAGTCAAAACTTTAACCAACTGAGTATAATAAAGAATGGAATAACAAAATAAATCACAAGGCATGCGATAGACCGCACAGGCAGGTTATTCCAACAGAATAATAAATAACGGAATCAGGTCTAGCGTAAAATGCACAGACAGGATATTCCAACAGAATAACAAAGACAGAATCAGGTCTGGCGTAAAACGCACAGACAGGATATTCCAACAGAAAAATAAAGACGGAATCAGTTCCGGCGTAGAATTCACAGACATGATATTCCAACAGAATAATAAAGACGGAATCAGGTCCGGCGTAAAATGCACAGACAGGATATTCCAACAGAATAATAAAGATTTTAACCGTGTCCCACGTAGAACGCATGAGCAGGATGTTCCAAATGTAGAATGATAAAGAATGGAACAACAGAAGAATTTCACATAGTATAGGGTAGCCCGCGTATACAGGTTATTCCAACAGAATAATAAAGAATGGAATAACATAAGTTCTCTTCATGGATAAGAAAGAAATAATACTCCCTACGAGTATAACAAATAATATTCACTACCTTAGAAAAATTGGATACTGAAATAGTGAGGTAGCAGACTTCTCTTCTTCTTTCTATAATTTCTCTCTATAATAATCGCTCTAAAGCTTTTGTGAATTGGTGAGAAATGAAGGAAGAATGAGCTTCTATTTATAGGAAAATATAGTTTCGATAATTGCGTTTTTGGGGCTCGAAAAATTACAAATCTGATACCTCCAACTTTTCTTTCATTTTTAATTTAGTCCTGCAAGTATTATCAATCTTGCACCAACTCCCCTAATAGTAAATAATGTGAATCAATAGTTCAATTATGTGAATTAATAGTATAATAATGTGAAAAATACGAATTACAGTATAGTACCTCCATCTATACCTCCATTTTTAACTTAGTCATGCAAGTATTACCAATCTTGCACCAACTCCCCTAATAGTAAATAATGTGATTCAATAGTACACATATGTGAACAAATAGTTATATAAGCATGTGAATTAGTAGCAATTAATTGCTCATTATCCGATAAATTACCCGATTTATCAATATAACCCCTAGACATCAATTATCATCGGAATAAATGTCGATTTTCACTAACACAAACAATTCCAACATAATGAAACTATTTTTTATCAAAAATATAAATTTTAAAATTTTGAAGTTTGACTTTTCCCGAAAAAGTCAACTGTTGGCTTTTTGACCAAATAGTGAATCCTGGAAAATTTTGTGTTTATAAAATATTTTTACTAATTTCGTCGTTCCGGACTCAAATATCATGTCCGCGTCTCCAAATTCAACTCCGAACAACATTCACCATTAATATTATAACTCACAATATTTATAAACCAGGTCGTTCCTAGGAAAGAGGAGGCTTTCCATTAAGGATTTCTCCCTATTGGCGCGCAATTAGGTGACCAAACCTCTCCTTGACATAACTTCTAGACATTGTAAATATTGTAATTTAATAATATGAATAACTTTGTCGTCTTAATTATTGATTTAATAAAATAACATATTATGCAGATGATACTATGACAATAATCGAATCAATAATATAAGAGATATGATGCATCAATTACTGTAGCAATAATTGAGTATAAACTGAGTGACTTCTCACGTAAGCATCAATAATCAATACCGTGTGCTACTATGCAACCACGCCAGACATTCTTGTACATTTACTACCGGGTAGTTCAACAATTAACTTAAAACTTCCGCCGTTATTTTCTTAAAGTATTTTTTTGTCGTTTTCTCAATCCGAATGATAATTCCGTTAATGAGGGGTCCACCAATGATTGTCTTAGTTGTCTGAATATTCCTGTTAAAATGAATATTCCCCGACCAATCGAATATTATATAACAACTTGCGTACTTTGCAAAATTTGTAAATATTACCCACAACTATAACATTATATCAAATCCACACCATAATATTCAAAAATATATTTCGAGAAAATTTAATCTTTATTCAAAAAGTTTGGGTCTTACAACCTTCCCTTCTTATGAAATTTCGTCCTCGAAATTAGGGTACGTACCTGGTTTGTCGAAGAGGTGAGGATACTTTGATTTCTTTTCAGATTCTAACTCCCAGGTCATTTCCTCAACATCGTGGTTTCTCCACAAAACTTTGACTTGAGGTATAACCTTGGAGTGTAGAATATGTTCCTTCTTATCCAAGATTTTAACAGGAACCTCTTCATACGTTAAATCATCCTCTATTTCATCCGGTTCTAACTCAATAATGTGGTTCGGGTCTTTCACATATTTACGTAACATGGATATGTGAAAAACGTTATGAACACGAGACATACTTGGCGGTAACGCAAGTTTATAGGCCACAGTTCCTACTCGATCGAGGATTAAAAATGGGCTAATGAATCGAGGATTGAGCTTTCCTCTCTTTCCAAATCGTGTAACTCCTTTCCATGGAGCAACACGTAACAACACATGATCTCCAATATTGAATTCTACGTCCTTTCGATGAAGATCAGCATAACTCTTTTGTCGATCTTGTGAGGTTTTATACGTTGTCGGATCATTTGAATCTTTTCCATAGTCATACGTACCAACTCCAGTGCCAACAACGTTGCTTCACCCACCTCATTCCAACATACTGGAGAACGACATTTTCTTCCATACAACGCCTCAAATGGAGCCACACCAATACTTGCTTGATAATTGTTGTTGTAGGAAAACTCCACCAATGGTTAGAACTTGTCCCAACTTCCTTTGAAGTCAAGGACACAGTCTTAATAAATCTTCAAGAGTTTGAATAGTCCTCTCCATTGCCCGTCCGATGCGAGGATGATATCTTAGAGCTAAAACGTAAATCCGTGCCCATAGCTTTTTACAAACTAACCCAAAATCTTGAAGTGAATCTTGGGTCTCTATCAGAAACTATGGATACTGGCATACCATGCAGTCTTACAATCTCGTTTATGTACA
Organism: Panax ginseng; assembly: GCA_020205605.1. NCBI lineage: Eukaryota > Viridiplantae > Streptophyta > Magnoliopsida > Apiales > Araliaceae > Panax > Panax ginseng. Next base: position 71,896,742 of record CM035136.1, read on the forward strand.
TCGAACAACAAAAACTTTAACTTTACAACTCAACATAAAATATACATCATAAAACATTGAGTACATCTCATGAACCTTAATCATGGTTTAAAGAAATAACAATCTTTATCTAAAATATTAATCTTCGTGTATTATTTCTGATCCACGTTATTCAAGTAGCACATAGTGTTACCTTCAATCCTTAACCTCGCAAAATTGTTATTTGCAAGGTTGACTCTTCTAATGGATTGCTTATTCCGCTGCAGTTAAAATTGATGTTTATTATATTTTATCAGTTTAACACTATTGAAGGCTAACGATAATTTATTCTGCATTATCTTAGACATAATATTTCTTACTGGGCTAGTTGAGCTCACCCTTTGCTTTTATTGTTCTCTTCAGGAAATGAGAATATAGCTGGGACTAGTCGGGAAACGGAGTGATGGTCCAGTTGGTAGCATTAGTAGTCCTCACTATTCTGTGAAAAAGTGTGACAATAAATATAATGAGGACTTATTTTGAGTGTGAATACTGTCTAGAAGACAATATTTGTATGAAAACTCACAGCTCATGTTGTATAATTAAGTTTGTATTTGTATTCAGTACCATGTATTTGGCGACTCAGAATGGGTGATGTATACCTATTTTGGGGGGGTCACAGTTGGTATCAAAGCTTAGGGATATGATCCCTGGCTGAGATGTGAGACAAGAACTAGATGGGGAGAGACGGGGAATTCCTTCGCTAGTATGACCTACCTAATATGTGGCATGTCAATTAACCCTTGTTTTGTAGCCGTGTTTGAAAATGACATCCGATAATATTGAGAATAGAAATGGAGCACAGGAGACCATTGAGTCATCACAGATCAACACCCAGGATAATGTGCATCAGGAAGGTAATAATCCTCAGGTGAACAACAACACCGACCAAATGGCGAATGATGGAATGTTTAGGATCTTTCTAAAATTCGTACAACATCAGGCTAGAGAGACTCCTGTCCAAAATGCAGGTGGAAACACTGGCAACTCTCGGACTGTCACCGTTAAGTAGCTGAAGGAGCTGGGACCACCGGAGTTTATTGGAGAGAAAAAACCAACTAAGGCAGAGACATGGATAAAGCAGATCACCAAGATATTTGATGTCTTGGGATGCTCCGAAGAGCAAAACGTTCCCTTTGCCTCCTTTATGTTGCGAGAAGAAGCAGATTACTGGTGGGAATCGGTAAAGCGTACTCAACCTGCCGCACTGAAGATGTATTGGGAGAAGTTCCAAGAACTATTCAACGACAAGTACTTTCCCAGAAGTATTCGTCACATGAAGGAGGTAGAGTTCATCAAGCTAGAGCAGAACAATATGACTGTGTCGCAGTACGAAGCCAAGTTTGACGAGTTGTCCCGGTTTGAGTCTCACTTAGTTGATAACGAGTAGAGAATGACGCAGATGTTTCTAAGAAGTTTGAAGCCCGAGATACGTCAATATCTTATCTCTCACAAACTGTGTTTGTATTCAGATGTTGTAAATAGGACTAAGTTATTAGAGCGCGATAACGAGTCAACCCAACTAAGGGAGAGCAGCCGGCAAAATGATAATACCAGTGGTAGCAGTCATCGAAGCGGTGAAAACAAACGTGGAGGAAATCAATATGCCAGAAATGGTAACCACTTCGGTTGTAATCATGGCCAAGACAGTAAAAGTGGATATTTCAAGAAGAGGAGATTCAGCAATGATGGAAAGACGTCAGCACCAACACTCGTTGTTAAGGAAGGAGAACGAACACCTATCATATGCTTCAAATACGGAGGGGAGGGACACATTAATCCAAACTATGCACAGCAGTCCAACACCTGTTACAATTGTGGAAGAAAAGGTCACATAGCTAGATTTTGTCGTACAGGGAAGCCAAGTCTAGTTGGAACGGTGACACCAAATGCCGTCCCAAACAAGTCAAAACTAGTAGTTCAAGGGAGAGCGTTTGTTGTGACCTCCTAGAAAGCAAGGAACCTGAACGATGTCATCACGGGTAAGCTTAACATAAACTCTAGCGAAGTATATACCTTATTTGATACCGGTTCTACCCATTCTTTTATTTCTCCTACTTGCGCTCAACGTTTAAATTTAACTACGGAGAAATTAGACTTTGACATATCTGTTGAAACTCTTTTGGGAGAAACCTTCATTACATCCACTGTTTATAAGTCTTGTTTGGTTCAAATCGGTACCTTCACATTACCTGTCAATCTTATTTCCTTAAAAATACTTGCGTTTGACGTAATTCTAAGGATTGATTGGTTAACTACTCATCATGCAAAAATTTATTGTTTTCGTAAGGTTGTTAGCTTTCATATTCCTAACCAACCTATTACGCGAATTCAAGCAACCAAACCATTAAAATCAATCACTGTCATCTCAATCCATAAAGCTATTCGTTTATTAAAAAATGGATGTCAAGCTTTCTTAGCTCATGTCACGGATTTAAACAAAAATACGTCAGTTTTGAATGATATTTCTATTGTTAGTAAATTTCCTGACGTATTCCCTGAAGAACTTGCTGGCCTGCCCTTAGAGCGTGAAATTGAATTTTGTATCGACCTTGAACCCAGTACAAAACCCATTTTCAAAGCGCCATATCGAATAAGCTCTATTGAACTTCGTGAGTAAAAACCCAATGCAGGAATTGTTAGACATCAGTTTCATTCGTCCTAGTACGTCCCCTTGGGGTGCTCTTGTTCTATTCATGAAGAAGAAAGATGGGAGTATGAAAATTTGTATTGATTATCGGGAGTTGAACCATGTCATTGTCAAAAATAGATACCCGTTACCTCGTATTGATGACTTGTTTGACCAGTTGCAAGGCGCCAAATTCTTTTCAAATATTAATCTACGTTCCGGATATCACCAATTGAAGATTAAAACCGATGACATTCCAAAGACGGCTTTCAGAACTCGGTACGGGCATTACGAATTCCTAGTCATGTCTTTTGGATTGACTAATGCTCCTACGGCCTTCATGGATATGATGAATCGAGTATTCAAGGAATTTTAGATAATTTCGTGATATTCTTTATTGATGACATCCTCATTTACTCCTAAAGCCATGAAGATCATGAGCAACACTTGAGGCTAATATTCCAAAAGCTTCGTGAAAACAAGCCTTATGCCATGTTGAAGAAATGTGAGTTCTGGCTTGAGGAAGTTGCATTCCATGGGCGCGTGATATCAAATCATGGAATATCTGTTGACCCGACGAAGATTAAAGCAATTCAAAGGTCGGAGCAACCTAAGTCAGTGACCGAAGTACGTAGCTTTCTCGGCTTAGCTGGTTATTATCGAAGATTCGTTGAAGGATTTTCTCGAATCGCTACTCCATTAACTCAGCTAACTCGGAAAGATACAAAATTCGGTTGTAGCGAGGAATATGAGAAGAGTTTTCAAGAACTCAAGAGGAGACTCGTTTCAGCACCTGTTCTGACAATACCATCTGGCTCAGAGGGATTTGTCATCTATATTGATGCTTCATGCAAAGGGTTAGGATGTGTTCTCATGCAACATGGGAAAGTCATAGCATACGCCTCTCGACAACTCAAAGAATATGAGAGGAATTATCCTACTCATGATATAGAGTTGGCAGTTGTTGTCTTCATACTTAAAATTTGGAGGCATTACTTGTATGGGGAGAAAGTGGAGATCTTTACGATCATAAAAGCCTCAAATATTTCATCACCCAAAAGGGACTCAACATGCGGCAACGACGTTGGCTTAAACTATTGAAAGATTATGATCATACCATTCAACACCATCCTGGAAAAACGAACGTAGTAGCTGAAGCATTGAGTAGAAGTTCATATGCAAGTACGAGTGCGTTATTGTCAACGCAAAGGCCCATTTTGTATGACTTGCAAAGGATGAAGATAGAGTTAAGGACTCCAGAGGCCTATGTGATGATGGCAAACATACAAGTAGAACCGACTTTAATCGATAAAGTTAAAGCTGCTAAAGCTACAGACCTGGAGCTGATGCGTATGAAGAAGAAAGTGCAAGAAGGTGCTATTCCGGAAGCAAGAATCGATGAAGAAGGAATACTTCGAGTCAACTCCAGACTTTATGTTCCTAACGATTTTGACTTGAAGTATAAAATCATGATGGAGGCACACAACACACTGTTTGCAATCTATCCTGGGAGTACCAAAATGTATGGTGATCTTCGACATATATTTTGGTGGAGCAATATGAACAGAGAGATCGCAGAGTTTATTTCAAGGTGTATAACTTGTCAACGAGTCAAGGTGGAGCATCAAGTGGCAAAAGGTCCATTGCAACCACTTGAAATTCCAGAATGGAAGTGGAAGCACATTACCATGGATTTTGTTATTGGTCTTCCTAAGGTTTCTCAAGGCATAATGCAATTTGGGTCATTATTGATATATTAACCATGTCTGCTTATTTCTTACCTATACGAGAAACTTATTCACTTTAACGTCTTGCTCGTATGTACATAAACAAGATTGTAAGACTACATGGTATGCCAGTATCCATAGTTTTCGATCGAGACCCAAGATTCACTTCACGATTTTGGGTTAGTTTGCAAAAAGCTATGGGCACGAATTTATGATTTAGTTCGGCATATCATCCTCAAATGGACGGAAGTCGGAGAGGACTATTCAAACCCTTGAAGATTTATTAAGACTTTGTGTCCTTGACTTGAAGGGAAGTTGGGACAAGTTCTTACCATTGGTGGAATTTCCCTACAACAATAGTTATCAAGCAAGTATTGGCATAACTCCATTCGAGGCATTGTATGTAAGAAAGTGTCGTTCTCCAGTATGATGGGATGAGGTGGGTAAAGCAACATTGTTGGGACCAGCGTTGGTATGTATGACTACGAAAAAGATTCAAACGATCCGACAACGTATAAAAACCTCACAAGATCGACAAAAGAGTTATGTTGATCTTCATCGAAATGACGTGGAATTCAATGTTGGAGAACATGTGTTGTTACGTGTTGCTCCATGGAAGGGAGTTACGAGATTTAGAAATAGAGGAAAGCTCAATCCTCGATTCATTGGCCAATTTGAAATCCTCGATCGAGTAGGAACTGTGGCCTATAGACTCACTCTACCGCCAAGTATGTCTCGTGTTCATAATGTTTTTTATATATCCATGTTACGTAAATATGTGGAAAACCCGAACCACATTATTGAGTTAGAACCGGATGAAATAGCGGAAGATTTAACGTATGAAGAGGTACCTATTAAAATCTTTGATAAGAAAGAACATATTCTATGCTCCAAGGTTATACCTCAAGTCAAAGTTTTGTGGAGAAACCACGATATTGAAGAGATGACCTGGGAGTTAGAATCTGAAATGAAATCAAGGTATCCTCACCTCTTCGACATACCAGGTATGTACCCTAATTTTGAGGGCGAAATTTCTTAAGAAGAGGATGTTGTAAGATCCCAACTTTTATAAATAAAGATGAATTTTCTATAAATATCATTTTTGAATATTAAGGAGTGAATTTGATATAATTTTATAGTTGTGGGTAATATTTATAAATTTTGTAAAGTACGCAAGTTTTTATATTATATTCGATTTGTCGGGGAATATTCGTTTTAACAGGGAATATTCGTACGACGGCACAATTATTGGTGGACCCCACAGTGGAATTATTGTCGGAGTTAGAAAATGATAGAAATATCTTTTTATAAAAGTAACGGTAAAAGTTTTACCGTTAATTATTGAAATACTCAGTGATGAAAAGTACAGTAATATGCGTGGTTGCATAGTAGCACACGGTATTGATTATTGATGCTTACGTGAGAAGTCACTCAGTTTTGTTCAATTATTGCTACAGTATTTGCTGCATGGTATCTCACATTATTTGATTCAATTATTGTCAATATTTTATATATTATTAAATTAATAATTGAGATGACAAGTTATTCTAATTATTATATGCATAATTAACAATGTCTAGAAAGTTCTGTTGAGGAAAGGGGTTTGGTCACCTAATTGCGCGCCAATAGGGAGAAATTCTTATTGGAAAGCCCCCTCTTTCCTAGGAACGATATGGTTGTTAATATTGCAAGTTATAATCATATGAATAAAGGTTGTTAAAAATATTGAATGGATTTTTTATGAAGTATTTGTTATAAATTTTGCTTATTTTATGGACCCCCATTTACTCATTTTTTAAAATAATCGATAGAAAGTTATTCAGTATATATAATGGGACCCACCTATGATGGTGAAATGTTGGTGGGAGGGGAACACGTGGAGCCCACGTTGGAAGAAAAAAATTGGGGGGGGGGGAATCTGAATGAACTCACGGGTGGTGAGTTTTTCTTTATGGCATGTGTTTATATATATATATTTATTATAAACTTTTGTTTTGTTTGACTATTATTGTTAGCATTTGAAAAGTGGGTGTCTGGTGATCAACAAAGTGTAGCCCATGAGTTTCCTATTGTTGGCCCGTGAATAAAAATTTCTAAATAGTATCATTCCATTCTCCTATAAATAGGATGCTTAGTTAGAATTGAAAATCACACTAGAATCAGAGAATTCTTCTTCTATAATATTGAGCGTATTTCTTTCGAGTTTTAGAAAGCATTAGGTGTAGAAAATAGTGACAGTTTTCTTCAAGAATATCCCTGCTATACCAGTTAGAATACTCTTTTTTTCAATGTAAGGGATGTTATTTTTGTTCAATATTCGCTTGAAATAATATTTTCTTTCATACTCTGTAGTATGTAAGTAATATTAATTCGTTTCAGATTTCGAATTCTATACTCATTTGGTTAAAGTTTTGGCTTCTATACTCCATAAAATTAGTAGAATATCCTTGGTATTTGCGCTTCATCTAGTATCTTTTAATGAAAATATTATTTTGAGCGTTCTTGATAAGTTTTATTTTTTTATGCCAGAGTACTATTCACGGGGTTATTATTCCTGAATTACTATTCACGGGATACTATTCACTCGAGTACTATTCATGATAAAGATTGATTCATTATCGGTCCAAATTATTTTTGGTACAATATTATTCTTAAATTTTACTCCACAAAGCAGTATCATGTTGATAATTTGGACGATATTGAATTTTGGATAAATTAAATAATAAATCTTTAAAATTTATCCTTGAACTTGTTTTATTGAATTCTTATATCATTGTCATCATCCTCATGTTTATATTATGTTGAAAGTCATATGTGGCCTTTAGTGCATAGATCGAATTGGTATGATTATGACCAGAGATTATTCGGTATAATCATGACTGTAATGTTACAAATGATGTGGTAAAAGTTCTCATTGGCCCGTAGTGCATTGAGGGACAGTTGTTGGCATGATCATGACCATTGATGAAAACACGAATATCCTTGGCCCGTAGTGCATGGATAAATTGTGGTCGTGATACTAATGAATATCTTTGGCCGTAGTGCAGGGATGATGTGGATTATTTATTAAGTTGAGTCTCAGCGATAAAACTGTTGATAAACCTTTTAAATCATAGAAGATAGTAGATTTCATGTTCTACTTGACTCTTCTAATGTATTGCTTATTCTGATGCAGTTAAACTTGATGTTTATTATATTTTATCAGTTTAACACTGTTCAAGGCTAACGATAATTTGTTCTTCATTATCTTAGTCATAATATTTGTTACTGGACTAGTTGAGCTCACCCTTTTCTTTCATTGTTCTCTTCAGGAAATGAGAATATAGTTGGGACTAGTCGGGGAATGGAGTGACGGTCCAGATGGAAACATTAGTAGTCCTCACTATTCTGTAAAATAGTGTGAGAATAAATGTAATGAGGACTTATTTTGAATTTGAATAATGTCTAGAAGACAATATTTGTATTAAAAACTCACAGCTCATGTTGTATAATTAAGTTTGTATTTGTATTCAGTACCATGTATTTGGCGACTCAGAATGGGTGATGTATACCTATTTTGGGGGCGTCACAACCTTCTCATAATAGTCTCATTTAATTTCTTTAATAGTTAAATTAACTATTAAACCTTATTTTCCAAACATATACATCTCTTTTATATTCACACTTAATCTCTTCACACCAAATCACATATTTCAAGATAAATTGCAAATATATATACTTACCCACACTCAAAACACATAATTCAAAATATATACATTTCATAATAAGAATTTTAATTATTAAATTCTTATTTTAATAACTTATAAAAATTCGGGTTGTCACATGATGTGTTCAGCTACAGCTTTGAGAGCGGCCATGTCTTGAATCTTTCCTAACTTCAATCCCATCTCGACCATTTCTCCATGTTTGATCATTTCGGAGAATTGTTTGCCAATGCCAAGTTAAAACTCTCTCATAGAAGGGACCCTCTTGAATGTCTATGAAAGTCATCACCATCTCAGACTCAGTCATATAGCGAATAACTTGAGCAGCCAAACGTCTCCATCTTTGAGCATACTCTTTGAAAGACTCACTAGCTTGTTTCTTGACCTTGGTAATTTGGAACCGGTCAGGAGCCATTAGAGTTTGGAAACTATACTGACTGATCGAGGAATGCATGAGCTAGCTACTCACATCTATGAATTTTTGAATTGTCCAATCTGGTATACCATGATCTAGCTTTACCAGTCAGACTCTTTTGAAATAGCTGCATTTTGGGCTTTTCATCCTCGGCATAAGATCCGAGTTCCCCAATGAAGACTTTCAAATGTGTGTAAGGATCTCCCAACCTATCATACTTTTTAAAGTCAGGAGTTTTGAATTTCTCTAGATAATATACCCCTGGGAATATACAAAGGTCTGCTTATGAAACACTCCCATGTGTTCCAATTCCTTTAATAGACCGAATGGTCTCTTCCATTTGTAAGACCTTTTTCTTGATATCACTGGTGTCTGGATCTTCTTTGACATGGGTGGTTTTAGAGGTGTTGTTGGTTTTGTCCAAATGAGATTCGGGTACATAAATTTCTTTGTCTGATCCCTAAGCTCCTCCATGTGCAAAGGATTCTGTATGTACGGGCATTCATGGACCTTGAGTGGATTTGTGTATTTCTTTAAGCAGAACCACCAACTCTATAATTTGGTTCCTTAGTCCTTTGAACTCCTCGTGAGAGACAGAAGTAGGACTACACTGGCCAGATGAAGCCATATTTAGTTGTAGGCTCGTTGCCTTTTTGGATTTTGAACGGGTTATTGAACTAATTATATCCCTACAAAAAGGCTTTTGTAGTTTAGTCTTAGTGAATGTAGAAATATTACGTAATGTGTTCGTTTAGGAGTATTTTCATGCGAAACGGATGTCAGTGAGGTTTTGATATAAAGGGAATGCATGTACACATTTTTCTCATATTTTCCATTACATTGAGATTGACATGGAAATGAAATTACAAGTAATTAAGGTGTGAAAGTATGAAGAGACTTTCCTCCGCATTTGGTTTATCAGAGGTTGGCCTATCTTAGGTTACTCTCGCAGATTTTTGGAATGAAGGTCTCCAAATCATCGCAATATACTTGACGGGAAGTTAATTCGGTCTTGAAACATGAGCGAATTTGGTTTATAAAGAGAGAAGGAAATTTTTTTTCACCGAACAAGTGGTCAACATCTTTAAAATTTCTTTAATTTTGTAAAAATGTTTTGTTTAAAAACAAATAAGTCTAAGTCTGATACAAGGGATCACTCGATTGGCCTTGAACTATTAGCGAACTCGATCTAAACAACAGACTTCTCTGTTAACTGTTTAAACAAAAACTCTTTATTTTATCATTCCGCTTAAACTCAAACCGTTCTTACCTTGAGTAAACTCATACCTTTAGATCTAGTGATTCCCTTAGCCTAAACTGCTCCCACACGGGAGACTTATGTGAGACCCCGAATTTTATGAAATTAAAGTATTCAATTTTTCTATTTTGGTAAATAGTTAAATTGAAAAAAGTTTAAAGTTAAGGGTGATATGTGAAAATTTTTCAAAGTAGACAAGTTGTCATAAAATACCCGGTTACTATTTACTTTAGTATTGTTCACTCGAGTATTTGGGGCACTTTTTGTGTCGGAGTACTATTCACGAGTTACTATTCACGGGTTACAATTCACCCGATTACTATTCACTCTAGTATTGTTTACTCGGCTATTTGGGATACTTTTTATGTTGGGATACTATTCACAGGGTACTATTCCCAAAGTACTATTCACCCGAAAAATATATTTTTTTTCAGTCTAAATCATTTTTGGGTACAATATTATTCCATGAGGAGATGTGCTAATTTTTTAGACCGTCTGTTGAAATTATGATAGTAAATCAATATGGATCATTGGTTTAAAGTTTTAATAGTAAAATCTTTTTATATAAAACAAAATATTTTTATAAATTTATTCTATAATTAGAATATATTATATTCTATTATGCATAGTATTTTGCATAGTAAAATCTTTTTATATAAAACATAATACTTTTTATAAAGTTATTCTATAAATAGAATATATTATATTTTATTATGCATAGTGTTGTATAGTGCATGCATAGTGTTTTGCATAGTAAAATATTTTTATATAAAACATAATACTTTTATAAAGTTATTCGTTTTATTAGATTATAAATAGAATATATTATATTTTATTTAAAAGATTTTGCTTTAAATATGGACCGTCCGATTAAAAGTAAATCAATCTGGATTGTTCATGAATTAGTTACTATGTAGTCCATTCTCTTAAAAATAGAAGCTCATTCCTTCATTATTTCTTACGAATTCACTGCAACTATGGAGAGAGAAACTATAGAGAGCGTTCTTCTTCTATAATCTTGAGCTTATTTCTTTAGAGTTTAAGAAAGCTTTAAGTATAGTGCAAGTTTTCTTCAAGTATATCCTCGCCCTACTAGTCGGAATACTCTTCTTTCAAAGGCAGGGAATATTATTTGTTATACTTGTAAGGGGTATTATTTCTTTTGTATTCATGAAGAGAACTTCTGTTATTCCATTCTTTATTATTCTGTTAGAATAACTAGTATACGCGGACTACCCTATACTTGGTGACATTCTTCTAAAATTCTGTCTTTATTATTATTCTGTTGGAATATCCTGTCTGTGCATTTACGTCGGACCTGGTTCCGTCTTTATTATTCTGTTGGAACATCCTGTCGGTGCGAATTTCGCTTGACCTGGTTCCGTTACTTATTATTCTGTTGGAATAACCTGTCTATACAGAATACCGCATGCATGGTGATTTCTGTTGTTATTCAATTCTTTATTATTCTGTTGGAACATCCTATCGGTGCGAATTTCGCCTGACCTGGTTCCGTTAGTTAGTATTTTGTTGGAATAACCTGTCTATGCGAAGTACCGCATGCATGGTGATTTCTTTTGTTATTCCATTCTTTATTATACTCAGTTAGTTAAAGTTTTAACTTCTATACTCCATGAAATTAGTGGAATATCCTTAATATTTGCGCTTCATCTAGTATCTTTTCATGAAAATATTCTTCTAAGCATTCTTGAATTTTTACTCCACAAAGCAGTATCATGTTGACAATTTGTTCATTATTAGTTACTGGATAAATTAATTCTTGAACTTGTTTTATTGAATTCTTATATCATTGTCATTATCCTCATGTTTATATTAGGTTGAAAGTCATCTGTGGCCTGTAGTGCATAGATGGACTGGGTATGATTATGACCAGGGATTAGTCGGTATAAGCGTGACCGTAATGTTACAAATGATGTGGAAAAGTCCTCATAGGCCCGTAGTGCATTGATGGACTGTTTTTGGTATGATTATTACTATGGATTCTCTTTGGTCGTAGTGCAAAGATGAATTATTTTATGGCATGATTAGGACTGTTGATGAAAACATGATTATCTTTAGCCGTAGTGTATGGATAATTCATGGTCGTGACACTAAAAAATATCCTTGGCCGTAGTGCAGGGGTGATTCGATGATGTGGATTATTTATTAAGCTGAGTCCCAGTGATAAAAGTCATGAAAAACCTTTTAAATCATAAAAGATAGTAGATTTTATTCTCTACTTGACTCTTTTAATGGATTGCTTGTTCTGCTGCAGTTAAACTTGATATTTGTTATATTGTATCAGTTTAACACTGTTTAAGGCTAATGATAATTTATTATGCATTATCTTAGTCATAATATTTCTTACTGGGCTAGTTGAGCTCACCCTTTTCTTTCACTTTTTTCTCTTGAAAATGAGAACGTAAATGAGACTAGTCGGGGAACAGAGTGATGGTCCTAGATGGTACATTAGTAGTTCTCACTATTCTGTGAAATAGTGTGATAATAATTGTAATGAGGACTCCTTTTGAGTTTGTATACTCTCTAGTAGACAATATTTGTATTCAAACTCACAGTTTATGTTTTGTCGTATTGTACACGACAGTTGTATTATTAAGTTGTATTTGAATTCTGTACCATGTATCTTGCGACTCAAGATGGGTGATGTATACCTTATTTTGGGGGCGTCACAACTTACAACGGCATAACGGGACCTATGGCGATCTTAGGTGGTTCACAGCAAGTCAGGCGAATTTAACTAGGAGCAGAAGAAGAAAAAGTTTGAAGAAACCTTTAAAAATAAGATCTTACTATTTTTTGATCGAAACCACCAACAAAACCAAGAACCAATCGTGTGGCTCTGATACCATTTAACAACGGATAAGTTTTATTCAAGAAACTTATATAGAAAAAAGAAAAGATTAAGAAGACAACCGATGAATCGATAAAGTAATCTCTTTCTTTTATTTATAAACAGTTGAGGAAGGGATTACATCTTAACCTAGATAAACTGTTAATGAAAGATGGAAGTACGAAGAACTTCTTCTTCATCTTACTAGAAGAAGGAAGCGATAAGTTTCTTCTTCGGTAACTCTAGAGAGAAGGGAGAACGGACCTCTGGTGAGGCTGTAAGGAGAGGAGCCTTATAATTAAGCCTGAGTAACTCTAAACATTTCGAGTTACTTAAATAGAAAACTAAAAAGTAAATTACTGTTGAATCACGCAGGATTCACTAATACATTTACTGAAGTAAAAGTACAAAGTAAAAGTAATTTACTAAAGTAAAAGTAAAACGTAAGAAACATTTTACATTTACTAAGCTATAAGTAAAAGCATTTTACTTTAAGTAGAAGAAAAAATATTTTCTTGTACTTTACTTTCGGCTGATTGACTGGGGAACAACAGTGATGCTGTCGTTGACTGGTTCCTGCTTTTGTCGAAAGCTGATGTTGGTTGGGGCCACCTCTTTTGATTAACTGGTCCGTCTCCTGTTGGTGCCGGAGGGCGCTGTTAATCATCTTCTCAGATGGATCACCATCCCAATACTATCCGACCTTAAAATTTTTATCCAGGATTCAACCCTTTCACCCCCAAAAAACAGATGCCTGCTAGGACTCGATCATAAAACAGAGCTTCTTGTATGTCGATGAATGTCATTACCAACTCAATTTCTGTTATTGATGGGATGACTTGAGTAGCGAGACGCCTCCATCTTTGGGCATACTCTCTGAATGACTCAGTATTCTGCTTTTTAACTTTGGTAATTTGATATCTGTCTGGAGCCATTTGTGACTGAAAGATGTATTGATTTAGGAAAGCATGGGCTAACTCTTCCCATCTGTGAATTTTGGAATTTTCTAGTCGGGCATACCAGACTCTAGCCTCTCAAGTCAGGTTTTTCTAAAATAGTTGCATTCTCAGCTTTTTCGTCTTTTACATAGGATCCGAGTTTTTCAATGAACACTTTCAAATGAGTATAAGAATCACCCAATCTATCAAATTTCTCAAAATCTGGAGTCTTGAACTTGTCTGGATATTGGGCTCTAGAAAAAATATAGAGGTCTGAGTAGTTAACACTACCATATGCTCCAGTCCCTTTGATTGACCGGATGGTTTCTTCCATTTGTTTGACTTTCTTCCGGATATCACCAGTTTCCTGATTATTCATTAAATTGGTCATTTTAGGGATTTTATTGGTCATGTCATTATTTTGAAGCTCAAGTATCTAAGTATCTTTGTTCTTGTTAGTACCCTGACTGCCACCTTATGTAGATGACTCTGGTTGAGTGTGTATTTACTTACTCTGAGCAGTTTTGCTCTATTCTTTTAAGAAGGCAACTATTTCTACTATCTGATTTCAGAGTCCCTTGAATTCTTCTTGAGATAAGAAACCTGACCCCTGTTGGGTACTTTATTCCATGTAGATGGGTAGGCTTTTTGCCTTCTTAGACTTGGATATAGTAATGGGACCAATCTTACCCATAATAAAAGTAGGTATTTCAGTCTTGATAAACCCGACCAGTATGCATGTTTATGCAATGTGTCAGTTTTAGGGTTTTTTTTTAAAATGTTTTCCTATAAAACAGATGTCAGTTGTTTTGATGATATGATAACATGCCAGGATTTGATATTTGACAATGAATTTGGGAAATAAAAAATACTTACAATATTTAATATTTATATGATTTACATAGGACATGTAATTGAAAGAGGGAAGGCATGCATAGACTTCCCTTCATATTTGGTTTATCAGAGGCTGACCTATCTTAGGTTACTCTCATGGGCATTTTTAAATTGGTTCCCAGATCATCGCAACTTACTTGATGGGAAGTTAATTTGATCTTTAAATTGGAGCGGATTTGAGTGGCACATTTCCTGAGCCTCACAGGATTAGTCTCCTCTTGAGTCCAATAATTAGCAACCGACGGGATTGCCTACTAATAGAGGGACCACACAACATACATTCATCGCGTCTCACCGTATGCAAAATGATGACATTGTGCGAAGAATTATTATAAAGCGTCGTAAAAGAGACATTCACATCCATTCAATGTAAATACGTCATTTCACACTCACATGCACATAGAAGAGAATTAAAAAGATTGAAATGCGGCTTAAGCCCTCTACTGTCCCCAACAGAGTCGCCACTTGTCGATGCAGGAAAAAGATTTTGTCTCTTCCTTCCTAATGTGTCTCTTACCTTTTATGTTTTCTATATGATTTTGTTTGATCTGAAGGGTGAGATTTTCAGGAAAAGATTGACATATAATGTCGATTTTTTGAAAAGATTTGACTTTATTGGTCCGAATTAGACAAAACCGCCAGTTGTTAGGAGATAAAATGGTTGTACCAACTCAACCGAGTTTTGAAAGGTTTGGCAATATGGCCCAATTATTAGACTCAATTTAATTGGTCATGGAAACCAAGATTCATAGAGTTCGGGGGCTTGATTAAGTGGGGGAAAAGTGTTAGGCACCCTCCGACTTCCGTGAAACACGGTTACCGCATTTTTTGTCCCCTAGTTTGTGTGTGTACCATTACAGTGAATTGTGCCTAAGTACTTTATTTGGAAGTAGTGATATACCTCTTTTTCACCTATATACAAAGGGTTTGACTTATTGAAAAGTTCAATTTTATGCAAAGAATATAAAAGTTATGTTTTGAAAACAGGTTTTCAAACCCTTATTCTCAAATAAGAATTGAAGCCTTTGATACTTCCATTTTATTCCGTATTCGACTTATTTTGATTTTATTCTTGAGATGCGAAGCATCTTCGGCAAAATAATTTACATATAAGTGTGGGGCTCCTTATGGACATGAAAGCCATCAAAGTATGCCCGAGCACTACACATAAGATTTTCGCTATTATGGGGAGCTTAAATCCGGATAACAGTTTTAATGTCCTATATTTACAAGTGCAAAATTTGCAAGCTAGTGTACAACTGAAACAAGTCTATTTTAGAAACCGGATCTATATCCATTGATTGAATCATCAACCTTTTGTAGTTCCTAGGCTCACAAAATATTATTTAAAAGCTAGAAAGAAAACTATATTTAAATAAATCTTAGTCATTCTAGCTCAACGGTTCTTGTTTCATAGCTTTTGAACCCATTAAAAGCTAGATATGACTAGATTTAGATAAATCTATTCAGCAAACTTAAACTAGATTTAAATAAATCATAGTCATTTTAGCTCAACGGTTCTAGTTTCATAACTTTTGAACCAGTTAAAAGCTAGATATGACTAGGTTTAGATAAATCTAGTCAGCAAATTTTAAATATTGTAGATTTACATCAAATGAACGGTTAAAACTGATATTTATTCACAATGATTAACTATATATATATATATATATATCAAAGTAGTAAAAGGCCACATATTTGCAATAAAGACACTATTAAACAGTATATATATACATAGCGCAAGAAAAAGCAATAGATCGATATTTCAACCGGTAAAACTAACTAATATACATATATATTAATTATATAAATGCATATAAGAGGAGAAAAATAACTTGAAGAAGTCTTACAACCTTGTACGAGAAGGGCTATCGAACGGTTTTTGGCGCCCATAGACTCGATTTCCACCGGTTAAAACTTGATATGTTGCAATAGATATGTATATGAAAGCTTACAATTGAAGTTTACAAGTTTTAAAGAAAGATTCGAGCGATTTCTGGCATGAAATCCCTCTTTTCTCTCTTTTTTCTTTTTTTTCTTCTTCTTCTTTTTTAACAAGTTGCTCATGGCTTGTATATAAAGCCCCATGCTTCTGCAGGTAGACCTGCGGATGTTGCAGGTAAACCAATGGAAGGGCCCAATGGGTCCCACTTGGTGGGCCCAGTTGTCTCAAAGTACATGTAGTTCGAACAACGCGTAGTCTGCTTGAACTTTCATAACTTGCAATCTGGGAATCCGATGGAGATGTGCTATTCCATTCCGTATGGTAATTCACGACTGGCCGCTGCTATGTAATTCTAGGAGTTGGGACAATCAATGTTTTTTGGAAAGCTAGAGCCACTCAAGGCAGAAACTTGGAATAAATAGATTACCAAGATATTTGATGTCTTGGGATGCACAGAGGAGCAAAAGTTTCCCTTCGCCACCTTTATGTTGCGTGGAGAGACAGATTACTGGTGGGAATTTGTAAAATGTACTCATCTTCCCACACTTAAGATGTCCTAGGAGAAGTTCCAAGAATTGTTCAACGACAAGTATTTTTCAGAAAGTATTCATTATATAAAGGAGGTGGAATTCATCAAACTGGAACATAAAAATATGATTGTATCACAATATGAGGCCAAGTTTGCGGAGTTATCCCGGTTTGCATCCCATTTGGTGGATAATGAGAAGTGAATAACATGAATGTTTCTGAGAGGTTTGAAACCTGAAATTGGTTAATACCTCATTTCTCATAAACATTTTTTGTTTTCAGATGTTGTGAATAGGGCTCAATTATTGGAGTGAGATAATTGAGACAGTTCAACCAAAAGATAACAATAGATAACACGATAATAGTCATACCAGTGGCAACAGTCAACGAAGCAGTGATAACCAATGCGGAGGAAATAATAATGCCATAAATTATAACCACTTCGGTGGTAATCATGGCCCAGATAATAGGAGAGGTGAACCAAGTGGAAACAACTTTAAAAAGAGGAGATTTAACAATGACAATGGAAAGACATTGACAGCAGCACTAGCACTCATTTCCAGGGAAGGAGAATAACCACCTGTTAGATGTTGTCGATGTGAAGAGGAGGGACACATCAGTCCAAACTGTACACAGCCTTCCAAGGTGTGTTTCAGTTGTGAAAAGGACGATCACATTGCTCAATTTTGTCCTGTAGCGTAGTCAAGTCCAGCTGGGATGGTGACACCAAAGACTGTCCCGGACAAGTCAAAGTCGGTGGTTCAAGGGATAGCTTTTTTGTGACTTCCTAAGAAGCGAGGAACCCGAACGAAGTTATCACGGGTAAGCTAATCATAAACTCTTGCAAAGTCTATACCTTATTAGATACCCGTTCTACCCATTCTTTTATTTCACCTGCTTCTGCTCAACGTTTTAACTTGACCCTAGAGAAATTAGATTTTGACTTATCTGTTGAAACTCAGTTAGGAGAAAACATTCATTATATCCACCATTTATAAATCTTGTTTGATTCAAATCGTCACCCTCACATTACCTGTTGATCTCATCTCTTTGAAAATACTTGCATTTGATGTGAATTTAGGGATTGATTGGTTAACTACTCATCATGCTAAAATTGATTGTTTTCATAAGGTCGTTAGTTTTCATATTTCTAACCAACCTGTTATGCAAATTCAAGCAACCAAACCACTAAAGTCAATCATTGTTATATCAAGCCATAAAGCCATTCGTTTATTAAAAAATGGTTGTCAAGCATTCTTAGCCCATGTCACGGATTTAAAAAATTACGTCAAATTTGAATGATATTTCTATTGTTAATAAATTTCCTGACGTATTTCCCAAAGAACTTCGTGGCCTACTGTTAGAGTTTATGCCCTAGAGGCCAATTATTTGATATAACTGCTTAACGTTTTGATATTATATTTGATTGAATAAATGAATGATTTTATTATGGTTTTATTCACTGCTTTATATAAATGTTAATATAATAAAAATCCTTAGAATATTGATACAAATTATATAGTTTCAAGTATGTGACTTGAACATGAGATTATATATATAAAATTAGTATCATTGTTCTTAAATGTCCCTAGTCGAGTATCATTGTTGGTGGGACAACAATAATGCATTAAGACTAGTATGTGGATTGACTGATGACCGAATCTCATTGGTCATAAATATATGAGTTATTAAGTCAATGCATAGGTACATGTTAGAGAACGATGTACTGGACAGACCCACCATGAGAATTCTATGTGGAGCATTATACGAAGTGTCATTAGCAATTCTTATAGTGACAATGATGTAATGGTCCTCCGACCTGAAATCACTATATTTTTTCACCAGAATTTATGTACTTTGATATCATCAAATGTCACCTTTAATAGGGTGGACTATAAAGGTGATTATTGGGTACATCATGAATCGTGTGAGGAATATGAGTGATATAGATGAAATTTAACCCTCCTATGTATTAGGGGTGATATCCATAGGCCTCTTGATTGAGTAGGACTATGAAATGCATGGCCATGCTCAAATAGTGATTTGTTTCATATAGTCTACTCATTGATCAAGAAAAACTCAGATTAAATAATGAAGAGTATGACACATTCCATGACTCGAGTTTAATCTAGGATATTAAGGTTAAAATGATTAAATTACATTGAAACATTGGTCACTAAAAGGTTGCATCGAATCATCGATCTTATTATTACTTGGGTAGCAGTGATGCATTACTAGATGCCGCTGACTGTTTATAATTTTATAATATGATTTTAAAATTATTGCCAACGTAAATAACCTATAGGGTCACACACATAGAACGTAATTAAAAGGGATTTAATTTAAATTATAAAGATTTAAATATGTCAATATGATTGATAGTATTTAAATTACGAATTTAAATTAATAGGATAATTTATATATATGTATATTAATTAAGTAAGACTTAATTAAGATATATATATAAAATCGGATTTTATTAAATTAGGTTTTGAATAATTCCTTTTTAATCGCTATATATATGATATGTAGCAGCCATTTTAGGTATTATTCATTAACCAAAACCCTAATGCCGCTCTTAGAGAGACTAGAGAGAAAACAGCCGTAAAAATCCTCATCCTTGGTGGCTAGTACCGCGTTTCCTTCTTCTGCAGATCGTATGACGATTCGTGTGGAGCGTTCGTGTGGATACCGTAGAGACGCAATCCGTTTCAATTGCGTTGGAGATTCGACCGCATCGATTCTAGCTTTAATAATTGGTATAATTTCTAACCTCTGAATTAATTGAATTTTTTGCATGAATCCTATTTTAGGGTTTTAGAATTGCCTTTAATTGGTTTATTTTCGCTGCGTTTCTATGCCGAAACCCAACACCTACCCCCAGAGCGTGAAATAGAATTTTGTATTGACCTTAAACCCGGTATAAAACCCATTTCCAAAACCCCATATTGAATGGCTCCTATTGAACATCGGGAGTTCAAAACCCAACTACAGGAACTGTTAGACACTGGTTACATTCGTCCTAGTACATCTTCTTGGGGTGCTCATGTTTTATTCGTAAAGAAGATTGATGGGAGCATGCGACTTTACATTGACTATCGGGAGTTGAACCATGTCACCATCAAAAATAAGTACCAGTTACATCGCATTGATGACTCATTTGAAGAGTTACAAGGTGCTAAATTCTTCTTAATGATTGATCTTCGTTTTAGATATCATTAGTTAAAGATTAAAATTGATGACATTCCAAAAACTACTTTTAAAACTCAGTACGAGCTTTATGAATTCCTAGTCCTGTCTTTTGGATTAAATAATGCTCCTGCTGCCTTCATGGATATGATGAACCGAGTATTAAAAGAATATTTGGATCATTTTATGGTTATTTTTAGTGATGACTGATAAGTGGATTTTTTATGCATTTATCCGTTATCTTTTACTTGAATTAGTTGCTTATATTCATGTGTCTTAGTTACTTTTCATGCATTTTGTGTTTATTTTGTAGATTTTATGTTTGGAAGTGGTGTGAGCGATTATTGTAAGGAAACGCAAAGAAAATGCAAAGAAAAGGAAATTCAGATATCATTTGGGCTTTCATGTTACTTCATGTTCTTGGTTTGGAACTTAGCTTACAATGACATCCTCATTTACTCCAAAAGCCGTGAAAATCATGAACAACACTTGAGGAAGTAGCATTCATTGGGCACGTGATATCGAAACATGGAATATCAGTTGACTCGGCGAAGATTGAAGCAATATAAAGTTGGGAGCAACCTATGTCAATAACCAAAATACGTAGCTTTCTGGGCTTAGCTGGTTATTATCGGAGATTCGTGGAAGGATTTTCTCGAATCGCCACTTCATTAACTCAACTAACTCGAAAAGATACAAAATTCAGATGGAGCGAGGAATGTGAGAAGATCTTCCAAGAACTCAAGAGGAGACTCATTTCAGCACCTATTCTAACAATACCATCAGGTTCGCAAGAATTTGTCATCTACAACGATGCTTCAGGCAGACGTTTAGGATGTGTTCTCATGCAATATGGGAAAGTCATAGCCTATGCCTCACGACAACTAAAAGAATAAGAGAGGAATTATCCTACTGATGATCTAGAGTTGGCAGAATCATTTTCGCGCTAAAGATCTGGAGACACTATCTGTATGGGGAGAAAGTAAAGATTTATGCAGATCATAAAAGCCTCAAATATTTCTTAACCCAAAAGGAACTCAACATGTGGCAATGACGTTGGCTCGAGCTATTGAAAGATTACGAGAATACCATTCCATACCATCTTGGAAAGTCAAATATTGTAGCTATCGCGTTGAGTAGAAGATTATATGCGGGTACGAGTGCGATGTTGTTAATACAAAAACCAATTTTGTATGACTTACAAAGGATGGAGATAGAGTTAAAAACTCTAAGGACCCACGTGAAAATGGCAAATATACGCGTAGAACCAACTTTAATTGATAAAGTTAAAGCTGCTCAAGCTACAAACCCGTATCTGATGCGTATGAAAAACAAAGTACAAGAAGGTGGTTTTCTAGAAGTAAGGATCGACGAGGAAGGAATACTTCGAGTCAACTCTAGAATTTGTGTTCCTAATGAATCTGATTTGAAGTGTAAAATCATGATGGAGGCACACACCACACCGTTTGCAATCTATCTTGGAAGTACAAAAATGTATCATGATCTTCAACATACATTTTGGTGGACCAATATAAAGAGAGAGATCGCAGAGTTTATCTCAAGGTGTTTTACTTATCAACGTGTCAAGGCGGAGCATCAAGTACCAAACATTACAACCACGTGAAATTCTAGAATTAAAGTGGGAGCACATCAACATGGATTTTGTTACTAGTCTTCCCCAGGTTTCTCAAGGCATAGATGCAATTTGAGTCATTGTCGATAGATTAACCAAATCTTCTCATTTCTTGACTATATGAGAAACTTATTCACTCGAACGGCTTGCTCGTATGTACATAAATGAGATTATAAGATTGTATGGTATGCCAATATCCATAGTTTCAAATTGAGACCCTAGATTTACTTCACAATTTTGGGTCAACTTGTAAAAAGCTATGGGCACTAATTTACGATTCAGTTCTGCATATCATCCTCAAACGGACGACTAGTCGAAAAGGAATATTCAAACTCTTGAAGATCTATTAAGACTCTGTGTACTAGACTTCAAAGGAAGTTGGGACAAGTACTTGCCATTAGTGAAATTCTCCTACAACAACAGTTATCAAGCAAATATAGGCATGGCTCCATTCGAGGCATTGTATGGAAGAAAGTGTCTTTCTCCAGTATGCTGGGACGAGGTAGGTGAAGCAAAATTCTTAGGACCAGAATTGGTACGTATGACTACGAAAAAGATTCAAATGATCCGACAACGTATACAAACCTTACAAGATTGACAAAAGAGTTATGTTAATCTTCATCAAAGGGACGTGGAATTCAATGTTGGAGATCATGTATTGTTACGTGTTACTCCATATAAAGGAGTTACGAGATTAGGAAAGAGAGCAAATCTCAACCCTCGATTCATTGGTCCATTTGAAATCCTCAACCGAGTAGGAACTGTGACCTATAGACTCGCCTTACCGCCAAGTATGTCTCGTGTTCATAACGTTTTTCACATATCTATGTTACGTGAATATTTGGAAGACCTAAACCACATTATTGAATTAGAACCAGATGAGATAGTGAAAGATTTAACATATGAGGAGGTACCTGTCAAGATATTTGATAAGAAGGAGCAGATTCTACGCTCAAAGCTTATACCTCAAGTCAAAGTTTTATGGATAAACCATGATATATAGAAAATGACATGGGAGTTAGAATATGAAATAATAACAAGGTATCCTCACCTCTTAAACATACCAGGTACGTACATCAATTTCAAGGACGAAATTTCATACGGAGGGGTTGTAAGACCCCAACTTTTTATGAATAAAGATTTAATCTTCTCTAAATATTATTTTGAATAATAAGGTGTTGATTTCATATAATGCTATAGTTATAGGTGATATGAGCACATTTTACAAAGTAAGCAAGTTATCATAAAATATTCGTTATGTCAGGGAATATTCTTTTTATCGGGGAATATTCGTACGACGACGCAATCATTGGTGGACCACATAACGAAATAATTGTTAGATATAGAAAGCGACATAAATAACATTTTTATAAAAAATAATTGCAAAATTTTTACCATTAACTGTTGAAATACAAAGTGATAAAAGTACAGTAATACACGTTGTTGCATAGTGGCACATAGTATTGCACAGTATCTCTGATTATTGATTCTTACGTAAAAAGTCACTCAGTATTTAATAATTGTCGCAGTAGTTGCTGCATAGTAGCTCACATCATTGATTCAATAATTGTTATAGTAACATCTTCATTATATTTTATATTAATTGAATAATATTATTAGATATCATTATTGACAATGTGTAGAAAGTTATGTCGAGAAAAGGGGTTAGATTATATAATTGTGCACCAATAAGGATAAATCCTTATAGGAAAGCCTCCTCTTTCCTAGGATCGATCTGGTTGTCAATAGTGTGAGCTTATAATATTTTAATTGCGAATAATTATTATTTGATGGATATTGGTTCAATTTAGATATAAATGAAGGAATTTAGCATGAAATAATTTTTAAAAGTTTGACATATTTTTCTATGGAATCACAATTATCTTTTCCAATAAAATATTCATTCAAATATATTATTAGAATATATTATAATTGTTTAAATAAAAATATTATTATAATATATATAAGCATGTGATAAAAGTGACAGAGGTGAGCAAATTGAATGCTTTGTTTTCAAAAGAAATATAGCCCTTGTCCTTTTTTTCCCAAGTTAGTTAGTTGAGAATTTATCCTGCAAACCATGTTTTCTAAATATGCGAACCTCAACCAATAAGAAATGGGGAAGTTAGGCATTGAAAGAAAAAAAAGTTAGGTAGAGAAGAAAAAAAACGTTAGCCAGATTAAATTGTTTTTTTCTTCCCTGCTGCACTATAAAAGGGGAGGGGTAACCTGTTGGTCATTTTCACGATCAATAAAACATGTGCAAGTATACGCAGTCAACAAGTAATATATGATAAGTTGAGTGTCATACCCAGGAGGACAAAGTTTTAATGCTAGTCAAATACTAAAATTGGTTCAATACAGTCTTATCTAAACAATTAATAAAAGATAGTGTACTAAAGTATAAGCTTAAAAACAATAAAAATAAGAGATTGAGTTGCACAAAAAAGTCAAGCTAGGATCACAAGTCCCCTAATGTGTTGCCTAATCTCCTAACTCTCCACATTACAAATAAATCAAAGGAATGGCCAACCGAGAACAGTAATTACGCATAAGCCTCTTTCGAAAGTCAAATGCACATCCTTAGCTAGATGAATCAAAATATTTATATGGTGAAAATAACTAGACTAGGGTCATTTAGCTTAATCTCAATGGTTACACAAGGCAAATAGAGATATCTCTATCCTATTATGCAATTTATGCTCACATTCCCATAGGCATGGTCATAACAAGTGTTCTTGTATTTTAGGGTTATATATTACTATCCATTTTTCAATATCCATTAATACCTATATAAATTCCTCTATCAAGCAATCAATAAAAAAGCATGAAATAGAACAACCCATTCCAAAATAATTCATTATAATAAATAGGAGAGAAAGTTAATTAAGCCTAACAATAGGTTACATTGCAATCCTAGAAATGTAATTAGTTCATAATTATAGGACTAATACACATTTTCAAAGTGTTCAACATGATCAATAATACACTAATGAATAAAAGATTTATATAAAGAAAACTCTATTTGTGAAGTTTTCTGGCTCCAAGTCTTCTCTTCTCTGTGTAGAGTCTGAGCTATGAAGGATGCAATGAGCTTTCTCCCTTGAAGACCAACTTCTTTCTCTTCTAAACTAAGAAACTCAAAATTACTCCTACTCTATGCTCTAGAATATTTAAATGTTGCAACTTCTGATAAGTAATATGTTTCCTTTACTTTTTAGGTCATTAAGACCTAATCTCTGCCTGAGCACCGGAGGTGGCGCTGCAGCACCAAGATTAAGCCTTGGAATGATGCTACAACACCGAGTCATCACAAAAAGACCGAAAGTGGCGCTACCAGGCAAGTTTATAAAGGAACAAGGACTGCAGTCACAATGAATGACGTCACCATTAATCGGTAGGGCGCCTGCGATTGCGCATTAAAGCCTTTGCATCGGTACTTACATCGCTAGTGTGATAAATTTGACCTTTTTCCCATTAAAGCTTGAAATGACCTAATAACCCATGCAACACAAAGATTAAGCAAAATAATAACAAAATATACATAAAAGCTATATAAATAACGGAGAACGGGCAACCTTTTAAGCAGTAGAGGATCCGATTCGTGGGTATAAATCTCACTCATTAAATACCCCCAAACTTAAGCCTTTGTTTGTCCTCAAACAAATTATCTGAACATTCACATCTACAGTAATGTAAGACGTGAATGAAATCTATTACTATATACTAGCATCATGGCTTCTAAGCCCAATTATAGTCACTCTCAGAGAATAGGACAAACACAGATATGAATAAGGGTTCAATAATATTTTTCAAGTATAAGACTTTATTCGATCCATTTTAGTGTATATGTGTGTGCAAACCAACCATCCTTACTAATGATAGCCAATATAAGTTCACACGGTCGATTGTAATAACCAACATGCTAACTCTATAACTCAAGCAATCAAGATTAAGCCTTGGAATGGCGCTGCAGCGCCGAGTCGGCACAAAAAGACAGGAGGTGGTGCTGCAACGCAAGTTTATAAAGGAACTGGGCGTGAAGTCTTTGGTAATTGACGTCACAATTAACCAGGTGGAAATACTGCAAATATATATTAAAGTTCAGCATCGGTCTTTGTTTAAAGACCGGTGTGATAAATTTGACATTTTTATCCCTTAAAGTTGGAAATGACCTAATAAGCCCTACAACACAAAGATTAAGCAAAATAATAACAATATATATATAATCTATATAAATAATGGATAATAAGCAGCCTCTTAAGTAATAGAGGATCCGATTCGCGGGTATAAATCCTAGTCATTATAACCCTCCATCCTAAACACACCAAAAATTACAAGTGTTCCTATTGTAAAATAAGATTTCTTTTGAGTATAAGATTTTTTTTATTTTTTATTTTGCTAAAATTAGACTAAATAAAATAAATAAATGAAGGAGTACAAAACCGCATTGGAGAAATACCCTATCAGAAAAAAGAAAGGACATCATATGACATGCCCTATGATGTAAAGACAATAAAAGATTACAAGGATGACGCCCCACAAGTACACCTTGGCAAACGGGTTGGGCTAGAAGCGGACTGGGCCAAATTTGGGCCGGGCTAAAATGGCCCAGCTTTTCGTGGGCTAGAATTGTGAGGCCCGTGGCCCGGGTTAGGCTGGGTGGGCCAACCCGTGGGCTTCTTCCTTTTTGTTTTTTTTTTCATGTCACACAATTTGTCAATTTAACTCAAAGAAAAAGAATAAAGACTATATAGCAACTTGTGAGGGTTGAACACAAGACCTCTAAGTCATTAAATAAGAGTTTAATCCAACTGATCTATAACAACTACTTCCTGTAACATGTGAAAATGTTATGCATAAATTAATTACGTCTATTTTGTAGTGCTTTCTTTTTATTATATCTATATATAGTTTTTAATTTTGATAATATTCTCACACCACCACCTAATATTTGCTTTGATACTAATATTAGTTCAACATCCAGTGCTAACCCCAACTATTTCTTTGAGTTATTATTATATTTGTAAGAGATAAAAGAAAAATAATAAAAAAGTGGCACTTGTTTCAATCCTCTATAGCATGTCACATAACCGAATATCTAAAACTTTTGAAGCACCATTTATCATATTTCTTCAACAAATTTGAATTTAATGCACACTAAATCAGACCCTTAAATCTCCTTATCTTATCTCTTTCAGTTTTTTATTTTTATTTTAAATCTCCTTATCTACTGTGAATGTAGTAAAACTATCTAAAATTTCTATTAATCTCAAAATTTTATATTATTTAGAGTTAAATAAATACATTTTCCAATATAATTTTTAAAGTTAAATGGAGAATCTTTTTATAAATGATATTGATTGTAAGACCCCAACTTTTTAATGAATAAAATCAAATTTTCTCTATTTATTATTTTGAATAATAAAGTGTTAATTTAATATAATACTTTGGTTATGGGTGAAATGTGCAAATTTTGCAAAATAAGAAAATGGTTATAAAGTATTCATTTTGTCGGGCAATATTCGTTTGGTTGTGGAATATTCTTTCTGTCGGGGAATATTCGTACGACGACGTAGCCATTTGTGGGCCCCATAACGGATATCTGTCGGATGAAGAAAATGACAAGTTTGAGTATTTATAAATAATGACGTAATGGTTACTGTTAACACTGTTGGAATACCCGGTGGTTAAAATACGATGTCTGTACGTGGTTGCGTGTAGAATGCTGATTGCAAAATATAATTATTGATTCTTACGTAAGAAGTCACTACTCAATAATTGTTACAGTAATTACTGTTCAATATTTTATTTTATTGGTTCAATAATTGTTGCATTGATATTTTATATTATTGTTGTTTCAATAATTGTCAGTGCACGGTATCTCCATTATCAGATAAATAATTTATATTATTTGAATAATATTATTAGATAGCATTATTGGCAATGTCTAAGGAAGGTTTGTCTAGGAAAGGGGTTTGGCTACCTAATTGCGCGCCAATAAGGAGAAATCCTTATCGAAAAGCCCCATCTTTCCTAGGAACGACCTAATTGTCATAATTGTGATTCTGTATTATTATTTTTGAATAATTAGTTATTGATTTATATGATAAAATATTTATTTTATGTGGATATAAATGATGGAAATATTTATTTTATGTGGTTATAAATAAATGAATTAATGTTGAGTTGTTTTATCAGTATTTTGCTGGAATGGAGGTTTTGAAAATCGTCCGTATGTGGATTTCGGTCATTTTTTGTTTGGAATTTGGAAAAACTTAAACTTACAAAGTTGTAGAGAATTAAATTTCCTGTGGAAAGCACATGAGATTCGAATTTTTCTGATAAAAGGGCTATTTATTATGAATTGTTGAAGTTTCAGAAAATAAAATGTTTTTATTAAAATTATGGTGGGCTCCATTTTTGGTTGGTGAGTAATGAAATGTGCTGAAATTTATTTTCAAAAGTGGTGGGCTTGAATAGTAGCAGGTAAAGCCATCAGGTAGTAGGTTAGTCTACTATGACGTTCTAAGCATTTTCCTATAAATAGGGTGCTTAGTTAGAATTGAAAATCACACCAGAAACAAGTTTTCTCTCTTTCTCTCTCTATATTATCGAGCGTATTTGTGAGTAGTTAGATACTTTGTGTGTTGCTATTCATCAGTACAAGTTTTCTTCAGCCTTATACCGATATTATGATCAGAAGTACTGATATTTTGAGGTAAGGGATGTTATTTTCTTTCTAATGATGTTATTCTTTCAATATCATTATACCAAAATATTGGTATAGATTTTATTATGGAATTTCTACCTTTTTTATGTCGGGGTTACTATTCACGTATATGATACTATTCACGTATACGACACTATTCACGGATACGACATTATTAACCAAAAAATGAAATTTTTTCCTTTTGTCCAAGATGTCTATTATGGTTATTATCTTTGATTGTATCCATGTTTTGATCTTTATATTTGAATTCCGCTTCACAATTGGATATTATGGAGTATTTTTGAACTTGGATAAACTAAAGTATGAATCCCTAATCTTTGATCTTTTATCTCACTGGATTCGTTTTCTTTAAGATATTTTTCATTATCCTCAGTCCTAAATAATGATATTACTGAATATCTTTGGCATGTAGTAAAAGATGATGATTACTAATGAATATCTTTGGCCCATAGTGCAAAGATGAATGTGTGTTGAGATGAACATGACCAACCGGTGATACAAATGAATATGTTTGGCACATGTGAGTGCAAAAGATGAATATTTGATTCAAGATGTATATTGATTGATGTTATAGAGATAAAATATTGATGATGGACTTTTAAATCTTAGAAGATAGTAGAATTGTTTCTCTACTTGACTCTTCTAATGGATTGATATTTCCGTTGCAGTTGTTGATCTAAAACCTGTTGTCTATTATATTTTATCATATTTTTTCCTGTTGAAGACTAATGATAATTTGTTGTATATTATATTAGTCATAATATTCTTTACTAGGCTAGTTGAGCTCACCCTTTTTCCTTTTTGTTCCATTGTTCTTCTCAGGAGGAGAGAATTTAACAAGAACTAACCGGGGTATGGAGTGATGATTCAAGATAGTTGTTTTAGTAGTCCTCACTATTTTGTAAAATAGTGTATCAATAATTATAATGAGGACTCCTTTTGAGTTTGTATACTGTCTTATAAATAATATTTGTATTCAAACTCACAGTATATGTGTTGTCATATTTTGCACGACAATTATATTACTGAAGTTGTATTTGTTTCTGTACCATGTATTTGGCGACTCATAATGGGTGATCTATGCCTATTTTGGGGGCATCACAGTTGGTATCAGAGCTTAGGGATATGATCCCTGGCTGAGATGTGAGACAAGAACTAGGAGGGGGGAGACGGGGAATTCCTTCGCTAGTATGACCTGACTAAGTTTATTTGGTATTTATTTGGTCGGTCAGGGTATAGGTATAATATGTGACATGTTAATTAACTCTTTTTTTGTGGCAGTATTTGAGAATGGCAGCTGCAAATATTAACAATGAAGTGAATCAGACCGTGGAGACACCTTTAATCACCACCCAGGGAAACGTGCAGTAGGAAGGCAATATTCCTCCTATAAACAACACTACCGAACAAATGATGAATGATGGGATGTTTAGAAGCTTTTTGCAGTTCATGCAAAATCAGACGAGGGAGACTCGTGCAAAAAATACGGGTGGAAATGATAGCAATGCGCGGCTTGTTACAGCCAAGCAGTTCAAGGAATTGGGACCACCAGAATTTGCGGGAAAGCCAGATTCGATTAAGGTGGAAATGTGGGTAAAACAAATTACCAAGATATTCGATGTCTTGGGATGCACGGAGGAACATAAGGTTCCATTCGCCACCTTTATGTTTCGCTGTGAGGCAGATAACGGGTGGGAATCTGTGAAGCTTACCTAGCCTACCGCACTCAACATGTCTTGGAAAACGTTTCAAAAACTATTTAATGACAAGTACTTTCCTAAAAGTATTCGTCATATGAAGGAGGTGGAGTTTATCAGACTAGAACAAAACAACATTACGGTGTCCCAGTACGAGGCAAAGTTTGCAGAGTTATCCAGGTTTGCACCTCATTTGGTCGAGAATGAGAAACGAATGGCGAGGATGTTTCTGAGAGGTCTAAAACCTGAGATTCGGAAATATCTTATCTCTCATAAATTATCTTTATATTCAGATGTTGTCAACAGGGCTCAATTATTAGAGCGAGATATTGAGTATGCCCAACCAAGGGACCACAATCAGGGTCATACCAGTGACAGTAGTCATCGGAGTGATGATAACCAGCGGGGAGGAAAGAATACATACAATAGCGGTAACCACTCGGGTGGTAATCACGGCCATGATAATAGGAGAGGTGAGTCAAGTGGAAATTTCAGAAATAGTAGATTCAACAATGACGGGAAGACATCAGCAGCAGCACCAACACCAACAAAAAATTCTATTGGAGGAGAACGACCGCCAGTGAGATGCTATAGATGTGGAGAGGAGGGACACATAAGTCCAAACTGTTCACAGCCTTCCAAGGTGTGTTTCAGTTATGGAAAAGACGGTCATATAGCCAGATTTTTTCTGGTAGCGAAGTCAAGTCCAACTGGGACGACGGCACCAAAGGCGACTATGGACAAAACAAAGTCGGTGGTTCAAGGGAGGGCGTTTGTTGTGACTGGCTAAAACACGAGAAACTCGAATGAGGTGATCACGGGTAAGCTAATCATAAACTCTTGTGAAGTTTATACCTTATTAGATACCAGTTCTACCCATTCTTTTATCTCTCCTACTTGTGCTCAACGTTTGAACTTGACTTCGGAGAAATTAGACCTTGACTTATCTGTTGAGACTCAGATTAGAGAAACTTCATTACATCTACATGCTTTATAAATCTTGCTTGATTCATGTTGGAACCATAACATTACCTGCCGATCTTATTTCGTTGAAAATACTTGCATTTGATGTGATTTTAGGGATTTATTGGTTAACCACTCATCATGCTTAAATTGATTGTTTTCGTAAGGTTGTTAGTTTTCATATTCCTAACCAACCTGTTATGCAAATTCAAACAACCAAACAACTAAAATCAATCACTGTCATATCAAGCCATAAAGCTATTCATTTATTGAAAAACGGATGTCAAGCTTTCTTAGCCCATGTCACGGACTTGAATAAAAACACGTCAGATTTGAATAATATTTCCGTTGTTAGTGAATTTCCTGACGTATTTCCTGAAGAACTTCCTGGTCTACCCCTAGAACGTGAAGTTGAATTCTTTAATGATCTTGAATCTGGTACAAAGCCCATTTCTAAAACCCCATATCGAATGGCTCCTATTGAACTTTAGGAGTTAAAGGTCCAATTACAGGAGTTGTTGGACATCGGTTTCATTCATCCTAGTACATCTCCTTGGGGTGCTCATGTGTTATTCGTAAAGAAGAAAGACTGGAGTATGCGACTTTGTATTGACTACCGAGAATTGAACCATGTCACCATTAAGAATAAGTATCTGCTACCTCCCATTGATGACTTATTCGACTAGTTATAAGGAGCACAATTCTTTTCAAAGATCGATCTTCGTTCTGGATATCATCAGCTGAAGATTAAAACTAAGGATATTCCAAAGACTGCCTTCAGAACTCGGTACGGGCATTATGAATTCTTAGTCATATCTTTTGGATTGACTAATGCTCATGCTGCTTTCATGGATATGATGAATCGTGTGTTCAAAGAATATTTGGATCAGTTCGTTGTTGTCTTTATTGATGACATCCTCATCTATTCTAAAAACTGTGAAGATCATGAGCACCATTTGAAGACGGTACTACAAAGGCTTCATGATAACAAGCTATATGCCAAGCTTAAGAAATGCAAGTTCTGGCTTGAGGAAGTAGCATTCCTTGGGCACGTGGTGTCAAAACATGGAGTATCTGTCGACCTGGCGAAGATTTAACCCATACAAAGTTGGGAGCAACCGACGTCGGTGACCGAAGTACGTAGCTTTTTGGGCTTAGTTGGTTACTATCGGAGATTCGTGGAAGGATTTTCTCGAATCACTACTCCGTTAACTCAGCTGACACGTAAAGATACAAAATTTGATTGAAGCGAGGATTATGAGAAGGGTTTTCAAGAGCTTAAGAGGAGACTCATTTCGGCACCTGTTCTGATAATACCATCTAGTTCGGATGGATTTGTTATCTACGGCGATGCTTCAGGCAAAAGGTTAGGATGTGTTCTCATGCAACATGGGCCTATGCCTCGCGATAACTCAAAGAATATGAGAGGAATTATCCTACTCATGATTTGGAGTTGGCAGCAGTCATTTTCGAATTGAAGATCTGGAGACACTACATGTGTGGGGAGAAAGTGGAGATCTATATAGATAATAAAAGCCTCAAATATTTCTTCACCCAAAAGGAACTCAATATGCGACAACAACGTTGGCTCGAGTTGTTGAAAGATTACGATCATACCATCCAATATCATACTGGAAAAGCAAGCGTAGTAGCTGACGCATTGAGTAGAAGATCATATGCGGTTACGAGTGAAATGTTGTTAACACAAAGGTCCATTTTGTATGACTTGCAAAGGATGGAGATAGAGGTAAAGGCTCCAAGTATCCACGTGATGATATCAAACATACGAGTAGAACCGACTTTAATCGATAAAGTTAAAGTTGGTCAAGGTAAGGATATGGAGCTAATGCGTATGAAGAAGAAAGTGCAAGAAGGTGTTATTCCAGAAGCAAGAATTGATGAAGAAGGAATACTTCGATTCAACTCCAGACTTTGTGTTCCTAACGATTCTGACTTGAAGCATAGAATCATGATAGAGGCACACAACACACCATTTACAATCCATCCTGGGAGTACCAAAATGTATCATGATCTTCGACATACATTTTGGTGGAACAATATGAAGAGAGAGATTGTGGAGTTTATCTCGAGGTGTTTAACTTGTCAACGTGTAAAGGTAGAGCATCAAGTGCCAAAAGGTCCATTGCAACCACTTGAGATTCTGAAATGGATGTGGGAACACATTACTATTGATTTCATTACGGGTCTTCCCAAGGTTTCTCAAGGCATAGATGTGATTTGGGTTATTGTTGAAAGATTAACCAAGTCTGCCCATTTCTTGCCTATACGGGAGACTTATTCCCTTGAACATCTTGCTAGTGTGTACGTAAATGAGATTGTGAGATTGCATGGCATGCTAGTATCCATAGTTTCGGATCGTGACCCAAGATTCACTTCATGATTTTGGGTTAGCTTGCATAAAGCTATGGGCACGAATTTACGATTCAGTTCAGCATATCATTCTCAAATGGACGGTCAATCAAAGAGGACTATTCAAACTCTTGAAGATCTATTAAAACTCTGTGTCCTAGATTTCAAAGGGAGTTGGGATAAGTACCTACCATTGGTGGAATTCTCCTACAATAATAGTTATCAAGCAAGTATAGGCATGGCTCCATTTGAAGCATTGTATGGACGAAAATGTCGCTCTCCAGTATGCTGGGATGAGGTGGTAGAAGCAACATTATTGGGACCAGAATTGGTACACATATCTACAGAAAAGATCCAAACGATTCAACAATATATACAAACGGCACAGGATCGACAAAAGA